>CM052439.1:43550199-43649958 GCA_028533085.1 Varecia variegata | reverse complement strand
ACAAAGCTGGAAAGAGAATTCCTTTCATATTAGCTTCTGGGCTGCAATTTGCCAAAACAGAAGGGACTGAAAATCAAAATTGTACCAGATCAGCAGCTAATTAGCAACAGAATGTTTTACCGTTTCTCTTCTGTGGTAATTTTCTCAGCCACAGTTGTTTCTTTTTCAAATTCTTCTGACACTAAAAAAAGACAAAAGTTTTTCATTGAAGTGAGGCATTTAGTGACCACTACTTAGCACTGACAGTTAAATTGGCCCTGTGATCTATACCCCAATTCCAAAAGGGGGCACTATTACGAGGTTGTAGAAAAGGTATTGTGAAAAAGAACGTTCGATTAGAGGGGCGACTCGTGCATGGGGACCTGGGGAGGGTGGCCACTAACCCTGCACAGCTAGATAGCAGGAGGTGCTGACGGTTCCAGCCTCGTTCACAGCGGTGCAAGTAAATCGCCCGCTGTCTTCCGCAAAGGCTTCGCGAATCATAAGGCGAGCAATTCCATTCTGGAAGATTATCTGGAAGTCGATGGAACTTTCGATTTGGTAGTCTTCCCTGTACCATGTCACTGTTGGGGATGGGTATCCAGAGATGTGGCACTCCAAGGTGACAGATTCACCTTCTATGACAGTCACATTTTTTAAGCCCTGAAGAGAGAAGAAAAAGGAAATAATGATATATGTCCATATTCATTACTCATCTCTAGGTATTATAACAAATGTGGGGCTTGAACTTGCACATTTTAATTGCCACAAAATGGCCTTTTCATCAGGACTCCAGAAATATTAGTAAAGAGACTCCCTTTGAAATTGGAATATTCCCATTTGAAATTAAGGCAGGACATTTCCAAGTCTCTAAGGTGGAACTGTATGAACACCATACGATAGGAAAACTCTGTACCCTCTGTTATCCTCACATATTCGAATCCTAAAGAAGCTGGAAGGCTCAACAGCAAACGCTACCTATTCAACAAAGCTTTGCCATGGTATTTCCCATTGGAATGACTTTACTCTTCCCATGGGTTCTCCTTCTGTTGTGGTGCTTATCACCTTCTATATTTTATTATGCTCTTTTGTGTACATTTTCTCTGATGGCAAGGAAATAATTTCAAAGAGGGCTGGATTGGTCTTTATCTCCATAGCTCCTGTAATAATACCTTACACGTATTAGAAGCTCATTAGATTAAATACATGAGTGATGGTTACCACATAGAATTTCCCTTTTCCTTGCCAGAGAGTGTGTGATCTTAAAATCAGCATTTGTAAACTCACTAATGCCATTTTTCTATTAGGTTGAGAAACTGATCTTTGCAAATGTGTATGAAAATGATTTGACCAGATATGAATAGGGTCCAACACAATCGACTTCTTTACTCACCGAGACCAAAGTTGGTGGAGTAACAGGAATTTCAACAGGTGCAGGTACTCTTGCTGTTTCTGTTACCTACGATTTTTACAGAGGATGTTACAAAATGGCCATGAAATTAGGGAAAAATCTCATCAACTCTTAACACATCCAGAATAATAAAAATAATTTACTAAAAGGACTGCTGATCTAACCCATGCTCAATAAAATTAAGTGTGATCATGGTAAAGGAGAAGAGAAGAGTCCAGCCTGGCTATTTCTGCAGTACCACTGGCTGAGCGCCTGGCCCTGCTCCATGCGAGTGGATCAAGAAACAGCACGTAATCCAGTGACCCACCTTGGCTTCACGCCTGCGCCGTACTTCGAAGTGCTCTTCACGGACGGTGGCACCAGTGATGCTCACCCCTACTTCCTTTTTCACTTCGATGCCAGCTTGGCTCTTGTAAGTATCTGGTGTGTCGGCAAAGGGGAACTGTGGCGAGGGGGTGGGCTCTGCCCTTACTCTGGCCTCACTGGGCTTCACAGTAGGAGCCTTCACCGATTTAGTGATCTTCTGAGCAGAAGATGTGGCTGACAACTCTTTTTGTAATGTAGCAATAGCACTACCGGCTATTGATGCCTGTGTAGAAAGGGAGTCAGAAAATACAGTCACTTAGCTGTCCTGAGTCATCACTCAGGAGTGCTTTGCAGTAGTACTCCTGGACTGACTTTGAATCTATCTGGTCCATTTTCTAATGCTCTCATTATCACTCTTGCAGTTAATGAAAAGTCAGAGATAAGCCAATTATAAAACTCCTTGTCATTCCTGTTAATTTGTAAAATATGTTTTAAAATGTCTTTTTAAAAGAGTCATACTAAGAATGCCTTATTTTATAGCTTTTATCATAAAAGGACAGGCTTTTCTAAAACTCAGTCATGAATTTTCACTTAACCATTCCAACAAATGCTACTTTTGAAAATACTACAGTGGGAAATTCAAAATCAAGAAATTATTAAAATAGTTGGTAAATTCCTAAGAACTACTTTGAAACATTTGGGTTTTAGCCACAAATCTGAGTGAAAGGTGAAAATGGAGACATTCAGAAAAATATTTCAAAGGTTTTCTCACTGTTTTTATTCTGTTGCTGTCTATGGTTATTTGGTTTCAATAGTAATTTGGGACTATCTCAGATATAGGCATTATACGTATCTTACAATTCTTTGAAGGCATAGAAAGTTTGGATTCTATTTCTTGGATGTGTATAATAACAATAATGACAAATATTGAGGGTTATTTTGTGCTGTCAGCTTGGTAAGGGTTTTACATGTATTTTACTTGTATTTTACATGTATTTTCACTTTACCCTGATGACAGAGCTAACAAGGGCCAGAGATGGGGCACTAATCCAGGTCTGTTTGATTCCACAATCCAACCCAACCACCACACAACACCACCTCTCCATCTTGCTCTATTGGGTATATGAACATATGATTTCTCAACATCTGTCTTTCTTTATGAAATACATTCACAGTTATCTAAAATGTCTCACAGCATAAGGAAAACTACACTGTGTAATATGCTACCTTTTATAAAATCATTAGAACCATAGTAATCAATTGAGTTTGAGCTCTCCCTGACATGTGACATAAAGAGAAGTTTGTATGGGTTTGTGTCCCCTCAGAGGTGCAAGATACCCACCTGCTACTCTAGGCTCACCCTGCTGGGTAAGTTTCAGAAACCAAATGTTAGGGCCATCTGAGTCTATCATGAATGCAAACACACACACATCACCCCAAAGAGGCCCACCTTGGCCTACACTAAAGCTACTTGACATCACAGGTTAGATACTTATTTCCTTTGAGCTAAACATTTCTTTATCATGCTCTTTAAATTCTTACCTCATATCCATGTTCTGTCTTAGGAACAGAAATTTTTGAAACAGTAAAGTGAGGGCTTGCTGTGCGGGGGCGTTTATCCACATGGACTAATCTTTCAGTTGTTAGATCTGTAGTTTTCTTGATCTGCATTGAAATGAAACTCAGTGATACTACTGTTCCACAGATGACCACAGCAGTTAATTCAAGGCTGCTTTACCGTGAAAAGGGTGAAAAATCAGCAGGTATAGGCTCACCTGTGATGATATGTGCATTCCCATTTGATCAGTAGTTTTGATATGAGTCTCAGAAGGAGCCTGGATCACTCTAGGCTTGACTGCTTTAGGGACAACGTGGGGTTCTGAGGCTGGACGCTGGGGCTGCTCAGCTACCTTTGCAGCAGAAACGTGTTCCTTATATCCATATTCCAAAGTGGTCTGCTGAGCATAGGATTCTTCAGTATGCCTGGGTTCCCTGGGCTCTCTAACTCGGGCCTGGTCCACTGCAGCAACAACTGTTGCTACAGCTTCAGCCTTTTTCCCAACGTCCACCTAGAGACAAGGTTTCCGGAATTAGTACACAGTAATGTCAAAGTTAGGCTGGGACATCTCCTAGGGACCTCCTCCTGGGACATCTCCTCCTAGTCATTCAGAACAAACAAATGCCTAAAGGCATAATAGATAGGCAGGTGGCACCTATGTGATACAGCAATGTTAATGTGTCCAGAAATGGAACTCAGAAATGCTTTCAGGAACTTAATATGTCATTGATTATTATATTGGACTGACACCTATTTAGATATACTGTATATATCTGCTTAATTATATTAGACATTAAATCACATAGACACAACATAGGACAACTACAATATGAATATAAACTTGTAAGGAGATTTTTTTTCTTGTAATTTATCTAGGGAGACAGTCAATTAGCAATTGGGAAATCAGAACTTTGAAGCTGGTTATCGTCACTGATTCTTTTTATCATCTTGTCGATCATGTAGTCTGGTGTTGACACGGTGACAGCAATGATAAAAGTGCACTCAAATACCGTCATCATCCCACCCAGAAAAATCAGTTACTACAGAGTTATATGGTTGCATGCAAATCTGAAATAACATGAAAGCTCATGAACACAAAGCAAGCACAGAAATTTACTTATGATTCCCTAGGGATAAGATTTGTTTAATCTATTAGAAAACATCTCTCTTAAAACACAAGAATGAAAGAAAAGCACATGAATGAAAATATTGTGATTAAAATGAAAGTGTTATGTTTGGCTTCAAGAGAACAACCTTTCACATTGGAGTTTAATTTACTTTCATTATTATTGGGAGTTAGAGTGAAGAAGGAAACAAATTGTATTTCTTCATTTCTATGAATCAGATTAAGCTAAATGGGAACACAATTTGCAAAGGAGTTTCTCTTTCAAAGAAAGCAAACTAGGTGATGTGGCTTACATATTAGGATTCTATGCAATACTTGGAAACAGCATATCACAAAAATCTCATAGCCATGTTCATCCAGTGCAGTTTAAAAGTAAGGCTGAAATGTATTATTAACATTCAGTTTTCTTTGCTGCTGAGAATAGAATCTAGAATGCATCTAAAATATTTTTCAAGTAAGCTACCTGTATATCTTTAAAAATTATTCTCTGAACCATTTAAGATATAAATGAAGCTTTCTGAGATGGAATTGGGCCTCTAGTGATCATGGGCTTTATCCAGTCCTTCCTTCTAGGAAGACACAAGGCACTGAGGAATTTCAAATACCATCTACACTTTATACTGCATCTTAGAAGAAATCATAAAATATACATGAGGCTTAGATGAGTTAAATGTTCATTTGTTTCTTTTTTTAACTATATAGACAATTAGTTGACTTTAATTTTATAGATGTTTTAAAATGTTAACATCTTTGACAGGTAACACTAAATATATAGAAAGATCAGTCCATATATATATTTAGTGTTTTATATAGATACATAACTTTGCTTGTAGAGTGATTACATTTGCACTATATCTTATTTGAACCTTTCAACCAGTAGGCAGGATAGGTTTTAATTTTATTTATTTTAACAATGATAAAACTAGGGCTCAAAGAAATTATCATTTGACTAAATATCACACAACTGCGATACATAAATATTGTTCTTAATCTGAAACTTATGAAAAATATTAATTATGGTAGGACAATTTAAATTGAGGGAGCATCTATTTTTTGTTGAATTATTGTATGTCCAGTCCACATACATGGGATGTTTGGTGGACAACTATAAATGAGTACTCTATACTGGTTGCTGCTTTTATTTCTTAGTGGACTCTAATATCCTTCATATTTTTGGAATCTGGATAAGCAGGAAGATGAATTGGACTAGGAGACCCCAATTCACACAGGTTAAATGCTGAGAATAAATTTAGGAGATAAAAAAGAAAAGTGTTATTTAATCTGACTTTTTGCTACCAGAAATGCTAACTGTTCAACAGGAGAATTTAGATTAAATCATCTCTAATGTTTTGTTGATCTGTTAAGCAATTAGATGGAACACTAGAAGCACGACAACTCATGATGGATGAAAAGTTACGAGAGTTGTTGATGAAATGGGATGAAACAATGCTTTTCACCTCCACAGCATCAGTTTTCATCTCTTCTCGAAAAAGATGTATTTGTTCTTGCTTAATAGAAAATCCTTCTCTAGTCCTTGGCAGTGTGGCTGGTTCAGTAGATTTTGCAGCAGTAACTATTACCTTAGGTATAGACATTTTCTCAGCTTCCATTCTTAGCTAATTTTTAACACAAAAATAAGATAGTCAATTTACGACAAAATTAGAATGGAAAATAAAATTAAAAATTAATCACTCATGAAGTATGTTGCATCATGGAATTTCTATCATCTGTGAGATTTCTGGAAGGATAATATGCTATTAAATATTAGACTTGGGTAAAGGTTTAAAAAGTTTACCTTAAATCATGTCTTAGAAAAATATAAATCAAAGATGTAGAGCTAGAAAATGACATTGAGGAAAATATAAACCCGACTCAGGCTGTGATGCTAATGAAATTGAAAAACTTCAGTTGCTAATTTCCAGATACTATATATTAGCAATAAAGAATAAAATTAGGTAAATAGCTCAGTTAGGGTAAATGACAGTCATGGGAAGTAGTTTAATTCATGGAAATTTCACAGCTACAAATAGATACAGTAACTTCTTCATGGTTTATGTGTGTGATTGTTCTGGCTGGATACTTCCTTCTCTAGATTTTACTATTGCATCTAGTTTAGCTTTCGTGGGAGCTGCTATAGCAGGCACTCTAATTTTCTCAGCTTATTTTCTCACCTGGTATTTACAGGGGCAAAAAAAAAAAGTTTCACATGAAGAAAATTATGGGTAATTTACTGAAAGAAGTTCATACTTTGTAATGAAATATACTGAATTTATGACCCCTCAAAACATACATCTTCTTGACAGTAAGAAAGATTCATCATTTACTTATACAACTTTTGTGTTTTTTTTTTAAATGTTCATGGGGTCTCTTAAAATTAGCCTGCATGCAATTTCAAATCATCAACTTCTGGAAGATTTTCACTGGTTAATAAAAAGTTGAAAATAATGGTAAAGAGATAAGTGGGGAAAGGAATATGTAATAATATTAATAATTATGGGTAATTTGGTTTTTTAGTTTCCAATTATTTAATTGTATAAAAAATAAATTTGGTTAATAGTATCTCATACATAAATTCAGAGATTTGGTATTAATGTATTACAACAGGGGATTTCATATGAGATTTGGTATTAATGTATTATAACAGGGATTTCACACTTGGAATAGCAATAGTCACCTTTCCATGGGTAACTTGGATTTGTTCTTGTCTAGTAGCCATTCCTTCTCTAGTTCTCAGTATTGTTTCTTGTTCTTTGGCTTTAGCAGTAGCAACTGCTATTGTAGACAAGGCAGTTTTCTCAGCTTCCTTTCTCATCTGATTATTACAGTAAAATCAAGATTTTAGTTGTACAAGGCTTCAGACGCACATGATATGACCCATCCCCCCTTCTAGTAGGGATGCAAGAAGTTATTCAGGGTTAAATACATAAGAGAAATTACCTTGCACCTGGTCATGTTTGTATATACTGACTGAGAATCACAAAACATAGAAATGAGGGGTGGGGAACCCGCGGCCTCAAGGCCACATGTGGCGGCACTTTTAAAAATTTAAGCTAAAAATGCTAATCTTCATGCAAAGGATAATGGTGGATAAAATGAATTACAAATGTTACATGTGGATGGAAAATCAAATGTGCAGATAAAATTAATGGTAATCTTTCACATATTTACCATTTTGGTTTTAGTTAGGGGTTTAAAAAGGAATATACAGATTAATAATTCATACCATACAGTAGTTAATATTAATAGTTTATCGGAAAATAGTTTAAAGATGAATTTTGCACATCTCAAATATCTGTATTCACCTTTTCCTGAGTTATTTGAACTTGTTCTCTTTTGGTAGTGATGCCTTCTCTACTTCTTGATACTAAATCTTGTTCTTTGACTTTGGGTGTGGCAACTATGACTCTAGGTACCACTGTTTTTCTAGTTTCCTTCATTATCTGATCATATAGTAAAAAAAAAAAAGGGTAAGAAAATAGTCATTAAATTCATAAGCCTCTAATAAAAGAAACATAAATCAAAACTGAGAAAGGAGGTAAAATTTCTTCTTATTCAAGAACATTTTAATTACACTTCAATATATCATTGGAGTTGCTTTGATCATCCATACTGTTTCACTGGTAAAAATAAGAAGTCTAGTTTAAAAGAAAAAAATGTGATTAGCAATAAAAGACTAAGGAGTGTTAGTTATTTTTTTCCACACTATTCTGACTATAATCGAGGGAAATTCCAGTAGAGCCATATATAGCACATCATTTTTTGTATTATCAATTGTCTCATATACAGGAAGATATTAAAGTGAATTATTAATATAATATCATATTAGTAACAATTCAAAGAAAATCTCAAAGTTAGGAATGAGATGGCAGTGAAAGCTAGCCGGATGGCAAAAGGCATTTTCTCTTTGAGTTATAAGAAGAGAAGGAGGTGAAGCAGTGATGGCTAAGATCGGTGATGAAAATGTAGGTGGCCTGCAAATCAAACGGTGCAAGAGTGACTTTCACATCAGCAGGAGGTCATCACCTTCTCATGAGTTAGGTGCATTTGCTCTTGTGTGGCAATTTCTTCTTGAGCTCCCATGACTATTTCTAGTTCTGTGGACTTTGCAGTGGCAACTACCAGCATGGACGCAGCAGCTGTCTCAGTTTCCTGTCTTATCTAATTTTTAGAGTGAAATAAAGACTTTGGTTTCAAAAGATACAAAAGAAATGGCAAGACAGCCTCGCAACATTCAGAATACAGAAAGCTGAGTGGTGAAAGAGAAAATGTCACATTCCCATTGTGCTAAAGACACACATTTTTTGTTTTCCTGAGGAATGGGCTTCTTTTCTGCCTACCTGCCCCTTAGCAAATTGTCTTAGAACTGAAAAGGTGTCATCTTTGAGACATGTTGACAAGTTAAAGAGCGCAGTGAGTGGCTCCTGGCAAATGGCTAAAAAATTATAGGCTGGCTGAACTCACCAGTCACCAGCACTGTAATGGTAACGGGAATTTCTGTGCCCTTGATTATGCCACGAGGGGTTCTTGCTGCATTAAAAGTCTCTTGCTCACAATAAAGAGAGGGAAATTCAGCCAGCAGCCTCTGGCCAGCCTTGTAGGTATATGGCGTTTGGACCTTGTAAGAAAGTAGCTCTGAGATCAGCAAAGAACTGGAGATCAAGGGAGGTGAGCACATGTGCCCCCCGAACATGGAAGAATCCAAAATAGATGCCTCTCTCCTGATACTTCAAGGCTTCACGCATGGGAAAGTGGATTTTGGTAACACTGAGATTGTCCTTACATGTCTCTAGCGCACAACAGCAGCAAACACTTCTAGTTCACTGTTTATTAACCAGGAATTAAGGGCATTTTCTTGAAGAAATACCAGTCTTCTCTGATGTCCAGCATTTCCTTGCTATTTAGCTAGTGTATTTATGGCTGATGTATGTGTATGTGCGTGTGTGTGTGTGCATGTTCGTACACATGCATGCCTTACAATTATATAAAGTTTGTGTATTACAATCTAAGTGACTGAGGGCTCAGGCTATTCATGAAAAAACTGACTATACCAGTGGGCAAGTGGACTGGGATGATATCTATCTTTCACTTCGGTATGCTCTAGAAAGTTCATAGATATGCCCCAAACTGTGCTAGTAGATAGATAATCTCCTGAAAATTGATCAAGTGAGTGAAAAATAATGCAATAAGAACAGAATTTCCATCCTGAAAGACTTTCCGTACTAGACATAGCAGAACAACAAAAAGAGAAAACACAACAAGACTTCTCCATTTGGAGATTTTGGTTACAGGCAGGTACATGCAGCTGGCTGGAATATGGTGTTTGTCAACAAACTACAAGATTTTTATAAAATTGGACTTACTGTTTTTTGAGTTACTTCTTTTTGTTCTTGTTTTGTAGTAATTTCTCCAGTAATTCTAGTTTCTTGTTCTTTGGCTTTAGTTGCGGAAATTACTACCTTTGGTACAAATGTTTTTTCAGTTTCTTTTCTTATCTGCAATCAATGATAAAAACAAAACCTTATTATTTCCTGCTTTCCAATGGAAGTGGCATGGTGTTTATTAAATATAACAAAATAGGAATTTGAAGAAGTCATATCTGTTTTTCTGGAGATGTCACTAAATAAAATAAACAGTCTCATGTTCATTAATATGACCATGCTCTTTCTCTGCCTGAAACATCAATTAGGCTGCTTAAAGAAAATAAGTTGAATTCGCCAGTGTTTATTTTGAACAGGAGAGTTGCAGTCTTCTTTAAAAAGATTTCAACATTTATAAATGGATATATGGCAATATAATTCCATGCCAATTCTGTCATCTAAAGATAATCTTAGCATATAGGATATTAGAATGGAAGGCCTTAGGAGTAATTTTGTCTGACCCTTCCATTTCATATGTGAGAAACCAAGCATGGGTAATTTATAATCTGTTTTTGTACAATATTTTTGTTTTACAAATTTTCCTAAATATTGTGATGGCTTGGAGTATCAAGTCTTATTTTTCTAAAATTGAGACATTATGGGGAGAAATTTTTTTGCTCGTATCCTTGGCAAAATTTTTTCCAAATCCTCAACCCCCCCCTAAGGATGCTGTCCTTCCATGTGGATGCCCGATGTGTGTGTGTATGTAGGGGTTAGTTTTCCCATTTGCCTCTTTGCCATTCTTAGATATCTCATCACTGAAGCTCAGGATCTCAGGGCTGGAAGGGACTTGAAAGTTCACCTTCTCAAACCACTCAACTGACAATTGGCTCCACTGGCCAATTGGCCTTATCCAGTGTGTGCCCAGATGCCTCCAATCATGGGGCTGTCCTTTTCACCTTTCCTGGTCATTTGGCCTCCTAAGGACATGCTGGGCCTTCCACTCCAAACCCACGTGCAACTGTCCTCCCATGGAGCCAGGAAGCAATGGCTAAGCTTCTCAAAGTGAAATATGTTCAGTGTTCTCTTCCACTCTTCCCCATTCCTGCCTCAGCATCTATTAATCCCTCCTGGCTTTACCATCCTGTCCCCTCCCCACAGTCACACATTAGTTAGTGGGTTCCCAGATCAATGTAGGTGAGACCCGCTTCTACTCCTAGTGTGTGTCCACAGAGGTGCCTTTCATCTAACAGGGGAGCATCCAGTGACTCTATGAGACTTTGAGATCTAGTCCCCAGAAATACACACAGGTGACAAGCGTTTTGTTTGTTTGTTTGTTTGGTTTTTTTTTAGTGTGATAACAATCATGTGGCCCAAGAAGCAAGACCCTTCATGGTAAAGATTCTTATCTGTGTTGACACATATAACATCAATGAATTTCAAATCAAAAACCATTTTCACCTGCTCACGAGTTACGTGCATCTGCTCTTGCTTGGTAGTAATTACTTCTCTGGTTCTTGCTTTTAATTCTTGTTCCTTGGCTTTATCAGCGGCCACTACTACCTTAGTTACAGCAGTCTTCTCTGCCTCTTTTCGTACCTGATTTTCATAGAGGAAAGGAAGGAAACACTTTAGTGCATCTTACATAAAAAGTTACAACAATATATCTGGATTAAGACATAAATGTCACACAAGAGAGGATAAGGAGGAAAGCTAGAGTGATTTTAAACTGTAACAGGAAATCTATTCAAATGCAAGGTGGGAAATTATTCTGGATTTATAACACTGTTCAGCTATGAATCAAGTGTCATATTTGTTTTGAGGAAAGTAAAAGCAAAGGTCCTTTGGGGGAAGCTTAGAGAAATGTAATGTCTGCCCTGAAATAGTGGTTTCCATGCTCGGCTTGTAAAGCTGCTGAGGCCTGGATTTGAGGGGTCTCCTGTTTAGCTGACTGTCCCCAGCCATCCTTTCCCTTCCTTGACCAGGAGTCCCTTGATACCTTGAATACCATAAGCAACTTTTGCCTGGCAGATATAGCCCAGGTATTTCTGGTCTGGTCTGCTCTTGTGGGATTTACATCTTAAACACCTTTGGTATCTCAGACCAGTTTTTGCTCATTAAGTTTAGAAGTATGGGCCATGCCTGGCTCAGTGCTGCCTTCAGAATGATTTGTGCATTGGTTCATGATGAGACTCCTACACACAAAGCTCAGTGGACGGTGTGTGAGTCAATGTGCACCACAGGGCCTGGCTGTGCGGGGCCCCCAGCGGCCTCACACATACCTGTTCTTGAGCAGGTTGGACGCGCACAGCAGTCGTGGTTGTAGTTGTCCTCTGAGCAGTCTGCTCTACAGCACTGATAACTGGTTCTCTCACTCTGGCCATATCAACAGCAGCAACGACAGTCGCAACAGCTGCACTTTTGTCAGTTTCTTGTTTCACCTGGGTTGGAAATGACCAAGTAGATTACTTTTTTAAACCACATGCCTGGTAGAAGATAAAAAAGCACAATAGAAACTGAACTTCCTAAAGTAAAATCTATGCATTTATTATTGCCAAGAAATATAGGGGCTGTGGCATTCAAACCTATATTTTATGTAAACCTCACAGATTAGAGCTTGAGTCCCAATTAAAAAGCCTTTGCAAAGCATGGTGACCAAATTTGGTCTTCAGTTTCTGTTATATTTTTATGTTCATATGCCTTTTTCCTCCAACCTATACAGACTGAGTTTCGTGGCAGAAATCTGGTGGAAGAAACCAGAACGTGAAATAAGGAAAAACAAAACAAAACCGTTCTGACAGTACCTCCTTAGCACCAGTGTCGACAGCCCCTGCCGCGAAGGCAGCGCCCGCAGCTCCACTGATGGTCACTTGCTCCCGGATGCCATATCTCCCTTCCCATCTCTCTTCTGTCCTGATCTGAGTCGAGCTTGTCATCATTGTCTCTCTCATCTCAGCCTCAGACGAGGAGGCCACGTAGCCCTCTTGCTTCCACGGAGGAGGCACTTCGGGGCCTGTGGCCACAGCAGACATCTGGGTCTTACGGACGAGTAACGGAGACTTCACAGATCTGATGGGGGACGTGGAGATCCTTGCCGCCGGAGACACGGACCTGAGAACCAAAAGTTAGAGGTCAAGACCAAAGTGAGGCACTCCAGTAGGGGTAATCGGATTTGAATAATGGGATGAGAATCCGGAAGTACTTTAAGACAGAGTTTTAACATGTGTGCCTTGATAGCCTATTCAGAGGGTAAATAACGCACTTGAAAGTAATTTGTTTTAAATCTCAATAAGCCTTATTCTTATCTGCTGTAACCCTGCAAGGGAATCAGACTTAATTCTAAGTAAGCTAGAGATTTTGTGCCCTGCAACTTCTCACATTAGAAAAAAAAAAAAATCAAGACAGAAGAAGGGGCTTCCTTAATAGCAAAGAAAGGACATGGCAAATCCGGTAATCATACTTTCAGTTTCTCCATATTTCCAATTCTGGGGGCTGAGGGGATATCAAATAGGTATTATATAAAGAAAGATTTCTGTAATCAAAATGCTTGTGCCACTTTAGGCTAAACATGTTAAGGCATTTTTCTCCCCTTGAAGAACTCCCCACGGCCTTCACCATGTCAATATGCTTTGTGAATTTCCAGGCCAGGAGGAAGAGTTCTCATAAAGCTTTTCACAGACGTTTTGGGGTATAGACTGTGCAAAGCACGGTGCAAACCGCTACTCTACTCAAAGGGTTTGTGGATGGCTCTTTTTAATTTCCTCTGTATTTGTTTACATCCACTCTTCTTGTATTACTCTCTGCACTTCTTTTACTATGGAAATTGGCTGATTTGAAAACTAATGATTCTATGGTTTTTGGTTAAATTGATAAAGTGGCTTCGTCCAAAATAGTTTTCATTGTTTGCTTTTTAGGTGTATCCAAAGTACAGACAGCATCAGTTTAAGATTATGGGCCCTAAATCCCAGTGTTGATAGCCAAAAAAGACAGTTTCTGATTTATATCAATAACTTGGGGATTGGTCCACTATTTTAGGGTAAAATTTTTCAAAATTAATTAATGAAGTTTATTACATTTTCCTCTCTAGGTGGCAGTGTTGCCTTATCATTGCATTTTACTACTCAGAAAAATGTTTATAAGTGTATTTCAGCACTATATAGGACATTTAGCTTACACTGATCATAAATGAAATAATTATTCTAATTAAGCTGAAGGTACAGTTGCTATTTGCTCCAAATTGCAGAGTAACTTAACAGTATATTACAATAGCCAGTTTCATGAAGAAATGTTTAATCATTTTCTTGAAGAAGGGCTTTTTTGTGAAAATCAGTTTACATTTTATAAAGGAAGCTGTAATCAAACTAAAAGAGATCTGGGGGACATGTCTCTATTCTCAAAATGACTGCTAGAAATATAAGAAAGACCATGTTAGAATAATGTAGAGTCTCCACTGAAAGTATGATTACCGGATTTGCCATGTCCTTTCTTTGCTATTAAGGAAGCCCCTTCTTCTGTCTTGATTTTTTTTTTTTTTCTAATGTGAGAAGTTGCAGGGCACAAAATCTCTAGCTTACTTAGAATTAAGTCTGATTCCCTTGCAGGGTTACAGCAGATAAGAATAAGGCTTATTGAGATTTAAAACAAATTACTTTCAAGTGCGTTATTTACCCTCTGAATAGGCTATCAAGGCACACATGTTAAAACTCTGTTAAAATGTAGATGGAAGAAAAGCAGAGACATGAACATTTAGTTTCAACCTGTGCTTTATTCTTGCTGTACCTAGTAAAGTGGGTTTAATTCAAAAAGAGTTAAAAAACATGATTAGCATGACATGAGTGATTAGCAGCAGGCTGCAGGTAAGCCCATAACTGTGAAAATCAATGTAATTTCAGTCATTATAGGAAAGTGCTTATTTCTGCACTTACAATAAAAAATAATCACCAGGTCACAGCTAGATACAATGCACCTTATTCAATGAAATATGTTTGCCTTACTCCACAATAAAAATCAAAATTAAACCATGAGACATTTAAGAAATAGTCTATCTTGGATAACCATTATTTTCTCCACAAATTGACATTTTATTTCTTAATTATTTTAAAGCAAATCTGGGGGGCTAAGTAATTTGGATGGTTATTAATGAACTCTTAGAACTGGAACTGCTAAGTTAATCAAAATGCTCCCTGGGTTCGGGGACACTCCATAATTCTAAATGACCCTTAGGCTTAGATCAAAAAAATATAGTGAAGTTGTTATCTCCCCCTCAGTTGCATTTGGACTGTGTTGTGATTTCATGGTGTGCAAACTTTGAGTTAGCCTGAGACCGAACATATTTTTATTTAATTGCCAGACATGTTTTTTAAACTCAGCTTTTTATTCAAGGTTTCATGTCAGTGTTTGCTAATATCTTCAATTTTTGAAATGGCCAAAATAATAAAGATTAGAAAATACCTAGAAATTTTTACATATATCTGCTAGATATTTACATTGCCTCTTGTATGAAATATTTGTTTATAGCTTTTGTCCACTGTTTTCATTTGTATTGTATACTTTTTCTTTTAAAAATTATTTTTTGCACTCTTTTTAATACATCTGGTACATTAGTTCTTTGTCCTAAGTGTTGCAAACATTCCCCCAGTTCCACTGCTTGCATGTTGCTTGTTTATGGGGTTATCTAGCACACACGCATAGTTATGTAGGTTATGCTGTGTTTCTAGGCTGTTACTGGTTATATTGTAGCCATTGTATATTTATTATGATGCTTTTATGGCAGAGGCAATGAAGTATCTTAAGGAAGGGAAACCTTTAAATGTTTTTTATTCCACAAATGCCCTGTTTGGTTTAGTGATGACCTTGCTTTTGCCACATATAAATTTTGATTTTATGCAGTTGAATCTATAAATGTCTTTTTAAAAGTTCTCCCCCATGTATGTTTTCCCAAATTTCTTCTCTTTTTTTTTATTTCAGCATATTATGGGGGTACAAATGTTTAGGTTTCATATATTGCCCTTGCCCCCACCCCAGTCAGAGCTTCAAGCATGTCCATCCCCAGACGGTGCACACCGCACTCATTATGTATGTATATACCCATCCCCTCCTCCCCCTCCCATCTGCCCGATGCCCGATGAATGTTATTCTGTATGTGCACTTATTTTTTACTTTTAGTTTTGTAGAGACAGGGGTCCCACTCTGTCACCCAGCTGGAGTACAGCAGTACAATCATAGGGTTTTAATCTTTTAATTTAACTCTTTAATCAAGCTGGGATTTACTTTGTGAATGGTGTGAGGGAGAGGTTTATGTTCGTTTTCTTCTGGGTAGATACCTAATTGAGCCAGCATTCTTTTATTAAAATATCCTCCTCTTCCTTTTTTGAATTGAAAGGTCACTTTGATTTAAAATTGAATTTCCTATATATTTGCATCTATTTCCAGATTCTCTGTTCTGCTTCTCTGATGTATTTTTCTATTCATGTACCAATATCATAATGTTTTGATTTCAATAACTTTACAGTAAGTTTGAATTTTTTTTTAGGTTAATTATCTTCTTATTATTCTTTAAAATTTTTCTTGGCTGGTAAATTTTCTCTACATGCTTTTTTATTTCATTTAAATTGATCAAGAAACATTTTTTGTTCAAATTTTATACATTTTTCAGTTCATATGAAAAACCTCATCATAATAAACTAAATCCCAAAGTTTCAAATCTGCTGTGGATAATTTCCACTTGAGTATATAATTTCTGAACCCTGATGATACATGCTTACCTTCTAAAATACCTCCATATTACCTAAACATAGAAATCTATTTTATTTTCTAGATAACATAAGCATAGGCAAAATATTTAGAAGGTTTTACTTATCACCTGAGTATAGAAAGATTTGTATAATTTTTCTGTCTACAAGGCACCTTCAACTAATTATCTCATTGAATCCTCACAACATACCTTGAGATCACTCTTATTGTGATTCTCTTTAATTCACAGATGATACAACTAACACCCTGTGCAAATTACTTAACTTCTTTAGCTCCATTTACAATAAAATTGGGCATAATAATTCTTAGAGGTTGTGAATATTTAATGAGATAATGTATATAGAGTATCAATCAAATGTCTGACATGGAGGAAGTGGTCAATATTTAGTAACTATTATTTTATTATTATAATTATTGCCTTAAATCAAACTGTGAGCAAGTGTTTGGGCTGATTTGAACTTAGGGCTTTTAACCCTAACTTCTCTGCTCCTCTCATCTCACTGTGCTATTTTTTGGCCCCTATAGCAGATATTTATCAAATGGGATATAAACAAGAACTCAGAATTGGAATTTATAAAGTTCCTTAATTTACCTGTGGACAGTGAGGATTTGTGAAAATCATATTAGGTAACTTGTAAAAGGTTTACCTCCTTTTACACCTGCTACATTTTTTGTTGCATGAAACCTAATTCAAAAATGCGTAATAACCTGCTCTCTTTCAAAATGCTTTACCTGACTGGAGATGGGGTCGGTGCCCGCACATGTCTGACGGGGGAAGGTGAGTGTCTTATCGGTGATGGGGACTGCTGTCGAGCCAGCTGTGCTTTGGCAGGAATGGACGGTGGTGTTGGGGACCTTGACTTTGGCTTGGGAGGAATCCTGGGAGGTGTTTTATGTGGCAGCTGTTGCCCAGCGGCACCATCCATGACCATCTCAATTGTTTCCATTGATCTGGCATCAAAGTGGGCTTCAAACTTCTGTGAAAGATTAAAACAAAGTCCACGTCAAGGAGGGATAGCTGGGAAGCAACAACCTGAAAGGTTTGAAAACTGACAGTGTAGAAAAATACCTTTTCAATTCTGGTTTGTCTTGTTTCCGAAATCTGAGCAGTCGAAATTGTCTTTGTCCTTTTAGCGGGTACTACTTCTTCACCTGCAGGAAGGGAAAGATGAATCTTTACAAGGGGCACAATGACCCATTTTTGAAGTGATTTTGTTAATTCTGACTAGAAAGTTAAAGAGATTTTTCTGGCTATCCCAAAGGAGGAAAATGCAGAAAGTTGTGGTTTTGTATGAATATAAATTAGGTTTGAAAATAGAAAATGTTCATTATTAGATAAAAATTTACTTAGAACCATTTTTCAAAAATTCCATTATTTGACAATAATTTAAAAAATGCAGATCACTTAATTTAAACACATTCCAGTTTATAATGGAATGGAATATAGAACCACAGATTACTTCGATTCTGAGCTCCTGCCTAGAATCTCAGAGGCTTTTCATGGGTGTTGAAAAGGCAACTTTGATTTCAGCTCATAGCCTTCCTAGGGGAGGCAGGTGGACCCCTGGCCCCACTTCATCCCAAACCAGCCCTCTCCTCTCGCATTCTTTCTGTTCTTCAACCTCCAGCACATACCTTGAACCAGCAATTCGGCAGTCGAAGTAGCTCTTCCAACGCTATTGGTGGCATTCACTGAATAGGTCCCTGAATCTTCAGGGTATGCTTCCGCAATCAGTAAGCTGTAGAGGTCGCCTTCTTGTGAAATTTGAAAATCAAGGGAGCTCTGAATTTCAGCTCCGTCCCGGTAGAACTTGACTACAGGTGTAGGGATTCCAGTCACTCTCACTTGGAGTCTCACTTGGCTTCCTTGTCTCACGGTCATGCTCTGCAGTCGTTGAACGAAGTTGGGTGGCGCTGTCTCCGCTGCAGGGGGAAGAGAAGAAAGTCAGGGCCATGAGCCAGGGCGCTCCCTACAGGGTATTTTTAAACAATCACAGCTCTGATTCCAAAACCAGACGATGACTTGCCGGTCCACATCCTTGACTGTCCTTGAACCCAGCTCATGCAGCAGATAACAGCAAGAATGGAGCCAGGAGATCACGGTAGGTTATCTCGCCACCATATTTTATTTGCTTTGTTTTGTTTAGCAATTGTAGGTCACTAACTTTTTGTTTCTTTGTTTATTTTAAAGGAAAAGTTTGGATAACATTTCTAGAGAATCTTTCTGGCACTTTTCCCCAACCTCACATTTAGCATTATACTAACATGTTAAGGAAACTTGCATAGTTTAGTAAGTTGCATTAAACTGAATGGTTGCTACAGTGAGTGCACCTGTGACTTACAGAATCATTATATTTAATTTAATTTTAAAAATCCCAGCTCTTTTCCAACTTGATAGGTTTTCAAATAACCCAAATATTTACTTGCATTTAAAATGTTGATCCCAATAATGACATGATTTCATGTTAATTATGCTACAGAAAGGGGATTTATATTATGTTGAAAGTAATTTTTTATAAGACAAATGTGAAGAGTGAATGGAATTAACTTTGACATGTTTTTGAGTAATAAACAACAGCAGGTGCTGCCAACCCTTTCCATTTTCCATTTCTGAATTTTCTGGATGCATGTTAAAGTTCATACTTGATGTGGTTTCTGTTTAGGTCAATTATAACCCCATAAATTGAACATCACCAAAGGTATAGTTTACTGGATAAAGTGTATGTAACATTATGGAGCTCATATGAGATATTGTTATGTAATGTGTGAAGTCATACAATGTTCTGTGTATTAATGTCTCACTAGGTAATAAAGGATGGAGGAAGAAAACACAGGTCACTAAGATTGGTGATAACTTTTCTGGGGAATCTGTGTCCTGCATTTGAATAATAAACAAGCATTTGCCTTTTTCTGGGTATATTTACATGTTTCTTAATGGGTGGTCTATGGACTACCTGCATCAGAATCATCTGAGTGCTTGTTAAAGTGTGAATTCTTGGAGATATATTAACATATATATCTTATTCCTCACTAGACTTATGAACAAGTCTCCAAGCCTTTCTATGTGCTGAGAAACATGATTTTTAGTATTTCTTAGCATACTTTTGAGTGTTTAATATGTGTAGAGAAACTGATTCACAGCCACTTTTGTGCTGTATTTTCAGAGGAAAATTAAATTCCAGAAGCCAAAACAACTTTGTTATAAATTCAGCCTGAGGTGGACCCTTCTCTGTTCGGAGCTGCACCCACTGTGCTCATAGCTCTTTCCGGACTCCCTTCCCCTTGTGCCAGGGATGTCCCCACCAGCCTACCTGTCACGAGAAGCTCAGCAGTACTAGTCGCTTGTCCAGATCCATTGGTGGCTCTCAGGGAGTATCGTCCACTGTTGGCTTTAGTCACGGCGGGGATCACCAACTTAGCGCGGCCATCGCTAAAGGAGATCTGCACGCCGGGCAGCGTGGACGTGGAAATCACCTGGCCATCCCGAAACCAGCTCACCTCAGGAACTGGGAAACCTGAAGAGCAAGGACAACGCATCTTTATGTTTGAGTGGGCACCACCAAGTCCTCTGCTCTGTCCTGCTGTGTTCACTGGCTTGCCCTAACCCATAAAAGCTTTCCAAAGTGGAATGACATTTAATGATAGCGAAAACCTGACAGTCATCGCATGATCATAGTGTAAACTTGCAGACCATTAGGAGAGCGGGGGGTTCGCGTAGAGGCCAGTGCCTTCATTTTATAGTGGAGGAAACTGAGGCTAAAAGAGGCTTAATGAGTTTTCCAAGGCCCCCCAGCCAGCAGCGGCACACAGAGGACTAGAATTTCCATCTCCTGCCCTCCTGCCCCAGGGCTCTATCTGATGCAATTTAGTAGACACCATTAAAATCATGAAAGGAATTTATAAAAGTGAAGAACCAAGGAAACTTTGAAATAAAAAGTTACTGTTGTCCGTTTTGAAAACAAATGAAGAGCAAAAGCAGAAAAGGGGTTGCCAGGTTCTGCCTCACAAGCCCAGGAGGCAGGCTCATCTCCCTCCTCTGTGGTCATGGGGACCCCCTCTTCCTGAACTCTCCCGCTTTCAGATGTGCAAGCAGTAAAAACACCATAACGTAGAGAGGCAGTATCTAATAATAAGAGACTAAACCAAACCTAGTCTTTCAGAACCACATGATGGTTGGAATTGCAGATAGAAAAGCCAAATCCTTTTCACCTGCCTTAAATTATAGAGCTAAGAAGTACATGTCCATAGTTGGACGTTTTATGTGTATTAAAACTCTGTGCATTTAGAAGCTATGAGGCAAGTTCAGAGCATGGTCTATTTTGCATTTGGCATACATGCTGGTGATTTATCTCCTCAAGCTGAGAAGTAAAGATAAGCCTATTTTGTTATCCTTACATTAGCCAATGTCTCACTATGGCTGAGTGAATAGCTTATTAGACTATTTCATGGGCATAGAATATTTTCAGTGGTGTTTTTCTAAGAATTTATTATCACATAGTATGAAGGAACAAGAAGCTAGGAAGTAGCCAGATTCCATGACTCCCAAGCAGGCCAATTCCCACTGAAGCCATAGGTGTTCTGCTCAATTCAGAAGTTACTGAGTGTTACCAAATAAATAAGTGAATTATTTGGAAGTCACTTAGAGTTTATCATGCATGAAGAGAATTGACTTGGTCTATATTCATACAATAGAAAATAAATAATGATTATATGACATTTGTGCAAAGTAAAATAAAGTATTATCCAGTTATGAATAAGGTGGGTGCATAAAATAGGAAGAAAAGGAAAGAGAAAGAAAAAGGAAATCTTATTTTATATCTTTATTAAAGCCATAAAATAAAATAAAAAGAGGGGCAATGCACCATGGAAGTGCACTACATTAAGGATCAAGCATGATTTTTAATTAATCCATATAATCTTACATGGCTAATTACAATACTGCAGAAAGAGACAATATTGATTAAATAATTTTGAAATTATTTACAATAGAGTTCGAAGACTACCCTCCATTTTTTTCATAAGATGATAGATCCCAGAAGCCATGTGTTTTCTTGAATCATCCCTAAACTGAGTTATGAAGATGAGAAAGAAGGCAAAAAAGGAAAGAGACAAACTTCCTTTTAAATTAAATTCTAGGGTCAGTTTGTCTCTCTTTCATATAGAGATCCGAGTGGCATGTATTATTTCTTGTTGTCATTTCAAAATGATTAGAAAGTCTTTTAATTCAATAGAATCACTTAATAAAGACTGAAAGTAAAAGCATAAAATAATTAATAGTTAGCTCATCACTGAACTGCTCTGCCTCAGAAGAAAGTCAGAGGCATTGTTATTTTCCATATAAAACAACTGAAGTCCAGGTGCACAGAGTGGTCAACTCGGGCTACCTACCCAGCAGTGCCATGGCTGCTCCCTACTGGGCTTGAGTTCTTGGCTTCCAGTCTGGCTCTGCAGCTGAACCCAAATACAGAATGACTAAATTTGGTCCTACTTAGCTGTTGGATTCTGACAGCAATTTTAATCCAATGCTAATTATTTTTGCTTTGTGAAATTATAAATATGAATAAAACATTTTCCAGCCATTATATTGTCAGATTTTGTCAGTACTCTGTGTACGGTATATACCGTTAAGATGACCCTTCTGTAGCGTAGGACCAATTTTACAAAGCGAAAGCAGGGCTTAAATTTGGCATTAAGTCCTGCAGCAAAGTTAACCTATGGGAGAGAAGGTGAAGGAAACAAAAGAAAAGCATGACTGTGTGCGCTTACCACTAATGTGAGCCTCAAAGGTTGCGGTACTACCCTCCAGTACCACAACACTTTGTAACGGCTGCTTAAACGTCGGTGCTTGAGTTGTCATCTTTTTAGGCACTCTGGAAAGCAAAAAAAATAAATTAGGATGTCACAGCTAAGGGCCACTCTGGAGCTACTTTGCAGATAGCAGAGACACACATTTCTCCAAATGGATTGCCCTAAGAGTCATCTGTGGGCCTAGTGTGATGGGCAGGCATTCTCCTTTGTGGCTTGAATTTCAGTAGTTGACCTCTAGTGGTTTGAAACTTAACACAAAGTAGACAGTCTAAGGGGGAATGGAAAATAATCTAGCCAAACAGAGCAAGGAATGGACCCTAGCGGTCAAAGAGGGGATGCTCAGTCTTACCACTGGTGGAAAATCAGGTTGAGAGATGAAGAAAGGGCAAACCACAGTAATGGCAGGGGTAGTGAAGTGTAATTACAGAGACTAGACATGTGACAAATGTAAAACGAATCTCTGCACCAGCTTAATGTGTCAGAGACAATTATTTTTTAAAAGTTTCCTTTCCCCCCGATGTTTTTCACTCACTATATCCACACTTATAAAGTTGTCATTGACTCAGACATTATCTGATGACTTAAAATAGTCACCAGAACTGAAAATTTGAACTTTGCAGTTCCTTTCCTGACTTGAAAAGCTTTGACAAGTCTTATCAAATATGCAAACTTTTTGTAGACAGCATACAGTACTTTTCATTTCTTCACATTTCTTCGTACTGTGACTGTGTAATAAATGTTGCTACTGCTGAAGTAAATATTCAGAAAAAAATTTAAATTTAAGTGACTAGGCCAAAATTTATTATAGATCTGAAAAAATGCTGGCTTGAATTCCTAATATGGAACAATTTGCAAACTTTGAATAATAGAAGACTGGTGTAAAATGTAGATATAGTGAAAAGGCCTCTGCTTTCATAATGTAAAATATTCAATGTCAAAGAAATGAATATAAAATATTCAGTTAAGTCCTTTTGTTAAGTGGAAGAGGTACTTTGTCTATTAGTTTCAAAGAGATTATGTGAAGAATTTTTTAATGCATAAATACCTAATTATTTAACATGAGTATTCTACTGTTCTGAAATAAAAAGGCAATTTCTGAATTGTCAATTGCTGCATTACTATTTTTCATGAAATTCTCTGTTTGCTAAAACTGTACAGAGAAATAATCTTCCTAGTGGTAATTTCGTACCTTATCATAACTTTTTACTTAGCTTAAAAAAATAATGAAACCAGCATTCTCTCAGATGATAAAATTTATATTTAGAAAATTTAATAGTATTCAAAAGTTTTTTGTGAAACTTTCGTCAAGAACTCCTTTCTGTAACATATTATCTTTAGGATGAACAACTTTTTGTGTCTAACTTTTCCTGTTCATAAGCTAGTGCATCTTCTAAGAATAACTCTCTTCTTAGATATATAATACATAATTATATATCTATGCATTTATAGGCATTTACAATTAATAATCTAACTCCAGGAAGATGGGAAATCAAAGTGTATTTAGAAATAAAAACTCTTTAAACATTGTTTCTTACCCTTCTTAGCATCAACATATCTCATATCATATAATTGGATTGTGAGTTGAATTAAAATGCATGATGAGATTCTGAGTATTTTAGAAAACAATTACATAGCTTTATTCCAAGTCTCTAAATCTGTTGCAATTAACTGGCCTAAATTGGTCTTATATTTCTATTGTCTAGCTAAATTTTGTTGATTTAGCACTTGCTCTTCACAAGCCTTTGTCTAATTAGGGCTGAAGGTATGCATCTAAAATGTCATGCTCCTAAAATAAACCCTCCACTGTTGACTGACAGCAGGCAAGTGTTGTGTCACTGTCCTGCAACTGATACCTCAGCAGTTGATTCCCTTAAAAAGTCATCTGGGTGTAGCTGATACCACATGCATTTTATCAGAGCTATTCTTGGTGTGCTTCACTTTATCACTGAGTAATATAACCTTGAACATTCTCAACAGACAAGAAAGAGTCTAAAAAAGAAGCAAACATTTCTATCACCATTTTAGATCTCAACTTTTAGAATCATAGGTGCATTTAAACAATTTGAATCATTGAATCATTTAGCTGACATGCTAAGCATTCAACTTTTTAAAGAAAAATGTTCACACATTTTAAAACAGAATCCAATAAGCAGATTCGAATAATGGAACAGCATCAGCAACAAGTAGCTACACAAACACTTCTACATAGGCATTTAGCACACAAAATAATCAGGAGCCAGTAAGAAGATGACTCTACTGTTTAAGTAAGAAAAGACGCTGCTCACCTGATTTCTCAAGAGTGCCTAAAAAGGGTGGGACTAAGCCCAAAGTTGCTTCTGAAACGACGTCCTATGTAGAGTTGGTTTTTCCGACCATCTCCAACATGAATCGGTGAGCCTCTAAACCTCAAAACAAAACTACACAGTCAAGACTGTGTAGTTTTGTTTTTCTATGCAATCCCTACACCCGAGGCGAGGCTGGGAATGCACGACTGCTCAAGAGCCAGGGGCTGGCCTGTCCTTATATTCTCCAGATCTGCTGACAGCCCCACATCCCCCAGCAGGGCCCTGGGTGATTGGCTGTCTTAGGAAAGCACCATGGGAGAGGACCTATTTGGGAGTGTCACATACCACCTGTTCTTCTGATTGGCAGTGCTAAATTTACCACCTCAAAAGAGGCTTTACCAAGGAAATAGAACTGTATTTAAAGAATAGCTGTGTTGAATAGCTCAGAGAAGAGCATTTGTTGCCAATGTTAAAATCTGACAATGGGGTCTGAAAAGAAGATGTGACAATAGATTGCACTTGTGGGCAGTCATATAAAACAGCCCCAAGCCTGAGGTCTCTGCCCTGAGTCAGGACCCACTCTTGTCCCCCAGCCAAGCCTTGTAAAACCAACCAAATGGACCTGTCAGTCATGACCGCAGATGACGGAATTTATCTCATGCATAAGGTTCTTCTTTGAAGAATTGTTGCTATAAACCTTAGTGTTGAAGAGAGCTCATTTGTACTGTCTACATTCTCCAGAATCCACTTGTACTTTGGAGACAATTAAACCAATGTTAATGAGCTAAGTGTTTATACAACCCTGCAAAAGATGATGTTGAAAGGCAAAATCTGAACCCTGCTTAGATTTAGTCTGTACAGTACAATGATTTCACTTTTGTCAGATTTCATTTTTGGCTGGGATTAATATTTATAAATATTCATGCACTACTCCCTAATAAGTAGCCAAGCCTTATGCTTAAATCATCCATAAGGTTCTTTTTCCAGGCACATGAATGCTGCTCTGCTAATCTCTGGAGTTTGCTGTTACTAATGGGAAGTGGTTAGGAGATGATATAGTTACTATTTTAGGATTGAATTTAATTTCAAGCAAGAGATATTTCAAATACAAAAGAGCACACCAAAAGATCTTAACAATGACTCAGCTGAGAGATTTGTACAACTCTACTTAGAAGGAAGAAAATTGTCTTGTTGATAATAGAAAGAGACTTTTATCAATAAAATAGACTACAATTTTAAAATTAAGTTAAATTTCTTTATGTCTGTAATAAAAAATTTCTTGTTACGGAAGAATTTGCCAATGCACTAGACTTTTCAACTTCCTGAGTATTTCATACTTTATAATTATTTATATAGTGATTAATTGGTTAACATTTAACAAAGCTTAGATTTACTGACAACTGATGCAGTATAATTATATTGACAAGACAATACATGTGCTTACTTAAACATTTGTCTTCTTTACTTAAGTGGTGATATCTGTATTGGTGGCATCACCCAGCCCCCCAGACTGCCTCTGCCATAATTCTATTTGATTGCTTTATTCAGAAACAACTGGTTTTGTGTTATATACTTTGAAAATTATTCCCAGTGAAAGATTTATGTTACAGGCAACCTGCCAGTCATAAGGCAAAGAAAGACCAGAAATGCTGTGTGATCTTTCTGTTTTGGGGTGTTCACCAATTGATTATCGATTTAAAATGTATTTGTGCACATGTTTGGGTATGTGTGTGTGTATGTGTATTTTCAGACTCATTTGATGTAATGTGAAGCATCTTAATCTTGGGTTATGCTTGTTGGAACTAAAGTCAAACCACTTGAATTCTTATGGGAACTAGAGGGAATAAGTGAATAGAATCTTGAAGCTTGTGTCATCTTGACCTGGTGCAATTCAGGTTACTCAAGAACCAAGAAGATGGACCATATGTTATAAAACATAAAATCAAGTGTTTGCCCTCTTAAGCTGCTTGCCCAGTCCCTATTCTTAGACTTTTCTAGACCTTGCAGTATTGTCAGGATCCTTGTCTTTAGGCCTTTACATCCTTACATGCCATTCTTACAAGCAAAGAAGGAAAAAAGAAAGGAAAAGGAAGAGAATAAACAAGGACGGAAGGGACCAGTTAGTAAATAACTAATATACTGCTCTGGAAAGAGGCCTTATTATTGGGTTAGTGAGCAACATGTGATATTATGGTAAGCATTAGTTTTAAAATTAAATATGCCATAGTTAGAATTAGTCAATAAGCCCAGTGGAAGCCAAATGCTACTCAGATTTGGGGAGTGTGCTGATAGAATAAGATCTCAATTTACTACCCTAACAGTGGGGAGGAACTTCACAGATAATCCAAAACAGCTGGTAATTCAAATACAATGCCTACTTAGTTTTGGAATGTGTGGCGTGATTCTTTCTTTGAGCATAATTCTCAATGTAATTCAATAAATATTTATTAAGCATATGCTCAGTGCTGAGCACAATGCTAAATTATTATGATTCTGGATTCTGTCATTATTTATTGATTCAGCAAACATCTACTGAGTGTTGATATTGTGCTAGGCATTGTGCTAGATGATGGCTAGACTGTGCTGACCAAGAGAAGACCATTGTGGTGGTTGTGATTTTGGAGATCACAGTCTACACAAACTCCATGCTCATTAATCTGTGACTGAGACAAGACTAGGGTATTGTGTAAAACTCAGTCAGTAACTCAATCTACATAGTTGTTGGTGTCAGACTTTGTTCACACTACATAGAACCATTCATCAGAGAAAGAGCTTACTGGGAATTATTTGAGAAATGGGTAGTTTTTAAGGCCAATGTAAGAGTCTTAGAAAAGAATAAAATGAACATGTCCTATAAATCATTAAATGTTTTTGTGTGTGTTCTTACTGTGTTAAACACAGTTCAGGCACTGGGATTATAGCAATGCACACAACAGACAAAAATCTCCGGGAGTCTACATTTTAGTAAGCACAGTAATATCCGGTAATAATATCTGTAAATTTCTTTCCACTCATAAAATACTTTAAAGCTGAAATATAGACTCATCATGGAGCTATTTTTTCACAAGGAAGTAGAAAAGTAAATTCAGGAAGTGCACGGTGAAGAACTTGCTGACCCAAACAACCTGTTTTAATGGATGACTTCTGTGTTCCGTGAGTTATAAAGGCAGGAAAAGTTACACTGAGAACGTGGGAGGCAAGAAATTGCGCTTAAAATTCAAGAGAAGACTTATTGCCCCATTTTTTCTACCTCCAGTTATAATTGCTTTAGTGGCAAGATCAAATTAGTTGATTTCCACAACTATTTACAAACACAATTAATGACACATTAAATCCAAAAATTATTCTAGATATGTACAATACTTTTGACAAAATAAGAAAGATCAGAAAGTTAAAGTCTCGAATTTCTCAGTAGCACTGACTTTAGGAGCATGGTGAATTTACTCTTAGCCTATATGGGCTTAGGCAACTCACTTGAATCTCCCAGTCTCAGATTTGTCAGTTGCAAATTGGGGATTATAATATCCACTTCAAAGGGTTATTGGGAAGATTAAATGAAAGAAGGAACGTGACAGTTCCCAGGACAGTGAGAAGCTGACACATGGTGGGCATTTGTTTGTTTGCTACTGCCAAGAATGACACAAAGAAAATAATTTCTGTGTTTAGTAATATTGATTTGATTAATTATCTTTAACCACCTGGTTGAATATCCAGCATATTGTTTTCTAAGAAATCTTTGTGAAGCCCAAAAGTGAACTCATAGAAAGAAACTCATTGTCATGTCCTTCCCTGAAGGACCTCACAAGGTGATATGACATTTATATGTGGATTAAAGCAAAGCCCAAGAAATACTGGAATTTTAAAGAAGAAATAATCTGGGCTTCTGAAAGCCTGGGGCAGGAAACCCTAAACCACATCGGATCCAACCACAGCAGATGCTCACTGGAGGTGACATTACTGTCAAATAATAAGCTTTACACA
Source organism: Varecia variegata (assembly GCA_028533085.1). Taxonomy (NCBI): domain Eukaryota; kingdom Metazoa; phylum Chordata; class Mammalia; order Primates; family Lemuridae; genus Varecia; species Varecia variegata. Next base: position 43,621,394 of record CM052439.1, on the reverse strand, counting down.
TGCCAAAGGGAGGCCGTCTGGCTCATTTTATCCGGTAACCTCTGCAGGCACAACACCTAGGGATTACGGGCTCTCCCTGGGCCAAAAATATATTTGGAAGCTGAAAAATAAGTTTTTCTCTGAAATACAAAGAAAAATCTATAAAAATGAAAACAATGAATGTTTATCAAATCCCTGCAAAAGAAGACATGTCAACAAGTCAACTGCATTTGAGATGGGTATATTTTGATATGTTCAGGGTGAATCCTCCAAAAATAAAATAGCCCATGTGGGACAAAAATCTAAAAATGACCTTGAAGGCAGCTCTGCTGTCTCAAAAAACAAAGGTAAGCTTTGAAATATTAAGGGCCCTTTGCATCTTTAAATCATGGTTTATGTTCATATGGAACTAATTCTGAAGTTTTTGTATGTCTGTTGAAGAGATTCAGGGCTTTTTGCCTCTATTTCAAATTTTTAAATTCCTCCTTCCTCTACCTCCTCACCTAATCATAAATTTCTAACCTTTGTTGAGCAAGCCTTTCCTGTGCAAGTGAAGTGTGGGGTGCTGCCCTATTCTCTGGGGGCCCCACCCCATCCCTTTTTCTACCCACCTCTCTCCATCCTACTCTGTGCCTCTGGGAGGCTGACTCCTGCAGGGGAGGAGGCCCTCTGGCTTCTGGTAAAGCTCAGCCAATGGGAAGTGCTGGCAGGAGAGAGTTTGGGGTATTTAACCCTTGCCTCCCTCTCTGGCTGTAGCTTGACCATGCCTGAGCTCTTGTAGGAACCCCTCTGCAATAGGTACTCTGTTTGGTTCTAGGAACTGCTGCTTTCCCCTGCTCCTTTCCCCAGGGTGTTTAGCTGGGGCTTTGCACAGTTGCTAGCCCAGGATTCTTCAGCATCCCCTGTTAGTTTCCATGGCCCCTGCCCATACTTTGTCCCTTCATAAAACTCTCTTCCATTATACTTTTAAGTCGCATGTGCTTCCTGCCCTGATTATGACCTGACTTACTTGCACAGAGACAACAGTAAAAACATCTCTCTGTAAAGCTAAACCAAGTCAAGCACTTACCTTCACTGTTAGGTAATTGTTTCAATTTCCAATAGACTTCTTCTTTACCCCTTCTTCCCTTAATGTATTTATAACATTAAGTTCAGACTTCTATTCCTTTCTTCCTCCCTCCGTCTGTGCTTCTTTCCCTTCTTTCTTTCCTCCTTAAGTGATTTTTTTGTGTCTTCCATGTACCAAGAACTATGAGGTATACAGAAAATATAAGGTCGTTCACTTAGGTATTAGTTGGGAAGACAAGAGAGCTATGTAACAATTCAAGGAGAGAGGAGAGACAATAAAAGACCAGAGCCAAATGGATAAAAGACACTAAGTGCTCCAGGGTTCAGAGGTGCAGGAGAGCAGCCTAGAGTGAAACAAAGACAGAGCTCCTTATGCAGGAGGAGTTGTGTGTTTTCATTTTATTTCACAAAAGAATTAAGGCATTTCAGCAGAAGCACATAAAGTATGATAAAAGACAAACAGATATAAAGAATAAGTTCCAGAGAAAAGTAGAAACAAAGTAGAAAACTAAAACCACGTCAAAGAACCACATAAGTTCACAATCCAAGAAGGCCACTCTATTTGCTATAGTTGACCTTCAGGTTTGATGATGAGCTTCCTGAAAGTTAAAGAAAAAAAATGAAAGTCATAATTCTCAATATAGAGAGGGAAGTATACTGATTCCTTGGGAAGGGTAATTTTTTTAATGCTAAATTTTAAAAACGTATCTTGTACAACTTTATAGAGTAGGCACTGAGGGATGTATAGAGGAGAATGTCCTTAATAATGTACCTGTTATACAGGTACAGATATAGTGACCTAATTGATATATTGATATTTTTGGTAGAAGTTTTTAACAAAAGTCAAGGGCGTAACACTAAAAGGCAACTGAATAAATGCAACTGAATGAATGGCTAAGGAAATACAGTACAAGTTAAAAAAATTAGGAATGAGAGAGTGAGACTTCAAACTGATCCTTGGGTGGGATTTATAACATCCAAATGATCTTTGGTAATTAGTACCTCTTTCAGGTGTTCATTTGACAGGAATTGCAACTGAAATCTGAGACTGTACTCTGACTAGGATCTTGGGGTCCTGTGTGGTTGGTTGAGAAGTGATTGACATTTCCTTTGAAAGTTTTTAACAAACCTCACATTCCCTGTTATAATATAAAGGTTTCCACATTTTCTCACTGGCCTTACCAACAACAATCACCCCTTTACGTTTATGAAGTAATTTATATTTTAAAAAGTAAATCCAGTTCCAGTTTGATAATTGTGCTCTTGGGTTGTAGAATACTGGTGTTGGAATATTGGTGTTACAATGGTCCTTAGAGACATTGAATGGATTTTCCCTTTGCTAACGTGTAAAAGATTCAGGCAAGCACCCTGGGGAAGGTCGATGGAAGTGCAAGTACAAGCCCCTGAATGTAAGAACATGCTGCTGCACGAGAAGGGTGAAGACACTAGCTACACATTATTTCCATGACACAAACAGGCTTTGAAGAGGAAGCCATGTCATGTATTGATATTAGAACCAGCCTAGCCAAGTCGACCACCTCATGCCTGTGTTTCTAAGACTTTCACTCAAAGACTTTAGGGGATAATTAGCAATGAGTGTGAGCAGGAATTACCACCAGAAAAAGAAATTCAGAGGATTAGTCAGTTTAAGCATTTGGTCTTTAAGGTTTTGAGGGTCAGAAGTCTATGCATACCAATAAAATAAATCCAGTAGGGTACAAATTGTTTACATAGTAGATCCTTGACATTTAAAGATTTAACATTTTTGGGTTTGACACGTTGTGGATAACACTATTGAGTCATGACAGTTAATTCTGAGGGAGTGTAAATCTGAATTATGTGTATAATATAGCTGTGTACAGGAGCTAGTCCTCTACCTAACAAATGAGCCTGTAGTGGATCAGAGGCACATTAATGTGTAGCTTTTGTTCTCTACTTGTGCCACATAGAATTACATTAAATGATGAAAAAAACCTGTTCTAGGAATTTGCAACAGGGAATTTAAACTGGAAACAATCTAATTGTCTACCATTAGACAGTTGTGTCTATTGACACAATTGACTATTAGGAAGCCTTAAAAATAAGATTAATAGTGAAAAGAAACTTTGCTTTCCTGGAAATTACAACTTACTATAAAACTACAGCAGTGAAACTACAAGGTATTGATACAGTGAAATAAAAATATATTACTAAACAGAATAGAGAGTCCAGAAATAGATCCAAGAAAATCTAAGGAATTAATCTATGATGTTTCAGTTTATAATGGTGCTGGCATAATTGGATATTCAGAAGGTGGCAGCTCCTGCCATGTGAAATAAATCCCCAAAGTAAAAAGAACATAATAAAATACTATAACAATATATAAGAAAATATTTGTAGAACCTCACAGGTGAGAGAAACTATCTTAAGCAACACTGGACACTCAGATGCCATAAGGAAAAAACTGAACAATTAACCAAAGATATAATTTTTTGATGGCACAATCTACCTCAGTCAAATGCAAAAGACTTGAAGAAAATATTTGCAGTGCACATGTCAGTTAAGGGTTGAATGCCTCAAAACATAAAGGTGTGAGTATAAAGATGCTTATTTTAGTATTGTTTGAAGTGAAAAAAAAATGGACAACCTAAATGTCAATAAATGGGGAAATGGTCAAATGATTTATGATATAACCATGATGTGCATATCAGCCAGCAGTTAAGGATAATGAGTTAGACCCATTTATTTCCCCAGAAAGATGGCCACGGCAGTGGGAGAAAAAGCAAGTTGCAGAATGATATGCAATGTATAATATTCTCAATCATGGCAATCTGTTTCCTTCAGTCATAGTTCTTATTTGCTTGTTGTTGTTTGTTTTACTGTTTTCTTGATTATTATCTAATTCTCCCATTGGGCTGTAAACGCCAATAAAAAAGCAACCAGATCTGTCTAGTTCAACTTTAAAATTCGAGCTCCTGGTACAGTACTATACAAGAATGAAGATGTTCATCGAAAATGTATTTAATGAAAATTCATTGTAAACTTCTGGAAAGATACACAAAAACTGTTAAAAGTGACTTCCTTTAGATAGTCAAATGTAGGGCTAGGATGAAAACCTTCAAACAATTTTCACCTTATACCTGCGTTCAAATTTTTACCATGAGTATGTATTACTTTCCATTAAAAAAAGGCTAATTATTATGATAATGTATCCAAAACCAATTGTGAAACTAAAAAATAAAACAAAAACTTATAAAATCTAGTTAATAAAAAATAAATATAAAACAAAAAACTTTCTCCATGGAAGGAAAGATACACCCCCCCCCAAAAAAAAAAACAAACAAAACACTGTTATTCTGTGAATGAAAGTGACCAAAAGCAGAAGAGGTCTAAAAAGGGGAAATCATGTACATACAGGGGGAAAATTACTGGAAAGAAGCGTGTGTACTGAAGCGTTAGTTACGTAATTTGGGTGCAATGAGCGTGTATTACTTTTATAAAGAGCAAACAAAATTCAAACAGACAAAAGCCAGTTACAATTATCACCAACATATTAATAAATTCGACTGTTGGGGGAAGAAATGAGCCTTCAGGAAAAATCTCTCTTTGCTATTGCTGTGTCTCCCTCCCTTGAACTTGGCTTTATCTTCCCCGACGCCTCTGGAACTAGAATCTCCATTCCAGACTTTTCACAGAGTGCTTCTGCCGTCTCCTTGCCTTACCTGGAATGCGGGTCTCCCTTCTGCAGCCTCACCTGGTGGAAACCGCTTAGTGTCCACACAGCCAAGTGCTGGTTTTTCTCTAGCTTCCATTGCCACCTCTAGACATTTACTTTTTTATTCATGGACAAAGTCTTTTCTTTCTTTGAAGCTAAATTTCTTTAGCTACCACTTCTACCCTTCTTCGCCAAACTTTCAGGTCATTCTTCAACATTCCCTGAAGACATCAGCATCAGCACCCCTTCTGTCAGCCCTGCTGACACCCGAGGGACCCCAGGGACTCCAGCATCCATGTGAACCACAGTAGAGGAAAATAATGGATAGCACAGTTTCTATATCAGACTTCAGGTAAAGTCCCCGATGTTATCAGTGAAATGACCTTGGATTAATCATTGAAGATTGGTTTCTTCCTTGTAAAATGGGAATACTCACTCTTTATGGTGAGTATTCTCCTTTACCTTTGTTTTTTATTAACTAGATTTTGTAAGATTTTATTTTTTAAATTTACAAATGGCTTTAGACACTAGACTTTTTTTTATAGCACACTATGTAGTGAATGCTCAGTCTGGAAGCTGCTGCTGGGTATTATTTGGATGGCCTTTTCTATACCTTAGCCACACAGTTCCTGCCTTCCAGGTCTCAAATGGCATGCATTTCTTCTGTCTGTCTCCAGCACTCTACCCCTATGATTATACACATGCATATTTTTGTGTGGACAAACGTTTTCAACTCATTTGGGCAAATATGAATACCAAGGAGTGTGATTGCTGGATCAGATGGCAAGAGTATCCTTAGTTTTGTAAGAAACTGCCAAACTGTCTTCCAAAGTGGCTGTACCATTTTGTATCCCCACCAGCAATGAGTGAGAGTTCCTAATGCTCCACATCCTTGCCAGGATTTGGCTTTTTCAGTGCTTTGGATTTTAAGCATTCTAGTAGTTGTATATTCTGAGCCATTTTTGACCAGAATAAAGTAAGTACTTTGCAGAGCACTTTTGTACTCCCTTGGCTACCGTTGCCACGTCTTCTGGACGCTGTTTTATTCTGTGCCTGCGTGCTGCTAGAGTGCAGTTCATTTCTCCATCAGCCCGGAAGGGTGTGTTGAGGTTGGCATACACATCAAGGATAGTAACTACCATGGCTTCCAGTGCTTTGACACACCTCAGATGTATGGCCTCCTGGCCAGGTGTCTGTGGTTTCATATTGTCGGAGCATTCGTTGTATCCCTGGGGGTTGCAGCTTTCTATAAGTTTGCTGTGGCTGAACCAAGAAAGAAGGAAGATTTCTACAGGAATTATGATTCTATGAAAGATTTTGAAGACAGGAGGAAGGTTGGTATCTTTCAGAGTGCAAAGTGATTTTGGAATATAAAGAATTTCTGTGGACTGATTTACATAGAAGTTTGTCACTGACCTGTGTTCCTGAGCTATGAATATGTGGGCTGAGGAATAGTTTCTTTTGATAAATAAACAATTAATACACACACAAAAATAAGTACTTTGGGATAATTAGGGTGTATGCCTCAGTGAAGGAAGAAGGAGGGAAAACAACCATAACTTTGGATGTGGCTCCTGGGTGGTAGAGCAGACTCACTCCGTAGGTAAATCATGGGTTTTCATACTCCCGCCTCCTCAGGTGAGATTAGAACATGGGCCTAAGACAAATTAGGAACGAGAACTTCGGGTCACTCATTAATATTGTATCTGTGTATTAGACACGTCTAATGTAATTATGATTTTGAAGTAATACTCTAAAAGTAAAAAGGAAAATAAGGTATACAGTATTCATATGGGCTATTAGTTGCATATATGAAGATTTATACTGAGAAATACGGTAACCTTCATAAGAGACTTTTAGCCGCTGACCTTTTACCTAAGTGGACAACAGGTTCTTGCTCTAGTACTTTTGTTACTTCTGTTGTCTTTTTGTGCAAAAACTTTTGTTTGTGTTTAGCTTTTGTCTGAAATGTGCCACATGTTTCTTTCTTTGAGAGAAAAGGTATGTATTACCTTGTGGATAAGCATTCCATCCACTTATTTATCACATACCTGAGAATGTGGCCTGAAATATTAGAATTTAGCTGAAACTACTGTTGGTGGAGCAACATATCTCTCCCACTTTATTACTTTCAGGACAGAAGTATTTTTTGGAATCAGAAAGGTTCATGCTCTTCTTTTGTAGATAATATACACAAACATAGAGCTAGGAAATACAATATATCCTTCTGAAAACAAAGGCAAAACCACATGGCATACTTAAATCTCCAGGTACCACTTAAATGTCATCTTTGAACCAAGTAACAAGTGGTTCTGGACTTCCGGGCCCTGTGCAGTGTGGAAGCAAATCTTTTCTTCCTGGAGGTGAACAGTTTTAACAGTTTCTAGGAATGTTGTGATTTTGCCTTGTACTATAAGGAAAAAGATATTTTAAATTGCTACTATAAGACATATATGTTCAATATTCTTTTAAATTAAAAAATTCCTTTTTTAAAAATAGAGACAGGATCTCACTCTGTCACCCAGGCTGGAGTGCAGTGGCACAATCATAGCTCACTGCGGCCTTGAACTCCTGGGCTCAAGCAATCCTCCCATCTCAGCCTCCTGAGTAGCTGGAACGACAGCATTTTCAGAAGTATTTATAAACAATGTCAATTTTCTTTTTACTGCAATCTCACTATCCCCTAATAGCTAGAAAAAATCAATAGTTAACCTGGCTGAAAAAATAAAGCTAAAAGCAGAAACAAAAACAAAAGATGTAAAGGTGACTTTATATCAAGACTCCTGAATAGACTCATCTTGTTAAATTCTCCTTTCCCACGTATAAGTTAAAAAGGATTGCCAGAAGGAGGAACTTGTTCTTAAGATACCAAATTACCGTATTTTACTGGGCATCTGTCTGAATAAGGGTTTCCAGAGTAAAAAAAAAGGTACATTCTTAGAGGCCATGCTACAGATAGAGATTTAAACAGAAGTAATATAGATGACATTTAAAACTATGTATGTAGCCATTGATTGCAAATATGTTTGGGGGCCTCTTTGCCAGAAAATGATATCCTCCATACTTTTTTTACTGTCAAATTCCAGGAGAATATAGACTTCAGTAATGAATTTTGTAGGCTTTTGTTTAGTATGTTAATATTTAATTGAACATCATTATCATTTTGCTGTGGGGTGTTATGACAGAAATTTTAGTCTCATAACCAATTTGTTCAACTACCTAAAACTATTTAGTAATCTACCCAGGATCATAATAATCCATTTAGGAAGAAGAAAAAAATGTGATAAAGGAAAAAGTTAAATAGTGAAGAGACAGTAAAATTGCTTTGTGAAGACCATATTAATTGCTGGATTTTATTTTCTAAATTTTGTTGAACAAAACACTAGTGTTTGATCCTCACCAAGCCTATGATGCTTTGTATCCTTAAAAGAGAGGTTCTCAAACAGGGACAATTTTCTTCCAGTGGATAAATGGCAACGTCTGGAGACATTTTTGGTTGTTACAACTGAGGCTAGAAGTGCTAATGGCGTCTCGTGGGTAGAGGCCATGGATGCTGCTAAACATCTGATGACTGCAGGACAGCCCCCCACAACACAGAATTATCTGGCTCCAAATGTTAACCTTGTAGCCAAGGTTTAACAATCCTGTAGAAATACACCATGAATACCACATTTTCCTCCTATTTAAATAACTTTATATATACATATAGATATCCTATGGAACACTCGTCTCAAAATCCAAGCAAAATAAAGTTTTCATGTAGTACATTTTCTGATCAATGCTCTGATCAATTTTAACTCACAAGTTAAATTTTTTTTAAAAAAGCATTCTGCTTCATTCAAGGGCATAAGTGGAATATATTTATTGGATATATCAAGGGCATATATTTATTGCATATGTTTATTAAGCACGATTCATCAAATAAAGCACATTAATGATGCTTCCCTCTGCTTATCTGATACATAACAGGATGTTAAGCCGTCATTTACCGCAGCTTATGGTCTATAACAGGGCAGGTGATTAGAAAGATGTAGTTACTTCTGTTGGAAAATATAGCTGTTGCTCTGCCCTCTGGCTCACTTTGAAAATCTGTGGTTCTGAAAGCTCATGATACTATTTTTACTCTTCTTATTTGGCCCTGACCTGTATAACTATGTTCCTGCTTGTCATTTCCTTTGGTTTGGCCACACTGGTGGAGAAGGGGGTGGAGGTGTGTTTTTTAAGGTTTGGGGAGGGGTTGTGATCCCTTGGACAAGATTCTGATCCCTTCACTTTCATGGTGAAAGTTAAGACTTTTAGGGTAGTCTTCACTCTGAAAATCAGAACTTACAATTTTATAAAATCAGATTTTTTTAGATATGTATTTTTAATTAAACATATCTCTTCCTTTGAAAATAAAAAAATAGCAAATAATATCTATATATGTTGGACATTTAAAAATATTTTTATCCAGGCTTAAGTTTCATTTAGAAGAAAATTACAAATGTATTCTATTTGTAATTACTCTAGATGCAATCGGGAGATATAACTTTTAAAAGTGACTTAACCACAGTTCTTTCTTCCTCAGAATGAGATCTAAAGTAGATCAAAGTGAAATCAAAGAATATATTTTTAAAAAACATTAATTTATATGAATCATTCAGAAGAAAGCATTAGAAATGTGTAAAAACTTATTTCAATAGGGATCATAATAAAAAATAATGTGACTTCATTTCAACATAATAAAGGCTAAGATTTCTAAACTGCCTGAAATTGGAACTGAGCTTTTCTTTAAGGCAGGTATTGTGCGGGTGGACATGTTGATAGCCTTGCTCAGAGTGCCACAGTCTTATGTCACCTATCTATGAAGTCCTTTAAGATTTCACATGCTGAACATGTCCAAATGACTTTTTATGTTCTATGTTCTTTTACACCACTATGCATTTTTATAATTACTCATGAATGTTCAACCAGGGTTGTATTTCTCTAGAGAATAACAGGATCTGTGCCAACTAGCTTTCTCTTTTCTACCATAGGGATAATTTCAACTACTATGTGCTATATTCTCAGTTATTTCATCACTCAACAGAGCCACAGGCTGTCAACAGCATTTCTGCATTAAAGAGCTTTGAGGCTGGAACATTTGGGGTACATAAGAGCCTGATTGTGTTTGGGTACACCAGATTTTTAGCTGACCCTATTTTTATATTATATATATATATTTTCTCTATTGATAAATAGAATATTTTTATGACTGCCAAGGAATATACTATTCCCAAGAAAGAAAGTTCTTATCTTATTTGCCTTCGGCTTCCCAGAAAATTCTCTTTAATTTTTTTTCTAGAATTTGGCTGGTCTTATGATGATTTGGCCCCAAAGACAAAGTCGTTGGCAATATCATCTGCCTGTTCCAATGAAAAAACCAAGAATGCGCTGTGTATTTAATACCCCTTAGAGGTCAGTGAGAGCTAGAAGCACATTTAGAGATGGTCTCATTTACATCAGCATTCACAGGTGAGGAACACGGGGGTCAGAGATTTTAGTTGACTAAATCCTCAGAGCTCTTCTGTAGAGAGCTAGCATTAGAATTTAGGTCTTCAAAATAGTAACATTTTAAAATGAGTAATACAGAATAGTCCATTTCTTTAAAACAACTTTTTTCCTCATGAATTGGAGCAATTGCATTTATTAAGAAAATTTGTGAGTCAATATTTAAAGAATAAACGTCCCCTACCTTCAGAAGATTGAATCAGATAATCAGATCAAGTTTATTACCTTTACATTACAGAAACTTAATGTAAATTACACTTTAAAGAACTCCAAGTAAAGCTAAGAAACAGGCAAGGAAATTCTGTTATTTCCAGGTATTTAGTAGATATAACATACATTTGATTGTCAGCATATAAACCATTAGCAATAAAAAAAGAAATGAACACACAAAACATTTGTGCCTGATGTAGTCATACATACTTTAATAACCTTGATATATGAGCTAAAAAAAAGGATCTAGGTTCAGTACTTCTGATGGAAAATTCAAATATTACTACAATAGGCAATGGATTGAAAAAACCAACAGCTGCTTCTCAACTAAGATTTATGATGTTATTATATTAAAATTAAAGTAACCTCTAAGTTTTGTTTAGAGGTTAATTTCCATGTAACTTAAGTTCTCTATATTTACAGTTGATATATGTGTATATGTATCTTATCAATATCTCCCCCCTTCCAATAGCTGTCTGGAAATTTTGTTTGAAATAGTCTTGTTTTTAATTATTCATTTTAAAACTAGAGTCATGCTGAGTATTATCTGTAGCATGCATATAAATAACTCATTAAATGATACCACCATTAAATAACAGAAGCCTGTTTTTTCATTAACTTTTGGACATCAGTTGTGCATGGCACTGGTGCCATTAGCATGAGGTATTTTTCTAACCTAATTATGTCACACATCACCTGGCCATTTTTATGTACTACTGAATTCATACAGATGAGAACTGAGAAATGAGTACACACAGACACACACACGTTATCCCCAAGATCCAAAACTCTTGAAATGGTTTTCGTTCATTCACATCGGTACTAATGGCAAGTGACACACTTTGCTACATAATTGTGATTAAGCCAATCAATAAAAATTTCTTATATTTAAAGAAACCATATAGACTTTTCTAATTCTGAGATTCTCTGTGAGAGGGCTCCAGCACAAGGGAATGAGACTCATGTGCCAAGAAAAAGTCAGCCACAACTGAGGACCAGCCTTGTACCTTAGACTGTGGTCACGACTTGTACATGTGCGTTCTGTGAAGCTTGGGCCATTCTTCATGGTGTTCATAGTCTGTTTTTAGTTGTAATAGTAAATCAATATTTATGCAATTATAAAATGTACTACCATAGGTCTGAACAAAGCCTATAATGAGTACTTTGTTTACATACGCATTTATGAGTTCTGGATGGAGTCTTTGCAGTGCTCCGCTGTTTATACTATTGCATTTATAAAGCCTTTGATAAAACACAAGTTTAATAGGTGGCTTTTGTGGTGTATCGGTTTTCTTTTAAGTGATAAAGTATAATGCCATTTTATTTTGGACAATTGACATATGAAACCAAAAATTACCTTTGATGACATGTTTAATGGAAATAAAGAAAGCATTTATATTAATATTTAACATTTAGACAATATAAAAAGATTAATTTCCTTGAGAAGTTTCCAATTAACTGTAAGTGCCAAAGTAGCCAGTTGTATTCTACCTTTTAATTAACAGACCAACATATGACTTTATGAAATATTACTTTTTAAAGTATAATAAAATGGTTGGCATATTTTAGCTTAGGTTTCTAACAAGAAATCTTACAAATAACACTAGCAGCATGGACCCATTCTTGCTGACAGGAAAGTACGAACCCATGAGAACTACATTCATTCTTGCAGTGTAGCAGACTACTACTTGATAAGTCATCCACTTCAGGATGTGATGTTAGAAGCCAAAAGGACTCCATTTCTTCTGTTATTATTATTGTGTTATTGTTGGAGAAAGCTCAGTTCTACAGTGCTATTAACACAATTTATTACCAATTTTTCCTTCTTGGTCTGTCGATGATGACAATGACCAAGAAATGATCACACTTGATTTCTGTTCCACATCAAGTGTTCCCTTGCTCTGATGAGCACTGTCTCCTTCAAACAATTTACCTCTCTCAAAGCCCCCAACAATTATTACAGACCGCTGCAAGAAAAAGCAAGTGTGATGTGCTACAAATAGATTTCATTATCCATAATGTCTGTAACCAATTTATTGAAAAGGGGCAATTTCATGTTGCCTGCCTTTGCCATGGTCCCTGAAGATGCCTGATTCACCGTGATTAATTTTTGGACTGCTCCCTGGCTCTCTCCTCCATGCAGTTGTTGCAGGTCTTCTACTTTTGGTGACCTTGCTATCCTCTTATTTAGTTCCAAGAATATTTTGTAGAGTTGTTAGGATTTCCTACATAGAAACTCATGATATCTGTGAATAAAGTTAGTTTTATTTCTTCTTTTTAATCTTCATAACTTTTATTTTCTTGTCATATTCATTAGCTAGTGTTTTCAGTCTGACATTGAATAAGAATGGTGAGAGAGGACACCCCTGCTTTGTTTCCAATCTTAGGGGGAAGGTGTCCAGAATCTCACAATGAAGTATGGTATTAGCTACAGGTTTTTTGTAGACGTCTTTTATCAAGTTGAGGAAGCTTTCTCTGTTACTAGTTTTTGGATAGTTTTTTTATTTTATTTTTTTTTGATTATCATGAACACGTATTGGTTTTTGTCAAATGTTATTTCTGCATCAATTGATATAATCACATGATTTTTCTTCTTTTGCCTGTGGATGTGGTGGATTCATTGATTGAATTTTGAATTTCGAATGAGTCTTGTATACTTTGAACAAATCCCATTTTTGGTATGTGTAATTCTTTTGATTTATTGTTAGACTTGATTTGTCAGTATTGTGTTGAGGATTTTTGTGTTTATATTCATGAGAGATACTGGTCTTTAGTTCTCATTTCTGGTAATACCTTTATCTGGTTTAGTATTAGGGTAATTCTGACCTCAAAGTATGAGTTAAGAAGAGTTCTCTCTGCTTTTATTTTCTAGAATAGATTATAGAGCATTAGTATTATTTGTTTTCCTTAAATGTTTGGTAGATTTGTTGGTGAAATCATCTGGGCCTTATGCTTTCTTTTTGGGGAGGTTATTAATTATTCATTTTCTTTCATAGATAAAGGGCTATTCAAGTTGCTTATTTCTGCTTATGTGAGTTTTGGTAGTTGTGTCTTTTAAGGAATTGACCTATTTCATTTCAATTATCACATTTGTGAGTATAGAATTGCTTATAGCATCCCTTATTATCCTTTTAATGTCCATAGATCAGTAGCAATGATCTTTTATTTCATTTCTGGTATTGGAAATTTGTGTTTTTTCTTTTTTCTCGGTTAGCCTGGCTAACGGTGTATCAATTTTATTGATCTCAGAGAACAAGTTTTTGGTTTCATTGATTTTCTCCTATTTTCAGTGTCATTGATTCACACTCTAATTTTTAAAATTTCTTTTATTCCACTTGCTGTAGGATTTATTAGCTCTTCTTTTTCTAGTTTGCTAAGGTAGATTAGGTCATTGATTTTAGATGTTTTTTTCTTTCCTAATTTATGTATTTGGTGATATAAATTTCCCTCTAAGCACGGTTTTTGCTGCATCCCACAAATTTTAAGTTGTATTTTTTATTTTTATTTATTTCAAAATATCTAAACATTTCTCTTGATATTTATTTTTTGATCAATGTGTTATTTCAAAGTATGCTGTTTAATCTCCAAATATTTGGGGATTTTGAGCTGACTTTCTGTTACTGATTTCTGGTTTCATTCCATTGTGGTCTAAGAACATGCTTTGTATAATTATACTTCTTGTAAATTGTTAAGGTGTGATTTATGGCCAAGAATGTGATCTATCTTGGTAAATGCTTTCTGTGAGTATGAGAAGAGCCTGTATTCTGCTGCTGTTGGCTAGAATACTTTATGAGTCAATTAGATCAAGTAGATTGATAGTGTTGCTTAGGTCATATATATCCTAATATTTGACTGTTAGTAATCCCATTTCTTGCACTTCTCCCCTTTTTTACACTCTATCACACTGTACACTCCTATTTTGGTTATATTTCTGACCACAACTTTCCTTTTTGCCCCCTATTCCAGAGCTCATTTTTTCTAACTTTGATTATATACTATCATGTTTTGGTCTCGCATGTGCATCACAATCAAACATCACAGGTAAATCTATTAGAGGACTTGTCTTGAAGGACTTCTGCTTCCCTAGAATTCCTAACACAATGTTGCACTTAGGGGGTGATGTTCACATAGAGGATAAATAGTTGTTGATTGACTTAAATGTACCAAGGTGATCCCCCAAAATCAAGAAGAGTACTGAGGTATTCCAGCACACCCCAACAGTGCTTGGTTCAAAAGGCTGGTTGGTATCTAATAATGAATGTTTCTGCTGATTTTATTACCAGAAAAAGACTTGTATTGCCTATTCTAAAACACGGTCTTTGTATTAGTTTCCTTCGGCTGCCATAACAAAGAACCACAAACCGGTGGTGTAAAACAACAGAAATTTATTCTTTCATAATACAGAAGGCTAGAAGTCTGAAAGTCCAAAGTCCAAGTCAGCAGGAACATGCTCTCTCCAAAGTCTCTAGGGAAGAATCCTTCCTTGCTTCTTTTGGCTTCTGGTGGTTGTATCTCCGGTGTTGATTAGTTTGTAGCAGCCACATCCCTCCAATCGCTGTCTCCGGAGTCACATTTCCCCCTACCCCATGTATCTCCTCTGTGTCTCTGCATCTGTCATGGCTCCTGGTGAAGGCACCGGACTCAGAGTCCACCCTGACACTCCTCAGTTGACTACTGTCCTTTAACTGGGTAACAAAACTTGTCATGTAGAGACATTTATTGTGGCCTCTAACTTCCTCTTGGGAAGTTCCTCCCATGCATTTCCCGAATCCCTAGGAAATCCACACAGAGAGGGAAGATAAAACCCAATACAGACACTCAGTGTCTTCACCTTGTTGTTTGACCATTTTTTCCTTCCTGTCCCACATTTCCCCAACCACCACTGTAAGTGGAGCATAGCATACAAATCTTTCAGGTTCTTACAGACTCCATTTTCCCACCAGAACGTATCATTTTGGGTCTGGGAAAACATTCCAATTTAATCTAGTAACCCAGACCAGAATGTGATAAGAAATTCCACTAGTCCTTCAGGAGTAATAGAAATGAATGGATATGCACTAAAGAGGCACCTTCTAGAGCTGCATTCACTTGAATCAAAGGCCAACCTCAGGGTTAGCATGGCAGCAGTTGCGAGAGAGGGCGCTCTGGAGCAAACGGGCACATCAGCCTGTCTGATCCTGCCAGGTAAGTGATTTCCTACTTTGTCTGCATTTCCCGCTGACCCTGTTTGATAACAGCTTGATAAGTGGGGGTGTGCATAATACTCACTGCAAAGAAAGGTGCCTCTCAGCATCATCAGAATAATACGTGTTGGAGACAATTTGCCATGGATAAAGTATGTTCCTTTATGTTTCATTGAATTTTTACCTCCAAAAATTTCATTATATGATTTTTTTAATGCTAACATAAGATAAAAATATCATTTTGTAGTTGTTGGGATCAATAAAGTTCCTGGAAAAAGAACAGTTGCTGAATGACAAAGGGAAAAGTTGATTTCATTTTATTGCCCAGCTCGGGAGCTGTTATTTCACAAGTATTGATATTTAAGTGGGTTCAAAATGGAAAAAGAGCTATAGCAGGGAGCCATCCGAATACAGATTGAAAACCTCACATTATGTAACTGTTATTGTTCTGGTTCAAAGAAAAATCAGATTTGTTCTATTTTTTTCTATCTACTCCTATGGTTAAAATATATTTTGATTTCAACCAGTTTTTATTGTGCTAACTGGGAATATACTCACACAAACATTCTTATTTATAAAATTCTGTTTGATTTCTTGTCCTTTAAGGAGGATAGAGTGTTAATTTTATGGTAGAAAAAGAAGGATCCAATGAATCAGACTTGCCGTGTCCTGGCTTATAAAAATGAAATTCATGTTGCACAGAAGGAAGAGTGAGCAGGCCAAACACTCAAACTGTAAACACAAAGACTGGTTCACCAGGAGGGGTATCATGCCTCCAAACTCACCAAACTCACAATGTTATATAAACTCACCAACACAAAGAACAGTGGTATGGAGATTCAGGGAAAAAGGCCAAATTAGCAGCTTTGTGCTTTCTGTTTTTGAGGTTGAATTCATGCACAGCTGATGACATTCAAATCTCATCTCTTGTGATGAGAGAAGAAAAAATGAATTGTTTTTGCTTTAAGAAGGACACTGTTTCATTTAGCAAATGCAAATCTTTTCGCTTTCTCATGCAGCTCAAGATTCTGCTTATTATAAATGGAAAATAGTCCGTCATGCTTTGGCATTTGCATTGACATGCACAATATCAGAGCATACCGGGAGGAGATATTTTATTTTGTTTCAACCAACTTACTTCATGACCACACTTAAAATGCTGTACATACAACAGGGATGTCAAGAGCTTCAGATGGCAATTTTTAGTAAGGAATGGCCGTGAATAAAGACAAACATAAAGCAGAACAAGATGAGATACTCTTTCCTTCCTCCATTTGGAATTCAAATACTCTAAGTTCTTGGATTTGGCGTCTTTTTATATTTACAAGTATGTACGAAATGCTGGTTTCATGTAAGATCTGTTCACAACCAGATCACTGAGCCCCAGCTACAATTAAATATTGATAATTTGTGTAGTGTTCTATAGAAGTACATCAATTCTGGTTTTGGCAGTTTGGATTTAGTCACCGAGAGTGGAGGCACCCACGTTCCCCCTCACACCTGAGGGTGATTTATGCCTGATTCCATCTGCTATGAAATGGTAGAACAAAGATCCTGGACCTTTCCTCTTTCTTCCTCGCTATTATTTTGACCCCAGGAGCCAGCATCTATTTTGAAGTTTAAAGTCTCAATCAGGCCCAGAAGATCTGGAGGGTTCTCTGTAAGTTTTGCAGATGAGGTGAGAGTGTCTCCTGTGCGCTGCACGGCTGGAGGCTGATTAGGGCTGGCTCACGTCCATAAGAGGGAAGGATAATCTTGCTCTTTTATGTTTCCCCCCTCCTTCCTCTAAAAAGTGAGGGAGGGAAAAAGCTAGGTTTACCTTTGTTGACCTCTGACAACAATTCAATACAAAAACTATTTATTGTGTGTGGCTATGTCTTAGGTGCTGGGAATATGACCACGACAGGGCTGTCATGGACCCTGCTGACTAGCCAGAGGAGACAAGTGCTCGAACACATATTCTGCTGCTGTGTATTAAGGGACAAGGCGAGGGCAGGCAGCTCAGGTGCTGACAGTGCGCTTGGCAGGAACATCTACACTGGACCTGACAGGTCAGAAGGCTTCCCTGGGGAAGCTGTGTCTCAAATGGAAGCGGAGGATAAGCAGCAGATAAGCCACATGAAGCTGGGGTAGAATGTAGTAAGGGAGTTCTAGGAAGAACGGGCTGGAGAGAAGAAGAGCATGATAGGTTAAAAACCTGAAGTTAAATGTCACTTTGCTAGGGACAAGGGCAGGGGAGGGGGGAGGAGATGGGACGGAATAGCAAAATTGTTTCTAATTCTTGTTCAAATATTTTAGGTCATATAGAATATTTAGAGATTCAAATGTAAGGATTCCTACAGTGAATTTCTCCTGGAATTTAGTGTGAAAAACTATCACATCAAAAGTTTATACATCCTTCTATTGGAAAACAATCAGAGTTGGAAAACTCAGTGATTTTGCCTTACAGGAAGCTCAAGGTGCATTTTGTTTTACAGTCCTTCAAGGTTTCGAGGACACATGATTTTTAACCTTTCTTTCCATTTTAATTTTCTTGTTGAAAATGTTTTGATATTATTAACTGTCCAGAATTGTCTCTAGAAGTAAATGAGTATAAATCATGTATATACCTTAAAATAGAAACATCATTTACATTTCCTAGGTTTTACATTTTTAACCAGTAACTTTAGTTCATACTTTCATAAGGAGAATTTTTTGATCAAGACAGAAATCCCAGCATTTAGGAAAATTGCACTTAAGTTTTTGAATTTAAAGTATAACCAGAAGAATAACTGAATTATTCTTCACTGCTGTGGGAATTACTAGATAGTCAATCAGTAGTCCACATGAA
This sequence comes from Varecia variegata, assembly GCA_028533085.1. NCBI lineage: Eukaryota > Metazoa > Chordata > Mammalia > Primates > Lemuridae > Varecia > Varecia variegata. The sequence continues at coordinate 43,602,901 of CM052439.1, read as the reverse complement.
TAGGTAGATAGATATATAGAAAGCTATCTGAACTATATCTTGAATATCAGCATGGCACTTTTCTCTAGTATTTGAGCTCTAGGTATGTATTTGTACACACATGCACACACACACACAGAGAAAGGATTTTACATGCCTTTTTTGGCCATACATCATGGATATATGTGTATCTCACTCTATTTCCCAAGGGATTAACATTAAGTGGCATGCATCGAGTAAAGCAAACCAGCAATTCCCATGCCCTAACAACCCCAAGGTACAAATTCAATCAAGTTGACAAAATGAGAAGGGAGATTCTGCCAAATTAATAAAAAAGGGAAAGTGGGAAGAGAGAGAATTTCTTACCTGGTCCTGCCTGCTTTCTTTGGACTTGAACAGGTTTTACTCTTGAGGTTTATCACAGGCAATAGCAGTTAGGCAAGATATACCAAATATTTGAAATTGGACAAAAAGGATTGGAAAGTTAAGAGACTATGAGTTCCCTAGGATGCTGTGTATGTAAGATTTTAATAGGTGTCTGTCAAAATTTGGAAGAAAATTAAGAAATTTAATTTTTTAATTAAATTCAATATGCAGCACAAGAAAGAATATGCCAACTTTTTACTTGACTACACGTTTCACATCTTCAGATAACATTCAGTAACTTTTTAATATCAACTTGAATATATTACATTTAAATATTTTGATTATTTGTAGACAGTCTTTCAGCAACATAATTAATTCCTTCCCTTCATCAAAAATCTGTAATGAATTATTCTTTCAACTAAAGATTTTTCCCTAGCATGACAAGACTACATTTAAAATCTAAAAAAAAAAATGCCTCTCTTATTCATGTTTATTTTTAAAAGGAAGCAAAAAAATGCCCTTTTCTGAATAATATATTTTAGAAAGGCATAAAACATTCTTTAATATTATAGTGATAATTATAAAAATAATAGAATTCATCTTATACCATCTTATTACACACTTCCCCCACACCCAGAACATACTAAATGTATCCTCCTGAGTTTAATTTCAAGTCTTTAGAAAGGATGTAATCTTAAGAAATTAGAAAGGAATTTAAGCTCCAATTCATAAAACATCATTTTCCCCCATGGGAATAGTTGGAAATTACATATTAACAGCACTCCGTTAATTTAATATTCTAAAGTAACAGCATCTAAAAAAAGAAATCGTGGGCAGGAGGCCAGTGTGATGACAAATTACATTAAACAATATAATTACCCTTAGCCCTCACAGTGAGCTTTTCATTTTCCAGATCTTTACAAGACACAAAATGAAAACTCTCAATTGCCCAGGAGGTAGACGATGAACTCATTTTCCAGGTGAGAAACTGAGGCAATGAGATGCCTTGTTGCAGACAGAAACAATGGTCAGCAGCAGAATCAAGGATAGAGGCAGAAGGACCTGGCTGCAGTTGTACACGTGGCTGCCCAAAGCACATTGGCAGAATGGCAGGGATCATGTTGGTCCACCCCTGCAGCCTGTGTCACATCTTGCTGTACGACACGCAGAGCTGATGGAGGATGGAAACTCCATCTAACGTTGACGGCACGTCTGTTCTCCAATGTCAAACTCGTCAGATCAGCATGAGGAGTGATTATTTACAGTGACATCCTCAGACTCAGGAATGTAGTCTACGTTAAAATTACATAGAATGTATTTCAATAAATGAGATCAAGACATGAAAAAGAAAATTAAAGGACAGCTAATGCAACAATACAACGTCAGTTCAATGTTTCTACTGTAACTCTCTACAAAGAGATGTCTATGAGTACAATTAATAAATGATCAAACAACTGGATTTGAAATTTACCTCACAACTCTATGCCGATGCCAGCCTTCATCTACATGACTTTAAATTGGAAGGGAATAAACATGGTATATTTTACTGCATGTTATATAGAACACATCTCTTTCTAGAGTACAAAAATACACACCTTATCTACTGCAAATAATTTACCACGTTCCTCGGATACATTAAGCACTAGAGAAAATCTGATAATTTCACCTGGAGGTGGTATTAGCCAAACAAGCAAGATGGCCAGGCTGAAGATGCACATGGTGGGGGCTGCTTTGCGGGAGGGGCAGGAAGGAAAATAAACAGCTGCATTGTCCTTTAGTTGCGTGAGAATGACGTCCTTCGGTGCCAACGCCACAGTTACTGCGTGAGTAGCCAGTACATTAGGGACACACTAACATAGATGACACACAGCGTTATCCAGTTTATTCTTGTGATTGGCGGCCTGTGGTTACCTGTCACGTGGAGGACGACACTGGAAGAGAGAGTGCCGCTAGAGTTTTGGGCCCGAGCCACATAGAGGCCTGCGTCTGCCTTGCATACCTTCGGAATGAACACCGAGTGCCTCGTCTCCTTGTGTAAAACATGCAAGTGCCCATCTGTGAACAGTTTCTGGCCCTTCTTGTACCTGAAGCAGAGAGTCAGTTTTTAAAGTCAGGATCGCTCTTTATTCACATCATCTCCAAGTTCTAGTAACTATTGCAAGCAGGCCCATTACCACGGCAATATTCTCTAGAATCAGCAGGGAACTTTGTAGCTACAACAAATTCCAGTGGGGCTGTTTATCTTTCAAGCAGAAGTTGGCAACTGGTGGCCAGAGGATTGCTTTGACTGGCTCAGGCCATGTTTTTGAAAAATTGAATTTTTTGACAATTGGAATATTACATATGAAAATTCAGATATTGAGCTACTCTGTAAAAGCCAGACCATCTGGTCACACTGGGCCACCATTTGCTCATGGCAGCGATTACCTAGAGTGTGAAATGGCACCCTTCTATCTGGCCTGCGTTATTCTTTTAGTCACTACGGAACAGCAGCTGTGACTCCTTCTTGGAATTCGTATGGGAGTGAGACTCATCTGCCCATCACATTTGCACCACAAGACCCACACAACAGATGTGCTGTTTTAAAGGATGGTACTTACGCATCATCTCCTGATGAAATGGGTTCATTTAGTTTTTGTAACTTAATTTCATTAGAAGAAGAAAGTGATTTCTATTATAAAAGGTATGTATGCAGTGGAATTATGACTGTTAAGGACATATTTCTAAAAGTTTCCTATGAATATGAGCACTTAACTGCATCTTTTTATAGAGCAAATAGCTTATTTTGTATATACAAGATTCTTGTTTATTTCTACCCACATTCTTTCACACAAGGAGTGATGATGACAAACCTGAATCATTTTCTGTTCCCATTGCCTAAGTGACAATTTTGCATTTCTCTGGGTGTCCTCCTAAAAAATATATGATTCCCTGATAGTTTGACAGTTGTTAATTGAGCGAAATTGTTGTAAATCTGATGGCAAAATATTTTTCCATGATATTGCAATAGTTCTTCAACCATATATTGCTGCAGTGGTTCTTCAACCACATATACTCACCAAGTTATTTATCGTATGGACAAAAACAAGAGACACATCAGACAACATTTTTCTTTGGGGTGAATTGAGATTTAATAATGAATTCAATATCTTTTAAATTCATAAATATGAAATTCCTGATTTGTAAAAAGCATGCAATTGTAAAAACAATAGAATAAAACAAAAAGCATAAGTGGCTGCACTATAGCAGAAGTGCAATTTCTTTTAATAATTTGGGAAACCAAAGTTTTCTCGTAAGTTCTTTAGATAACCAGTTCACACTTCAAGTACCATCAGGGGGCACACATAATAACTGACACTGTAAATTTAATGTCTACTGAAACATTATGACAAATAAATGTTATTTTACTTATCTTAGTTTATAAGTATAAACTCACTCTCAATGTATTTGTAACTTTGCCCTCAAATAACCCTACTTAAGGAAGAAAAATTTCTGCATGTTTTAAAGTATCTATCCCCCATATTGACAAAGTTAGAACTGCTTCTGTTAACAACAGTAGGTGATTCAAAACCTGTCTTCTATAGTTTCCTTTTACTAAACCAAATAGGCTAAAAAATAATGATGTCTCCAGAGTGAAATCATGTTGTTCACAGCTCAGTTATGACACTACCTTTCAAAAATGGGTTTACTGCCTGTCACCTGGAGCAACTGTGAAAGAAATATTGTTATTCCACCTCTCACATGGAAGAAATGTATAAAAAGAAATCTTAGTAAAACAAACAAATAAATAAGTGTGACCCTGTTGGAAAGATGGAGAAGATGAAATAGGTAAGTGAGAGAAAAGGGAGAACCCCAAATTCTTATGTTTTTTTAACTGCATAAGGGAAGTAACCTCAAGAAAATTTCATGCTTGTGTAGAAATAGACAATAGGAAAGAATTGCAACCCACAATCTTCAGAAATGTGGAATGTAAACTGAAAGAAAAACAAAAACAAGCCCAACCCACTTCCAGTGCTTTTGGAGTTTGTTATTATTTTATATGGTTACTTTTTTCTTAAGGGTATCAATCATGCTGCTACTAAAGTGAGGGTTGGGGGTTGACAGGCGATTGACTCATGCAGAGTTGCAGTGTGGTAGAATATTAATCAGCAAGCCCTACACTTTTAAGTTAGTGCCCACAGAATGATTTTCTCCATGACTCAATTTGTTTCTGTTTATGGCTTGTCATTATAGGCTACCCACCATGTCAGTGTAGGCTCTGGAAATCCTGTTACTTCAACTTCCAAAGTCACTGGAGAACCTTCCGTAACAGTTACGTTAGACAGGAGCCTGGAGAAACGAGGTGCCTGGTCAGCTATGCTGACCACGCTGTTCTTTGCTGATGTGCTTTTAATCTCTTCTTGGGGAACCATTTGACTCTGATAGCCCCGGCTGGTGCCTGGTTGAAACCTGAGGCCTGAGAACGCATTGGGGGAAGCATGCAGCCTGGCCCGGGTTTTAGTGGAGTTATTATCAGCATGCATTTCCTCCCGCGTCTCTAGCAAAGGGCCCTGAGCCTGAGGGTTCTGCGGTAAAGCTCTTTCATGCGCTTCACTTGGCATGCTCTCTGGAGGTCCTGCACTGATTTTGTGCAAGGCAGTACTCTTTTGCAGAACTCCTCCGGAGGCTAATAGGGGCTCAGCTTTGAATTGGGGGAAAGGCCTTTCAAAATGACTTGAAAATGTTTCTCTTTTGTCATTGCATGCATCAGCAAAAGCAACAGGTGGTGGAAGAACAGATTCCTGGGCCTCCTCTGGACTGCCGGCGGCCGCCTGCACACCGTGGCTGCTTACGAGAAGGCCGAGGGAGGAGCTGGGAGGCTCCTCCACCTCCATGTCAGATGGCGCGAGGGGAGACTCAGGGCTTCCTGGGAGTGGCGGCAAGGAGATGTCATCAGGTGAGACACACTCATATTCCGACAGCATGTCTTCAGGCGGGAGTGGGCCCTGGACAACGCCCTCTTTGGCAGTGGACAGCTGCTGCTGGTCCCCTGGAAGCCCATCTTCCCCTGTTCCATCGATGGGCACAACATTTGCCACCTGCACCTGCCCCTACAAAAGAGAAAAGCCAAAGCTTCCTAAGTTCACTTTTCTTTACCCGGTTCAATTAAAGTGAAACTCAACTTCAGAGAGACAACTTGAGAAAATCTACAGTGAGTCCAAGTTTAGGGGCCCAGAGCAAGGAATACAGATGTGGAACCATTTGTCTGACCTGGGCACAGTCTCGCCCCACGACCAAGGAATAAATTGACCTCAAGCCTCTGAGTCAAATGGACTAGACCTTGTGAAATGGAAGAGAGAAAGCCCTAGTTTTTGTTTGTAATGAAGGGGCTGGACTGCATCAACGTCTTTCAAACCATGATCTGAGGTATCTCCTCAACCAGCAAATTCTGCTTTTTTCTGGTTTGCTTACACTCCGTGTGAACACAGAGACCTCCTTGTTAGGTGATCCCTCGGACCTTCACAGAATAACCTCTCTTCTCTCTCAAGAAAGCCATTTTTTTTTAGTTGTAGTAAAACATACATAACATAAAATGTACCATTTTTTGAAAGTCATATACTGTACTTGGAAAAATAAATGTGCCCTTTTAACCATTTCTAAGTATACAGTTCAAGGGCATTAAGTGCATTCATGTTGTTGTGCAACTGTCACCACCATCCATCTCCAGAACTTTGTCCTCTTTCCAAATGAAACTCTGTACCCATTAAGCACTGACTCCCCACCGCTCCCCTTCCGCCTGACTCAGCTCCTGGCAGCCACCATCCTACTTCTGTCTCTGTGAATTGGACTCTATGTACCTCATCTAGAGAAAGCCATTCTTAACGACTGGTTTTATTTTCTTAAAGCCCCTCAGTTTTCTTCTCATATTGAAAAGATATTTATCTCGCACCATGGTACCTGTATACCAGGTACCACGCTGGGCATTAGAGGAATAATGCAGTGAGTAAAAGGAGACACAGTCGCTGCACCGTGGAGACAACAGCCTAGCGAGGGAGGCAGATGTTAGTGGAATTATCACGTGTGATGGCCCTTTGCAAGGCAGCACCCCAAGATACAGTGGGGGGCACCTGTCACTTGTCTCTCTGCCCCCAGTGGAGTGTAGGTCCTGCTATGAGCCGTGAATGCAGTACCTCTCCCCCTGCTGACACCTCCCACCTGTTCTCCCCACTGACCCACGTGTCCATCTCTGGTTTAAGAAGAGGCTCAACTGTCCCTTGTGGCAGAGACTCAAAAGAACATTAAAGCTGAAAAGCAATCTCATCTATCCCAACCTGCTTGTTTTATATCTACTTTCTGTGCCTTTCCTCAGCATTTTGGGTGCACTTTTACTCAGTTACCATGTACTGGTTTTTGTCCCATGCATCTAATGCACATAGGGAAGTCATGTCTTGCCTTGACTTTGAGTTCTTCATTTTAGCCCATAATCCTGCTCTTGACATATACTTTATAAGTGATTTTTGAGAAAATAAATGCAATTTCAGGTTGAAGAGTAGAAGCAAAACAACGGGTCTTTTTACTGTCCCACAGAGAAGATCTCCCCTCGCAGAAAGCATAAACCCAGCTTAGAGAAACTGGTTTCCTTCCGCCATTTAGAAGTTTAAATTCTGGCTTTAAAACCCAGAAGTTCTTAAAAATTCCTCTCGTTAAAAAAATTACTAAATAAACTCATGTGCGGCAAGGAACACCCCTCCCTCTTTTGGCAACTGGGCTTGGACCCTCCCCCTGCCCCTTCCCGAAAGCAGAAAGCAGAGTGCTTATTTTCCTTCTTGTAGGAACTGTCATCCAACCTCCTATTCAGTCTAAGAATCTCCTCTGCGACACTCTGGCAGCCTCTATTTGAACACTTTTTTGAAAGGGTTCTTTCTTTGAGAAACTTATGCCTTACTTGTGTTAAGAATGTATTCCTATATTTAGCAAAGATCAGCCTTCCTGCATTTTCTACCAATGGATCTAAATTGGCCTCCTACAGCTACAGAGAAGTCCAACTGCTCTCCAATTATAACAGCTCTTTGACTATTTGGAGCATCAGTCCCACAGCTTTTAAGTCTCTTTCCTTGTACCAAACACCCTCTTCCTCTGCCTCAACTCTCTCTCATCATTTTGGTCACCTTCTGGGAGGCCCGACTCCTGCCCAGCTACAAGCTTCTTCTTAGGAGGCCCTCTCTTTTGGATTTGCTGTCCATCAAATGGTGTGTTCAGATTGGCTCTAAGACGTGAAAATCCCCTGTAGGAAGCCGGTGGTGTCTAGATGTGCACCAAGTGGATGGATAGGTAAGTCTATTGAAATCAGGTGTGAAGTTTTGGGAAACCCACTAGAAAAATCCAAGCCATGTCCTCCAATCCAGCTTTTATTGGTTACTGATTCCTGACTCCTATGTTTCAGTCGGTGCCAAACACACAAAGGGAATCCAAGAATATTATTTTTTTCACTTCTTACAATTCCTAAAATAGAAAAGTACTTTCCATAGAAAATACTACTACTAGATAATTTCTACTAACATTAAGAGGAAGAAAAATTTCTCAAGTTTTTTTTCTGGAAACATTTCAACTTATTAATTAATGCTCCCCATTAAATATGTTTGTTTCTAGAATCTACTTACTTTCCAGATGGTAAGTAATCAGTGGAATCATCATCTCCTTGATCTATATGATATGTTTTTATTGAAGTAATTATAGTAGTTCATTTTTTGTTTTCATAAGAACCACATGGGACCATTGATTCATACTGAGTCTTTAGTCAACTAAAATTTCCTACCTCTTCTGTCCATTAACACCATTGATAAAAATGTTGGACACTGCAGAGTTTAGAACAAAGCCAAAAAGCACACTGCCTTCCAGGTTGACACTGATGAACTTGATAGTTGGGTACAATCATAACCCGACCAAACTCCCACTCAGTTCACATTTCTCCATTTATCTTAAGACAGTATCATCAATGTGTTTGTCAAATGACTTCTTAAAATAACAAGAAATTAGTGCTATAGCACTAACCTAGAATTACCCATTAAATAATCATCTCAGCAAGCAAAATAAGGTGGATTTAATGTAGATGTTTTTCTGAGTAAATCCACTTGATGCTTGGCACTTCTGCCTTTATTCTCAAATGCAAATAAGCCTTCAGTTTTTAAGTCATTATGGAAATTTACAGAAATTTCTTTTAAAACTCACTAAGCTATAGTTTCCTAGATCTATCTAGTTTTTGTTTACAAAAATGGTACCCAAACATTTACACATACCATTTTTTTATATTTCTCCCCCAGAAAACCATCTTTGCTATTAGAAAAAAGAAATGTGTGTGTGTGTGTGTTTCTAGAAAGGGGTAAATATTAATAAATCTGTGTATCTCAGTACAGACAGGGCATATTTGCATCAGTCTGATGAGTTCTGGTAAAATAACTGGAAACTCTGATTTAATTCACCAAAACATAGCTCAGCTCTCAATTTGTTTCCCTAATATCAAATTGGGAGGCTGCTCTTGTCATTTTGTTGATTCCTTTTTCTTTTCCTGCCTTCTAAATACATGCATAACCTGTGGTTTTTTCTTTAAGTTCTCTAATCTTCACTATATACTTTCCCCCTCAAAGATCTCACCCACTTTCATACCCAATGATCAATTAATTTTTAATTAACCCTAAATCTATAGCTTTGGGTCTTATCTCTGTTAGGATTTCTGAACTTTCATTTCCATTGATGTGCATGATCACTTAAATTGACAATCCTTGCTATATAGGCAAAGTGTCAGGAAGGGACAACATAATGATATTATTCTCCATCTATCCAGTGAAATGTGCAGCACCTATCCTCAAAGTACTGAGGGCAGGGAACCACCTATGGGGTAAATTTAAAGGAACACCACAGGACTTTACCTTCCAAAATATCTCCACAACAGATAGTCTTACTTTAGGATAAATAAGATTTAATGAAGGTAAGTGAGAAATAGGCAAAGAAACATACTGAGCATAGGGCTTGGTCTGTGAAAGACATTTCTGAAGAAGATTCTTACAGGCAGCTTTAGGCAGCCAAGGAGTGAACTTGGTACCTTTGGGCACTTGGGTTGGGGCGACAAGGTAAAAAGAGAACAGAAAGGTGGTGAAGAAGAATACATTGTCCCTTCCTGATCTTTTTCAAAGCAAGTGTCTCAAGAACATCTTCCCCCACCTGCCAGGTGATTAGGATTAGCAAACTGACCTCACTCAGTCTGATAAGAGCACTCTACTGAATTATTTGGTATGAAAGTATTATATTTCCAAGCTATTGCTTTATTAATCATCATGTAAACAGATGGGGCAAGGTTTGGCATGAACATGTATGGTAGCATTACAAAACGCTTATTTATATGCAGCAGTTTCTGGGAGGTCTCCTTTGGTCTTGTGGGAAAAGTTCATGGTTGGATTTCAGGAGAATTGGGCTGCCTGCCCAGTTCTGACACTGCTTTCTGTGATTTTTGGAGGACAAGATATTTAATCTCTTTTGGCCTCAGTTTCCTCAACTGTAAAATGAGATTTGATCAGATGATTGTTAAACCCCTTCTAGCACTAAAATTCTATAACTCTAAATGCTGGCCTCCAAACCCCTCATTTTTCATCGAATAGTTCCATGACTTTAGGCAAGCCTCTTAATACTGTGTGCCTCCATTTAACCTTAGGAATTTTAGATATTACTGTGGATTTAGCTTCGGTGCTCACCTTGAGGATAAAACATTATCACTAATCTGTTAACAGCACTACGTGCATCGCATTTACTGAATTGCCTGATTCTACTCACTGCATTTTGGGGTCAGAAAAAATGAGAAGCACTTTGCTATCTCCAGGAAAAAAAATTTCTGTGATGAATATATTCTTGTAATAGTTTGGTAGAACTGTTCCTTCTGATTCAAATAATTTTCTGAGGAAGACTAACAACAATTAAAGGTATTGGAATTAATGCAATAATTCCCAGACAAGCTTTTGCTTGGTGCTTCTTATTATCTGCTCACATGATGTTCTGGGGAATCATTACATCTGATCGATATATAAATAATAGAGACAATAAGAGGGTAAATGTGCTTGAGCTACTTAAAAGTGAAGATTACTGCCACCCTTTCATTTTGCTGTCTGCACCAATTGCACCAGAATGTGAAATGATGTCAATAAGAATTCTTGATGGCTGTAATTGTGGACCTTCACTTACACCCCAAATGACTGATGATCTATCCTGTCTTTTAGTTTATATTAGAATAAAAGTGATTTTTCAATGAAAGTAAATCTTGCTTTTTTTTATTTAAAGGAAGCTATTTCTTATAATACAAAAATAAATAAAACATCAAAAAACTTTTTATTAAGTATAAATTATTGTGTTTATTTTCACATTAACTTTGGTTTCTGAGTTCTCAGTAAATGTGCCTACTTCTCAATATAGGAAATCATGCAGAATTAAATAAAATAAATAATAAGATGTTGGATTTGGTCACTCTTAGAAACTTATTTAAGAAAATGTGGTGCATTTAATGCTATTCTTTATTATAGCAACCAGTGGTTCTCAATTGGGATGATCTCAGCATAACAATAGATGCTATTGGCATTCAGTGGGTAAGGCCAGGGATGCTTCTAGACACCCTACAGTGCATAGGACAGCCCCCTACAAAAGAGAATTCTCTGACAAAAATGCCAATAGTGCTGGTGTTGAGAAACCCTGATTTAGATCAATCAGATTAACCAAAACCATTTGATGTAATACTAAGACCCATGAAGATGACCAAAATTTAGCTGCTTTCCTTTGCCTCAGAGAGGAGTCAGGGTTTAAGTGGCTCAAGGCTACACCACGAAAAAAACAAACAAACAAACAAAAACCCCAAAACCAAACATAACCCCAACTTGCTTAATGGTACTTGCTGCCTGGTGGTTGTATAATACAACATAGATTTAATCCATGGAAAAGGACCTACAAAGAAGCTGTACTGACTTCAAGGAAAGAGAAATCTTTCTTCATGAAACAACTGCAAAAAATAGGAAGGGTTTTGTTTGTTTGTTTTTGACTCTCATACCACAAGCAGTAAATTTTATTAATTTGAGGGCAATTGAGAATAATGGTGACTCTGCTTGTTTCTCAGGTCCTTGGGAGAGAAACATTGGGAGCAGGCAACTTGGCAAAGCAAAAAGTCAAGAGCTATTTAGAATCCAACAGCTACGAATAGAGTGTGACCAACTTATGCTGAAAAATCATAGTGATGTTGTGATTCAAATAATACTTTTGAAATATACATTTGTATTTTGTGAGTATTTCTAGTCTTTGCTACATGCTTTAGTTTATCAGTAAAGGCATAGGTTTTAAGGAAATTCAAACATTCCTCTAAATATTTTAGGATTTATATTTCAGCTGGATTCTATGTTTTAGTACATGTGGCTGGAAAAATCATCTTAGAAGTAGTGTCTATAGGAACAAGATACAATCTAATTTCATGTACAGAGTTTTCTAATGAGTAGTATAAAACAATAAAAAATCATGGCTTGGTGGTATGATAAAGAGAAAGAAGTAAAATTTGAAGTTGGATTAAATATAAAAAGACAATGGAGGCCGGGCGAGGTGGCTCACAATTATAATCCTACCACTTTGGGAAGCTGAAGTGGGAGGACTGGTTGAGGCCAGGAGTTTAAGACCAGCCCAGGCATCATAGCAAGACCTCTGTCTCTGCAAAAAATTTTAAAAAATTAGCCAGGTGTGGTGGTGCTTGCCTATAGTCCCAGCTGCTCAGGAGGCCGATGAGGGAGAATTGTTTGAGCCCAGGAGTTCAAGGCTGCAGTGAGCTATGATCAAGCCACTGCAATCCAGCCTGGGCAGGAGAGTGAGACCTTGTTTTTATTAAGAAAAAAAAAGACAATGGAAAAGTCAGCTACAGCTGTGAAAATAGAAGTGATTTGGAGTGACATTATGGCATTTATGTGGCTGTCCCAATGTCATTGTGAAATGCCATGGTTTTAGTGCTCAATAGGAGAGGCTCAGAGAAAATAACATAGGAAAGAGAAGAAGGACTAAGTCCGGAGTAGACAGAAAGTAAGGGACGAGGAAACTCACATTGCATTTACACTAGGAGATTCTATTTGGAAAGATAAGGAGGCTTGAATTCTCTTTTATTTTGCAATGTACAATGACTCTAGCTAACCTCAAAACAAAAGTCATGAGTAGCCAAGGTTAAGTAGTTTTCTTTACCTTGTTCCTTTCTTCACTGAATATTGTCTGCTTATTTCTCGTTTGTTCCTTTAGTAGGTCAATGCAATTGTCACGGAAGTCTTCCAAATGCGGACTCCTCTTTAAAACGTCTCCCTGCTGTACAAAGCAATGGTTAGTGAGAGCCCAGGCCAGGAACGTTGCAGGAACAGTGCCATACTCTAACTACTTGGAAGAAAACACATACCACTTGCAACCTTTCAGCAAATGTATTCCACAAGAGACTGATGTACTCCCATGATGTGATCTATAAAACGATCCCACCAAGCTCACAGTTTCCCTCCTGCCTCACTCCTTTGATAAAGTTCGTTGCCAGTAAAAATTGGTTGTTCAAAGGCCCAGCAGGAAGAAAAGTAATTGTTATAATAGGATGCTCCTGCAGGAGCAGTCTCTGGAGAAAAGAATCATTATGCATGGCAGTTTAAACCATTAGGAGAGTCCAGGGAGTGGCAATGAGGTAGAAATGATTAAAGGTCTCTGGTGAAGAGAGTGGGCATTCCAGAGACTCTACACAAAGGAAATGTTTGGGAGACTGTTGCGAAGAGGAAGGAAATACCACTGAGCATAGTAAAGAAAAACAGCAATTGAGAACACAGGAAGCTTCACCTGGGTGATGATACTTTGTTTCTGCATTTCATGGGGCTCAGTTTTAGTCCTGGAGGTAGTGGGGGTTTGCAAACTGCTGTGGAGCCGATGTGACAGCTGAGAAGACTTTGAGCTAGTGAAAGGAGCCACTGGTACCTCGAGTGATACAATACACCAGTTTACGATAACAATTATACCACAACAAAGACCATTCCACCTGGAACACTGTCATTAGATGGGCCTTAATAAAACAGGCGTGCTCATTAAGATGCATGTGAGATGCTGGCTTGAGGATTCAGGCAGAGTCAGCTTTTACTCTGAACTCTAAAACCAAACTGGTTTGTGCTACTGGATGAGTCACTCTGCTTTGGTCCGCACTTGATAGCTAATTCTAATACGTCAGCTGTTGTGGAAAGAACGCTAGATTCTGATTTAGATCTAAGTTCTAAGTCCAGATCCACCACTACTGGCAGTTGGGCCCCACGTAAAGCACTTTTACCCTCTCTGGACTTGTGCCTTCACCTCTACGACGAAGAAAACATTTGCCTTATTTCCATCTCAAGGTTATTCAGAAATCACCGGAGATAATATATATGGAAGTCCTTTGTAAATTTCAAATTGCTATCCATTAGAAAGGTTTTTTTTATCACTATTTCAGTCTTGGCAGGGATTACTGGGCACACTTTTTAATAACCCCTGAAAAGAGAGCCATAGCATTGACCTTAAAAACATAAAAACTAGACATTTATGCTTTTTATACAAATATCTGCAAAGTGTTAAGCATTCTTTGGCAAGCTTTTGTTGTGGCTGTGACCCATATGGGTAATGTTGATGCCTATTTCTCTTGCCAGAGAAGCCCTTCCTCATTTCTATATTCACCCAAATAGAACATTTTCAAGCTACTGAAATCTTCTTCTCTGTACCAAAATCCTTTGGGTATTTACTATAAATGCCAATACCTTTTCTGGAGATCCTGCTTTAAAAGGCAACACATAGTGTTAAATGTTGTATGAAACATTAAACTGAGCAGAGCCAGGGGGTTTCCTTCCATATAATCAAGTAGGGTGGCTGGGATGGTAATACTAGTTATATGTGATGATTATGGTAATGCTATGGTCTGAATGTTTATGTTCCCCCCAAATTTATACGTTAAAATCCACACCCCCAAGGTGATAGTATTAGGAGGTGGGGGCCTTTGGGAAGGGATTACATCCTGGGGCTCATGAACGGGATTAGTGACCTCATCAAAAAGGGCTGAGAGAGACCCTGTGTCCTTCCACCATGCAAGGTTAGAGTGAGAAGACGGCTGTCTATGAGGAACTGGGACCTCACCGGACGCCAAGTCTGCTGGCACCTTGATCTTGGAGTCCGCAGCCTCCAGGACTGTGAAAAATAAATTTCTGTTGTTTATGAGCCAGCTAGTCTATCACATTTGCTATGGCAGCCTGAATGGATGAGGACAGGTAGGAAAGAACGCAAGTGCCATGGGAGATCAGAGAGGGAGTGATTCAGCTAAGGAAGGGTCTATGGAGGAGGCAGTATTTGGGTTTGGCTTTGAGAGATGCTAAGATTTCAATAGAGACAGAAGGTCATGTACTTGAAGTAAAGGTTTTGAAGTAGGAAGCCCCAGGGAACGTCATAGACCAGTGAGACAGGAACAATGAATGCAGAAGTGGTTTGGAAAGGTGATCAGATTCAGAACACTGAAAAGCCTTGAGTCTGAACTGAACTTGGTAAGCAGTGAAGAATTTGTAGTGGAGTGTTTAGAATAAGAAAATGACCCTAGCAGAACTGTATTTAGGAAGGGCGATCTAGCTGGGTGTATAATTAGGGGACTCCTGACTAGTGCAAAAAAGAGTCCAAGTGACGGGTTGAGCATGAGAAAGAGAGGGTACAATCCTGACGACTGTGGGGCGTGGGGAAGGAATGGGGAACGGGGAAGGGGAGAGGCTGTGGAAACAGCTCTTTCAGGAAGAATAGCCACAAAGGTGAAAAGCTGGAGACGGATATAACTTGGAGAGAGTAGACTTTGCTGAATTGAATCTTGCTTGAAGATATACAACAGAAATGGGAGGATGTTGTAGACAGTGCAGAGCAAAGAGTCAGAGAAAGCAGTGATTTTTCAGCCTGTGTGTAGGAAGTCAGGGGAAGCAGCAGATCTCAGAGGTGGGGTGGAGGCAGGGAGGAAATGATAACGTTGAAAGAGATAACATAAGACGTATGGTTCATTCATCCATTATTGGTGGCATTATGACTGTAAAACATTTGTGGAAAGCAATTTAACACATATGTTAGAAACAGTAGCAATTTCATACCTTAAAAATTTCATTTTTTTCAAGTCTGCTTTGGAGAATTTATGGGTAGGTAATAATAGAAAAGAAAGAAAAGGCTATGCATGAAGATGTTCATGGTAGCGTTATTTAAAATGGTAAAAACGTTGAAAAAATCTAGATTCTTAACCAAAGGAAAAATATAATTTGGTTGGACTCCTGCTGAAAAGCCTCCCAAAGGATTTGACTGGAGTAGGCACACAAATTTATGACATCGAAATTCAAACAGAAAAAGTAGTTGCTAGAAATAAATATAATTCTGCTCTGAACTGCGAGACCAGCACTGGGCTGCAGTAACAACAATAATCACGACGACAGTCTTGGGGATCGTCACATTCAATCCTCAGTGCTACTCTGTGGTCCATTCTGTAGATCAGGAAACTGAGACTTAGGGAGATTTCATAATTTACTCAAGGTCACAAATCCATAATTTGGGGAGCTGGTATTCCAAGGCAGCTCTGTTTTGCTGTAGAGCCTGTATTCATAATGACCTTGCTCTTCTACCCATCCTCAATAACCAGTTCTTTCAACTAGTTGTAGAAACAGCGTTAACCAAACGAGTTTTGACATGACGTAGACAAAATAACATATGTATTTCTCTTTCAACTGGTTTTTGCTTAGACATAAGACATAAACATTTTCTCTATGTTTTTACCATCAATTTTTATTCTGTGAAAAGTGATCATGATTAGGTTACTATTTCCATGAAGCAAAATGTCCAATGAAGATAATACCTGAAAATTATTATTATATTATTAATAAATATTATTATAAATATTATTATAGTTTTATTTTCTCTGGTGCCACATTTGGAGGGAAAGAAACCTGACATCTATTATTTATGAACAGAACTATAGGCTACTTAACACAGACTTTACTTTGGTTTTAATGGCACACATTTATTTTTTAGGCTATGATCCATGAAAATGTAAACGAGACACCTTAATTGTGTTTAGCTCTCATTCCCAGCAATATTTTTCTCTGCAGTGATGGGAAAGAAACAGAATTAATTATCAGAAACACCCAGATAATTATGTTAGAAAGCTGTGAAACAAATGTGCACATTATGTCCCTTGAGAATTTCTATTAGAACATCTTTGCACCAGAAGACATTTGATCAACACATTTTTATTTATATCACTTCAAAAAACATGTTCTGGGAAGAAGAAATTACCTTCAGTTTTTCTTCAAGCTCTGTGAGAGATGCACATAATTCAGTAATGGATTCAAGAACCTCTTTGTGTTTTGCCACTATTTTCTCAATATATTTCTGCCCTTCTTCCAAACCTGGGGAGAAGAAAGGATAAAACTATTTTTAAAGGTCAAATCCTTAGCAGGAACAAAAAGTCCAAGAGTTTATCTCCCTGGTGGCTCGTATAAGGGCTGGTAGATAGTAAGTTCTTAACAAATATTTGGTGAATGGATAAATACATGATAAAGGTACTTTTTAGAAAATCCTAGTATCTAGAAAAATAATTACATTTGCTGTACCATGTCACTTTTAGGTAACCTAAATAATGTTGTTATATCATATTCTTAAAGCTCAGTTCTAATCAGTTTCTCCTATTTAGGACATTCAGTAGCTCTTCGCTGCTTAGAAAAATATAAATTTCTCAGGATGGCATTCAATGCCCTCCATAACATGGTTTCAACCTGCCTCTCCCAAATGTTTATCACCCTAATTCCCTCATGTATTTAGTCTCTGGCCAAGCTGAACCAGCAACTGTTCCCTCAAAATCCTCACGGCCACTGAGTAATCATTCCTATACAGGAATGCCTTTCCGCGACTCGCTATTTCTGTTGTTAAAATCTTACCTACTCTTCAAGGTCTACCTCAAATACCAACATTTCTGTGAAAATGTTCCTTTTTTATTTTTGTAGAGATAGGCCTCCCTATGTTGCCCAGGCTGGTCTCGAACACCTGGGTTCAAGCAATCCTCCTACCTCAGCCTCTCCCGTAGCTAGGACTATGGGCATGTGTCACAATGCCCTGCTAATTTTTTTATTTTTTGTAGAGATACGGGTCTTACTATGTTGCATAGGCTGGTCTCAAACTCATGGCCTCAAATAATCCTCTCACCTTGGCCTTCCAAAGTGCTGGCATTACAGGTGTGAGCCACTATACCCAGTCCTGTGAAAATGTTCTTAATCTTCCCCAATTGGATTTTACCTTTCCCTACTGGAATAATAATAAGAACAGCTACCATGTAGCAAGTACTTACTATTTGCCTTTTGCTAAGCACTTTATATGCATTATCTAATGTAATCCTTGAGTAGGTTCTACTACCCATATTTTACAAATGAGGAATCTGATGCCAAAGGAACTTATTCAAGTGACGCAGACAATAATTGAAGGAACAGGGATTTAAACCCAGGTCTATCTGACCCTAGAGCCTAGGCCAAGCTGTATTGCACCTTGTTATGGGCAGAATTGTGTCCCCTTCCCGCACAAATTCATGTGTTGAAGTCCCAATTCCCAGTACCTCAGAATATAGTGGTATTTGGAAATAAGGTCTTTAAAGAAGTGACTAAATTAATATGAGGCCATTAGGATGAGGCCCTAATCCAATATTACTGGTCCCCTTAAAGAAGAGGCAGAGACACCAGGCGTGTGAGTGGGCAGAGGATGACCTTGTGAAGAGACAGCAAAAAGGTGGCCATCGGGAAGCCAAGGAGAGAGGCCTCAGAGGAAACTAACCCTACTGGCACCTTGATCTTGGTCTTCCAGCCTCCAGAATCATGAGAAAATAAATTTCTGTTGTTTAAGCTATCCAGTCTGTGGTATTTTGCTACAGCAGCCCTAGCAAACTAATATATGCATTCCATACCTTTTTCGTTGCATTTACCATATCATAACGTAAAGGCCTAGACTGTGGTTTCTTGAATACGGGAACTAGGTTTTGTTTGTCTTTATATCCACCACAGCTCTTAGTATATAACACCTATACAAAATTTTTTTTGAGATAAATTTATTTGCATTAAAATTCTGGGTTTAGTCATGCTTGAGTTGCTTTCAAGAGTTGACATAATCGTCCTAAACTGTCTTACTTGATGCAAATTTTTAAAAGGTATAGCTTCCATACTGAATAGATGCAGACTCACGTCATTCATTTATTCATTCATATTACTCACTCAATGATTCATAAAATATCTGTTAAGAAGTTAGTATGCTGATGCAACTGATACAGGCACAAATACAGTGATAAAATATGTTCCCCTTGCCCTCAAGGAGCTTATGGTCAGTAGAGAGGATGGACAAATAAAACAGATGTTTATAGTACAGTGTGAAAAGCACAATAATAGAGGAAACACATACAATGCTATGGGAGGAGAGTGCTTCCAAAATTTTTAGTGCATTTCTACAGTAACTGCAGCAAGAAAGAGATATCACATGAGTTTTCATTAATTTTTCAATCTATATTTTATTATTTTTATGTTTCTACCCTTTTCTTTTAGAAAATCATGAATAATTCATTCTCAATAATTTAACATTAGCTAATGCAGTCTATATTCTACAAAATTTTATGGCTTTCCATGGATAGCACTTCCTGTTGTAAGAGAAAAATATCTGGCAGCAGCCACGGCAGCCTTTCGTACCACCTGTTGCTGTCTTCTCTCTGCACTGCATTTGCTTGGTCACTGGGAATTACTCATGGCCTTGTAGGAACAATCTCAGGGAACTCATGGAACGTATTCCTCAGAGCCCTCAAGGACTATCACCACCCAGGGACTTCTTAAATGGGAGACTCTTTTAGGAAGAAGGACTTCTCAGCCTTACAATGCTATTACCTTTCCTAGTTATGGAGGAGAGGAAAGCAGAACTTATGAAAATTATTATTTGAGTTCTCTCATTTCTTCCACAAGTGAGAGGAAGGTGAAGGAGAATATTTCAGATCTTTCTCAAATCCGTGAACCCAAACCCTCCTAGGAATGAGAAGGCTACAGATGTCAGCCGTAGCTTTATGTCTACTTAAAGTATTACCAGAGTTGTGTATGTTTTCAAGGCATCAGTCTAGTGGAAATTAGGTATTTTTTTCTTTTTGTCCATATAAGCTGAGTATAGCTCTGGCTTTATTACCCTGGAGACAAACAACAAGGATGGAGGAGAAAGGAGAATAGAAAAGGAAGGCTTACAGGAAGTTGTTAAAAATCATCAGGCTTCATCTCCTGCTGTCAGAAGTTCCTCCCACTATTCCCTACTGTTTCCTTTCACTGGATGTGGGCTCTTACCTTGAGCCTTTTCCCTGAACAGGTTGGCGTAGTGAGGACTCCGAGGGTTTGCCTCACTCTTGCTTTCTGCTGGATTAGGCTCAGTATAGATTTGTTCAATGGCAAATCACTAGATATCTTAAAAGAGATCTCACCATATAAGCGCTGAGCAAGGTCAGTGGCCTCCTGAATCCTTTCTTCTTGCTGAGGCACTGCGGGCACGATAAACTTATTGAACTGCTGGTGGAGAATTTTCACAGCTTCCTTTGTCTTGCACTCCGTGGAATATCTTCCAACTCTTACAACTGTGGCACTTGCATCTTCATACCAAAAGTGACACTAAATTTAAATGGGATAAAGCACAGATTAAAGAGACATCATCCTTCTAAAGTTCTTCATTTTGACCAGTGAAGTATCAAATTTTAATTTCTTCAGACTTTATGTTCACGTTGGTTTGAACTTTCTAAGTCACAATAAAGAATATATCAAAACATGAATATATACTTTTGCACTTGGATATTAGAGGCAGAAATAAGAAAGTCTAAGTATGAGAATACATATAAATAAAATCATAATAAAGTAAAAGTATGGAAGTACAATTGATTCTCCTGCCTTCTTAGGTTTGTCTAAAATCGAATTCCTAAGAGGAATGTTACAGAATTACTAGAACAGGCAGCATAAAAAGCATTAGGCACTAAAAAGAATCCAAATATCAGCTAAATGGCAAGAAAAAAGCCAAAACACTCAAACCTAACATAATGAATTGATATTAACAGTATATGAGTAAAAGTATCATCTGGTTAATATTCTAATAAATACATTCTCTTTTAAGAATAAGATTTAGTTTATGAATGGAGGCAATATCATCCAAAAGATAGTATTTCACCTTTTTCAAGTAGAAGATACTCAGTTATATTTTAACAACACAGTGGAGAATTGACACAGTTTCTTAGTAAAAATAAATAACTGCGATGGAAGGAATGTCTGACCCAGGGCAGAAGCACTTATGCTGGGTGAGAAATAGAAACACATGAGCAGGTTTTAAATAGGTGCCATGAAGCTACAGCAAACCTATACATCAGATGTAGAAGAATGGTCATTTTGATCCACCTTATTCTGGTGTTAAATCTAAAAACTGAACTGTGTTAGTGGTAAACAAAGATGCTTTGTATCTCAGAATAATGGGCGAGGAAGAACACTCAAGAACTTCAAGCATAGAGTTTCTTCAATATGAAGTGTGCAAATAGCTTTAACTTGCCAAATTTCATGTATTTTATGTATACTGTACCATTTATCCTCTTGACAATAACAAAAATAACACCAATAACAGCTTTTTGTAGCTGAAAAATCTCAGTATCATTTTTTAAATAAATATTTTCAAATTATGCAAAATAAATAAGCCATCCTGAGTAATTTAAGCATTGATATGTTGCAGTGAACATAATTTCATGATGATTAGACATCTTGAGTTGATGAGGTTATGGAGAAATGGGAACAATCATACATTGCCTATAGGAGTAAATTAGCAAAACCGTTCTGAAGAGCAATTTGACAATACAATCAAAAACCTTATAACATTCATATCCCTTGGTCTAGCAACTCTATTTTGAAAAATTATCCTGAGTAAAAAAAGTCATGGAAAGGAGCATGATACATGAATTCAATGACAATAATTGCTAATACAGCATTGCTTTAAAGTAGCAAAGCAATTTTTTTTTTAAAAACATTACAACATAGATACCATTACAAGAAGAAGAAGATACCTCTTCTACCACCTCCTGGAGTTGCTCAGTCAAGTCCAGAGTTTTCTTGTAATCTGTCACAACTTTGTCAAA
The DNA here is from genome assembly GCA_028533085.1 of Varecia variegata. Classification (NCBI taxonomy): domain Eukaryota; kingdom Metazoa; phylum Chordata; class Mammalia; order Primates; family Lemuridae; genus Varecia; species Varecia variegata. Next base: position 43,581,354 of record CM052439.1, on the reverse strand, counting down.
GTCATCCACGTGTTTTTGCAAATCCTTTATGGCTTCCAAAAGGACATTTACTTTATTGGTTGGGTAATTTAGGGAAGAATCAGAAGTTTTATTATCAACTTTTTCCATTTTCCTTTTCAAAGCCTGTGCAAAAAAAGTTATAAAAATGACATCCCATTTTTACTTTTGATGCTAGTGATTAAATAGTAAGAGAAAAACTTGAGAAAACTTTTGTGGCTTCTTCCATTCTGATATGTCAGAATCATAATTACTACAAATGTATTTTGTAAAGAATGTTTTTTTCAAATGTTTTATTAATTCGGCATTCAGCAAATATATAAAAAATTTACTACATACCAGGGTCTATTCCATATTTTGAGAATAACATGATTTTTTTTAAAAAAAAGGCCAATGGTAATAAAAGCAAATATTTATCCTCAATAAGCTCACTGTGTCCTTGGGGAATGCAAATAATCTCCCCAGTGCATGTGATAATTAAGGTAGGAATAAGAGGATATGGGAGCAGTGGAGGAAAATCCTGACCCAGGCAGGTGCAAGGAAAGGAAGACAGGCACAGAATGATGTGTGCACGTGTTGGGAGGAAGAATGGAAATAGGCTGGGAAGGTTTGGCAGAAACCATTCTGGAGCTGCCTCAAGAGGTAAGAATTCAATTGTTATAAAAATTGAAAACCATTGTTTTAGTCCCAATGTTATCAAAAACCCAAGAGTTAAGCATTTAGAATTCAAATGCAAAGTTATTTTGCAATAATTGTGGTAGTACACATGAGCACACACACATGCACATATACACCCATCAAACTTTCCCATTACCTGCATTTTTTCAGCATACATATCAACTTGTTGAATTTGATATTTAAGAGCCTTCAGATTCCGTGCTTTTTCATTTTTCTTAGTGTAATTAAACTTCAAATTGTTAAATTTCTTTTTGATATCTTTGAATGACTCTTTGAGCTGCAGTTCAATAAAAAGAAACAGGTGGTTTCCTTAAAACAAGAAAACTAATATTCACTTGCAATAAATCAAAACATATAAACACTTCAAAATACTCATAATCTTCAAAATGCATTCAGAGTGATTTTCAATAGAAAATGAATCTGCTAAGTGGACATAGAATGTGAATTTGAATATATCCCCCCAATACAAGTAATTATAAATTTTTTAAAAATACTTTTTGATTTATAATTTTTAATGATGATTATACTTATAAAACATCCCTTTAGCCCCTAAGCAATAAAGTCACTCACATGTCATACATAAACTTTCAACTACTGTAATTTGCTTATTTGTATTTATTTGGTATCATTTTCCCATTCATTCTGCTCTCTGTATGCTAATATTGCTCTCAGATCCTTCTGTCTTCTGATTCTTTCTTACAGCCATCATGTATAAATTTATTAAGGCTTCAAGGAGCTATTCATGTTGAAGAGGTCAAGTAAGTGTTGACAGTGAGACCACCCAGGACATTGGTGGGGTGGAAGAGAAGATCCAATATGAGATTTACTAGGAAAAGGACTTCTTTTGCCCAGCTAAAAATAATTTTTCATGAGAAGTTTCCAAAAGAGTTTTACTTCTTAGTTATAGGCCATTAACTTCAGAGATATTTCAAAAACAGAAAATGAGTTGTTGCTGCTGATGGCAATACTAACTTCTGTATAAACAAGAATATGGCCATACATTGAGAATAGGGTATAGATTATGACAGTCTTAAGAACAGTTCAACTATACTAGTGCATGAAAATTCTAAACCACCCAGTTCCCAGTTCCATTAAATGCACCACCTTCTGCCCTTCTCTGTAATCAAGAAGGATAAGCATATTGACAGGCAACTCTCTCTTTGTAGTATGAACAAAGAGACGTATAGAGAAAACATAAACCTCAGATAACATGGAAGCACTCAACAGCAATACTGAACAATGTCATGGCTGATAAATTTGAGCTAGGACGAGAAAAGTCAGAAAAAACATTAGAATTCTTTTCAATGAGAGCAAACAAATTATTTGGGTGCAAATAAAGGCCACGCACATGCTAGAAACCATTTAGACTTGTAATGCAGAGAAAAATGCCTGTCCTAGAAAATGCATGCTTTCTCAAAATGCTTATTTCAAATTCTGCATATGGTGAAAATAAAACCTTGATCTTATCTTTAACACTTCTTGAAGACATCATCTTTGAAGCCTTAGCAAACTTGTACACATGGAAATTATTTTACTGAGGCAATTTTTGCATCTGATATACCTATAGTTAATAGTGTTGTTTATTTTATATGGTAAATGAAATTATTGAACATTACTTTTAAGTTATAAACTAAACCAGAGACCACATAAACCACTTTAATTGATAAACCAGTTATGTTCAGAAAGAGTGAAAAGAGCTATAGCTTCAAAATTTGAAAATTTGTTCTCCATTAGAATTCAAGGCATTATTTAGAGGATCATATTCAGTTGGTATATTTATGAAATAACAAATAAAAATTTGCATTCTAATACATTCAGTGTTTTAATATCACATGTGTTTGATTTTAATAGGAAAGGATAAATAAGGTCAATTTATGAGATTGAGATATAAAGGGACTATATCCTTAGTTATTCACATAAAACTTTGGCAGAAGATTTTTTTCCCTCAAAGTCATAATTCACAACTATGAATATAATAAGTACCACATCTGAGGAAACAAGACATTCTTGTTTTATAAAAACATCTCTTCAATAGCAAGTTACTGTTTAATGAGTACAGAGGTTTCTGTTTGGGATGATGAAAAAGTTCTGCACATGGATAATGGCGATGGTTACACAACAGTGTGAAAGTACTTAATACCACTAACCTATACACTTAAAATGGTTAAGCTGTTAAATTTTATATTGTATGTATTTTACCACAATTAAAAATAAAATAAAGGGAAAAAACATGTACCATCACTAACATTTATCCAATGGAAAATTTTATATTCTTATTTTTCTCTACTGAAATACAACATACATCATAAAACCTTAGTCTAGAGGAAGGAAAAGGGGCTCTATCATCAACCTAATCTCCGCTGGGTTACATCTACTTGTTGAAAAGGGACAGTTCAATAACTGCTTGAAAATTATATGATGAATGGAGAAAAGCAGAGTCTTAATATTGTAAAATTCTAAGCTATGAGATTTTAATTCTACTTTGGATGAAGAAATTTAAGGCTGATAAACGATGAGTGTCATTGTATCTCTGATTGCTTCAGGTTGTATGCACTTCCACTGAAGATGATTTACAAGGCCAGAGAATGTTCACAACGCTGTGGGTGTGTGAAACAGATCAGCGTCTTTCTGACACATGAGCTCCCTTGACAAAGTTGCTGGCACTTTCTCTTTTGGTTTCACTGGAAATCCATTTTAAATCTAAACCCCGGTGCCTTTCCTAGCTCAAATTCAGGATTATAACAGATAAAAGTTGAAGGTATAGTGTACATGAACTACCTTCAGCAATTGAAAAATCTAGTCATACTTAATTTTCTTACCTGCACTTTCCAATATGAAAACTTAACTTCCCATCTAATCCCCACATAACTTGTGATCATGTTTTTTAAAGGAACTGAGTGCCGTGGTTGCGGGGCTGCGGTGTCATTGTTCGCGCAGCTGTTTCTAACTTTAGTTAGCTTGTTCAGCAGTGGAGAACCGTGGAGATGGCTAAGCCAACTGCTCAACCTGAACACACAAGCAGGAAAAAACACCTCACGCTTGAGATGAGAAAAATTATGCCTTATTAGAAATCTTTAAATGTTGTTATAATTCATATTAAAGTTTCTGAAAGTCTTTAAAAATTAGGTAAAAGATATTTTTTCTAATGAATAATTTGATTTCCCTATCTTTCCACCTGCTCAGTTCCTCCATATTTACCATAGAATAGGCAGACTGAGTTACCATAGCTATAATTAGAAAAAATTATTAAGATTTAAAAATTGTAATTATTTTGAAATTAGCAGAATGAGCAACTTCACCACATTTTCCAGCAAGCTGTGAGAACCCCATCCCCACCCCCAACCCCCTTCAGGGTTAGGAATGAACGAAGCTTCTTCTAGATAAAGCAGACGGGAAGAGGGTGATGACAAGCGAGGCTGGCTTGCTATTCTTAGTCTTGACTAAGCTGGTTGAGGCAGCTTTGGCACAAAAATGTGTTTATTTGTAAGTCTGTTGCTGGCAAGGCCGATTTGTATGAGGTACGTGGGACACTTTAAAACAGAAGAAATGAATGTGAAAAGAAAGCCTTTCCTTGGAACTATGGCACATGCTTGGCCAGAAGCAGAAATATAAAATGAGTAGTTAATTTTCATTTTTTCTTAATGTCCACTTCAGGAATGTGATTTCTTGCCCGCCATTTTGTCCCCTCCAGAGTAACGCTTTCTGCTGCTCATTTCAGTATTGGAAGGCTGTATATCACATCCCAGGGATGCTGCATTTGAAATCACGACATCAAAGACTCAAAGTTTAACCCAAATGATTTGCTACAATCATTGATGGTAGAATAGTCAGCCTTAGTGCTGGAGAGATTTCAAGACAAAACTTTCCTGGCCTCCTTCCATTTGGCAACCACACCCCTGTCTTCTTGTGCTTGAGGTCAGTCTCGTAGCAGCAGAAAGTGGGGCAACTTGGAAAGAGAAGACAATTGCTCTGTCTTGAATCGTAGGTGGTAGCAGGTGTCGGTAATAAACATTTTGTCCATTCTGCATGTTTTGTGTCTTCATAATATATTTGTTGTTTTATTTGTTTTATTTTCTGGACATTTTAAACCAGCTATCTATATTCTTCAGGAAGATGCCACAGAGTCACTTTGAAAATATTAAATACCAACATTCTAAAGGATTTTTAACCCCAAGGGATAGTCATTTTCAGAACGAATTGTAATCTCTCCTGTCTTCTTACACATACCATCCAAATGGACCCAGGATGGGGCCTAATAGACCAATGGCTGCGACTGTGAAGCCCCAGGGGTTTTAATTCTCCCTAGACTCTAAGTTTCCTGAGGACATTTGTATTCTTATGGTCTGGCACACAATAACCACATTAAAGATATTTGTTGAATGAAGACAATGTAGTTCTTTTTAAAAAATGATGAATTTGGATTGTAATTCTGGAAGATAGCTATTGTCTGTGCTATAGCACAGTGCTGTTCCATGGAAATCACATGACTGGTTTATTCAAACTGATAAAAGAGTTTGTGCCCCTGGAACACAGGACTGACACATGGAATATATATATACTAAATCCTTTTCTGCTTTATTCCTGATGGGTAAGATGTTGCTACAGTGGAAAAATTTCAGGGTAAGGTAAAATAATTATCTGAGAGCTTTTAGGTAGAAAATTTCTTTTGAGAAAATGAATATCAACCCAATTCTGTCATTACTATTCTTTCCAGCAAAGTAATTGTTTGTGACCCACAATATGAGCCACTAGTGACAAATTTTCATTAACATCATGTAAATATAAAGGTAATTTTTTTGGTCAGGTTGTAAAAAGAAAACATGCTCGATATTAACTTATTACATTTCTAAATGTAGATGTGTAAAGAATGATGTCCCCCTGTCATGTAATATGGCAGAGAATATAACTATAGCACTTTGTGTATGAACTTATTAATATAACCAGGCAAGAAAATATACAGTGATATTCAACATTCATGCATACAAATGTATCTTTGTGTGAAATGTGTAGGAAAAAAACTCCACAAAATCTGACAGTCTGAAGGTTGTTTTTCCTGTAGGTGGATGTGGAGAAAATAAGGTTTTACAATTTGCTATGTCTTAGTATGAAATTAGAAAAAAATATTTTTTACCCAAAGATAATCAAGGAACAAAACCATCATTCTTTGTCTTTAAGGAACATTTTAAAAATTATGTTTAGAGCACCTTACATTATTTTGTCTTGAGGTTTCAAGTTCTTTCCTAAGGGCTTTCAGTACCATTAAGTCGGTGTAAATTAGCTACAGCATAGTCAAGAAAGAAATTTTTGTTGATATAACCAAGTGAACTGTACTATTATATCAGATCATACAAACATAACAGATATACCAGAAAATAGGGATAGAAGAGGAAAGCATAGAAAAAGGATACATTCCACATCAGACCACGCAGTCGTTGAAAGGGACTAAAACATGTGAATGGTGAATTCTGAGTTTAGCAAATGACAAGCATGTTGGTGCCCAACAAATGACTCTGTGGTCTGAAGTTGACCCCCTGGAACACTGAGCAGAAGCTCTGTAGTCCTCTAGCAGCATGTTGTTAAAGTGAAAATCATACACAACTCAGTTTTCTCATCTAAAAAATGCAGATGCTGAACTAGAAATTCTCCAAACTCTATTGTAAGTCAGAGGCTGTGAACTTTCTAGAAGCACTCTGAGCACATTAGAAGCAAGAAATTGTGTTTTATTAATAAAATCAACTTAAAAAATCAACTGCTATGCTTGGTCTAGTTCTCCGGCAGTGTATCTGATAGCATTTTTTTATGCAGAAAAAAAATTAGTGGAACATATGGCATTTAATTTTACATAGTGTTTTAAGTACCTAAATCCAAAGACTGATAATGATAATAAATAATAATGTCTAGATGTCAAATATTATTACCACTGTGGAAATTGGCCATCTGTTTGTGCTCTGATAGTCACAATATAACCCCACACACATATCTTTATTTTACTAAGGGGCACTGAAAATATTCCTTTTGATTATTTTCCCATTAGGCTTGTGGTTGGAGAGTCCAGGGTGTGGATGCTACACTTCGAGATGCCAGCTGTATCTCTACAAAAGAAGGAAAGGCGAAAAGGACCCAAGGTTTTCAAAGGTCCTTTAAAGGTGAAACTGTAACTTATATCAAAGATTAATTGGATTAGAAGTGGAAGCAAAAGGGAAGAATATCTCTTTTAATATTTAAGAGCATGCTAAAGTGATATCTGATTCCTAAATCGAACCCACATGTATCTGGTTGCTCATTCCTGACACGGCACAGACAATCCTGGGGCGCCCCTGCCATGGCTGGAAGGGACATCTGTCCTGCGGGCCACTGGCTGCAAGCACAGGCTCACCATGAGGCAGACCCTGTAAATAGAACCCTGCTGAAAGGGCCTGGGCAGGGAGCCCCAGCTCCATAAATGCCACAGCTCTTCAGGGAGATGGAACCGAGCCAGACCGGGCTGGGAATAACCTTCGCCTGCTCCACTTATGCTTTGGGAAATACAGAGCTGAGCCATCCCTGCAATGATGGAGGATTTTGGAAAGACTAAGGTGCACAAAAAGGAGGAAGAGGAGGAGGCGGAGGAGGGAGAAGGGGGGGGAGGGACAGAGCAGGGGGGAGGAGAGAAAGGCAGGGGAAGGAAGAAAAAAGAAGATAATTTGGGGGTAAGATTTTTAAAAAATCCTTTCCATGGCCACGAATCCAAATTCTGTAGCCTTGAGAAGACCAATTTGCTCTGATGGTTTTCCCCAACAAGGCCCTGGGGAAGTGTGCGCTGCAGTGCAGGAACCGGAAGCAGCCATTCTACCACGCAGAGGGCAGCTCCCCCATGGGCTCCAGCCTGGATGAGTACGTGAGTCTCTGGCCAAAAGTGACTCTGTGAAACACAGACCCTGAGCAGAAACTCCACAGTCTTTTGGTCCAAAATGAAATGAAAATGCTTATCAGATGTCAGTTCCTGCGACCCTCCTGCTGAACGGGTTCCAAGTGGCCACTCCTGCTCTCTTCGCCTCTCATTTTCCTTCCAGCCGTGGCCCCTCCTGCACCTGCCTGTGGTCTGGACAAGTGTGGCCTGCAGGAGGCGCCCTTCAGAGCTGGACTGTCATTAAAGCTTAGTTACTTATACTTTAGTCCGTGCTTTAATGTTGTTTGATAATATTTGGTACTTGCTGGACCTACATTACGTAAACTGGGCAGAAACAAAGTTCAGGGAGGTGTCCACCTCCTCTTCCCCCACCCCCTTCCTAATGGACTTAGGGTTTAATGGACACAGAACATTTTTCTCTAAATGGAGATAAATCCGGAATTATGGGTATCCTTATGTTCTGCTATCAACTCCCAGTCAGAATCAGAACCCTTGCTATCCCAATCTGTAGGGGTGTGTGCGATTGTGGGTGCCCCCCCTAAACGAGTAAGCATTTGGATGGAAAGCTGGGCTGGGTGGGTGGTAGCTGTGGGTCAGTGAGTAGCTGGGGGTTGGAGATTGGTTACAGTTGAGGGGGAGGAGGTGAAATTATGTATGTGAGGGTGCATGGATACGGAGGTTCACTTCTATCTGCTATTTCTTTTTACTCTAAGAGTTGTTTTGCCAGGAAAACCACTCGGTTGGAGTAAATATGAAAGCAGGCACTTGATGTTGGTGATAATACTTTGTAGCCTCTGCAGCAAAGAGTGAGGCCCTTAGCACCCGCTTCACCATGAGTCAATGGTACTTAAATAGAATCTCAGCAGGCTGGAGCTGGCTGCAACGGATCAGTGTCACCCCTTCCTCTGTGCCCTGCAAAAGCTGTAGCCACTCTAGCAAATGACTGCTAGACAGCTTTGAGTGGGGGAAAACAACACAAAACAATCCCCCCAAAACAAATAAAAGCAACCCTAAAAACTACCGCATTCTAGGTTTTTCTATTGCACTGACAACATACTGACTTCAAGAAGTCTAGAAGCTTAAAGTTTACTCAGATTTTCAGAGCCCTGAGGCCATTGCCTATCGGATTAAAGGACATGGGTGAGAAGGATGTGTGCGTGTGCATGGGTGTGCACATGTGTGCATACACACATGCACGTGTATGGACACTGAGACACATGCTTTAGGGTCAAACAGCTTTTGGCATGTGTCAGTCCTCACATCCCTCACCTCGGTTATCTCGTCCCTTGTGGCACAGTACTGCAAGCTGCGGGACAGGGACTGTTCGTATTCCCCGGCGCTGGCGTGCCAGTTCAGGCTGTCCTCCTCAAGGGTCTCCAGCTGCTGCTGTAGGTTCTTTGCAGAGACGTTAGAGCAGCTCTGAAAATGACAGGCAAGTGGAAGTAATGAGGGTAATGGATGAAACAGCAATGAGATGAATATGCTATTTACCTGCATTATGAAACTCATAAATGGCACTTTTTTAAAACAGGCATAGGCTCCTGATTTATTTTACCTTAAACACATTTGAATATAATTATTTCAGAAAGAAGCCAGACACCCAACATTACGGGAAAGACATTTCCAGTCTCGAATCTCTAGTTCTGAAGATTTGCTTATCACACCCAACTCCTCAGAGACACCATTCATTATAAGGTATAATTTTTACTTCAAAAGGCATAAAATATGCATTAGAAACATTTGACTTCTGCACTATAATTTTCCTGTCAACTTAAGCTTAACCTCGGGTTCATTATGCAAGCGTTGCCATCTCCACTCCGCGCTGAGGGGCTGCGGGGGCCAAGGCCAGAGGAGGATTGGAGAACAACTTTCACTATCTGCACAAAGGGAGACTTCCTTCTTTTTTCTTTTTAAAGTAAATTTACTAATAAAATAAAACTTCTTAAAAAAAAAAAGCTCTTTCCTGGAAAAAAGTAGATTCTATAAACAGCAACAGATACTTTGAATTTCTATGTCTTTCAGTTTAAAACAACAGACTTTAGGTTCACTGCATTTCCTATAGTGTAGTGGATATCTTAAATGTACTTTAAAATAAAATTGACCGTTACAATTTAATCAGTATTATACATTTTGCTAGAATAAACATAATCTTTTCTCCCTTCAAATTAGAAATCTGGAGAAGGATTTTTAAAACATCGGTGCTTCCAATCTGGAAATATTTCCTTCTCTTTTAGGCTCCTCTTTTGAAGTCTGTCGAGTGGCATAAAGTAAACCCAATGAGCAGTTCCCGGATCCCTGGCTAAAACCGAGAGGGTCGGGCTCCTCCATTGTGGGCTTTTGTGGACAAGGCATCCAGCTTCTCTGGGCCTCAGAGTCTTCATCTATAAAATGTGGGTTCTGGCCTGGATGAGTTCTCAGATCTAGAAGGTCTTCCAGGCCTGCAATGCTAAAAGCAGCATTGGCCAACAGAAACATAACGTGAACCATACAAATAATTTAAAATTTTCAAGTCATCATATCAAAAAATAAATAAGATATAGGTGAAATTGATTTTTATAATTTAACCAAATATGTACAAGTAATACCATTTTAACATGTAACCAGAACAAACAATATTAATATGATTTCTATATTAAGACTTTGAAATCTGATGTGTATTTCATACTTTGAGCATATCTCAATTGTTCAATTTCTATCAGAAATATTTGATCTGTACTTAAATTTCATAAGTTTACAGTTTCAAAGTTGATTCCCACACCCAAGTTATTCCCAGCATAATTAAAAGTTTTCTAATAACTATATTGAGAATCAGTTTTAAAATTTAAATTTAAATAAATTCAAATTAAATAACACTAAAAGTTTAGTTCTTTGGTTGCATTGGGCACATTTGAAAGGCAAAAAACCATTTTTACCATTTTTAACTGAACTGTCTGCCACACTGGATTACACAGATCTACAATACAGATACTCTTTTTTTAAAAACTTGGCATGAGAATAGAAGCAATTGAACAAAACTTTTATATTCGGATTTTCTATTTAAAATTTTTTTCTTTTGTCATAGGGTAGAAGCTCATCACAAATAACTACCTCAATGGTTTGATGTATTTTGTAATTTAACATATATTAAACAATCTGCCTTGTTTCTTGCATGTCATAGCCCAAGCCCCAGAATTAAGTGTAAGTGATGGTGCTCAAGAGATGCTCACAGGCCGCTGCACTGATGAGATGATGTCCACTCCTAAGGAAAGGGCCAGTTTGTAGAGATGGTCCACGTGTGCCTGCTTTTCCTGAGAGCGACAGAGATGAATCTGGATCTCATGAGCATCACCCAGTTCCTTCAGCTGCTCTAGAAATTCCAGATCTCTTGATTTGATGAGCTGTCCCAGCTGGAAGTTAAGTGCATTAACAATTAACCTGGGTTTTACACAAAGACAGATTTTTTTAAAGTCTATTTTCTATAACATATTTTACTAGCTGTTCAAAATGCTGCCAAGCCTATCCCTACTTGTCATCATAGCCAAATAAATGTTAGAATGCTGCAAATCCAATAGGGTAATTATTGAGCAGCTAATGTTGGCAGTTCTTTTAAAGAAAGAAATACTCTTTCTGGTTATAACCTAAAACCTTAGCAAGATCTAAGCCTGTGATCTGAATAAATCCAGAGACTATTTTAAAGGGATATCCATACACTTCCACTTTGTGTTTATAGAGGCTAACAGCTATGACATTTTTGTAAAAGGCAACCAACATTTACCGAGCACTCCACGATGTCAGGTACTTGAGATACATAAAAATTGAACTTGGTTTCTGCCCTCAAAGAGCTTACACTTGAATTGGGTGGGCAAAGCTACATTTATTAAAAAGTAATTAAAAATCAAGATACTAAAAATGCAGGATGTGTGCAATAAACAATGAGCGTTCTAGGATTTTAGAAGAGAGAGAAATCACTCCAAGTGATGTAGAATTGTTGGAAGGAGATACAGGGTTTAGATAATAGGGCAGAGAGAGAGAGAGAGAGCGAGACCTGTCAGATAACGGCAGCCTGAGAGTCAAGGCTTGATGTCAGGAATGTGTGCACCGTCTCTGAGGGACAAAGAAGAGCTCAGTTTGGCTGGAACACAGGGAGGATAGGGGCATAGTGAGAGGTAAGTTAGGGGTCAGATTGTGTAAGCTTCTAGCATCAGAATAAGCAATTTGGCCTTATTTATTATACAATAATGAATTTTTAATGTCAGTTCAAAACCGTGAGTCTTCTAGTCCTCTATTCAGTGTCTTACCTCTTCCCTGACTTGGTGGAACTGGACCACTTTGTACAGGATATCCTCATAGTCTTGGATTCTCTCTTTCTGTTTTTCATGGAGGTGAGTGAGGTCCTTCAGTTGTTGAGACTTCTCCTTCACAGGGGCTCCTCTGACACTTAACTCTTCTGATTCTTTCATAATGTACCGAACCTCGTCTTTCAGTTGCTAAACATTGACAGCAATAAAAGAAATCCAGCTTTTAGAGAGCTTTTCACTTTATCACTGCCAATAGGAAGGTCTAAATAATGACTCATTCTGTCATTAAGAAAAATACTTATTATGAGCCCCCACCCCCAAAATCTGGGCATTGTGCTAGATGCTAGGGATACATTGTTCCATGCTCATCTTCTCAGAAATGATTAATTAAAAAATTATGAGCAATGCAAAGACAGTGTTTCAATGTTAGGTGGTGAAATGGAGTCACGTATTTCTATGGCACACTGAATGTTCTTGTCGTCTGTTAAGTCAATGTATTTTAGATACATTTAGATGATGAAGCCCCATGGCCAGCTATGATATTTCATATATAGCCTAGAATCAGGTGGTGTGGTAAGAGCACCAAGAGCAGATGAGTGTAAAAATACATCAGGGGAACTACCCATGCACTGTGGTAAAAGAATGAAGAGAATGAAGCACCAGCTGAACAGTTCAGCAGATATGCTGTTTCAAAAGCAGTCATCCCATGAGCTATAAATAGTCACCACATGTAGGGAGGGGTAAGCTGCCTTCTCTTTTATCCAGAATTGTTCAGATATCCCTTATGGCACCCAGATGCTGGAGTAGAACTTGCAAAGGGTGGATAACTTAAAGAGAATGCTACTGTTAATAATTTCAGGAATGGATCTTGTATCAAAAATAAAAGTAATGGAAATGGTTAAGACTAAGGATATAATTTCCAGAAGAGTGACCTAAAAAGGGTCTTCGAGTTCAAATTAAACACATGGGTGTCAAATATATGCACATCATAGTGACAGAGCTAAAGAAGAGTGGCAATGGTTCCTGATTTAGAGGAACTTACACATACACGCAGACGTGTGCACAAATGAAATGCAAAGAAGCACATACAGGGTGTATCAAAGAACTAACATAGACCAGTCGCATTTGCTGAGAGTTTTGCTGTGGGTTACAATGGTGGGTGGGGGGTGTATGTATGTGTGTAGCAGAGGTGGTGGTTATATTTTACATCAGTTTTGTCTTAAAGGAAACCAGAGTTAGATATTTCCTAAAAGCCTCTTCAGTCTTCTGATTCTGGGATCCCCTAAAGCCCACACTTACAAAGTCATGACAGATGGAAACACAGGTATCTCAATTTTGCAGCAAACAACAAGAATCCAGGCAGGAGGACAATGTAACTGGCAACCACTATTGGCAGTTGTGCCAAGTTTAGCAGAGGCAGGAGGTGGGGAAATAGGGAATGTGTTAAGCAGTCAGGGGACAGGACCATGACTCATGGTTTTATCTCTCATATCCTGAGGGCTTTCTGAGAGGGTGAATGGACAACACAGCAAAATTCCTGGCATGGTGTGGGAGCCTGGGGTGTGGTAGGTTGGGGCAGTGATATCACAGTGGTCACCTCAGGGACCCAAGGCAGCAGAGCCTCTGGGTCAGAGGTAACCCATTCTTGTTCTGAGATGTCTCAATTTAAAACATGTCTGTACTCCCCAGAAAAAGAATTAGAGTGAATATATGATAAATATATTAATAATTTAATTAATAATGTAAATTAAAATAATCTAAGGTAAAGCTATATTTAGGACATTTCGTAGCTCAAATGTTTGTGGATCATCAAATTCAGAAGAGTGCAGGAAAATAGAAAAATGCGTCCCTCCAGTGATTTTTAGAAAAGCAATGCTTTTGTAGGAAAAACAGAAATTCATCAGTCTGTTAAAATTAATTAGGTAAACTGCAACCAAGCAGTTTTGAAGTTTTTTTTCCATTCACCCAAATCCATCCATTTCTTCACCTGGAACTGAGGCTTCATTTCGTTCCACTTTTTCCGTAGATCTAAAATGGTCTGGAGGCTCCCTCCAAGGTCAAGTGCACACACAGGCATGAGGACCTCCTGAAGAAGTTTTAAGTTGTGAGTAGTCTGAAATGAACATCAGATAGTTAGTTGTGCATATGTTTGCTATGATATTTCCAGCAAATACGCCATGATCATTCTAGTAATGAAGTGCAGCATCGTCAAACTTTTCAACCCCTGTGAAAACATTCCCGACCTTAAGTGAGCTTGTTTCGAAAACACCAATCAATGTTACAGGTCCTTGATTTCCCTTACCTTTTTTGGCTTTATTGTGGTAAAGTATACATAATAAAATTTACCATTTTTACCATTTTTAACTGAACAGTCTGAGGCATTAACACAGTCACACTGTTGTACAATCACGATCACCACCACCCCTCTCCAGAACTTTTTCATCGTCCCAAACAGAAAGTCTGTACCCAGTTAACAGCAACTCCCCATTCCCTCTGTACCTCCCCCAGCCCCTGGCAACCTGTATGCTCCTTTCTGTCTCTACTGATTTGACTATAGGCACTCACATAAGTCGAATCACACAAAATTATCCTTTTGTGTCTGGCTTATTTCACTTAGCATAATGTTTTCAAGGTTCATTCATGTGGCAGCATGTCTCAGAATGTCATTCCTTTCTAAGGCTGGGTAACAGCCCATTGTTCATTTCCTACCTTTTTAAGTTGCTCCTTGAATGCGCCCCACTGCTGTTTCACAGGCCTGCCCTCAGTGGCTTTAAGTTGCCACACCATCCGAAGGAGGCTGAGTTCTTCCCTTTCTGCCGCCCGGTTTTCCACGATGTTCTCCATAACGTGCATCTCACTTTTCACATTTAATATCTCATTCTCCTTTGCCTGTTAAATTAATAATTCATATAATGGCTTTTCTTTCCCAAGAGGTAGAACTTTTTTGCATACGACAATTTTATCACGGCCAAAGCAGAACACAGTTCTGATATCCAGACAAGTCTGAATTCCTTGTGCCGAGGCACAGTTAGGCTCTCAGAACCCATGTTCTACGCTGGGACATCAGGTCCCAAGTTCTTCAAGACCCAAATGGTGTTTGAATTCCCACCTAGGGTCTGGTTATTTTCTGGGGTTTGAAGGGTGATTTAATGAGCATGGGGATCCAGAATTTTTGAAGTCAAGGTTTTTCTACTGCATAAGTTTTGAAAAGTACTCCATCTTTTATTTCAACACGCTCGCTAGAATAGGACAAAACATCAGTAACAAGGAAGAGGAGGGGGATGGTTGTTCTGGACCTCTGTTTTTCTCTTGAAACTATCCCATTGTGCATATTATAATTAAATTTCCCTTGGAGTTTCTCAAGTTCCTCCATTTTGTGAGAACTGAAATGGGTACCTAGAGCTCTATATTCATAACTCTATCATGTACCAGAAGCACAGTATCTAAATTCAAAGACTTCACTTGCCAACTTTCACATGTTCTGGCTGCCTGGTTTGCAATCCTTTAAACAGTGGTTTTAAACAAGGGGAAATGCAATCGGAGGCAAAAGGATGAGGGGTAGAGTAGACTATGTGCTTTATTTCTGAGAAACAAAAAAAATGCAGAGGAACATTTATTTGGCAAAACAATGTTTTGTTTTGTTTTTACTTTGATGGCCAGCCTTTCTCAATAATTCTTCAAATTTCTAATGGATTTCTATAATCTCAATGACAGCAATTGATATATCATAAATATTTAATGGGATATTTTAGGTACAGACCATTTTACTTTTAAATTATTTAAATGATATTAACATTGAACATTTATATTTTTATATTGTTTTAGACATTATAAAATTAATTGCAAAACATATATAATTGTAAGTCTTAAATGAGATTTCCCCCATGAATTTGAGAATCTAGTAATAAAAGGATATATTCTGTAATTATGATTAACAAAATATAATAGATTATGAAAGGTATAAGACAACTATAGCAGGACTCACCCCAAATTATATTTTTTTCTGTGCTATAAATAAAGTTAAGGTATCTTTCACATATTATTGAGAAATTATTAACCCAAATGTAATATATCATATAATTTAATATAAATTTGGAAATTGTAGCATGTCAATGACAACTACAATCAGAAAGGTATGGTGGTCTGAGTGAGTTCTAGGAAAGGGAGGACAGTAGGATTTGCTGATGTTTAGCTAGCAGGATCCAAGAAAAGTGATCTTGTATTTGGCAGACTTCAGTATTTTGGCCACTCAAGATTAAATCATTTGCCTAAAGTCTAGTTAGTAAACACAATACTCATTTTACTTCTGTGAAGGGCATGGAACATTTTGCCATAACCCAGTCTAAATAGACTACAAAATTATCCATTTTTTGTTTAGATTCATGTCCGGTGAATGGTTTTCTGATGTCTCGCTTTCCAGATACCTTGATAACAGGAAAGCTGTATCCCAAACAGCATTCATAGTATTAACCATTATAAATTAATAAATTGGCACTTTCAACAGGATGTCTGCCAGAATTTTGGCCTGAATCAGTTTCTCTGATCTTGATGATTTTTAGATGAACTGAAAACATTTTCAATTTCAAGCTTGAAAATACGAGCCACAGCAACTCAATCAAGAGCAGAACACTCAAGTGAACATGCCAGCTGGTCTCTTCCTTCTTAACCACCAAACTGTCACCACATTTCAATAATGTTTCTTTAAAAGCCTAATGGTCCAAAAGATATGAGGAGAATCACAAAAATGTGTTTTACTTGCTTTATCAACAGTTTTATATCTCAGAATGTTGCTAAACCAATAAAGTTAACTATTATGTTTAATTTTTATCCATAAGGAGGAACTTATTTATCATTTGACAGTGGTAAAGACCTTGGGGTAAAGTGACCATGTTTATGAAATCAAGATAAAAGACCACCGAGGTTTAGTCGTAAAATACACACTATTTCTGGGAATTCTAAACAGGCATTTTAATATCATGATAATCTAAGTTTATTTTGACTTAGATAAAAAAATATAATTTAGAATGGGTTCTTGCTGCACATCTTACAAAATGAAAATCTGACTGGACAATCATAAACATTCTACATAAGCAATGCAGGACTTCTAGGTAGATGGAACAGCTGGCGACAGAGCAGTGCTTCTGCTTAGAACACCTGGAATAGCTGGATAAAATGCAGAAAGTATCTAATTGAAGGCAGCAGAGAGCTGTTGTGTCAACAAGAATGAGAGAGGCCAAGACTCCAGAAAGGGAAGAACCTGAGAGTGGTGAGCTCAACTATCACCACTTCTACCCCAGGGCAGTTTCCCAATTCTGTGTGGACAGGAGGCTGATAATCAAGGCTTCCCTGGAACAGAGAAACCAGTAGAGATTTTGGCAGACACTTGGAGGGCTTCAAGCACTCTGATGATCTTCTTCTAAGGACACTGAGAAAATACTGGGGCTATACAGGGCAGTGGATTCAATAAACCTAAGCAAAAATCCTCAGAAAAGCAAAGTAGAATTTTTCAGCAGTCTCCCCAAACAAAGATTGGAGTTTGGGACCTGCTGGGAAGTAGAAACCTCAGAGAAAGCACCCAGCTCTTGGCTGGGAACTCCAAACCTGAGGGGAACAGAGTAGACTGAGCCTTGGCAGGATGACACTGCGGACTGAACCCTGCCAGCTTCTGAGTGGCTTAAGCATGGCCCTCCAGGGCCTGCCTAGAGAAAGAAGGGGGACCCTTTCTAGAAGAAGAAAACACCTTCCGGAGACCTCCAGCTTTTTTACACATGATGTCTGGCATTTGATAAATATTCACTAGTCCTGTCAAAAGACAGGACTACATGACTGGAAACCGAGAGAAAAAGTAGACAACAGAAACAGCTCCAGACACAAATGTTGGAGTTAGCTGATGAGCACTTTAAACACCTAGGATTAATATGGCTCTAGGAAGTACAGGAAAGATGGAGAAAGAGAAGAATTTCATCAGTAATTTAACTCTAATAAATAGAAGAATCAACTGTAAATTCCAGAACTGAAACATTTCTGAAATGAAGTTAGTAATAAAAAGGATAGATTAAAAAAATGCAGTTTGAAAATATTTGAATTCCCTTATGAGTATAAAGTATAAATATATAAAATCAAGAGATGGAAGAAGATATATTGAACCAAATAAAAACATAAAAGATAGATGATTGATAGATACATAGATAATACTTGTTCTAAATATTCCAAATGAAAAATAACTTGATTGTTTTTTACAATAACACACCCACAAAAATAGAAACATGGGCAAATTGCTTATGCCTAAGGATAGCGTCAGATAAATTAGAACTATTTAATGCATATTTTATTTCCACATAGGTTTAATAAGAATGGTCTCCAAACAACAAAAGTTGAAATAAAGAAGATAAATAAAAAATTATAGTTCAAAGTAGATGAGGATAGTTAGAATCTAAGTCTTCCAAATGAATTCAGGTGCCAAACTGAGATTAATTGCATCTCAGGTACTGAGAAAATTGCAACTGTCAGTTATCTTTGAAAATCTACAGAAACTAGAAAGGTCATAGAATTAGAGAAAGGAAAATGCCCTGATTTTCAAAAGGGGGAAAGGATAGACTACACAATTTACAGATTGGCAAGCTTTACATTGAAAACAAGTGCAGTAAGTTCATCAGCTATCAAACGCTTTGTGAACATTTTGGAAAGAATGCCTTGATCACTAGGAGTCCATCGGATTTATGTAAAATTATGTTTATGTCATTGATAGGATAGTAGGTAGGTAGAACTTCTTTTGAGCAGTTTATTTGAGAAAGTCTCCCATGATAGACTTAATAAAAAGATTATGAAGTAGTGGTTGAATTAAAGTACTATTGGGAACATTCATGATTGTTTAAAAGACTGGTTAATCAATAGATTGCTTCATAAATTGAGGTTTCAATCTTCAGTTTAGGCATTTTTAGCAAAGAGCTAATTGCAGCCATAGAAGGCTTACTGTGTCAAATCTACAGAACTAAACCCAGAAGAGATGGCTAATATAGTAGATAGGTTCAAATTAGTTTAACAAGATGGAATCATGGGTGAAGGCTAACAAAATAAAATTAAATAATAATAAATATGCCCACAATTGTATGAAAAAGATGAATAGCTGACACAGATATAATGTGGGTGACACCGGGATTGGCAGAAGCTGCAATAAAAACATTATAAGAGTTTACTCTATCATAAACTTAATATAAACCAGCAAAGTGACATTATTGCTAAAAATGTTAGCATAATCTTGGGTCTCATTAGTAAGGAATAAAGTCCAGTTTATTGTGCTGCAATTGTACTTCACTTTTGGGTTACACTTTATGAATGATTTTGACGAACCATAGACAATCCTGGGAAGGGGGGATCAGGAAAGACAGAGACATGAAGCTATTTCATAAATGACAGAAAGAATTCATGTACGTCAGGCTGCAGAAAAAACTCAGATTAGACATAGTAACTATTTTTAATGTTGGAAGGGCTTTCATGTGTAAGAGAAATTAAATATGAATTCTTTTTGGTCCCTATGTAGCTACAGAGGGTTAGGGCCAAATACGAAGACAAATTTATTTAACATTAAAAAAAGTTTCTTAGCAGTTAGCATTTTCCAAAAGTGAAATGAGCAGTTTCATTAGAAAGATACTCAGGGCAGAAATTTATAGGGAACTTCATATGGGTCAGAGGTGGATATGAGGATCCTAGAATATTTTACAGATATAACTCAGGACAACTAAAGGATCCTAGAATATTTTACAGATATAACTCAGGACGACTAAAGGATCCTAGAATATCTTACAGATATAACTCAAGATGACTGAAGGTTAGGG
Source organism: Varecia variegata (assembly GCA_028533085.1). Taxonomy (NCBI): domain Eukaryota; kingdom Metazoa; phylum Chordata; class Mammalia; order Primates; family Lemuridae; genus Varecia; species Varecia variegata. The sequence goes on along the minus strand of CM052439.1, from coordinate 43,561,678 downwards.
TATATTTCTGAATGCTATGGACCTTCAATACAAAAAAAGAAATCTGCTATCGTAAGAAATACTTCAAAAGAAGAGTCATCCTAGAAGTTGTCTTTAGCGACTGGAAATTTTCTAAGCACATTGTTGCATGCTCTTAACCCAGAACTTTGGGGTAGACTTCTGAGAACTCTATGTGATAATAACAATGTTTCATCTGGATTATAGTCACTCTTCTTAACAGCTAAAATAGACTTCATGTTATAAATGAACAAGGGCTCCAGGACCAAGTGAGCATATAAATGTTGGGCATCAGAACTGGTCGAGGTTGAATGAAGCTAAAAGAACTTTCGAGGCCAGAACTGCTGATTAACAAACAGTTAAGCTTTTGAATTTATGATTTTGACTTTGACGAGTAATTCTTGCATAAGGTATGATTCATTTAATGTTATGCTCACCATATTTATTAAATAAAGGAACTCAAGCCCTAGGTCTTGAGTTAAAAAACTCTTCTTTAAAAATAGCTGCCATTGCTTCTCAGCTGAGTCAGAACAACACTTGGCTTTAGTATCATCCTCTTCCTTGTGAGGGATTTCAGTTTGATAAAACTCCTTTAGGCTCTGAAACTGCACTTCTACCTAAAATAGGAGAATATAAATGAGAGTTAGGAGTACTTAAAATCATTTTTTTTAAGAAAAAGAACACTAGATTCCAATAAAATTCTAAGTAAAACTTAAAACCACATTTTCAGAATTCTTTAAATAATTATGGAATATTGTCAACTTACTGAAAAGACATAAGAATCTATTTCGATAATTGACAGACAGGACTACTACTGGGTAGTAGATTGAGTTGACAAGTTTGTTACACATAAGACCTACTTATTGTAGCCAAAATCATATTTATGAATTATATATTTGTGTGTATGTTTTGCAATTTGGGACAGTCTATATCAAAGACCAGTGTGGTTTCATTTAAAGTTGAGTCTTATAATTCAGAAGAAAGATACATGTATAGAATCAGGGACCACAAATCAATCATAAATGTAAATCAGTGAAAGATTATTAGTAATTAGTAAATGACAATTTACTTCTAATTAGTGATAAACGAGAATAAAAGGATACAAATAATTACTAATTTTCTGCATAAGTATTAATATTAAATTGCCTCCATGAGCTAATCTTATTAAGATATTATTACTTTGCTTTCCTGGAATTGTATTTTCTCATTGGCTAACCAATGTAAGCAGTACTAGATTATTTTAAATCATTCTCCTGAGCAGAGTTTATATAAAATCAAATGGGTTTGTAGAAATATAGATTAACATGTAATTGGGTCATGTAGAAGTAATAGACATTATTTGGCACAAGTTTTTATGCATTTTCAATAATAGTAATTGCTGATAGGACAAGACTTAAGGAGTTTGTAACTACCAAAAGCAATCTAAACATGGTAAGATATTTTAGGCAATGGTTAGTTACCTCTTAAAGATTTAAACATTATTCTTAATTTAAGTGAACTTAATAGGAGAACCTGCAAATAACTGTCAGAAACAGGAGTTCCCTCTTCATCTCCATATTACATTTGTTATGCTTCTATGTTTTGCGGATGCTCATTCCCTCAGCCCACAACAATCTTTCCTCAATTTTCTTCTCCTATTTATCCTTCATGTGCTAGTTTAAATGCTACTTCCTCTGTGGAGCCTTCTAGGATTCTCTAGTAAGCATTAATCATTTATTTCTCTGGGTACCCAAAAATAGGTCCACTAGAAAGAGAACCGTAAGCAGATTATTGCAAATCCACGTATACACACAATGTTACAGGCACACCGAAGAGAAACCACCAACTCCATAGAGAATAAATAGGGAAGAGCTTCCAAAAGGAAGTGACATTTAATTTGTGTCTTGAGGAATTGTCCAGGGTGAGAGGGAGTAGAAGGGGATCCCAGATGGAAGGAATAACATGTGTAAAAGCACAAGTGTGAAGACACTGGCTGATTCAGAGGACAATACATGATCTTAGTGTGAAAGAAGTTCAGGTTGCACAAGCTGAGTGGTAAGAAAGAGCCAGAGGGATAGTCGTGCTGGGATATAGCTGGCCAGCGGGTTTCAACTTGTTTTCCACTGTAACCAATAAGACTGCAACAAATTCTCATTAGTTTGAAACAACTGATAGCAACCACAATGACTCAGAAGCAGCCTGACGATCATCAGTGCTTCGCTAGAATCGTGCTACAGGCTGGGTGTCAACATTATGGCCCGTCAGTTATGTGCAATTCTCAAAGCACCAACTATAATTCATCATCCTTTTCCAGCTGCTCAAAACAGCCTCGTTGAATGCAAAATGAGAATGATGTCATTACAGGAATTCCCTTGAATCTGTACTAGTTTATTTTTTAAGTGATTTAATGATAAAATTTAATATATTATCCATTTTTGGTAAAAGTTATTTGCAACTTGCTTCACTAATTATACTTGTTTCAAATTACTTGAATTTTAGGAGGTAACATGATCAGATTTGCTTTAGGATGACTTTTTTTTCCCCACAGAAAGGAAGAGAGAGTGAAGGGGAGAATTATAGGAGGCAGACAGATCAAGCAGAAGACGACTTCTTCAAGCGGGGTAAGAGATGATGAGGTCCCCAACTGAGGAAGTGATGGCACAAATGGAGAGGAGGAGGAGTTCCGCAATCTTTTCGGTTAGCTCAACAGACAGACACACAATAGCATGGCCTTTGAAATAGAAAAAACAAAGTGGAAGTGTTAGGAATTAAACCTCAGCTTTGATGTTTACCAACTGCTTGATCTTGCACACCTCATTTCTCAGAGCCTCAGTTTCCCTCATTTGTAAAATGGGGATAATAGTAACTAAAACACACAGGTGCTGTAAGGATTACATGAAATCAGGAATGAGAATTACAGTGCTTGGTATAAAATAAGTGCTCATTGACAGAGTAATTGGAGAAGACATCGAAGCTTCTACATAGGATTTCTGAAAGGATGGTGGAGTCATTAACCTGGTGCCAAAGTACAGAAGGAAATATGTTTGAGATGCTTTGTGGAGCTTGAGGGGCCTATAGAATATATAGGTAATTTGTTTTTTATTTTTAATTTTTTTTTCCTTTCTTAGAACAACTCAAGACATGTAAGATATATAGGTAATTTAAAGCATTGATTTGGAGCTCAGGAGAGTTATGGCTGAGGAATCACTGTTGAGTTATTGGTGAATTGATACCAAAGGCAGGAATGTGATTTTTGTAGGGAAAGTGGGTATATGGAGGAAAAGAATTCTTTTGCAAGAACTCTGTGACCCACCATACTTGAAGAACAAAGAAGAGAAATGAGTTAGGAATCAGGAGAAGGAACCGATAAAGAAGTAGACAAGGTGATTCCCCTTATGTGAAATATCCAAAAAAGGCAAATCTATAGAGACAGAAAGCAGATCAGTGCTTGCCTGAAGCTGGGGTGGGAGCCAGGATTCACTGAAAGTGTGTCCCAAGGCTAATTTTTGAGTGATAGACACATACTAAAACTGGAGTGCTGAGATGGTTGCACAACTCTATAAATATACTAAAAATCATTGTGCTATAAAATAGGCGAATTTTATGCTATGTAAATTATACCTCAATAAATCTGTTTTAAAAAAAATCCAAAGGAGGTGGGAGTGGGTACTTGGGTCAAATAAATGCTTCAGAGAGATTCAGCAGGATGAAGACTGAAAAGACACCATTTCACTTGTCATCTAGTAGGTAGCTTATAGGAAGCTTTTCAACGGAGTGAAGAGGTGGCCAATGGGGGTGTTGAGACGGGAATAAACTGAATTGCAGTGGGGTGAGGACTGAGGAGGATGGGTAAGTAGAGGCAAGGAATGTCTTCTTCCCACCCCAAGGGTCCACCTTTGGAGGGAAGGAAAAGGATGGAGGGGTAGCCTTGGTGAGGGCGAGATTGTTTGGACATAACTGTAGAGCAAGGGGAAGGAAGCAATGGAAAAGACAAATTTAAAAATTAGAGGATGATTGCTGGATCCTGAAGGATGTAGGTGAATCCAGGGCAGGGCTGCTTCTGGGCTTGTGCTGGACAGGAGCAGGCACTCACCTTAGGGGCGCCCGTGGAGCCTGGGTGAAGTGGAAGGAGACAATGGCCTCACTTTTCTTCAGTGGCATATGAGGTGAGGCATCCAGTGGGACTGAGGGATAGAAACTGGGGTGGGATGCTTGAGAATTGTTATTGAATGGGAGCCAAGTAAGGAGCATGTGGGGGACCCAGCTGAGGCAGAGACCCACAAATTTGTAACAGCGCCAGTAGCGCAATTGTATGATTTTCCGCAGGAGCGTCTGGAAGCTTGGAAAGAAGAGCTGAGTAAACAGAGTGTTGGACTGATCTAGTATTGGGAGCTGGCAGGGCTAGTGGGGGGAAGGCAGAGAGTTGAGGGGATGGAGAGGGGCGTGGAAATGAGTAGCCCTGAGCTGGTGAGGAAAGCCCGAGGGGGAAGGGAATAATAGACTGGGAGCGTTGCCAGGACTGGAAGGATGGAAGGCTCTGCCAGGCAGGAAAACAGATTTAGTGAAAGTGGGGAGCTAAAATGTTCTTCTGATTAAAGTGTTGTTTGCAAAGCTAAGGCTCCATCTCTCAAGAGGTTCTCCGTCCCAAAGGCCGTGGAAGTGGATGCCTAACTTGAAGCCAAGAAGGTACATTTTTGGGTAGGAAGATGCAGAAAGCAAGTACTTCTTTGTAGCTTCTCTGTCATTTCAAGTCCTGCATACAAATGTTCATCAACAGGGTAATCCCATCAGTTGTAATATCTCTGCTGAACCACGAGAGTTCAGGGCCAAGAACTAAAAAGAAGTCAGAAATGACACAGTCAAATAAAGATGTGGGAAAGGACACAGTGGTTACCTGAGATTTCCAGGACTGGGTGTGGGCTTCTCCAGAGTGGTAAGAATCGAGAATATTATAAAGGAGATCAGACAGAGGAGAAGTGGGTAGGCAGGATGGTGGTGGTGGGAGGTAAGGTGAGGGTGTGGGGAGGGTGGAGGTGAGAAGATGGACATCAAGCACGCTACTTATCTCGGGTGGGCTTTCCCCTGAGTGGACCTGCTGGCCCTGCCTCCCCCTAACCAGCACCCACCTCCCGGAACAGCAGAGTGGTCTGCATTTGCAGGGGGTGCCCTGGGAGCATGGTTATATGAGGTGGGACCCTAGCACTTTTACTGTCACCAGCTTCAAGAAACTATGACCTTTGAGAGATGGAATCCTAGTGTATTAGAGGGAATAATAGAGATTATCTTGGATAGGCTGGCACAATGAGGCCTCAGAAGAAGCTCTGAGGAGTACCTTGTTAAAAGGCGTCCCACAAGACAGATCAGAGACTGAACCCAAGCCCGTAATTGCCAATGAACCACACTGGTTGCTTAGGTATTCAAAGAGATCCATGGTTTAGGAGATGACTATTTTGAAACAATTTTGTTATATGCTTAGGATATTATAAATATTTGTTGGACATAGAAAAAAATGCTCTAGTACAACCACTTTGTTTGTTTTTGCATACACCTATCTACACATACACATGTGTATATATTTTTTTAGTAAAACGACTTACTCTTTGAGCCTTTGTATGATGCCTTGAAAAATAAAAAGCCTACAAAGTGAGTCCATGCACTGGGGTAGAGGATCTAGAACTACCCACCAGGGCAGAGATCATATCCCCATGGAAAGCAGGAACATGGGCAGGGTCCCTTTGGAAGACGGTTAGCACATGGTACTGTACCTCCTCTGATGACTTTAGAAATGTCACAAAAGTGTGCAGGACTCGTGACCTGGAGCTGATGCTTTGGCCAAATATGTTTAATTCTTCCTCTAGCCATTTAATTTTAGAAGAAAGTGATGCCACTTCATCAGGTTCAAATTCATTTTTCTCCGTCATGATTTTTGCAGCTGCTTCTAATTCATGTGATGTCTCCTATAAAAACAAAGCACAAGAGGTCATAAGCTGACAGGCGAATCATGAACATTCACATTTCATTACACTCTACGCATCCATCTATTACGATTATTAATTGAACTTGGACCAAGAATCTCCTCAATAAAAGAAAGGTACAACTTTGAAATTTCTAAAAATAAAAAAAGACATTTTAAAATGAAAACCACCTCCAGTTATCCTTTGGCTCAATCAGCTAAACTTCTCATTTAGAGCATTCTATTTTCTGTATCACAAATAGAAGAAAGGTTGTTTGGTATGAAAGATTGTATGACAAAATGGCAGAAATGTTTTAAATAATTTAAATAAATTAATTATTCATAAGAATTGCTTTATGAAATTCAACAAGAGCTCTAGCAAATTCTTAAACAAAGTTTGTTACATAAGAGATGGCAAATTTGCAAAACTTGTTCGTTGGTTTTTAATTTACGAAAGATAACATATCAGTTATTTAATCTCTATCTAGAAAGGTTTTTAAACAGGTGTGGGGGAAATGTCACATATCAGGCCTAAACAACCTCAAAAGTCAGCGAATATGACTTTTGCTTAGGGCTGCTCACCTGTTTTCTTTTGAGTGCAATTTCTGGCATGTCAACTCTAACCACTGATTAAATGGATGAGTAGGTAATGTAGGCATGACATATATAATTGCCATAGAAAGAGCCATGTAAAATTTCATGTGAGAGCAAGGTAGAAATCAAGCAAAATGAAAGGAAAAAACTTCACTCTCATTTGAAACAAGGAGGGATTGTTTCCCTACGAGTCTTTAGTATGCTTCCCAAGTACTGTGTTGAATGATGGTAATTTTAATTTACAAGCTCTGCTTCCTGATGGCACTCTGGGAAGGAGAGAAGCAGGGAATTTCTTCTTATGCAATCTCCTCGCCATTTCTAAAATTTTTAAAATAAAAAATAAAATTGAGTGTAAGCTTCAAGAATTTGAAATAATGAATAAAAAGCACCCCATTAAAAAAACTGGTGCATCTGTGAGTTTTCGGTGGGGGCCCAGTCTGGGAAGGAGCTCTTCTGCTGAGAACTGGAGTAACAGGGCTTTTCTTGCCTACCTGCGACAGCCAGGGGAGGGCATTTGACTCACCTTCCTAAACCCTGTCGGGGCAGGCAGGGACTTCCGTGCAGGTTTGGAGCTGCTACCAGGACTCTTTGAACCTAAGTCCCAAGTGATGGGGGTAGGAGGAAGCTAGAGAAGGTGCTGGAGGGTGGGGGTGGGGCACTACTTTCTGTCTCTGAATTTTGAGTATGCAAACAAGGTTGTGTTTTTATTTGCCTTTCTGGAATCTTGCAATAATATATGTTGCTTCTAGTAATTGTTTTTTTTTTAAATAACTTGCTCTAGGAAAAATCACAAATAGTCTTGGAGAAACATAGTCCCTTCCTCTAGCACCCCAAAAAGGAGTTGCTTACACTGCCCAGGCAAGAAAAAGGAGCCAAATGAGTGTTTAATACCAGGTTGTAATGCTGAGTTTCAGTGAGCTCAGACACACTAATAAATGTACATATAAATATAAATAATTTAGACATACATAATAGTATGAATTCTTAAGTCATTATTTGCTACATACTAATTTAAAATTGCAACCCTCAAGGGAGCTAGGATTACATTTTGTAACTATTGAATATAAAAAATCATATTTACAAAATCATAGCTATAATAATAATTACTTTATTTACCTTAACTTGGATATCTAGGTCTAGGTATACATTTAAAATCTTCTCTGAATCACAAAGACTGGAACCAACATCCATTGCATTAGAAAGTATTGGACTGATTTTCTGAATTGACATTTCCACCTTTAGGAATAAAGGATATATTTGCAGTCTTAGTAATATATTTTTACATATATGCATGCATATGTATAAGAAAGATAAATATTACTCTACATATTTTCAATGTACTTTAAATATATAATATCAATTTTAATCTAAAATAGTTTTAAATATTTCAGAATTTCATATTTTAATAATACTGCTCTTCATATGAGGCAATAATAGAGACCTACTGACAGAGGGGATATGTTTAAGGATATTTCTTTTACTAACAGCAATGAGATATAAGCAATCATTCACATCCTTTACAAACTTACTATCTATATTACCTACAAAGGATAGTGAACTTACTAACATATCAGCAGAGATGAACTGATCTGTACATTGAATGGGACTCAATGTACAGGGACATGTTGAAGCAGAAGTCTGGAGCATGGTTATTAGACCACCCTACTGGTTGCTATATTTAGGGCTGAGGGACTCTAGGGAAGTAGCCAACCCTGTATATGTAATAGTAAAACACAGGGACATACTTATGTCATTTCATTGATGAACTTGGGGGACTATAATTTGATCTTCAGTACATTTGAATCAATGAATGAAAGTGTCCTTGAAGGATTCTGTTCCATTCAAGTTATTAATACATCCCTCATCCCCTTGCTCTACCTTGAGTCCCTACTCCCCAGAGTCAAATTGGCTCTGAATTGGCAATAAGACAAGTAGCAACAGCTGTTTGAGTTGCTGTTGTGTTTTCCACCACCACTAAATTAGCTTGACTCTCCAGCTCTGGGGAATGCAGCACCACAGCTGCCCGCCATATTTGGAAGCTCCCTGGACCCAGGCATCAGAACAAGGCTCAAATTCCCAAGTTTCTGGATCAATAACAGCTGGGGAAGCCATTTAAATAGACATTGATATTTAATGTCCTCTCCAGTAGTCTACTAATTCCATTCCTATAAGTTGAGGCACAGGCACGTAAGTCCATTGTATCAAATGAAAACATAATTGAAAAATTGAGACCCAGCTTCTGCAGCAAGGCTCATTAACATTAATGTCATGAGGTATTACTAATTTTTGCTATATATCCCATTTATAGATAAGTAATTTTTTATTTAGTTGAATTATGTAGCTCCCTGGTTTTATTCCCTTTGAAAATAGGAAATAAAATTTTCTGATACCAGGCCGTTGTATTCACTCTGCACAGAGGATTTGCACAAGTATGCTTTTATGCAGAGTGACTGTGTATTCTTGCACTGGTCTAGTTCAATAAAGTAAAATAATGGCCATTTATTCCTGGAAAAATCCAAAACTCATAATTTTTGGTATCTTTCTAACTGCAGTCTTCCTGTTGAATGGTACCATATGAACCGAAACATGTTCGTATCAGAACCATGCCCAGAATATGCAAGTCAAGTACCTTATTCCAATATGCACATGATTCAGTTGACACAGTATTGTACAAAGCGAAAACTGCCTTTGTGTAAATGTGTTCAGGCCTGAGGAGGCAGACAGGATCTGATACCTAGTTTCGGCAAACTGGGGCAGGGATGGTTGATGAGCAACAGTGAAGTACAGCTCTGTCTTGCTCAATGATAGCACTAATGTGGAACATAAGAGAAGCCTCAGGAGACACACCCCCATCCTCCCACTATGCCCACACATATCACCAAATTAGAAGTTTAGGTTTTATTTTGGGAAACTACCTTCCTTAGGTAACCCTCCACTGCGGCTGTTAATTGTTGTCTCTTAAGAGCAAACTCCTTGTGCGCTGAACACTGTTGGGTCAGGTCATCCACTCGTCTCTTAATGCATCCCATCATCTCGTGGACGCCGGTCACCCGAGAGCTGAACGGAACGAGTCACCTGTTAGTTCACTCTACCCCAATGTAGAAGCCCCAGGAACAGGGAACATTTGAAAACAGACCCGCTTTCATGTTGGGTAGTAGTTGGCAAAAGTTACCAGCTGCAGGATAGTAGAAGTTAAGTAGCTATCATCCTGGTAAAGTGAAGAGCAAAACCAAATCATGTTTCTTTGTTTTGTCGGTCCGTCCTGAGGGAAAAGATGAGTTATGGGCTTTTGCAACAAGGTCTAATCTTCTTTTCTAAAGGGTTGCTTTTTAATATTTCTCTAAGTATCTTGAGAACCTCATGGCAAAAGGCATAGCATGTTTGCTAAGCATTTTCCTGAGGGTGTTATTTAAAAGCTTCATTTATCTAAAGATGCTCTTTGAATAGAAATGTGGATCAGCCAATTAACAAAGCATTTGCTAATCCAATAGGGTAAAATATTTATATAACACTAAGGTCCTTGTTCTCCGTGATTATGAATGCTCAAGGCTGGATTCATCAGTTGAAAACCAAGTTATCACTGACAGGAATCAAATATGCTTGTTCATAAAAAGGAAACCAACTCTCACATTATCATTTTTCACCTGTGCTGGCCTCATGAGAAAAAAAAAAGTGATACGAGAGGTCATAAAATGAAAATGCCTTTAAAGCAATGAATGAACTTTGAGTTGGACCTCTGTTACTCCAGTCTAAAGATGTCTTAACAAATTTCCTAACCAGTCCAAGTTAGCATGCTAGAATTACAGAACATCGAGAGAACATCGTTGATGGAATGAGCACATTTTAATTTTTCAACCTATTCCTAAGACAGAGACTATCCTACTATTTAAGAAGTGGATGCCTTTCATTTTCCCTCAGTCATTTCCTTCACATACTGTGCTAATAAAGATTAACATGATAACTCTTAAATTTAATTACCCAAAGTTAAAAAAGATCTTGGAACGAAGTACAGATTTTATTAATTTTACCTCAAATAATTAATTTATGACTCTGTAAAAATGAATTTAATTAGTAATGAAATGAGGGCAAAATCCCAAATGGCTCAGAGGTAATGTCACCTCCCTAGAATGACAATGAGGCTGCTAAAGAGGGGAGAAACACTCAGCTGTGTCCTGTGGGTACCACAGGAGTCCCAGGTAAATCTAATTGGGGGAAAATATGAAACTACTATGAGAAATCTTATTCCTGGCACGTAATGTTCCACTGACGTTACATTAAAAACAATTTATTTTGCATTTTAATACTCAGAGATAGTGAAGAATATAATCAAGACATCAGGAGATTTTTCTCATGTATTATTGAGAAATAATTCTCAATAATACTTAAATCCACAAACTCTATAAAAGCAGTATATTGGTAATACTAAGCATATTATATTTTGACTAGGTTTTAGACTTTGAAATATAATATGCTAAAAAGGCACTTAAAAGCCCAGTTGTCCTGTATACTACAGGTTCCAAGTTTTTGGCAGAATATGGAAATCTGGAATGAGAAAGATACATCGAGTATGTGGCCCTAGGAAAGAAGGCACAGAGAACAAAGCTTGTGACAGGAAATGGGCAAACATGTGGAAAAGAAATATGGCTGAAAATGGCATTGATAAAATAAGAAGAATTTGGAAATGATTGATAAAATTCAGAAAGTAGAATTTGGCAAAGAATGGTATAGACCGAGATGGACGATGCTTACTCCCACCTGAGTTACCGTGTGTTGTGCCACGTCTTCTGCATCCATTGCAGTCAGAGGCTATTTTACTAACCGGACTTGGACTAGGGGCCTCCCTGATCCCAAGGAGGAGTAGCTGGGAGGGGATTACAAATTTTGAGTAAGCTGCTCCCTGGGGGAAACTAGTCCTCAGTAACCAGGTCCAGCCAAACCTCTTGATTCCTATTCTCT
>CM052439.1:43525094-43542950 GCA_028533085.1 Varecia variegata | reverse complement strand
GTGTATACCTACATGATGAGTGCGATGTGCACTGTCTGGGGAATGGACACGCTTGAAGTTCTGACTCAGGGGGATGGGGGGGACATGGGCAATATATACAACCTGAACTTTTGTACCCCCATAATAAGCTGAAATAAATAAATAAATAAATAAATAATAAAAAAAGAAAGCAAAATCCAATTAACTCCTATGTTATTTCTCTATAAAATATAAAAATATGAAGAATATACATTAGGAAATTACTAAGTATTAGATCAAAACAGATAATACTTAAAGTTATATCAAAGCAAACTGTTCAGTAAGGATGAAACTTAAAGCTTAAATCCATCATGACAGTGGAATGGAAATGGGTACAGTCTTTTGTGCAGGGATAGAAACTGAGTTAACTCTGAAGCAAGTTTACTTGTAAATTCTAAGTTAATTTTAGCAAACAGGAAAGGCAAATGAACACTTCAAAAGGTAGCATGGTCTTGCTGGGGTTTTGTATGTTTCTGAGCTTTGCACTGGAAGATGCAATGAGGAACAAAAAGAGTTCTCTCATTTTCGTCCCATTATGGAAAACTTAACTCTCACACCAGGTCTGGTATCCAGCATTTCCAATCACCACAGCTTCCTACAGCTTAATAAATGCAGAATTCTCTTCGTAGCAGGCCCTCTTTGGTCTTTCTTTAGACTTGGTGCTCAGGGATGATGCCTAGGAAGAGATGAGGAGGGACAGAAGCCGGGGGCTTTCAGCTTCACTGTGAGTCTAACTTTGACCATTTCCATGATTTGAATATAGTTCATTTCCACCATGGCTCATGTTGAGGCTTGGCTCCCAATGGGGTGGTGTTGGACAGTGGTGCCTTAAGAGGTGATTGGGTCATTAAGATGGAGTAAGGTCTTTCTCGGGAGACTGGGTTAGTTATCTCGGGGCTGGATCAGTTCCCACAAGAGCAGGGTGTTATAAAGCGAGGTTGCCTCTCATATTTTGCCCTTTTTACACATATACCCCATTGTCCTTCTGTCTTAGCATTATCATCAGATTATAGGCAGGAAATAGAAAAGGCAAGGAAACAAATAACCACAAAAATTTGTTTTGTGAAGCTGCTCACACTTCAAATATATTTAGTTCCAGGATAAAAAAACACTGTGGGTCTAGTAAGGTAGTAATTGCAGAACAACAATGAAAAGGTCTCAGATTTCCTGAGGAAGCTTCATCTCAGATAAAAGTGAACTTCTAAGTTCCTATTTATTTTTTACTAACAGAAAAAAAAATCAGATCAAAGGGCCTCTGAAATTCCTACCTGCCCCAATACTAAATTAAGCCTTTTATTACCTTAATATAAATGTATACCTTCTTTATTTCAAATATAATCTTCCCAGTTAGTAAAAATGAATACAACAATTTGATGTGGGTGACTCTGTTGTAATCATTTGAAACAATCATGTAACTCTTAGTATTTTGTTTTTAAAGCTCTTTATATAGAAAGCAAAACAGAAGTATAGTCATGCAACACATAACAATGTTTCAATGACTGTAGTCCTAAAAAATTATTATACCATATTTTACTGTACCTTTTCTATCTTTAGCTATGTTTAGATACACAAATACTAACTACCATTGTTTTACAACTGCCTACAGTATTTTGTACCACAACATGCTGTACAGGTTTGTAGCCTAGGAGCCACAGGCTATATATCACATAGCCTAGGTGCGCAGTAGGCTGTACCATCTAGGTTTGTGTAAGTACACTCTGTGATGTTTGTGCAATAACCAAATCACCTAACGGCGTGTTTCACAGAACATATCCCTGTCATTAAGCGATGCATGACTGTAACTGTTTATTGCACACTCTCTATGTGCCAAGAGTGGTGCTATCTCATTCAATTAAAAAAAAACTCTATGAAATGTATATATACATTTTACAGAGAGGAAACAGGTTCACAGAAATTAAGCTTAAAAGCCATGGCACTGTTTTGGCTCTCAGAATGTATGAAATAAAACTCCTTTGGCACTAAGTCTTAAGTTTCTTATCCATGCTAGTTTTTCATTGATACTAATAGGAGCCTTAGTATCTTGTGTCCTAGTAGTGTGACTGGCATTCAGAAGCCACTGTGATGTTCAACAATATGTACTTTTCCCTGTTGAAATTTACATTTATCTCCATTGCCACCATTCTAAACTCCAGCAGTGGCTGCAACTAGAAATCTTATTCTTAGGTTCTGCTTCTTTCCTGTAAGGTGACTCAGGTCATTGAGCAGATGAATCATTAGATGAAGAAGGAAAGCAAGTCCCAAACAGAATGCATGGAATTGAGGTCAGTAGCCATGCATGGCTCTAGTTTGCAACGGAGATTCTAATGCATTTCAATTCAATTTTTAATGGATTTTTATTCCACATCTACCTTCTGAATCAAAAATGTCCTTTGCCAAGAAACAATTTTACCTTCAGTTCCTCCTGCAAAATGGAAATAGTATTGATTTATAAAATATTATGAAATCTCAGGGAAACCAAGTACCTTAGAAAGTTCTGTGAAAGTTTGTATCTCTAAGATGTTGACAGAAACCATACTGCTAATTATTTTTTAAAATCCATTTACCTAACCATTATTTCAGGTTTTTTGAAATGGGCCCTAATTATTTTTTCTTCTATTGGAATCCAGTCTGCCTCCTAAGAACAGGATTATGGATGTTCCTTTTAAAAATAATATACATGTAGAGATTAAGACACGAAAGAACAAAAGAGGCAAAAAGAATGAAACCAGCTAAATAAATAAACATGTCAACCATTACAAAATGAATGGCTAAAAATAGTCAATAAAATCTCAAAGATAGAATGTATATTAAATAAAAACAGTTTACTTCTTATATTTAAGTATTGAAAATAAAGCATTATTGATTAGAGCAAACAGGATAAAGTTTAGCAATAAAACATTGTGACCACCTTTCTAACTCCAGGAGTTAAACATCAAAACTGAAAATGGAGCTTCAGTTTCTGGCCAAGAAGCAGAGACTGGATTTACCCTCATGCCTTAAACAACTAGAAACACAGACAAATAAATGAAACAATGGTTTTCAGACATTGAACAACAGGTAGCACAAGACAATGATCCCTTAGAGAAGGAAAACAAATGAGATGAGCTTTATGATTGCATCAGCTTTCTGCCTGGGAGGCAATTTCCAGACCAAAACTCAATGAGATGGAACCCAAAGGAAGTTCTTGCTGAGTTGGGAAGACAGGGATGAGACTTTGGGGAAGTCAAGGTGCCTAGAACATGTGGGGCAGGGTTCTGGGTAAAAAGGGTTAACACACAAACAGAACCCCAGAGATCTGGGGAAGTGTCATTGGCTGCATTCTCATCTCCCCATGTGTGAAAAGAGCCTTCCCAAAGCCAGAAAACAAAGCAAAGAGTTGCCTGACCAGAGAAATAATGTCTGTCTGTGCTTTGAGACCCATTTGCTAAATTGAGATCAGATCATTTCCCAATTATATCTGTGGCTCTCATCACTTAATCCAGTCAACATACGACTCAGATCAATGTCCAACCTGTACCCTCAGTCCAGGCATGGTAAGTGCCTATTCCACACCTTAGGATATATTTTGGATGGCTCAAGACATTTACACATTTCTGGAAAAGCTGACCTGTAGCAGGGGAGGGGAAGGAGGAGCTCCTGTACCCATACTTTGAGCCCATATGGGGACACAGTGAAACTCCTGAAGCCTACTGAACACCATCATTACCTGATGCATGGCTGGGAGTTAAGCAAAGAAACTTAGCAGCTACAGTTGTTATTGTTAGTTTTTCAAAGGGGAAAATTATTTGTCTTCATACCCTCAACTTTTTGGTTCTTGATGGAAGACCTTGGATTACTTCTAATCTCTGTTGTGCCTAGTCCCCTAGCAACCATCAGAAGCCCTGCATCTCTTTCCAAATTCAGGTTGTCTTCTGGAAAGAACATTTCCCAAACCCAAACTTACCAAAGCAACACTTTTAAACACACCTAACATAAAGCAGAATAGGCTTTAAAAAGAAATAAAATGATTTTGCCACATTCCACCTATTTTATTGTTCTTTAAATTGAATATCTTGAAGTTTCAAGGAGATTGTACATATGGAAGATGAAAAACTGGTTTAACCCATTTGGAAAATGTGTTTTGTCTCTCTGTCAAAATGTAAGCCCTGCTTTCATTTCTTTCTAGTCAACATCTGTTGCACGATCTGCTCTGTCATCTCCCCTTTGGCTTCCAGCCCTGTCCTCTCCCACACTTTCTCACTGCACTCTCTCTGTTTCTTGAGGTCCATCTCTCTCTTCGCGCCCACCCAACCTAAGATCAACTGATGCGTTTACTGAAAGTACTCATGAAAATGACTCTGTTAGCACACTGTTTAAGGGGATGGGGCTTGGGACCCATAGAGTTGGATTTAAATTATCACCTTTTACTGGGAATTTTGCTTGGGGAGCCACCAGAGTCATAAATGAAAGGAATTCTGATACTTTACTTTTTTCTAGAACGAAATAGAGACAGGATAGACTCAAGGCTCAAGAACTGAAGAGAAGAGGACCCTCTACGAAGATGCTAGCATATGAAAAGCCTTGGGAACCAAAGCTCTCTTTTGTATTTTGTGCATTCCCTCTCCTCTCCTCAGAAACCCATAAACAGAAAGCTTTAGCATCTTTAAGTTTTCAGGCTCAGAATATGGCCTTACTTTTGGATGAGCGACGCTGTGTTCATTCAGAATTGCTGTTGACCAAAATTCAATAGAGCCTTTTAAGCCATAACATAAGGCGGCAAAACATCAGAAGCAGGAAAAAAAATTATGCAACTTATTTTTTCACAGCTTGTGGAAACTGTGAAAAAGCTTGTTACACTGAGGAAGAAATAGACTTTACTCACCTGCAGGAGTCTAGTTGGCTGATTAAGGTTTGTCCCTTTTGCAAAGCATCAGCTGTGCAGTCTTTAATTTCTCTGTGTAATTCCGCGTGCTTCACTGCCAAGACAGGCAGACTTAAACCCTCTGATTTAAGGAGCTTAAGGTAAGCTTCGACTCTTCCAAGTACATCAAATGCCTGCCAAAGAAAACATACTTTCATTTTCTGCTTTCCTAGTTTAAAATCTACATCGATGTGCACACGAAACACTAGCGATTAAACCAGGCCATTCAATTTATTAGTTTGATCATAACCAAAAAACAACAATCTTAGTCTTGGAAAACAGCTGTATAGTTTTAAGGCTCCATTTAGAGAAACTGATCATAGCTTAGGTCAGCATAAATAAATGTCAGCAACATAAAATTACCAAAATAGTTTACATTGAGAATGTATCTATACAACACAAACTGTTATAACTACATAGAATTTGGAGAGTCTGGTTTATTTTTTGCACATTTTATACTGTATACAAATAATAGATGAACTATTTTTAAAAAGTTATGCAGCCTTTTATGACCTGAATGTCTCCGTAATATTCTTAAAAGGAAATGTCCCAATAAATTCTACTTTGAACCTGAAACACTATACAGAAATATGCAAGAAATTACTAATGTGCTTTTCTTCCTTGCTTTTTCAAATATAAGACATTCAGCCTACTCCATTCAAAGCATCCATCTATCTTCCTATGAGATTAGAATTTGGTTCTGCAGCAGTGCAAAGAGTAAGACCAAGGTAATATTTAGCTTCTGACATGCACAATAGGATTATGCAGAAAAAACATAGCCTTGCAAACCAAGATATTATCTTGAGAGAAGATTTTTAAATTCGTTTAATTTCCTCCTTTATTAGCAGATCAACAACCCAGCATGCCAGATTAAGCTTATAGAATTAATAGAAAGTAGAGAGGAGCTATCCATTTGGCCATTAAGGCTTAGTTGGCATTAAGGAGGAGGAGGATGTGATATAAAGGCAATAAAAGAGGACTGTGGCAATACGAGGAAAAAGAGGGAAAGCGAGTGCAGTGGTCTTTGTAAGTCTCCTAACATCTCACTTCTGAATTTCGGCCTAGAGAGCAGATGAGTGAGGTAAGTTGAAGAAAAGCTGAGCTGCAAGGGAGCTCTTCTCAGGATGCCCTTTGGCGCTACTGGGAAAAGTCATCGTATGGAATGTTCCATATCCATCTGGAGAACAGTCCTATCACAGGAAGCTTGGCAGTGCTGCCTGGTCAGGCAGGGGCCTTCCTGGGTTGCTGAGTTGGAAGCCAGTGAGCTTAACAGGAGCTGACCCAAGTGTAGTAGGAAGACCTCACAGAAGATTCTGGGGGAGAATCCCAGACTGTGAGAAATGAGAACAGATGGGCTCAGGAGTTCAGTACTGCTGAGGCCTGAGGGAGGCCGGGGGAGCAGGGCTGAGCTGATGCTGAGGTCACACGGTGCAGCCAGGTGTAGAGGCCACTGTTACGGAGGTGTGTAAGTGCACTCAGGTCCCTTCTACCTTAGGGGATGAGTTTTAGTGGCAGATTTGGAACTGGACGAACTTGGAATTTACAAATGAAATCTCTCAAACACTGTCTTATTACTGACATGTTGGTCTTCTGTTCTGTCATCAATGTCCTCATGTCTCCCAAGTTTGTTCTTTCTATATACTTAGAATGTTTAAAGCAAAATCTTTCTCACTTATTTAGCAGCTGAGAGGAAGTATTTAGTAATAATAATAGTAACTACAGTTTCATGAGGCCTGACTATGTGCTTGCTTCTATACTGTGTGTTGCACAATTATTATTCAGTCAACAAATACTACTGAATGCTTGCTGAGTTCCAGGCACCTCGTCCTTAATAGTCTTGGGAAGGAGCAGGAAATGATCCCCATTGTATAACTGGCAAAACTGAGTTTCAGAGAGATTAAGTAAATTGCACAAAGTGACATTTTTACTAAGTGGCAGATTTGGGATTTACACCCAATTTGTCTGGCCCTGAGTTCTGTGCTCTTCAACCCTGGGCTACGGAGCCACGTGGCAAAGGATTACCATGGGAGTCCTAAGAAAGAAGGGCTATTTTACAGAAGGCTGTAATCTTGGGTAGAAAAGGTAGGATTTTAAAACTTTACTTTTTGTAAATAAGTGTCTGCCTTTCCTTCTCATAGGTGAGAAGAGATACAGAGGAAGGTAGAGAGATTTCTCTTATACTATAGGACTGTAAAAGAAAGGGAGCCCTATTAAAGAAACTTTGAACTTGAAGAAATCTTCCTTATCTGATCCTTTTTCTGTCCTGTAGTTGGCAACGGGAGCCAAATGAGAAAAGATGCTGATGTTAGGAAAGATGATTTGATGACTTTCTTGATCCTTCCATAACTCATTGAAACATCACTTGGCAATAACCACTGTTTCTGGAATTTTGTTTCATATTTTAAAATTTTTATTGCTTATTTTGAATAAAACAGAGTCTCTTGTTAATTGAGGGTTAGTCAACGCCTAAGGCAAAAATTTGATGTAGTCAAAATTACCTTGAATGTCTTTAAATCACTCTTAAAGTTTAACACATATGAATCAGTGTTTATAGTAATACATATTCACCTTTAGAATTGAAAATCCATGAGCTGCATGAAAGGAAGAAATAAAGGGAAAATCTATATGTAAATGTCAAGACATTGTCCCCTTTCTTCCTTTTAGACAATTCTCAAATTCCTAGTGTAAATGGGGAAAGGATGGAGAATTGCAAAGTGTTTTCTCTTGCCTACAAGTTTAACTCCATTCTGTTTTAGTATTTAGTCACTATCACCTCAATACATGTCATGTTTGTTGTTTTGAGACTTAAAGAAGAAAAATATATGAAAGTAATGATGGACATGTAGAAGCACTCAGAAAAGATTTGCTGGCTGTTATTCTAAATCTTGATTGATGGAACACATCTTTAAAAAGTCACTGAGAAGAACATGGCCACCTGCTGCCTGTCATTCATCCCACGTGGACCTTTCCTTTTAGGGCCCCGCTGAGCAGCTGCCACTCTCATATCCTCAGGCACTGGTCAAATCTTTATTGGAGTTAAACGCTAACACCACAAGGTCATTAAATGCATGTGTGATATCACTCCACCTCTTCCTGAATGTTGTAATAGAAGTTTTATTTTCTAAGAGAATGGAAACTGATTGAAGGGCCCAACATTGACTAGCCGGAGGACACAATATATCAAGGACAAAGATAACCCACAGCTTTGAATCAAAATATCCAAATTTTCTTCCAGAGCTTTTTCTCAAAATGATCAAAGTGTTCGGAAAACATTTACTTATGGATTTCTCTATGAATCCACTTAATAGAACTACAGCTGTAGAAAGGAGGTAAGTGATTTCATCTCTTCCTTCACTCAACAAGCACATTTGTAGAATACCTGTAAGTGAGGTGGGCTAGATGCTGTAAGAGAGCTTATTTCCTAACCTTAAATCCCAAATGAACCCTGATGGAAATAATCTGTAGACACAGAAATAAGAGTCAAACTTCTGGACCTCTTTAAAACGAAGCCTCTTTCAAGAAGATTAGATTATCTGTGATTGCCTGACTCATATGCAAAACTCATTTCTCATATTCCCATGTAGAATTTGATGAGAAATCCATGCGCCAGTTCCAGAAATGATCTAAGTAGCATTGCTCGTACTTAATCTACCCCCAAAATAGAACTGAGTGCTTTCCTATTTACCATATCCATAAGGAACCTGATATACTGGATGTAGCCTGGAAAGAATCTCTTTGTTGCACACACAATACAAAACAGGTTATTTCTGGCAATAAGAACACTGTGATCCCCATATAAACTCCTTCAGAATTAATGTTTCACCTTTAGTTGTTTTTTCCTTCACATCCCACTCTTTCTTCAAACTTTGAATGTGCAGGTCAAATAAATCTATTATGACCAGATTGGGAAAAAAGGATATAAGCACGGGGTAATATTTTATCCCTCTTTCTAGCTTTGCTTGACTATTTTATATGTTATTATTCAGTTTTTAGGCAGATAAGGAGGGGATGAATCAGCTCTTTTTGGCCCTGTTTTGAAAAAGACTAAGGAGTTGCTTGCTTTTTGTTCTTTAAGACACTAATAAAGACTTTTCCTTTTTCCCTTGTTAAGTACAGGATCCAAGGCAGGCTGCACCAAATCAAGTAGAGATGGTATCAGACATGGCACATTTTATTCTTTTTAAAATATCTATGAGACTAATAGTTTAAGCAAGAACCACGAGTCATCCAGCAGAATTCTTTTATCATGCTGTTTCACAAAGATGTTTAGTAAATAATATTCTTTGCTTCTTGACCAATTAATTTAAAGGGAATCAACACTAAACAACAACAAAACAGAACTGCAGAACCTTGAAAATTTCCTTTCCTGAGTCTAGAGGTTGGAGAATGAGTTTGGTTGGAAACTTTGTAACTACCAGGACAGAAAACCCAACTCAGCTTCTAATTAGAGCACTGCATTCCACTACCTATGGAGACTCGAACTTCCCCTAGGTTCAGTGTTTATAAAGACCAAAAGCTTCGGTTTTCTTTCCTGAACATCACCTGAGATAAATTCTGGTGGCTCCCAGTCTGGGGAGCTGATTCTTAATTCAGGTCCCTCCCAAATCTGCCCAAGCTGTCAAATGCCATGAAGACCCTGGCATAAGGGTGGTGTGACTTTCAAGCTCCCAATATTTGCTGCCCCTTACGGCCTACTCCTTGGACCCCAGAACTCCCTCCTTGTTCCAGCGTGGATTCGTGGATTCGTGGTGTTAATGAGAGGTGTTTAAAGTCATTAGCTCCTAAGGCAGGTTTTGGCCTCATGATTAGAAAAGCTAAAAAAAAAAACACTGGAAAAGAAGGAGTTTAGGATTGAAAGTGGCATGTATCTGAAGCATTTTATCAACACGGAAAGGAGGAGTTTATGTATTGACTCTCTCTTACTTGTTCTTAGGCAAATCCACCTTAGAAATACAACTAGGCCCATGAAGTAGAACTTTAGGCAGCTAGTCACTATTTATAATTTCTGGTTTCTTTTATCTAAATTGACTTAAATGATTTTAGGATGATCTTGGGAATATTAACATGGAAAATATCCACTTATAATGTGTAAAGCATTTATTTTTTTCACTTATTCAAAAAATATTTATTGAAATTTATGGACCATGTATGTACTCAGCTATGTGCTGGGGATATGAAAGTGAACAAAAGCATTAAATCATGTTAGAGTAGCTAGCGCAATATTAAATGCATACATAATGACAAAATAATAGCTAGCACTTAGTGAGTGCTTAGCTATTCTATGCACTAGCTGTGTAGTAACTTATTTAGACAGCACAATGACCCTGTGAGGGACATATAGTTAGTATTTCTATTTCACAGATAGAATAGTCAGATGCACAGGGAAGTAAGTGACTGCCAAGGTCACAGAGCTAATAAATGTCTGAGATCAGATTCATACCTAGGCAGCCTGGCTCCAGAACCTACTGTTATTTTAGCAAAGTGTTATGCTAGTAAACGTTTCTAAATTTTCACTTAATACAATTCCACTTATTTTACAGTTCAACTCTATCCTGAAAAGATTTTGTACAATTTATCACCAATTATATGAACTTTTATTATTGATTGTACTCTCTGCAGTAGATAAGGATTATTAGGTCTATTTTACAAAAGGGAAAACTCAAGTTCAAAATGTAAATTCATTTGTCACATGGTCAGTCATTTATTCATTCATCCAACAAAAGTTTTTTGAACATGAGCAGCATACAAAGATGAAGACATAATTTCTCTCTAAATAGCACAGAGACGTATTCTGGAAATAATAAGAAATATGTTAGTGCTGCCTAGAAACTCCGCAGAGGAGGTGCTATGTGTGATGACAAGCCCTTTACACAGCACTACTCGCCTTCACAGATGGGACACAGAGATTGAGATTGAAATGTGTGGTCCTTTCCTATTAAAGTAATTAGGCTCTTCTCTTTCAAAATGGTCTCATCCTAGTTACCTTGGATCAACATAATCTCTTATGAGCAGTGTCATGTGGTTAGCCTTGAAAATCCACAGTTTATACTAGTTCGCTGCTCTCAGTCATTCAAATAATTATTGAGCACTGTTTTAGGTGTTCTGATGAACACAAAGTGAAAAGAACATGTTTCTTACCCTCAAGAAATTTTAATTTAGCAAAAAAAAAAAAAGTAAATCTACCCAGAAATAACTATAACGCAAGACAGAATATGTTTACTGACAATAGACAAATGCAACAGTCTGACATTATATATGGAAGAGAAATCAATGAGTATACTCATGAATTAGAAGTCCATCGATAGCTTAGTTGTGAAAGAAATTCATGAGCAAGGAACAGTAAAATTGAGTGTCTTAGGCTGGGTACGGTGGTTCACACTTGTAATCCTAGCACTTTGGGCCAGGCATCACATAACCCCCATCTCTACAAAACGTGTATTTAAAAAATTAGCCAGGCGTGGTGGCGGATGTCTGTAGACCCAGCTACTCAGGAGGCTGAGGCAGGAGGATCACTTGAGCCCAGGAGTTTGAGGTTGCAGTGAGCTACGATGCCACTGTACTCTAGCCTGGACAACAGAATGAGACCCTGTCTCAAAAAAAAAAAATTGAACATCTTCATTATTAGACTATTAAATATGGACTGATTTGTGAGCTGTCATGAGAAATATAAGATGTAAAAGGCATTCCTTTTTTTCCATGATTTTTCTACTATGTATCTGCTTAATAACTTTATGATAATAATTTAGCCATATTTATCAAATACTTGCTGTGGTTTAAATAGCCTGACCCCTTAGCTCTAAAACCAAAGGTTTCTAAACCCTACAGAAATCATTCTCTTAGAACACAGGAGGATGGCAAATGAAGACATCATGCATTTCTTGTGGTGAGGTTTGCCTCATCATGACTTTTTCAAGTTCTTAAATATTTCTGCACATTTAAAGACATTTTCAGCATAAAACAGAAACTCTTTAGCATGCTGTTCAAAACCCTTCCTGCCCGCCTGCCTGCTTCTATTGCTTTTGTCTCTCATCACCCTGGGCTTACACCCCACACTCCTGGCAATATGAATTATCTTAGGTTCCCCAAACATCGCATGACTTTGTACCATCCAGCCCTCTCCCAAGGCTTTTTGATCCCAACCTTCCACACTTCACTCAGTGGTCAGCTCCTCTGAGCAGCCTTTCTTGATGCTTTTCCCCTGGGCCAGGTTAAGGGTCTCTGTTCTGTGTCCCTCATGCTCTAAGCTTACCGTGGCATGGCTTTCCCACAGCACATGGCCCTTCCGTCACATTGCCTCTCTTTAGACTTAACTGAGAGGGCGTGGAAGGCAGGGATTGTATCTTTCATTGCTTTAGCTCAAGTGCCATGGCAACAATAGGAGTACAACGTATTAGTTGAATGCAAATATGGAAGAAGGGATGGAAGAAAAGCAAGTTGCTTCACTTGTTTCTAAGAGAAAGGGAAGTTGCTTTGGAAAAGAGGAATCTGAGACAGGCTACTGAAGAATTATGAAACTAAAAGTAATGACATTTTCCTTGATATCTAATAGCAATTAGTCTAATTTCCTGAATTCATTTACATCACCTCAAAAAACTCCTTCTGGGTAATGTTTTTTTTAGGTACTCTACACGAACATGTTTCTTCTTTCAATCTGTACAACAACTGGGCCATTTAAATTAATTGTTTCCCACATCTGGACCTAGAATGTATTTATTTTAAAAATGACAAAATGTTATATATAAATGAAAAACGTACCAAACTCCGTGCTTAATTATTTTGCTTTCATCTGAAACAATGATGTTGCTATAGGCATTACTGTTTTGCATCACTGTAAATATCTTGAACAAGCAATACCATCTTTTAAAAAGACATTAAATTTTCAACAGCGATTTCAGAAGCAATGGAAACTTTGACAATCATTACATTTCGAACTAATTTTTGGACATTTCTTTGGCTACTTCGACTTTTGCTTCACCTTTGCTTTCAGGCTGACGCCCCCCCCAATCAGACTATGTTCATAAAATGGATTTGGTTGCAGCCTCCTCTGTTTGCTTTCCCAGTGAAATCACGTGCCTGCGAACGGAAGGCATGGGATATGAAACTTTATGACCTATCAGCCATGTTTTATAGCTTTGGGTTCAATCATAGTTGTTGCATAAATACAGGCTCATGTTGTTATGTTTCTGAGACATATTATATATTTATCTCTGTTTGATTTAAACCATGTACCCTAAACAATGATAAATACATTTTGGGTGATCAATAAATATTAACCAGAGCTTCTTTTTTATGAACACCCTAGAAATATAATAAATAAGATAATCTATAATCCTGAAGGATGAAAATTGGGGGGATCAAGATGAGTTACTGTAATCAGTGCTATGTTCATATTTCATGCCATGTCCTCATAACTCTTGGCAACAGCTAGTAATTAGAGGAACTCTTCTTCAATCAGTTATTATCGGTGTTGACAGTCAACCCTTACTTGTATTTGTTGGCAAGGGATTTAACAAATAGGTTCACCAAACCGAGTAGGAAACTCTAAAAAGAAAAGGAAGTATCTTAGGTTCTTGAGTCATATGGCTCAATCTCCACTTGAATCCCGCAGCTGGTTTATGGCAGTAGCAAAGTTCCTAATGCTAGTGTCTCAACATTGCCATCTGCTGCTCACTCCTCGTTCAAATGTCCGTTTCTATAGCCATAGGCTGCAGACACTTCCTCTCAGTGAGAAACATATTCCTGAGCCTTGGGTAATGGTCAAACTCTAGCAGAATTAAAAGGTAATCACTTGCACTTCGGGAGCCACAGGGCAAAGGCAATCAATGGGGGAGCTGTTGTCAATGTGGACAATTAGGCGATAATTATATTTTATTGAATTTCACAAATTAGAAAATGTATTGGCTTATGGATTTTTTGTATGTTTTGTTTTCTGCTGTATCTCCAGCATTTAGAACAGTGCCTGACACATAGCAGTTGCTCAATAAATATTAATATTTAGGAATTAAGTGAATACCTAAAGAAGGAGCATGATTATTCTCATGAATTCACCACAGTATTTATTTAATGACTTCAATAAAAGGAATTATTGTGACTTTTTTCTAGTAAATAATAATACCCCTAACTAGAACCGGAAGAGAGAGAAATGAATGAAAATGATAGGAAAATGGGAGGAAAGAGGGATTTCTTGATGATTTTAACCAGAAACATGATAAAAATATTGATGAGAAAAGAAATATATGTGATATGGAAAACTTACTAACAACAGCCCATTCTGCAAATAAATTTGCATTCATTCCTTTTTATTTTACCAAAATTCAAAAAAAGTAAAAAGTGTATTTTTAAAATCATATATTTCACTTTTTACTAAGCAGACATTCAAGCTTTCCCACTCATTAATATATTTTCTATGATACGAACATTTGTTTGTGTACTAGTATTTGACACAGAAATTGAAAAAGAATATTGATCTAGCTTTAACAAATTTGGAACAAGATGTTGTTTGTTGAAAAAATAATTTCACTTTTCAAGAGTGGAGCTGGGTTTTGAAGAAAGTACCTTTTTTTAAAGGGCCACCTTCATCTTTTAGTTCCACAGTGCTCACATCCAGATCTACATGTGTTGGGAGAGTTCTCCATGGGTCTCCAGTGTTCTACACATCTTTACCGGTATGTCAAAAACGTGAGACCCTGACTCCCCTTCATCTGGACCATTTTTCAGAGTTGGGTCTGCAATTAACAACCTTTAGTGTTGAGGTCATGTCTATCTCTGAGACAAAGTACAGGCTTGCTTACTGCTTGCTATCAAACAGCAGACTCCTCAAGCTTAGGGTTTTTCTTCTGAACGCCACCTGCTGCAGGTACAGACATCCATCTTGGCCCGTCCACATCACCCTTGTGGGAACTGGGGCTGAGGAAGCTGATGTGACATGCTGACACTGTGGCTATTGCTTTCCCTATAACAAAGGCTTTCAGCTGTGACCCAGAAGCCATGTGTCTTCTGTCAGCATCCATGAAACTGTGATAAGTTAACAAGGTAGCTTGAAAGCAGGGTAAAATCTCAGACCCCTCACAGTTCTTGGGAGCCTGCTTTTATTTAAGAATGGAAAGGTTCACAACTGGGAAACCCCAGTGCACTCAAGCCACAACGAAGTGAATTTTCAAAAGGAAAATCTCAGTGCTTTGGAAATAAGTAAGTGATGTAAATTGAAAATGCCCCATGCACTAGTATAAACAGAACTTTTAGAGTAGAAAAAAAATTTAAGGGATTTTGAAATTATATTAATTTTTAAAATCCAGCCCTTTATTTAAACTATGGTTATTCATGAGTGCTATGCCAAAGACTGGGTAAAGTGGTGAGATTTTTGTAAAATTTGGAAATTCTACAATATAAAATCAAAAAGAAAACTATCATTTATAAGTCATAAGAGGAATTTCTTTTTTTAATTTGAATGGATTTACCCACTACATAATTTCATAATTTATTGCTTCTTAATATTATACTATAGTGAAGAATTCATTTCAAGAGTCATGATTAAACTACTTTCCAAACTCCAGTTTCTATTTTTGCTGAGGTAAAAGTACCCATCATCTTTCACATTGAATTCTTAGATTTGGAGTTTGAAATTATTTCCTTTATGCTTTGAAAAGGGAGAAAGAATTCAAACACCTTTCTGAGTGTCACTTAGCTTAGAAAGTGCTATCCTATGGATAAATCCTAACTGAGCTTATTATAATCTGAATAGTTAGCATGCCATGGCATTCAAATGATGAAACAGGGAATCGAGAAATCAGAAGTTTTTAGGATAAAGAAACATGAATTTTCATCTCAAGATCTGGCCTGAATTACTGTATGAATTTGAGAAAAAAGGAACCACTCTGTTTTTCTTCTCCTTTTATTTTTGTTTTTACTTTTGCAAGAGATATTCCTCAAGGCCCAGGAATAACATTGGAAGAAAAATCTCCCTGGCAAAGTACCAAATAATGAGAGCAGTGAAAGAGAGAGTAAGAAAATGAGAATGAAAGAAACTCTACATTTTGCAAGATTATAAACTACAGAGTTTGTACTAGAAGCATTGTTTTATAGCAACATGTTCCATAACTGTTTTTCTTAGAAACAATATTAATTGACTTGCATGATGACCTACGCATTTTGTAGAATGGACTTGTTAAGTAAATTTAAAAGTCTTTTATTCAAAAAGAAAACGGCTGAAAATTAACTAGCACCTAACATCTAATTATTCAATAGCTCCAGTAATATGCTATATCCGTTTCTTCTTTTAAAACAGAGAAATCCCAAACAACAAATAATTTAGCAGTAAATATCTCTTTATCTTGTTTTACAATAATTCTAGCACCTCTATTTTGGAATTTTACCATTCATCCTTTTCAAAAAGTTGCTTATTAGTAAAGAAGATCAAAATTAAGTTACTATTTTGATATATACCAGGACATTGTATTCAGTGTTGATGTTATTTTAAATCACAATGTACCTAACTTCCAGGGGGTTCCCCATTCATTTCCTGTCACACTGTCCATTTGTAAGAACATCAGTAAAATTTAAAGTATAAAAAAATTCCAATAAGGCAGTTTGAAGGTATATATTATATTGAGAAAAAGTGAAAAACTTTTCAAATAAGATCAACAATCTCATATACTGAGCGCTACTCAAGTGATGCAAACAGGTGAACACCACCTCTCAGTGGGTACCACCTGCTACAATCAATATTTAATGAATCAACATGGAGAAGCAGAGCACTTCTTGAACTCAAGAAGACCTGGAGATGGTCCAAACTGAGAGTTCCCTTATGCTGGCTTAAAAAGGAGAGACCCAGGCAGAGCCATCAGGCTCAGGCATTGTTCCTAGCATATGGTTTGCATGCAGAAGGCTTGCAATATTCATATATTTTTACCTGATAAATGAAGAAGGATTTACAAAAAGAACAAAGGCCTTTTGATAAAAATTTTAAGGTTTTTAGAACTTTGATAGATTTATAATTCTCTTCCTCTGTGAGAAATACTTACAATGTAGGCACAAGGGTCCTCCCAAATAGACCCATGGCAATTAATAAAACTTAATAAAACCCTCATTAGATTTTTTTTAATAACCCTTTACACATGAAAGCATAGAGTCTCTTACTTTTGAGAACCAAATAATGGCCACAGTAGGAATATATTTTAAAAGCTTTTCTTTGCTGCCATCGATTTTGAAATTCTGCATGGAGTTCTGACGTCTGTTATGTGCTCCATCCAGCCTGTTGAAGTAATGGGTCTCCTGCTGCTCTGCCTGATTACCTAGAATTATCAACTTGACCTCGCACTGACCTTGTTAGCACTGTTAAAAAAATCGTTCGCCTTTTTTAACCAGGTATTCCTTTCCACCATGAGTTGACCAAATTCTTTCTGAAGCCGACTCAGTTTCTGGTTAGAGAGTTGTAAATGTTCTTTCTCCACATGGTCCTTTGACAGCAAGATTCCCAGTGCCTCACTCTTCAGCTTCTCAACAGCAGAGTTCCATTCCTATAAGAGATCATTCCTTTAGTTTATTGTACACATCTCCCCTGTGTGGACTGAATGTTTGTGTCCCCCTCAAATTCCCATGTTGAAACTAACCTCCAATGTGATGGTATTAGGGGGTAGGGCCTTGGAGAGGTGGTTAGTGCCCTTGTAATCACATGGGATTCGTGCCCTTATAAAACAGGCCGGAGAGAGCTGCTTGCACCTTTGACCACGTGAGGACACGACAAGAAGTTAGCAGCCTGCAACTCAGAAGAGAGCCCTTACTGCAACCCGACCAGGCTGACTCCTCAGCTACAGAACAGTGAGAAATAAACTTCTATTGTTTATAAGCTGCCCAGTCTGTGTCACTTTGTTCTAGCAGCTCGAACTAACTAAGACACCCTCCTTTGTAATCTCTGGTAAGATTCAGAGAACAGGTCGGGT
>CM052439.1:43464355-43524994 GCA_028533085.1 Varecia variegata | reverse complement strand
CCGTCTCTACTAAAAATAGAAAGAAATTATCTGGCCAACTAAAATATATATAGAAAAAATTAGCCGGGCATGGTGGCGCATGCCTGTAGTCCCAGCTACTCAGGAGGCTGAGGCAGGAGGATCGCTTGAGCCCAGGAGTTTGAGGTTGCTGTGAGCTAGGCTGACGCCACGGCACTCACTCTAGCCCGGGCAACAAAGCGAGACTCTGTCTCAAAAAAAAAAAAAAAAAAAGATTCAGAGAACATTTAGATGGGTTGAATGTATCAGAAATCTGTCAGATTTTCAAATCATGAAAATATAATAAATACTGTAGTAGTAAATGCTACAATACAGGTTTGAGTACCAAGATGTTTACATAATTGGCAAAGATGCAGAAAAGAAGCAAAAAAAAAGAAAGAAAGAAAGAAAGAAAGAAAGAAAAGAAAAGAAAGGAAAAGAAGAGAGAAAGGAAAAGAAAAGAAAAAGAAAAGAAAAGAAGAGAAAAGGAAAAGAAAAGAAAAGGACAGAAGGTGACAGAAGAAGGAGGTAGGGAGTTGGGATGAGTGACTGATAGAGCACCCAGCTGACCTGAACACAGGTCACTTCCATTTCTGTTAACTCTACCTGGAAACTCACCTCAAATACACTCAATGGTGTTTTTAAATCTCTAACTCATTTTTGTCCTCTTTTTAATCACATAAGTATAAAAAGGTATCTCTCCCACAATTCAGCCTCATGGTCAGTGTAGGCAAATGTGTAAAGAAAAGGAAGAGAAATCGTTTTTGTATCTGCCTACACTTAGAACTGAAATTAAGTCCTGTTATTCATCACAAAATTAATAGCTATTATTGTTTAGTATTTCCTCCTTCCTGACCTCAATTCTGTCTCTCGAGCTTCACTCTTAATGGTATACAAACATTTCAGAAAATGAAAAGAGGTAGTCTTTTACTTAATGTTCATGAGGATGAAAAAACATAAGTAGAGAAGAAAGAAAATAAGAGTTGGAGTAAAGCAAACGTATTAACATCCAATTTATCTGAAGGGAAATTCAAGTTTCTTACAAAAGGACTGAAGCTTGATCCAGTTTCTTAAAATAATGGTTATCTCTAACATGGCTGTCTTGTTAATGAATCTTCTAGTACTCATCTCAACTGAGATTGAATGATAGCATAGGCTATTTGTTAAAGAGTGGGAAATTTAGCACCAGATTTTAAACATCTCAGTCTGACTCCATCCTGCTTTGTTCCCTCAGTGCAAAGTGTCCTATTATTAAGTTACATTTATTATACTACATTATATAAAACAAGTACAATTTTAGTGCAATTTACCATTACCGTTTCCATTCATTCATTTCACAAGACACACTAAACACTATGTACCTGGCACTATGCTAGGATAGATGTCTTGAGGAATATAAAGAAAGAATAAAATGCAGTTCTTTCCCTTAACAACACATAAACTGCTATTTTATATAACTTTCATATACACTTACTTTATGAAATATATGAAATAAATGCTGGTTCTATAAACATGCATACAAAGACAATATGGTAGTATTTTAAACAACAATTAGTAAGTGTTAAAGGGAGAAATTGTACACATTATTTTGTGGTGCTCGTAGAACCCATTATAGTATTTGCACAAGAGAAAAATATTTTGATCAATCGTTATAGGAGTAAGGAAGGTAGATTAAAGGATTTGGCTTATTTTGGAGTACCGGTTATAAAATTGTGGGTTGTAACTATAATCCTCAAAAACACTTAAATTAGATATTATTTTTTTCAATATTTACATAGGATCAGAAGAGTATGTTACATATCTGATAAGTGGCAATACCAGAACTACTGGTTCAAAGGTCTGGATATTATGTACCTTCCAGAAAATTGAAAATAAACTCCAAAATCTTCAAATTCTTCAGTGAGTGCAAGAGCAGTACTCTTAGGCAGGGATATACACTACGTGAGTTCTTAAGATCCCTCATTTTAAAAACAGCTTAAGTGTCTCCCTTTAAGGAAAACTAATATGTGCCATCATGTTCTTTCATAAAGTACTGTAACCCCTCCCCCCCACATGCTTAAAAACAATTACTTTAACTTATTGGGAATAGCAAATATTTTTAAAACAGCACAATTTCTGGCACTTGTAATAGGCACTCACTATATGTTAGTCTCACTTTTCTTCCCTTCAGTTTTGTTATGGTTCAATAGCACCCCAAAATTTCTTCTTTACTCATGCCATTTTTGTTTCCCAGTTTTAAAATAATGGTAGTGAAATGTTTCCCAAAATGTTATTGATTAGCATTATGTATTGATCAGTATTATGAGATAAACAAGGTAAAACAGGTTTCTTTACTGCAGTACGTCTCAGAATCTTCAATTTGTTAATGTGCATTGAGACTCTTCTAGAGGGAATGCGATGTGAAATATTTTGGACAAAACTTTTTGACCAAAAAAACTGTTTGCTAATCGTCTCAGGGGACCCATGCTGTAGTTGCAACGATGTTGGAAAAAAACATTCTGTGCCTAAGGGCAGCGGAATGGCCTACTGGGTTCACCTGCTTTCACAGGTCTTTGTTTCTTTCCAGTTTTATTTTTCCCTATTCCTATAGCTACTCAATTAGTCCACTTCCTCTCTTTGTACCATTCTTTCTTCTTCTGTCTGTTAAGATCTGCGTGTCATTAATCCTCAGTGAACTCAGGTGGAGAAATGCTTAACATGTAAGGACACAGAATAAAGCAGGTAATTCTTTAAAAAAATTGGCATTGGCCAGAACCTTCTAAGCTTATTATGGGAAGACCACCTAACAAATATAGAGAACCTAGTGGGGGTGGAAGATGGGGGTAGGGCTAGAAAGATAGGGGCAAAGAAGATGTGGAAGAAGTTAGGATGTAGAGAAATGGGTTTTAGCCATTGTGTACTCAGCTTGACAACAATAAGTTCTAGGTCATATTGTTCAAGACAGTAAGGGCAGATTTTTCTTTGTGTATGTTAGCTCTGCGCTAAATGCTTTTCGTGTATTATTTCATTCATCTTCACCATACCCCTACGAGGTAGGAACTATTATCTTCATTTTACAGACGGAGTAACTGGGACTCAGAGGGATTACTAACTTGCCCAAGGTCTCAGCATTAGTAAGTGAAGGAGCTAGAATTCAAACTCAGGGAGTTTGACTCTAGAGCTTACTCTCTTCACCAGTACCCCAGCCGCAGCTATTTGTGGAGTGATACACTGCTTTTCTCGTCACAAAAAGATTAACCATTAGTTAATTAGTTCAGGTAAAACTTCCTTATGTCCCAAATAAGGCCTTGGAGATGACAAAAGTTTTATATGACCCTGGGATTTTCTGATTTGAAATCGGAAGCCTTACAATTTCAAAATAAACACAATGCTATTACAGATATAATTGGAAATTTACAGCCCAAATTCAGACTTATTTTGCTTAGCCACTGGACAAAAATAATGAAGCACTTTTCTATGAATAGGAAGAGAAATACCTGTTCTCTAACAATGTTCATAAATCTGCCTTTGGTATAAATTTTACAAACAACATTAAAGAGAGACTTTTGGAGCAGAGCCAGGCCTTTGAAAACCCACTTTAACCTTGTGCTTCACATCATGCTACGAAAAGTAGGCTGTGACCTTCCGAAGAAGCTGTAAGGACCATTTTGTGCCTCTTATCTTTTTTTTATTCTCCATCCCCAGTCTTCTTAATTACATTTTCACATGAACTCTGTGGGTAGTAAATGAAGCTGGGTCCATTCAATATTTCTATTCAATCTTCTCAGAAAATTGGTTCTGTTTTCTTTGGGCAATCTATAGGCAGTTTCTGATGCATTTCTATACCGTTCTGATGATGTATTTCCCCAGCCCTTTTCATAGGGGATGCTTTCACTATTTTATTTTTAAGATAAAACTTTCCAGAGTCATCTGAATCCATCACACTATTTAAAAAATATAGTTGTCACCCTTGTCAAGGCTAGAGGAGCCCAGTGGAGAAAATCTTGTTCCATTTTCTCTAAGCCATTGCTGCCTGCCTGCTAAGTGTTAAACCTCTAACAGGGTTTCAGTCACTTTGCAATAAAATATTTCCAGTACTTGTCCCCACCAGCAGAAAGCCAAAGCCTGCCATTTCCTTGGCTTTTCAATTTGACAGAGACGTGTGCATATCTCTGACCCAATAAAGACGTGGGGCACTGTGTGTTCCTGGGCTCAGGGGTCTCCACAGGTCGTTCCATTATTTTCATTTTCCACTCACAGTAGGAACCTTTTTAACTGCACCTTTCAGTATTCCATTTGCTGAGGAAATTGAGCTTCTCTTGGATCCCTTGATTGAAAGGGTACTTTTAAGAGGATTAGTGCTGATAGACAAGAAGGTGGAAAAGATTTCTTCTTTCCTTTTTTTTATTTTTTCAGTCCCAGGTTAGCTTTTTATATGAAGTTATAGATTGGCATAAAAATTATCCAGCAAGTAGATTCAAAAAGTAAAATGTTAGCTACTCCAATTGAAAAGAAAAAAAAAATAATCACAGTATATTAGCAAGCTTTTATCCACATAACGACTTCCTTGTACATGAGGGGATTTAATGATCCAACACCATGTAGTAAATTTTCATGATGAGCCTTGACTTCAGAATGTAATCTTTAAGTGGAAGAAACATGGACAAGAAACAATAGGGGATGTATTTGTAAGCTACTAAAAAATATCGGTGGTGGAGATTACTGACCAAAATCAGATCTGGCATAAGCATGTGTTGGGTTTATGTATAGTTCCTGAAGCATGGCTAATTCCGAGGCCATCTCATTAGACACAGCCCATTTCTTACTTAATCCCTAAATCTACAATCCCATTTGGTTCAGCACAAGGAGAATTAACTCATTGATACAAAATCACAGAATTTTACATGATTGCATTAGCAGATGGTACGAACAAAATAAACCTGGCAATTTTAATCAGAGAATATTTGAAAATCTGCTTTGAGCAGAAATTTTTTTTTAAAGAAGTGTTTGTGCATTTGAAAAGTGGCATTGAGCCCTTAAAAAGCTAAAATTCTCTAATGACATCAGGTTGGATTGCACACTGGGCCGCAATTTCTTCTCCTCATGCTCCCTTCCCTGTATTTCTATGCTGACCTCTACAGGTGCAAGGTCATCCTGGAGAGAAATGTCTCCCCTCACTCTCCGAAGAGTGCAGAGTTCAGTGCCTACTGGCCATTTGAACTTTGCCCTCACTGTGATGCATCCCAGCAAAGACACAGATTGCCAGTGGGAAGCACTGTGATTTTGTGTCTCACCTACAGATAAAAGAAGCGTGCTGTCTCACCTCTCAGCCATAAGGTAGAGAATCACAGCTGTTGAATGAGGGAGAGCTAGTGAGTTAAGAGCAGAGAACTGGAGCTAGAAGTACACTTTTCATTCCAGACTCGTTAAGTAGCTTCAGGCAGAGCATTTTGCTTTTTGAACCTTACTTTCCCTGCAGTGCAATGACAGTCACCACCACTTGGTACATACATCCTTCTGCTTCTCTAGTGACTCATCTCTAGAGACTCATTTAATTCAGTGACAAATTGGCTGTGCTTCAAATTCCTGGATTTTAGGCTATCCCAAAATTTGGGTTATTGGCTGTATTACCCATAAATTAACCTTACCTGGATTGGGACTGCCAGTCTATAATAGAAATGACAGATAACACCAAATAAATTTCTGAGCATTAGTTGATAATTTTTTTCACTCTTAGGTCATTGAAATATTTTTGAAGTTGCAGGAAAAAAAAATCCATGGCTTGGAAGTCTCTTATTTCCCTTATTCTCTTCAATGTTTGGCCACTGAGTGGAGCCCACAGTTCAGCAGCACAAAGCAGGGTGCTTGTTGCTAATAAATACTGAAGCAAATAGATGTGGGACAAAGTAAAGTTTGAAAATCAAATAAAATTGCAACAAACTATGCTCATAAGCAAATCTTTAAAATAGTGATTGGAGAAGAAATGTATTTATTTTCTCTTCCTTAGTTCAACATGGTTTCTAGGTGAAAATTTAATTACATGAGAAGTCGAGGGGAAATATTCCCAAGATTTGTGTTTTCCAAGAATCATTATTTTTTCTTTAGCGTCTTGTGCTTGTTTTCCTTAGATTTCTTGTTCCCCTTAATCACATTGTCTTCTAGTTGATTAAGTAAGGAGCAGAGCCTGATTGGTGTTTCATTTTTAATTAAATTTAGTAAGAGTCTAGCTTCCCAAAATATTTTCATCTAACACAATTTGCCTACAATCAGATTGTGCCATGGGTTGACTAGGTGGTCCCAGTTTATATTAATGTCCTCAAAGGACCTACTTTTTCATTTTCTAGACAATCTGTTGGAGATATTTTCAGGATCTCAACATATACTTCAACTGTGGGGGAAATTATTAGGTTGTGAAGTTCACCTCTTGTGGGGATTTCCCTATTAATAGAAAGGAGGGTCTATTGATACTGTTTTATCCACAGTGAACATCAAATACAGACTAAAACAATGGCTCCTAAATTTGACTGACTGTTAGCATCTCCTGGGAAAGTTCTAACAACACATACTTCCAGGTTTACTCCATATCCCTGGAATCATAATTTCTCTTGGTAGAGTGAAAAAAATAAGTATTTTCTTAAAATCTGAAACATTTTATTTGAAATCAGGGGCAAGGAAATAATACTTATAACTAGTCAAATTTGGGAACGATTGATCCAGAATATCTTAAGATACTTAATGAACAGTTAACAATGTACCTAGGAAAGTTTACGTATAATCATACTGATAATTGGGGATGGATTATATAGTAATAGTAGTTTTAACTCTAAAACTTTCAACTAACTTGACTCTGTGGAAATTACATTATTGTATTAATGACTTCATGAAAATTACATTATTATATTAATGACTTCTAAACCTAAAATTTAACTTTAGTTTTACAAATTACTTCATTTACTCAATAAGTATTGAGCGGGGCTGTGGAAGATACAATGACACATAAACATTACACTCCTTGCCTTTGCACTCCTTGAATGATTAATATGCCAATCCATCATGAGTTTAAATAGCCCTGGTGCAATGTTGGATATCATTAGTCTTAATTCACAAAGAAACTGAAGCATTTCTACTTTCTTCACATCATTGTCTCAGACAAAAGGGCCACTGATTTAAAAGGGAAACAGAGGGTAAAAAAACAAAACCCCCCTGCAAATCTAATCAGATTTTTCTTTCTCAAACTTCTATGTATACCCATAGGGTTATTTTCAACTTTCATCGTAAAATTTTTACAGCTATATTTTTAATAGTTATATATGCTATCTTTATTACAGAAAAAAAATCTTACCTCTAATGATATGGAAGAAATCACTTGTCTTCTACCAAAATCCAGTCAGGGCTAGAATTTCTTCAACACATCTCCCTCTTTTGCAGGCTTTAGTTTTTCAGCTTATCACTAAGTACATGCACAGGACTCTCATTCCATACTCAATACTGTGAACCAGCAGCAAATGATACTGGAATGGGCATTCTCTAACTCTCTGACATTGAACATGGAACAATCTAAAAGGCATTATTCAGTACCTCTTAAGAGCACAAGCTCACATGAAAAACAAAACAAGTGTTTAGCACAAAACGAAATCAGTTCTGATTTGGGGAGTCTGAGAAGTTCTCTTATAGGATCTTAAAAATGGCAGGAGTTTCAACTGGTGAGCAGAGAGGTGGGACTGGGGAGAAGACAAGGGGAGACCCAAGCGGGAGAGACAGCAGAGCCAGAGCACCGAGGCAAGGCTGCTGGGGTCAGCCAGGAGACACGGAGAATGATTCTGGATCCTGGGAGAAATGGAGCTAACCTAGTCTGGGGAATTAATAAGAGTTTCTCATAGGAAGTAATGTCTGAGCTGAGACCTCAAACAAATGGATGGGAGTTCCCTAGGCCAAAGAGGAATAGAAGTGGGGTGGAGAGTAAAGGAAAACTGAAAAATAAGGTGTTAAGAGTGAAGACATACAAGTGAGGAGGGGATGGGACCAATGGGATCTCGAATAGGATCCATTTCCCCTGGAAATGAGGGAAAACACAAAAAAGGGGGAGAAGCCAGGAGGAAGAGACAAAAAATTTGGGCAGAGGAGAAAAGAGCAAGAAATTTCATTGTGTATGACTAAAAGACTGGAGGTTGGGTAAAGCCTGGCTCCTCCGTGGTTAAGAATCTTTTTTAATTTTTTTTTTTAAATTCAGATTATTATGGGGGTGCAAATGTTTTGGTTACATGGATTGCTTTTGTACTGCTTGAGTCAAAGTTATAAGTGTGCCCATCACCCAGATAGTGCACATTATACCTGTTAGGTATGATTTTACCCATCCCCTGCTCCCCCCTCCCTCCTGTTTGAATTCCATTGAGCTTACTTCCATCAGTTGTTTATCGGTTAGTTCCAATTTAATAGTGAATACATGTGGTGTTTGTTTTTCCATTCTTGCAATACTTCACTTAGGCGAATGGTCTCCAGTTCCATCTAGATTGTTACAAAAGGTACTAATTCATTTTTTTATGACTAAGTAGAACTCCATGGCATACATATACCACATTTTATTGATCCATTCATGAATTTTGGGGCACTTGGGCTGATTCCACATCTTCGCAATTGTGAATTGTGCTGCAATAAACATTCTAGTGTAAGTGTCTTTTTAATAAAATGACTTTTTTTCCTTTGGGTAAATACCCAGTATTGGGATTGCTGGATCAGTTGGTAGGTCTGCTTTTAGTTCCTTGAGGAATCTCCATACTATTTTCCATAGCAGACTTTAATCTATACTACAGTAACCAAAACAGCATGGTACTGGCACAAAAATAGAGACATACACCAATGGAACAGAGCAGAGAACCCAGGTGTAAAACCATCCCTGTATTGCCACCTGATCTTTGACAAAATAGCAGCAATATACACTGGGGAAAAGGATCCCTATTCAATAAATGGTGCTGAGAAAATTAGATAACCACATGTAGAAGACTGAAACAGCATCCATATCTCTCATCACTCATAAAAATTAATTCAAGATGGCTTGAATTAATGTAATTCATGGTTTAAATCTAAGACATGAATTCTAGAAGAAAATGTTGGAAAAACTCTTCTAGATATCAGTCTAGACAAATAATTTATGATGAAGACCCCAACAGCAATCACAGCAACAACAAAAATAAATATATGGAACTTCATTAAACTAAAAAGCTTCTGCACAGCCAAAGAAACAATCAACAGAGCAAATAGACAACCTACAGAATGGGAGAAAATATTTGCATGCTATACATCCTATAAAGGGCTAATAACCAGAATCTACAAAGAACTCAAGCAAATCATCAAGAAAAAATCAAGCAACCCCACTAAAAAGCGGGCAAAAGACATGAACAGAAGTTTTTCAAAAAAAGATAGACTAATGGCCAACAAACATGAAAAACAATGCTCAATGACACTAATCGTCAGAGAAATGCAAATCAAAACCACAATGAGATATCACCTAACTCCCATGAGAATGGCTTTTATCAAAAAGTCCCAAAACAATAGATGCTGGCATGGATGTGGAGAGAAAGGAACACTTACACATTGTTCATGGTTGAGAATTTAAAAGGGCATGAAGGCTTTCGACTAGTTATGGGAAATGGGGTAGGGAATTAGTAGATGATAAATAAAGGAATTTATAAGGCTAACTGATAATAAATAAATCACATTTTAAATAGAACCAACCAAAACAATCATGCTCATTTTCTTATCTTTAAGAATTAGGAAGAAACAGAGAAACTGGGTGATCAGATTAATTCACAACAGCCCTTGTGGCCCAGGCTGAGTAGCACAAGGACCTAGCCCAGGAAAACAAAAGAAAAGGAGGATATGATGAGAGCAGTTTTGGGTGATGCCATAAAACAAAGTGTGGCAGCCACAGGAGTGGGAAGCTGGAGGGGGCTGAAAATAAAGGCCTTTGGAGTAGAAAAGTAAGGAAAACCAAGGCCAGGGCATTGAATAAGTCACCAAATGGATGCTAAATTAGCACAGGAAGGTTGTAGGTTATTTAAGGCATGACTGAGTTAAACCATAAGAAAATGCCTTCTCAGGTGTCCACTTAAAGTAAACTTAATTGTACTATTATTATTATGATAGTAATATTATTATATTACCATGCTTCATATTAATAGCATATTATATATATACTATAACATTATTATAATAATAGTAACTGTAAAAAGCCATGCTTCGTGGGAATTTTTATTTAAAGGCTGAAAAATGTCCAAAAAAAAAGAAGATGCATGTGGAAAAGTCAAAACTAAGAAAACTTTTTGTAAGCATTTAAACTTAACGAGCTGGTAAACAATCTGTAAGCAAAGTGACAGCAGGTAGTTTTAAACATAGTGATCACAGAGTACAATATTCTTTATTGGCTTTCTTTACTCAGCCCCTTCTTAAATGGACATAAATATTTCTGAGGGACTTTCTAAATTAAAATTTCCCTTGGAAATGAAAGCATATGTTTTACTAAGCTTTAAATCGATCTGCAAGCTAAGGCTAGAATAGCATTACTAGTGATAAAATCCCATCATTTTTGTGGACTTTCTCGATGCTTGCTGGCAAGTTCAATGCTATTTATATATATTTTGCATGTTAGCAATAAAATTGTTTCTAATTTATGTTCTGTGAAAAATGACATCTGCTTTTAATTGGGAAGTTCACTAAAAAAGACAAGTAAAACAAATTATTCACTAAAATGAAGACAGAGGAATTGAAATGCATTAATGCAGGTGTCTTACTGTTTGGAGAACTCACTTAATTTCTGCCTTGAGACATTTCTGATTCAGGCCCCACTTTATTTTTTAAATTAAATGAAACACTATAAGAGAAACAGACTCTGTGTCCTTTTATAGATTTTCTTTGTCATCATCAGATATGATGTGAGTTGATTTACTGAAGCACTATGTTTTATAGTGATTTTACAATTTTTTCACATATCCTCAGTGAAGGAATTTGGGGATGTAATGAAAGTTCAAATAGCAGAATAGTCAGCTTCTTTATAGAGGTTAATATGTGCAGCAATGAGAAGGAAATTGTTCAACATTGCATGTGAAACACATGGAAAATATTTGGATAACCTGGAAACTATGATATACAAACTCTGGATATTGCTACATACCTCTTGAACCACCTGAGAGACATACAAATAGTCCCTTTTGTACTAAATATTTCATATAAGGGCTACTTCTGAGGGAATATTCCCATTTTTAGAAAGGAACAGTCAGAGAATTTAAATATTTGTCTTTTGCTCTTCAATTACCTGAGTAATGTGCCTAGGAATAAATATAAACAGCAAAAGAAATTAAGTTTTAAGCTTAAACAGTCATGTATACACCTTAAAAGACTCAGACATTTATCTAGATCTATATCTTCTGAGTTCTAACAATGACCCAGTAATTTGAATCTATCACTTATACTCTTTCCTTCTGCAGTTCTTTCCTTCATACCCTTAGTGAACCAAAGGGTGGTCCAGAGACCAGCAGCACCAACATTACACTGGAGCTTGTTAGAAATGCAGACACTAAGGCCCGACCCCAAACCTGATAAAGCAGAACCTGCCATTTAAAATGTGTACCATTCACTCCATTGCCAGACAATATGTATTGCTGCCTCAGATAATGGATGGTATATCTACACAGTTTGGTAACATGCAATCCTTAAAAAACATATTTATACTATGCATTAGAATGGGGAAATGCTTATGATATAACACTAATTGGAAAAATCACATTGCAAAACAACGCACACACAATTTTGTACACACACACATATATAGTATATACATAGACACATAATCACACACTTTCGGAATACTCATATGTATGTATATGTTTTATATTTCCTTTCCATTTCCATATACACTCACATAATATGTGTGATTTTAATTATTTTCTTTTGTTTAGTCTTATGTATTTTCTATTTTTTCCAAAATGAGAAGATACAATGTAATCAAAAAAATGAAGCAATAAACAGTTGTTTAAAGAATCATTGTCTTATACTGGCTTTATTGATAATTATACATTTAAAATATTCAAATAAGCTTTCAAGAGATTCTACTTTACTTCCTTATCTCATATTTATAAATATTTTATAATTTTAAACTTGACTTTTTCCTTTGAAAAAAGTTTCTGTGGGACCTAAGCATTGGTATTTTTTAATGATCTCCAAATAATATTATTTGAAGGAACTGGGGGCCAAGATCACAAATCCAATTTATGAAATCGCTCAGCAACAACTGGAAAATATTTTCAATCACTTGGAAAATCGGATTAGATGATGAATCATGGAAGATGGTTTTAATCTTGACACTGAGGAATGTAAATGCTGCTATATTAAAACATTGAAGATGATGTTTCTATACACCATTTTCTATTTGCTTCTTTCCCAGAATTCTAAAGATTATTGTTAATTAAGGACTTTACAAATGATATATGAAAGGCATCTATGAAAATTAAGGAGAACATGCACATGAAACACAAGGGAAAAACCTCAAGTCAGTGCCTCTTAAATTTTAGCGTGAATACAAATCTTCTTAGGGAATTTGTTAAAACACAGAGTTTGACTAAATAGGTGTGATAGGTAGAA
Organism: Varecia variegata; assembly: GCA_028533085.1. Classification (NCBI taxonomy): domain Eukaryota; kingdom Metazoa; phylum Chordata; class Mammalia; order Primates; family Lemuridae; genus Varecia; species Varecia variegata. The sequence continues at coordinate 43,512,385 of CM052439.1, read as the reverse complement.
TTTGAGATTCTACATTTCCAACAACTCTCAGATGCTACTGCTGCTGTCTGGGAGTCACACCTTGAATAACAAGGCTGTAAGTTTCCTTTAAGCCTTGAAGATGGAGTTTAATAACCTTTATCTCGAAAGAGATCATGCTCTACCTTAAGTCATTCCCATTCAAAATACAATAATTTCTTAAGTGATTTTCCTGTTTTCAATCTCACTCTCTACCATTACTATCACTCACATTGTTTCCAAGGTAATTTTCTAACATGCAAATCAGTTTAAGTTACTACTTTGCTTGGATGGTATCTCATTGCTCATCAGGTGTCAAATCCAAATGCTTACAAGGGGCCAGACGAATAATGTGAATGAATGAAGCAAGAGTCGGGGGGGGGGGGAGGTAATAAGGAATGGTGGAGACTGTGGCAAACTGGAGTACATATGCCTTTTCTAGAGGAAACAAGTATTGCTGGACTCTAGCCAAGAGTCACTATGTTTATGTGGGAAGGTAAGCCTGGTAAGCCCAATCTTCCAATTGTTTAGAAGGAACAGGAAATCTGGATTTCTTTTTTTGATAAAAACTCCAACATTGTAAGACTGACAGTACATTTTTAAAATGTATTTTTGTTTATATATATTTATGGGGTATAAGTGCAATTTTGCCACATTGATATACTGCATTGTGGTGAAGTCAGAGCCTTCAATGCATCCATCACGGAGCAACACATATTGTACCCACCAAGCAACCTCCCATCATCCCCTCCACTCCAGCCACCCCTCTGAATCTCCATTGTCCATCATTGCACACTCTGCTTCCATATGTACATGTTATTACCTCCCACTTATAAGTGAGAACATGTGGTATTTGTGTTTCTGTGTCTGAGTTGTTTCATTGAAGACAATGGCCTCCAGTTTCATCCATGTTGTTGTAAAAGACATGATTCCATTCTTTTTCATGGCTGAATAGTATTCCATTATTTATTATTATATATACCACATTTTCTTTATCCAGTCCTCCACTGACGGGCACTTAGGTTGATTCCATATCTTTGCTATTGTGAATAGTGCTGCGATAAGCATACAAGTGCAGGTATCTTCTTTATACACTGATTTCTTTTGCTTTGGGTGGATACCCAGTAATGGGATTGCTGGATTGTTCTATTTTTAGTTCTTCAAGAAATCTCCATACTGTTTTCCATAGAAGTTGTACTAATTTACATTCTCACCAACAGTATATGAATTCCCTTTTTTCTGCACCCTCAACAACGATTTTTTTTTGTCTTTTTAATAATATCCATTCTGATTGGTATAAAGCGGTATCTCATTGTGGTTTGAATTTGTATTTCTCTGATGATTAGTGATGTTGAACATTTTTTTTTCATATACTTGTTGGCCATTTGTTTATCTTCTTTTGAAAAATATCTATTCATGGCCTTATCCCACTTTTTAATGGGGTTATTTGGCAATTTTTTGGCATTGTTTGAATTCCTTATAAATTCTGAATATTAGTCCCCTAATATATGGTTTTCATATATTTTCTGCCATTCCACAGGTTGTCTGCTCACTCTGTTGATTATTTCTTTATTGTACATAACAAGCTTTGTAGTTTAATTAAGTCCCATTTGTCTATTTTTGTTTCTGTTGCTACTGTTTTGAGGTCTTAGTTGTGAATTCTTTACCTAGACAAATGTGCAGAAGTGTTTTCCCGAGGTTTTCTTACAGTATTTTTATATTTAAGGTCTTACATTCAAGTCTTTAATCCATCTTAAGTTGATTTTGGTATATGGTGAGAGATGGGGATTCAGTTTCATTTTTCTGCATATGGCAATCCAATTTTCCCAGCACCATTTTTAAAAAGGGTGTCCTTTCCTCAATGTATGCTTTTTTTTTTTTACTTTGTCAAAGATCATTTGGCTGTAAGTATGTAGCTTTATTTCTAAGTTCTCTATTCTGTTCAACTGATCTGTCTATTTTTATGCCAGTATCATACTATTTTGGTTACTTAGCATCATAGTATAAGCCTCCAGCTTTTTTTTTTTTTTTTTCTCAAGATTGCTCTGGCTATTCAGGCTCTTTTTTGGTTCCATACAAACTTTAGAGTTGTTTTTTTCTAATTCAGCAACAAATGATGTTGGTATTTTGATAGGGATCGCATTGAATCTATAGATAGCTTTGGGTATTATGGTCATTTTAACAATATTAATTCTTCAGATTCATAAGCATGCGATGTCTTTTCATGTTTGTATCATCTTCAATTTTTTCTTTATAGAGATCTTTAACCTCCTTGGATAAATATATTCCTACGTATTTTATATTTTTTATAGCTATTTTAAATGGGACTGCCTTCTTGATTTAGTTCTCAGACAGATCATTTTTGGTGTATAGAAATGCTACTGATTTCTGTATATTGATTTTATATCCTGAAACTTTACTAAATTCATTTATCAAATCTAAGAGTTTTTTGGTGGAGTCTTTAGAATTTTCTAGATATAAGGTTATATCATCAGTGAACAGGGATAATTTGACTTCCTCTTTTCCGACTTAAATCTCTTTTATTTTTTTTTCTCTTGCCTGATTGCTCTGGCAAGGACTTCTAATACTACATTGAATAAGAGTGGTGACAGTGGGGATCCTTGTCCCGTTCCAGTTCTTAGGAGGGAATGCTTTCAACTTTTCCCATTAAGTATGATGTTGGCTGTAGGTTTGTTGTATGCAGCCTTTATCATTTTAAGGTATATTCCTTCTATGCCTAGTTTGTTGAGGATTTTTATCATGAAGGGATACTGAATTTTGCTGAATGCTTTTTCTGTGTCTATTGACATAATCATATAGTTTTTGTCCTTAATTCTGTTTTGTGATGTATTACATTTATTGATTTGCATATGTTGAATCATTCTTGCATCCCTGGTATAAAACCCACTTGATCATGGTGACTTATCCTTTTGATGTGCTATCCTTTTGATGTGCTACTGGATATGATTTTCTAGTATTTTTTGAGGATTTTTATATCTATGTTCATTAGGGATATTGGTCTGTAGTTTTCTTTTTTTGTTGTGTCCTTGTCTAGTTTGGACATAAGGGTGATACTGGCCTTGTAGAATGAGTTAGGGAGAATTTCTTCCTCCTCAATTTTTTTGAAAAGTTTTGGGAAAATTGATATTAGTTCTTCTTTGTATGTTTGGTAGAATTCAGTTGTGAATCCATCTGGCCTTGGGCTTTTGTTTGTCGGGAGATTTTTTATTATTGATTTAATACCGCTACTTGTTATTGGTCTGATGAGGAGTTCTATTCTTCCTAGTTCAGGATTGACAATAATTTTTTTCAAAAAGCCTGATGCCCACAAAGGACTACATAGAACCTCTGGGAATGAGATATAGACCAGTATTTTTTCAATGCCCCTCGGGTGACTGTAACGTGAAGCCTGAGTTGAGAAGTCCTAATCCAAACACTCCCCTATGGCACCAACTACAAAGGACCAGAACTGAACCAAAGGTTGAAGCTATAGAAGTACAGGTTGGTTCCTGAAGGCAGTTCTTCTATAAATATTATTTATGATGTGTAAGAAAATTAATGATTATGCCTCCTCAGAGGAGTTAATAAGCAATATTGTTTACATATTGTTTTAATATGTCCTACAACTAATTCTAGGCTTCAAAGGTTGAATTCAAGCCTTGAGGCATCAAGTTTATGTATAATACATAAAGAGTATTTAAGATTCTTAACCAAAGGATGATTTATATATGTCTGCCATTTCTTTATCTGCTACATATATAAAATAAAAATAATTTTTCATATTCAATAAAGTATAATTTTAAACAGTTACCCATAGTCAAAAGTTGTATTAAAACAAAACTTTTAGTTCAATCATTTCAACACATTCTGAATCAAGTATCACATGTAGTAAGAGTTTTGAAAGTTTTGTACTTATTCCAGTAAGAAATGATAGAGACATTTTCAAAGTTTATTTAGAAAGAACTTACTGAATAGACTAACAAGCCATGCACACCAGCTCCCTGCTGTTCAATTTAACTGTGGGTAGCTGAAACACCTGCTTTCTCTGTGTTACCAGATTATTTATTTGAGTTTCACTAATGAGTCCCCAGCTTGATGCCTTGTTTCTATGTTAAATCTTCTTTGAAAGGAACGTTCCCCATTCCTCTCCTCATACCCACACCCAAACAAAAGTCTAAAATGTAATATACTGCTTACTATTTAAGGACATATAAAATTGGATTTCTTCTCTAAGAAGAAGAAATGAGATTGTTGAAAAACCACTGAGGAAAACTTTTTGAAAGTTTACACCATGGATGGGAAAGAAAACATTTTGCGAGGCACTACCAAAATGTGGTGCTTTCACAAATATTTTCTAATTGAATTTTCAAGGCTTCTCCTTACAGGTGAGGAAAGTGAGGCTCAGAGAGATCAAGTGTACCCACGTTTACATAGTGAGTGACATGGGGATCCGATCCTATTTTCCTCCATGCAAGCACAACCCGTTATAGCATTACAGTTAACTTCCAGGTATTGTGTTGCTCCCAGAACATTAATGCACTGGAGAGGTCAAAAATTTAATATATGAATAATGTATACATAAAGAAAGACATTAGACTTGTCTGGAATATAATGATGTTTATCAGGAATTAGAACCCCTTTTACAATCTTTGCTTGGATATTCATATTGCTTAAATAATAAAATATGTAATACCATAACTTGATTTCATCCATATAATAGAATATTTTTCAGCTAAAGGATATTAGGTTACATTAGGAAATACTTATGATAAACTTTTAAATGGGGAAAAAAATCATGACTCTAATGCTGTGTGTTTCTAGGGATGTATGTGAAAAGACTGAAAGGGAATGTGCAAAATATTAATAATGATTGTCTTTGGGTTGAAGGGTTGGCAATTATTTTCCTTATAGTTCTGAAATTTTCTGTCTTGCACTTTACATAATAAAATATGTTATTAAAAATTTATTTCTACTCAACAATAAGAAAACAAACAACCTGATTAAAAAATGAGCCAAAGACTAACAGACATGTCACCAAAGAAGATATTTAGGCAAATAAGCATGCAAAAGATGTTCCACATCATATATAATTAGGGAAATACAAATTATAACAACAAGATGCCACCACACAACTATTAGAATGACCAAAATCCAGAACACTGTTAAAACCAAATGCAGGCAATAATGTGGAACAACAGGAAATCCTATTCTTTGCTAGTGGAGATGCAAAATGGTAGAGCCACTCTGGAAGACAATTTGTGATTTCTAACAAAACTAAATACCCTCTTACCATACAATCCAGCAATCATGCTCCTCGGTATTTACCCAAATGAACTGAAAACTTATGTCCACACAGAAACTTGCACATGAATATTTATAACAACTTTATTCATAATTGTCAAAATTTGGAAGCAACCAACGTATCTTCAGTAGGTGAATGGATAAATAAACTGTGGTACATCCAGACAATGAAATATTATTTAGCTCTAAACAGAAATGAACTGTCAAGCCATGAAAAGACCTAGAGGAAACTTGAATGCATATTATGAAGTGAAAAATGCCAATCTGAAAAGGTTCCATACTGTATGATTCTAACTATATGACATTGTGGAAAAGGCAAAACTATGGAGACAGTGAAAAGCTCAGTGGTTGCCAGGGGTTGGGGAAGGAGCAATGAGTAGGCAGAGCACAGAGGGTTCTCAGGGCTGTGAAAACAGTCTTACGATTCTATGATGATGGATGCATGTCATTATACACTTATCCAAACCCACAGAATGTACAACACCAAGAGTGAACCCTCATGTAAACTATGGACTTTGGGTGATAATGATGTGTCAGTATAGGTCCATCAATTATAACAGATGTACCACTCTTGTAGGGCATGTTAATAGCTTTTAACTTCCTGAACATATAAACCAAATGCTGAAAAATTTTAAAGAACTTGAAAAATGATCAGTCATTACCAGCCAACAATCTTCTGTAACTGCACCTTTTATCAAGCAAATATTCACACCAAACACTTAGAATACCTACAATACACCACAGTGTTCAAACAGAAGCAAGAAACTAAACTAAAACAAAACAGTATTATGATCCCGATGAGGAGATTTAAGTCTAAATAAATGCAATCCACTTCCTTCACCCCTACCCGCGAACTCCTGTCCTTTCAGATAAGTGCGTACTGTCTTCCCTATTTTCAATCATTGTATAGTAGCATTGGCCCATTGTTTTCCAGAGCTTTATAACTTAGCTCTACCTACAAATATCAACCACCCAAGATATTAATAATATAAATTTTTCTAAATCTTGATAGTAATAATTCACTGTTTCCATTCAATCTTCTATGATAGACATTTGTTTTCTTGCAGATCAGTATGGAGCACCTGGAAAACTTTTGGAAAGTATTTATAGACCGCCCCACCCCCCGCAAGTGTAAATGCATAGATTTCCAAATAACCAGACACAACGGGGAGAGGAGAAACTGCCACATGGCTGCTTTGCTCATTTTGCTTTTAGCACATGGTTCCATTTTAACACATTCCACACACCTACAAGTGGTTGCCTGGCTGGTAGCTGTTACTTATTGCAAAACTGAGATATTTGAAGCAAGTTAAGGAACTAGGGAAACGTAAATGGGAAGAGCAATCAAACTATACCTGGAAATCATAAAAGTGATAGCGTAGCAAGCCCTCAGTGTAGAAATAAATTTTTTTAGAAAGCTAATAAAGTGTAATGTTTAAGAGCTTGAGCCCTGGCATTAGACAAAACCTAGAACCGAATTTCAACTCTGCCACTAACAAGACCTATTACACTGGTCAAGTTACTTTGAATCTCTAAGCCTCTGTGATTTGATCCATAAAATGGGGAAAATAACACCTACCCTTTAAGGGTTTGTGATAATTTAGATAATGCCTCTTACATATCTTAGTACAGTGCCCAGTGTATAGTAACTACTCAAAAAATATAGTTATTGATGTAGAAGTCATTGTTTTGTTTATTATTATTCTAGAAGCTCAATCAATGCACAGTGGTATTTGCTAATGTTATCAGGATCTTTATTATGTAAATAGTAGATTATTCAAAAAGTGTTTTTTAGTTCTCCTCTAAATTACCCCCAGAAGCATATGCAAGAAAAGTTCATGCATTTTTCAATTACATCTTAATGTGTCTAATACGTCTCTTACCTTTGCTTTTATTAACAATTCCTCATGCTTACGAATTAGCTCCTCGTTGTCTGAAAGAGATGAACCTAGACTTTGTGCCTGTAAATCTCTGATGGTTTTCTGAAACCAGCAAGTAACCTAGGTAAGAAGTAATAAAGAAAGATCACAATTCAAATAATCAGAAGAAGTGAGTAAAAATTCAGAAATAATTGCTCAACCTTTCAAAACTAAAAATGAATTTCTCTTTATATAAACTATATTAAAATGATTGAGTTTTTTATTTTTCTTCATTTCAACCTTTTCATGGTTAAGAGAAAAAAACGAAATAATTCCAGAAAAGCATGAAAATGACTTATCAGTTCAGTAGATTACATGGCATGAAGAATTCAAAACCTCCTAGCAAAGAACCAAAATAGATTCCCATACAGTCCATAAATCATGCATTCTTTTAAAATATGAATTCTTTCCTGAATACAAATATGAATCTGAGTATAGTTACATAAACCCATATGAAGATATTTAACAGCATATGTAGAATTATATTTTCTGCTATGAAAAAGACAATGCAAAAATATTTATTTGCTGCAATTGCTGGAAATCTACATCCAGAAAATATAGAAGGGTTATTAAAATTCCATTGACATTACAAGTGGCTAAGGGTGTGACTGACATTCGTGTAGACTTGGTTTACAATACACGCCATACACAGTGCTAAAACAACAAATAGCAAAGAACTTGAAAGTAGCTCGTACATTTTAAAATGATGCCATAACTTGACATGGGATCCCTGGATGCAGATTCCTTATCCCAATTAAAGGAGACTTCAGGCTGGGCATGGTGGCTCACGCCTGTAATCCTTGCACTCTGGGAGGCCGAGGCAGGAGGATTGCTCAAGGTCAGGAGTTCGAGACCAGCCTGAGCAAGAGTGAGACTCCTGTCTCTACTAAAAACAGAAAGAAATTATCTGGACAACTAAAAATATATACAGAAAAAATTAGCCAGGCATGGTGGCACATGCCTGTAGTCCCAGCGACTCGGGAGGCTGAGGCAGAAGGATTGCTTAAGCCCAGGAGTTTGAGGTTGCTGTGAGCTAGGCTGACATCATGGCACTCTAGCCAGGGCAACAGAGTGAGACTCAGTCTCAAAAAAATAATTAAAAAAAAAAAAGGAGACTTAGATTTTTACTCTCAGATCCTGTACAGAGTTACCCATATGATCTCACCACGGCCACTGATTCTTAAGAGACTGCTACAAGCTAGACAGTTTGCCAGTTGATTTGGAGGCCACATCTCTATTTCATAATTTTATAGTAGGTACGATATCATCATTGCTGAGATGAGGTAACTGAGTTTTTGAGAGGTTAAGCAGCTTATCCAGGGCTGTGTAGGAAGTAGCAGAGACAGGATTTGTCCACAAGTCTACAAGATCTCAAAGTCCATGCTCTTTCCCCTATTCCCTGCTACCCGTCTTGAGTAACCTAAAGTCTCACAGTCATCAGCGGCAATGACTTCCAGTCTGAAAGATGAATACTGGCAGCCATTCACAATAATGGGCCATATCCCAAGCCTGATACTATGTTTTTCTCTAGCCAGGTTGTCTTGCCTGCAACAGCCTCAAGATGGCCAAGGAGAAAGCTAGGTTAGGTCTGAAGTTTCCCACAATAAATGGGCACACACCACATACAAATGTCAGAGTTAGAGGCCTAGAATCAGACACCCCAGGACCATTACAGACCTGCTCTCACAAAGCTGACTATGAGATCAAAAGGTCTGCACCAACTTTTAGCATTTTCTAGCATGGAATAGGCAGCAATATAGGGGGCGGGACAATTTCCCCAGCTCTCTGCTAATTGGAAATCTTTGTTAACCAGCATTTTAGCCCATTGTGGGTGCAAAGAAAAGAATATTGGTGACCCTATAGGAGTTTTCATGTGCAGTACACCTCATTCTCTTCAGAATATTTGGCAATCTATGCATAATATATACATTATCTAGCCAGTCTCCATATTTAAAGTGTTATGCTGATGTATTTACAATTACTTGAAGACAGTCTGTTTTTCTGATATCCCAGTTAGAGCTAGAGGATATGTACAATGTGCACGTTAGAACACACAGAGTATTTTATCAGGAGCTATAAAATTTATTCAATAATTTATTTTATTTTATAAAACAAAATAATTTTTCACAAAAATGCAGTCATCCCTATAAAAACTCAACTACAGGAATGATGTGAGGGTTTCCTCAAAGTAAAGTATATCATGAATATAACTAACTTTCAGAGATATTTATTTTATTAAGTAGTGGGAGTGAGTTTTACTTATTCTTAGCTAAAGTGGGAGGGACATAGAAATTTCAAGAATGCTTTAATGGGGACAGTTAATATAGAATCTGAGAGGATGAAAAATGGGTACAAACAGGTGTTCACTAATCTTTAAAAACAGGTGAGAAGCTTGAACCCTCAGATAATCCTATTAAACTTTGTGAGTCACAGACTTGTCATGTAACACATGCCAGCAGTGATGAAAGTCAGGAAAGAGTGAGTTGTTTTGATTTCTAAACAGTATCTACTGACCTCATTGCTAGATTTGGCAACTACTATCTCAACTCCTAAAGGATACTATTCCTGTAAGGCAGTACTATTCCCTTTAAGAGAATGTAGTTAGAGAACTATGGTAATGTTCAATATATCCTGTTCGCATACCTGCCTGTTAAAGCATGCTGTCTTTCTGCAGCTACACATTCTTACTACCAGATGCACTCTGAAAAGAAATATAAAAACAAGTTGGCACAAAACTCAGAAGTAGGTAGATCATCATTATGAGGTATTCACACACATGAGCAGCCTCTTAGATCACATTTGTCATGTGTGCTGTGGGGTGTACACAAAATAGCCTCTGAGTCCTTCTGATGCTAAAATAAGACACCCTAAATAACCAAGAGCATGTCAACCATAATGTTCTGCCACCCAGTAAATCAGTCATTGTGGCCTTCGAGTAGCCACCGCAGACAGCTGCACAGATATTCCAAGTGCACTTCTTATAAGCTTTCAAATTATATCAGCTGCTGTCCAAAAGCCTGAGTGATAAGTACAGTAAATGATGCATCAAGACATTTCTGTAGAATGTGGTCCCTGAAAAAGTATGAAGACATGAGCCACAGGTTGAGGGGATGAGGAAAGGAAGGAAGAACAAAAAGCATTCAAAGTATGCACCGGGAATTGGTTCTGGGCAACGAGGAGGATTAAAGGGGAAAATTAGAAGACTTTTGCTCTCTCTTCCCAGTTTCTACCTTTCAGCCTGACCAAAGCAACCTATTCATGGTCATCCCATGGATTTGGCATGACACGCTAGGTACTCAGTGCCCAGAGGAGGTAGAACTAAGGCACAGAAGGAGTGAGTCAGATCTTTTTGCTGGGGAAGGGGGAGGGCGGGAAGTAGCACCTTTCATAGAGTGACAAGTTAGAGAGAAAGGAAACTCAGCAAAGAAGGAGTAATCAGGGATGTTCAATGAACACTAAGAGCTGCTTTGAAAGTTAAAAAGGAATGACAGGAAAACTTACACCAAAAATGGTGCAGACCCGCTCTGTTCAATGTGGTAGCCACTAACCAAGTACTAGCTATCTAGTACTTGGAATGTGACTAGTCCAAACTGAGACATGCTCTATGTGTAAAATACAGTGCAGATTTCACTGACTTGGTATAAAAATAATGAAAATACCTCATTAAGAATGTTAGTATTGATTACCTATTAAAATAATATTTTAGATGTGTTGGGTTAAATAAAAAATATTATTGCTTTTCACTTTTATGTGGCTTTTTATTTTTTTAATATTTCTTTTTTACTTTTTTAATGTGGCTACTAGAAAATTCAAAATCACATATGTGAGTTGCATTATGTTATTACTGGGTGGTTCTGCAATTCAAGGGTATTCAGAGTATGTTTATTTGTTAAATGTAGATTTCAGGGCTGAGTTTTAACTAAGGGCAGTTCAAAATAGTGGAGTCAGGAGATCAGTGGAATGAGATACCAGTTAGTATTTATGGGCCACTGAGTACAGGGGTGAGGAAATGGAACTAATGACACTTTGAAGAAGTATGTTGGCTTAATTTATTGGCTGAGTAAATGATGATGGCTTCAGGGAAAGCACAGGTAACAAAGGGGCTTCTCCCCACCTTTTTCTTCCTCTTTCATTAGATGAGACTTAAGCATTTCTTGGCAGACATAGGGAACTAAAGATGCAGGCCGAAGAGGTGATACAGGAATGTACCAGAAAATGGGAAGGTTGGAAGAGAGAACTATTGAAGGTATTTAGTCTCGGACAAGGAAAAACTAGTTTTTGCTTGTTGGACATCCTGCCTAAGTTCACACAACCAATGCGTGGAAAGCCCCACAGGTGGGGCCAGAAATGTCACCATCAGAATTTATGCTTTTCTATCCAGTATTTTTATTTCTCATCATATCCATCTGCAGAAGCAAAGGATTCTGGAGAAGAGAAGCGGCTCTTATTAGGCTATGATTATGAATGTTTTTAAAATGAAGACCAAAAGGCAGGGCTGTGGTTATAGAACCTAATCCTAACATGGAAATGTTAGGTGCTGTGTACAATCACACAGTGGGTGAGACAATGGAAATATTGCATTAGAGAGGACAACGGATGTGTGGGAGGGGCCCGAGAGGAGGCAGCCAGCTGTGGGCAGAGGTGACAACAGGCACACACTGAGAATTCCTGTTCCCAAACAATATGTAACAAAGACAGGACTGAGAGATGGGAACGCAAGCAGTAGAAAATGTTCTGTGATGGTCAAGGACAAATAAGTCAGGTAGCAAGAAGGTGAGCTGCTGCCCCAGCCCAAAGCCATAAACCACTGCAGTTTCTTTTTCTACAATTTGTTCTATAATCTGAGATTGGATCTTGTTTTTTCATCTTTATTTAAAGATATGCTGTAGAAGGCAAGCTAGCAATAAGCAATTCAAACCACCTTAACAGAAATGCTTAAGGGTAGATGAAAATCACAACAAATTACTTTCATTTTCTTTTGCAGGTGCACAACGGCTCTTGCTGAACAACTAGTTACTATTAGAGACAAAAAACTGATAAAGGAGGAAAAAAGTTATTTATCTTCTTTAACCCAAGACTTTTTGACAGACTCTCTTCCAATTACCGAAACACACACATATACAGAAATGTTTTCAATTATAGTTGATGGCCACAAGTGACAGTTCTATTGTCTACTTTGATATTGAAGGCATGCTTCCACAAGGTTTTTGTTTTCTTTTATACAGTAGGGAAACCAGTTGTCTTTATTTTGTATCAGGCAATCTAGTCAAATGTGCTCCACACTTAACTAAGCAATAATCAGACTTCAAATATCCATTGGATCCATTAGGTGATAATGTATATCAGAAAAGACTCTAAAGCCATGTTGCTGATGTCTGTATTAATACCTGAGGACTTGAGTAGAGGAAGAAAGAATAATTACTACTGAACACATGGACTGAGTTTCTATTTTTAGATGTATTCTGGAACTGATCTAATTATTGGCCTGTTATTATTTGGACTTAGTCTCAGAGATTCTAGGAAGACAATGTTCACAGTTTTCTTTTGTATTATTTGGGAGCCCTTTGTAAATTACTGGAGTCAACTAGAAGGTCTTAGTGTTGCCTCCACAAATTTTCGAATCCCAGGATTCTCTGTTGGGGGGCAGTAGGAAAGCTAACACATTGTCATGAGGCAAAATTTGTTACTTTATAAACAGCTTCACATATAATCTTTCTCTTTGTCTAGTATTATAATTTTTTTATCTTCTTTTTTTTTATTTCAGCTTATTATGGGGGTACAAAAGTTCTTGTTAAATATATTGCCCATGCCCCTCCCATCCCCCCGAGTCTGAGCTTCAAGCGTGTCCATTCCCCAGACAGTGCACATCACACTCATCATGTAGGTATGTGTTTAATTTTTGTGACTTATGTTAACACCCACTTTCTCTTCTCACGTCTACATTTCAAGAAAAATAGTATAAGGACTTCCATTTCCAACATTGCTGTCAACTCTCATTTGTGTTTAGGTAGACTCTTTACTTCCAACTACTTAATGGCAGAAAGCTGTATAGTCTAATGGATAAAATCAGTACAGTGGAAGTCTCTGGACCTAAATTTTATTTTCAGCATTACCTCTGACTCATTGGGGGCAATTCCCCCAGCAGTGGGAGGAAGTCATTTTTTCAAGAAAGAAAACAGAGCTCCACCCAGTGTCTTGGCAATGTGCAACCCTGATTGTTGGACAAAATAAATGAGAAACTACCATATTGACAGGATAAATGACTGCTAAATTTTAAAGGATGTTTCAATTCTTTTAAAGTATGCCATTTATTTTGCTTGCTTATGAGTCTCCCTATAAAATGCATTAAAATTAATTGGGCCTTTTGGCTAGTCTTTGGGGACCATGAGAATGAGGGAATAGTAGAGAATGAGTCCCACTCCTGGCTAGCTTGGGATGGTAGCAGTGCTGAGGAGAAAAGGAAATCCAACAATCTCCAACACCAGGGGCAGGGAGGAAGAAAAAGAGCTCAGAGAGGTGGAAGGATATATATAGGCAGCCCCAGGACTTAGTAGATACCTCAAGCAGCAACAGCTAATTTGTCACACAATGAGTGTGGGTGTTGGGAGCAATGCAGACCCTTCTCGGGGAGCAAGCACATGCACGCGCGTGCATGCATACACACACACACACACACACACACACGCACACGCACACGCACACGCACACATTGCTTCTGAGAATGAATTTAATCACAGAATGTGTCCCACATCCCCCTCTTACCAACTGATTTGGGGGCTTAAGTAATCAAAACACTGTTAAATCATCAGTTCAATTGAACAGTATACAGAAGTGTCAAACCAAATTCAATGAAAATGTGATCAACTATAACAAGTATAAATTAGCTAAAGAAATAGTTAAAGGATAGAGGAGGGGAAAATTGATTTTTAACTTGATCTTGCAGATAAAGCTGACCTTTTGAATAAAGGAAGCTGGATACCAAGCCATGAAATGACATTTATTCCCCCTCGCAACATTTTAGAAAGCTAAGATGATTTAGTGGTTTAAAGGATTGGTGTGGGATCTGACCAATATGTAAGATTTTGTATGCCAGTGATTATTCAGTAAAGCTTAGAAAGTGACCACCAAAATATGTAGTGATGTGGTGAATATTTATTTGAACATTATTGGAGCCAAGCTGTGCTCTAAGCATTTTAAAATATATAATCTTATTTATTTTGATAACAAATGTATAGGCAGATATTATTATCATTCTCATTTTACAAAAAGGGAAACTGAGGCACCAAGGCTAAGTACTGACCCAAAGTAACACAGCTAATAAATTGATACCCATGCCATCTGCACCAGAGTCCCTGTTACTACCATTGGCCTACAATGCCATTGAAAGCAATAGTGATCAGCATGCCATTCCAAGTAGGAGAGGTTTCTAGTACTTTCAAAATCACATGCTTCTTCTACCAACACTTTAAAACACTTTGCATTTACTGCTGGCATGCCTTAAAGAGAATTCTAGAGATAGCTTAGAGCCTGTGTGCTAAAATGAAATTCTGTGATAAATTTTAATCTACGAGTCAGTAGATGTCATTTATATCTGTTACTGGACCAAACTATTGGATACCAGTATCACCACGATAATTCACCCTTTATTTTGGTCTTATACCAGCCAATATTTGAAAGCTACATACAAAGAAAGATTTATTTTCTAAACCCTTACCACTTTGTATGTTATCTCATATTAATTTAAGCAGATCAAACATCCAAGCTCTAAATCCTAATTAGAAAGTGGTGTTATATACAAAATAATACACATGAATGTGTCTGTTTACACACATACAGTTTTATAGATGACTACCAGGCACAAGACTGGTGCCCAGAGGCTGTGCTTATATATGTCATCTCTGATATCATTTTAGTTGCCTATTGCCAAGGAATATACTGAGTGATTATGATATACATTGTACCCAAATTATAAAATCACAAAACCTTCCAAATGTGAATTCTATTATCTTCCCCTCCACCCCAAAGATGTGTATCTTATATGTGATCTGGGTAGTAAAAAGAGATTGTCCACCCTCATGTCTTAATTCTCCTAGACATCCTTGACACTGTCTTGTATAAAGAAACCATGAATAACTTAGTTTTAATATATTTGTTTGTCTCACTTATGCCTGATTGGAGCAATTGAGAAAAATTACATTCATAAATCTTCTTGCCAAGATAATTAATTATGCACGAAATACTCCAAGCTGCTTCTGATTTTCATTAATGAAGCAGATTATCTGCAAAATAAGATGCGCTAGAGCTGAAAAGAAAGGTCAGCTGCTCATCTTTAAATGTAAAACGAGTGCACATTTTTACATCTGAAAAACAATGATAAGGAAAGAACATCGTATGATTATGTTTATGAGACTATCACATCCCACTTGAGATAGAAAAGTATGTGGCTTTTATTTATTCTTTTTCTGCCTTTGCTGGGAATCTTAAGTCGCCATCATGCTGGTCACTTGATTTCCTTTCCAAAGGAGAATTAGCTGAACTATTATAGCTCAAAAGCATCAGGCCATAAGCACTGAGAAATAGAGAAGCACTAAATGTATCTTTTAAGTGACCCTTATGAGAGAAGACACATCACATATTCAGACATCCATATTATTATTCATCAGTAATCTTTGTTCTAATTCTCCACTTAATTTCCCTTTTTCTTAAGTGCTTAACATGATTGACAAAGCTGATATTTTATTAAGCAAAGTTTGGCAGCTCCTATGTTTCCTTAAAGTAAGTACAGAACTGACAAAAAAATCTTTGCCCTCCAATAGAACGTCATTCCACAATGTTCTAGGATTGTCAGGTAGATCATCCAGTTACATGATCGTCATAAAACCTAAATTACTGAGTCACACTCAGTGTGATGTCCCTTCTTCACCATCGTAGCATCAACAAAACTTTCGAATAGAACATTCAAAAAAACTTAAGAACTCAGGTAAGATAATTTATGTTTATACCTACCTGGCTTTTAAAATATTTCCTTGTTCACATAATTATCAACACAGTAAGCATTAATTATTGTTTATAATATTAAGAAATTGAAGAGATTCTAATTCCTCATGAAGATACAGTTTAAATTGTGTTATATTCAAACAGCAGAATACTATATTATACCCATTAATTACTTATTCTCCTTTTGACAGAAGAATATGTCTATGATTTGTTCAACTTAATAAATACCAGGTTATAATACAGGAAATATAGGTTAATTCCATTAGTTTTTGTTTGTTTAGTTTTTTCTTTAGTAAATGTGGGTGTGCCTGTGTCTCATGCTTGTGTAACTCTAAAAGTTGGCAGTGTGCCAGAATGCTAATACCAATCATCTGCATGGACAGTGGTCTCTACATTTCTAAATTTCAAATGAGCATTATAAAGTCACAAGGAGGAAAAAATACTACTTTTGGTTTTAAACTATTAACTCAGTGCCCATTGAACAAGGATGGCTGTTAAGACTATAAAAGTGACTTTTATTTGATCATACCCTGTGAACTCAGTATCAATAATGAAATTGGCCTTCAATCCAAGACCAGTCTTTACTTGAGCATGATGGTGGAGGGGCTAGGAGTGGGAGAGTGTAATATGTTGAGCCTTCACTGTCCTTTTCAGAGGTGATGATAACAATTGCTAATATGAAGATACCAAGTTACTCTGTTCCAGGGACTGTTCCAAGTACTTGACATATAATAACTCATTTGATCATCAACACTTTGAGGTAGATATTATTAGTATCCACATTTTTACAGAAAACTGAATCTCAAGAAGGTTAAATAATTTCTTGGCTACTCAGCCAGTAAGTGGTAGGGCCAGGATTTGAACCTGGTCAACAGCCTGGCCCCAAAATCTGTGCCCTTACAAGCATGAAGAGCCAACAGTTACCTGTAACAATTATTCCAGCCACTGTCACTGCTGCAAGCAAGAGAAAACATAACACGGGTGTTTTAAGATTAAGAACCTAAATTTTATATTTAAGGAAATGACTATCTTACTTATTGACTGATTATATTTAAAATAATATTTATTCTTCTTATTATAACTAAATTAAGTTTGGATCAAGGACTGTTAGGAATGGAGTCTAAATGAAAGGCTAATTCTCTTAACCACACATGTGCATCTTAAAACCTTACTGTGCCTATGACAGCCTGTTATAACTAAATAGCATTAAGAGACCTCAGCATGTATAAAACAGTAATGCTAAACCCAGGGGAAAAAATCTGGGCTGGATGAGAAAGAATTCATAAATTGTGAGAATTAACCAAAGAGAGGGAAGGTAAAGAAACTAACATTTATTAAGCACCTTTTAATATGCTAGGCATTGTGCCTACATATTTTACATATATTTCATTTAATCCTTGGAATAACTCTGTGAGTTAAGTATTATTTCCAATTTAAAGATGAGGCCCATCAATACAGCAATGAGATACTGCTATACACCTATTAAAGTGGCCAAAATCCAAAACACTGACAACACCAAATGCTGGCAAAGATGTTGAGCAACAGGAAATCTCATTCTTTGCTGGTGTGAATATAAAATGGTACAGCTACTTCCAAAGATAGTTTAGCAGTTTCTTTACAAAACTAAACATATTATTACCATGCAATCCAGCAATCATGCTCCTTATTATTTGCCCAAATGAATTGAAAACTTATGTCTACACAAAAAGCTGCACATGGACATTTATAACTGCTTTATTCATAATTGTTAAAATTTGGAAGCAACCAAGATGTCTTTCAGTAGGTGAATGCATGAATAACCTGTGGTACATCCAGACAATGGAATATTATTCAGCACTAAACAGAAATGAGCCATCAAGCCATGAAACAACATGGAGGAAACTTAAATGCATATTACTAAGTGATAAATGCCAATCTGAAAAGGCCACCTACTGCATGATTCTAACTATATGACATTGTGCAAAACGGAAAATTATGGAGACAGTGAAAATTTCAGTGATTGCCAGGGGTTGGGGGAGGGAGCAATGAATAGGCAGAGCACAGAGGGTTTCTAGGGCAATGAAAACCGTGTGTATGATTCCATAATGATGGATACATGTCATTACACATTGATCCAAACCCATAGAGGTACAACACCAGGAGACCTCTCTCCACATCATCTCTCCCTAAAAATTTCTTCTGCTTAATCTGTATAGATTTCAGCATGGGATTATGGCAATCAGAAATGTTGCAATAAATATTCCATCTATTTGAGGTGGGGGTTTGTAAAAAGAATTCTGTCTGCTCTTACCCACAAATGACCAAAATGCATGGTCAGCATACTAACAACTGATGAGAGCTGTGCCTGCTGTCTGAGTAATGAGCTCTAATGAGCCTGCAAACCCATCAACCCCAAGCCCTCTGACCACTCAGCGTTCAGCCATAGGCCAAGGGTATAGTTCTTCATTGGCACCAGATCACTCTTCTAAGAACATTATCTCTATTTTGGGCTGACAGACTTTTTTTTTTTTACTGATGTTAGTAACAATCTAGTAAAATTCAGCACCATAATGCCTATCCAACTTCCAAGAAAACTGCAATTAACATTTCGAAATTTTAAAGAAATGTGTCTAAAAGTAGTGACCTGGAAGGAAACGAGAATCCAACAATAGAGCAAAGTCATTTTCCAAACCACCCATGGGTGTTCTGCCATTTATAAAATCAATATTATAATGAAAGAAAATAAAAATCTTTTTTAATATTACTTACTTGGGAAAACAACATGGTAGTTTGGATGAAAAGCTTTTGGAGTCAAGACCAAAGGATTTTACCATGATAGCTGAGAAACTGTGCCATGGCATCATTAATCTACATATTAACCAATGAGCTGAGGCCAGGACGTCACCCAATGCCCCTTTGGGTTACCTGGTTTTCTTGTTGGTCCCACTGACATATCTGCAGAACCTGACCCAGTTCTTGCCATTGTTGCTTCAGGTACTTGTCTAGTTGCCTTCTCCTGTCCTGCAGAAGTTCAAGAAGGCTGTCGATCTTCAGACAGCTGCTGTGAGCTCCCTGAATCAACTCGGGATTGACGTTCGGTCCATCACACTTGAATTTTTCTATGAAGTCCGTGAGTTGTTGACTTTTGTTTAAAAGGGCCAGAGATCGTTCTAAGAGTTCTAGAAGAAAATTACACAGAAAAAGGAATGATGAGATGAGCAAGCTTTTATATAGTAATATTTGGACTCAATAATTTCAAATATATGTGGATTTTATGTTAATAAATAATAAGTTGTACTGTAAGGAATTTAAATGTGTAAACATAAACTGCCTACAATACTTGAAAGAAACAACTGGTCACACATCATGGCCTATCATTTGCAATATCACTAACTGCCAAATGAGAGGACGCTAAGTTCAGTGATAGCGTGATTCAGTGTAGGGAACGGAAAAATCATGGGATTTTGACACTGTTTCAATCAGGTTTCAGCAGTGGTTAAGTGTTCTACATCCTGAGGAGATTGGAATAAATCTGAAGTTTAAAGGCTAATGCCTATAGTGGCCAAACAAAACCTCAGTGAACGTGGTGTGTAGGTGCCCAGATGTCGGGGACCACAGCACAGCAGAAAATGCTTGCTTAGTAGACTAAGCAGGTCAGTTGTCACTCAGTTCTGTCCAGCTATGGACACGAGGGAGTATGAGCCCAGCGTTCATGGAGCTTCCAGTTGTTTAGTTTCCAGTAGAGATTTTTATGTGAAAGCTTTTGATTTTTAAATCTTCTGTAATTACTATTTCTTTAATTTAAAAAACACCACAGGATAAATAAAGCATACATATCCGCCAAATGAGCCACCAGTTTGCGATCTCTAGAGCAAACAGTGTCGTAGGTTTGGGTAACATCTTGTAGAATTGGGATTTTAAGCCTGAAAATTGAAGAAGCACCAAGGGAGAGAGCACAGCTGGGAAGGAGTTGAGAAGAGCACAGTGGGCAGCACCACACTTGGGGGTCCAGTGGAGAAGCAGCTGGGAACTGGCCACTCCCCATCAGCCAGAAACCCGGCAGCTCCCCGTGACACAACCCTCTCCTTCATACTGCCACCAACAGGACCTGCCGGTTTCATCCTCTGTCTCCTACATCTGCCTACTGCTTCTCTCCCTCTGCACCACGCAAAACATCATCTGTCACCTGGATGTGTCCAGCCTTCTCATAATAGCATCCCCTCCCCAACCCATTCCTCCATTCTTCACAGTTTAGCTACAGAGATCTTTTCTAAACACACCATGTCTCAGATGCGCCCACACACTCACCCCGCAACACACATGTAATACAATGGCTTCCCGTTGACTTAAAATTACAGACAGACCCCTTCATGTGGATTTTCAGGTAGCATGGTCTAGTTTCTATCTTCCTTTTAAGACTGTCTCAATCTCTCTACCTTTCATCCCTACCTTCTTTAAATTCGTCACGTGTGCTAGACTCCCTTCTGCCTCTGAACTTTTCACTATTTCCTCTAACAGGGACACCATTCTCCTCAACCCCCTCCTTCTCTACCCTTAGTCTATGCATACTCCAGGTATCCATCAACTGTCAATTCCTCAAAGGACAAACCAGACTGGACCAAATCCTCCCAGCACAATGTTCCTCTCATTCACAGCTTTCATCATGACTATAACTTTACCACTTATGTGTGGGGTTATTTGAGCAACATCTGTCTTTGCCGTTAGGCTCCAGTGTAATACAGGGATGGGGACCAGGACTGCGTCCCAGCACCTCACACGGTGACTGGCACAGGGGAGGTGTTCGATAATTTTTACAGGATGCTGGCGTGAGAGCAAATGTATTAAAATCAGGGGGAGGATTAGAGATCAGCAGTCTTCCAGAGCTGTAGGCAGAGAAGCAGCTTAGAGGACCTGGGATTATGTGATGGAAACCAGAGCCAAGCTACCAGACTGAGAAGTGGAAAGCTGGTGATGGTGTGAAGGCAGTAAGGCAGGACAATGTTTGAGACATTCGTTGTTAGAAGAAAAAAAAAAAAATGCTGGGATAGTATCTCAAGAGAATAGCAGGGTTGAATATACTGCTTTTTTAAATTTTTCTATTTTTAGGTTGGGGAGAACTGTGAAGAACACCCAGAGAGCAAGGACCTTACCGAGCATTGTGCTACTAAAAATGGACCAAACAAGAGCTAAACCCAAGTCTCATGATTAGCATCTCAGAGCTCTTTCCACGGCAGGCTGGCACTCTACTTAGCATTCTCACTCTCGGCAGTTAGTTACACAGCGATGAATTAGGATGAGGTAGTTGGGCCCATTGTCTCTTTCAACTGACACCTTTTTATGAGAGCTGGAAGGGAGGAGGAGATAAGTGAATAGACTATAAAGAGACATTGTGAGATGAAAAGGAAGTAATTTGAAGTTATACCACATGATCTAGATCTGTCCAACAGAATATCAGACAGTAGCATTTTGTTTCTTTGCATCGTTGGCAGCCAATAATGCAAAGAAACAAACAACAAAAACAACCATGGACTTGAACCAGGAGAGAAATGGGAGAATTTAAATAGGATCAAAAAGTCAGGGAGAATATCATAATTAGAGTAAATTCCTTGAAAAAAAGAAATGGAAGCAAACAGGAACAAGATGGGGGTGGGGAGGAGAGTGCAGAAGACCTATCTATCTAGAACAAGTTCTTACGGGGACGTGAAAGAAACAACTGGAGAAACGAGGTAACAGCAGCTTAGAGGGGGCCTTGCCCATCAGACAGAAGAGCGGTGATTTATACAGCCTTAAAGTAGTAATAAGTACGACTGATTCTCCTTTTATGTATATACAGAGAGGGTGTGTTTGTTTTCCCTTGCATTGAAGAACTTACAATATTATGAACATTCTTTCCATGATGTAGCTTCTTAGGTCTTAAGTCATTTGAAGAAGGCTATTGGAAAACTGGAGGGTGAAATTGTGATTGTTCAGGGATTAGAGTACATTTTCTTCTCCTAATGTCCTGTAGCACCTTTATTGCTCACTTTTGCATCATTCTAGTATGTCTTACATTGGACTTACACACAAAGAACACTCAATAAACATACTTTGAGTAGGACACTATTCTAAGCTTTGGAGATCCAGAGTCTCATGATGTGGGGATGGAAATAAATAAGAAAATTAATTATTACTAGAGAGTAGGTGGGGTGGTATAACAGAGGTACCCACAGGAAGGAGAGAAGGAAATCACCAACAAGGGTGTACATGCCCTACTAAATTGCAGGCTTCCTGAGGACAAGGGCCATGTACTTCCCTGACTATGGCTCTGGTGTTCTCAACAGGTATGGGTTCAGAAAATGTTTAACTGTGTCTCGCTGGATTGAGGGCAAGTAGGCTAGTAAGTAGCCTGAAAATCATGTTTGCTGGAAAGGACTTTAACTAGGCATGTTTAAGCCAAAGGAGAAAAAACAAGAGGATATGTTAGTCTTCAACTATTTCAGAGATTTTCATGCGGTAAGGAGGGATGCCACTTATTCTGAAACATTCCAGAGGGCAGAAACATCAACCCATTCATCCTGGTCCTGACTTCTGCAGTATTACAGAATTTAAGCTTCTTATGCGCAACGTAGCCTTAGCATTGCTGGATAAGGAAAAAGCTTTGGCAAAGCTAATTTAAATAAAGTGGCTACTAGGGGTGAGTTTGGTTATAGTTTTTCCAGCTTTTGTCATCCTAACACACACCTTTTGTACTACTCAACTGATTATTATCTCAGAATCTTATTAGAACTGCTAGCTGCACTTATATTTTATTTCCTTAAATATAAAGATAATAGATATGAAGTCCTTAACTAAAAATCAGAGTTTCATCCGTGAGTATACATTTCAAATCAGCTAATCTTAATCATATCACACTGGATTAGTTGATTAATAAATTTCATCAACTCCCATTTTTTTTGTCTCCTGAAAACATTTTATGAAACACCATTGGGCATTTGAATTGGGAGCCAGGTGTCCTGACCAGAGAGCCCTCTGCAATCCCTGTGCTTCAAGTATCACATAGAGGTGCACAAAAATGTCGTCATAAACATGACATCAGGAAAGAAGAATATTTTGTCATCACTAAAATAACTATGTTTCCTGTCTTCAGCTAGCATTTTATCCATCTCTTCCATCTCAGAGGAGGCCCAATGGACTCACAAAGGCTATACTTCTGAAAAGCAAGACATTGGTTTTGCTATCAGCTGGATGCCAGGGATGTGTAGCCTAAGGCCCCCAAACAAAGTAGCAAGCACCCCATGTAAACTGGTTCACTGCGTCACAGATACTAGTGACTTTGAAGGAGTCAATATCAGCAGAAACAACCACAAACAGCATTAAGGTTACTTCCCTTGCCAGCTCCATCCCCAAACATTTATGGAAAAGTCTCTACTTCCACAATCTCCCAATCTCCCTGGAAAATGCTTTCATTGGATGGCCTCAGTAATGAACCTCTTTAACAAAAGCATCAGTCACTGTCAGGTTTCTGGAGGTAAAACTGCTGTGTGATGATCATGGTGGGTGGAAGAAGGTTGAATTGAGACCAGAGAACCCATCTGTTGCCTGGACTCCATTTGCCTTCCAATCTCCTAGGAGGACTTTCATGTGATTCTGCTCATCTCCTTTGGAACCAGCTAGATCACTGCTGCTGCATAAAAATGTGCAGCCGCTGCTTTAATGCAGAATCTTTTGATGCTGTTTCTAATCCTTTTTAGTGACAGGTCCTACAGACCAAGAATCAGTTAAAATTACACGTATGTATTTGGTAGGATCTCATAAAAATTTACACAGGAAAGATCGAGTCCTTTAATCTTTGAGTTTTGGAAAAGTTGTGATAAGTAATTAGTCATAATGATCTATTATCTAGGGTCCTTTGAAGGGTGATATAAACAAAAAATCTACTTGTGATTTTAAAAACACCTTCTGCCCTGTCCAGCATGACAGGCTTGCAGAGCGAGAAGTCAAATTAGAACTGTGATGAATTCAGAAAGGCATTCCACTCAGACCCAGTTCTATTTGGCAGTAAAATTAGAAAACACATTAGGAAGAAAAGAGGTGATTGTTCCTATCTATTTATCAAACCTACTCTTAAAGCAAAAGATGACAGGTCACTGCTACAAATGCCTACAAATGCCTTTCCTGCTCTGGTTCTGGCCTGCCCCAAATTCTAGTGGAAAGGTCTGGCATACAAATTGTTGGTTAACAATTAGACTATCTATCTTTATAGTTGTTCAGAGGGAGTTGAAAACCTTTTTTGTGTAGTGTTTTATTGGATTTTTATCTTGAAAAATCTCACTATTTCTTTTTTATTTAAAGGATGACCTTCATTCCTCGACTCTTAGAAGGAACATTCACTGAATTCAATCATTTATTCAACCAAGAAATATTTCTTGAGGCTCC
Source organism: Varecia variegata (assembly GCA_028533085.1). Lineage (NCBI taxonomy): Eukaryota > Metazoa > Chordata > Mammalia > Primates > Lemuridae > Varecia > Varecia variegata. Next base: position 43,487,777 of record CM052439.1, on the reverse strand, counting down.
ATGATGCACCGGGCACCTTGCTAGATGCTGAGGACAAAAGGATGAACAAGGTGGAAATGGCTTCTGTCCTCAGTAACTAAAACTAGCAGATTAAATAACTGAATCTCCTGGAGGATGCTTCCTCTGCCGTCCCCTTAGAACCATTTACAAATAGTTCTTTCTTTCAGAAGATGAGCAAAAAGAAAGTTTTATTTAACCTTTCTTGGAACAAGTTGAGGTATGCATGAATAAATTAAAAATACACATTGATACATAAGCATTCTCATATTAACATCTTTAAAAACCTATAAAAGTTTCCATGAGAAATAACATAATTTCTTGCCTTTAGTATGATGTTCATGAAGCTGAAGAAGTGATTTTAAGGACTCTGCACTCTCAAATTCATGAGTATTCTGGAGAAAATCTTCAGCCTGGTCTATTTTAATAGCAAACTACAACAGAAATACAAGGGAAAGATATTTGAAAAAAATTAATGTTCCACTTTTTGTTATTTGTAGACTTTTTCATAAATTAATGGCCTAACTATGTGTGTGTTTGTGTGATGGTGTGTTTGTGTGTGTGTTGGCTTAGGGTGTTTCTGTGAGAGTGTGTGTTTGCATGTAGCCAATTTACAAAGTTGTTGGCAGCTAGATTAATATTACTGTATTAGAGACAGAAATGATTTCAGGAGTTTTGCAAGGCTTTGCCCTGAAGGAATATGTGAACCTGTTAGTTCGCGTATCAAAAGCTGCCTCACCTCAGGAGGGCATCTCAATGGTCAGTAGCAGCTGCTTTCCAAAGCGATGCTGCAGTCTCAAGCCTGTGGCTCTCGCCTGCTTTGAAGGACAAAGCAGGTTTGCATGGAGCCACGGGAAGGCAGCTAATCCAAAAGACGTGCCACACCCGAGAGACAGACACCTGTGGCTAAGAGCAATTAGCCTAAGGGACAGCTCTTGCTCGACTTCTGAAGATCTGTCGCAATACACAATAACTAGATAAAATATGGAGCCACTATGTCTCTGTTTAACTTTTCTGCTAAAGCAATAGTTTTATCTTAAAACTTAGAAGTTTGCCCTAGAAAGATTTTGTAACCGACTGTTCACATAGATAGAATTAATTAAGGGACCTATAGAAGCCTTTTGGGAGACTTTGAACCTAAAACGAACTATCTGTTATTATGTAAATCTGTTACCCCTGGCAACCAATCACTGTACCTATAAATACTGATGTAAAACTTCAGTCTTGGCCTCAAAATTCACGGGAATATTTTGGGGACACCCAAGCACCCTCGCTTTTTCTATATTCATAAATCTATTCTTTATAAACTGTATTTTTGCCTCTGTGTATTGTTTTATTTCTATTTTCTATTATTTTTCCATTCTTTGCGACAACCCCTGCCTGAGTGACCCGATTCTTTGCTGGGACAAAGTCTCATGGTAAGAACTTTCTTCTCCTTCCCTTGGATTCCTTTCATATTTGGAAATATGTTTGCTGAAATAAACCAACTTGTTTACTGTGCAAAGGTCTGTTAAGTTTTTCAAATAAAACTATTGTGTTCTATGTAGTGAATATAGTCACCTTCAACATTCTAAGGCAGTTAAAGAATAAGCAAAAAGTTTGCTAAGGGAAACCAATGAAAGGATGGCTAACAAGTAGCCTATATAATTACGAATAATTTTAATGTAAGAACTCACTTAGAAGGTTGAAATATAGTTATTTTTTTCTCTATGATTGAACTTAGAGGTGAAATATGCAAGTTCCAGAATAATAAGTAGTCTACTCTCAGTTTTTATACAAAGCAAAAAATATATATTAATATATTTGTACATAAAGTGGTCTCAAAAGATACATACCAAATGGTGACCTTAATAAGAAATGAGATTAAGGATGAGTGAGGTGAGGTAAACTTTTAGTTTTGAGATTATAATTTGTAATTTTATTTGCATTTTATCAATAATTTTATGCATTATTTATATAAATAAAAATGAGGTCAGATAGAGCAAGAATGACAAATGGAAAATTTCTCCTCTATTTCAAGGAAAATGCACAGTAATGACACCCTAAGTGGTGAGGATGACTGGTCTCTCTTTTTGTTTTTCTCCAAGGAGAAAATAGGAGAGAGAGAGAGAGAGATGCTTAGAGTGATGTTAAAATTCTCAGGGAAATAATCTCAGAAACAAATTTTAGAAGAGGCTAAAATGTATTTGGTTATGTTATCACAGTATGTCTATAGTGGTAGACAAATAGCTGGTTTGTTCTAGCACAGAGTCAATGGTAATTATTATAGTTGACAAGAGCATTTTTTATTTCAAAATATTATAGCGGTACAAAAGTTTTTGGTTACATGGATCACTTTTGTAATGCTTGAGTCATGGCTATAAGTGTGCCCATCACCCAGATAGTGTTCATTGTACCCGTTAGGTAGGTTTTTACCCATCTCCTCTTCTCCCCTCACCCCTGCTTAATTTCTATTAAGTTTTACTTCCTTCTGTGCACATGTGTGCTCATCAGTTAGCTCCAATTTAATAGTGAGTACATGTGGTGCTTGTTTTTTAATTCTTTAGACACTTCACTTAGGATAATAGTCTCCAGTTCCATCCAAATTGTTGCAAAAGGCATTAATTCATTCTGTTTTATGGCTGAGTAGTGCTCCTATAAGAGTATGTTAGTCAATATGTTCACCTTTAGATTAGGTTTAGAGTAAGCTAATTAAGGGAAAGTATTGATGTGAAGGACATAGCAGCCTACCACAGTGCTTATCTTCTTTTTGAAGTCTTCTCCAAACTATGCGCTTTGAATTTGGTGACTTTTAATGTTTTTATGAAACTATTGGATTAACACGATCTACTGTATTTTGATTATCACAACAGCCATATAAAATCCAATTGTAAATGCAGGGGAATGGTGAGAGAGAGACTGATGACCAGGCGGTCACGCTGTAGAAATGTAGAGGCCTCTGCCGTCCTCTTAGAACAGCCTAATGGACATCTGCCGTTGTCACTTAGGGACAGTGCTCCTAACTTGCAGCAGTGTTTGAGAAGAGAATGACTTACCTGAAAGTTAAATCTGTGAGCCTGACATCATTCTGTAATAATAATGAACTATGCAATAAGAAGTCATTTTGTACTTCAAAGGAACTCCTGCATGTACATAGTTCATTCATTAAGGGATCATATCCACACATTATTTATCTATGTAATTCACTCAATTTCTAATAACTGATTTTAAAGATACTCCTTAAAGAGAACCTCAAAGAGAGAGAGAGAGAAAAAAAAAAAAAACACCACTCCTACGTAGGTGATTTGGTTTTTCCCTGTAGAACATTACAAAAATTTTTCAAGCCACTGTATAACTTATATCTATATTTCAGCTTATTTAAAATTAAAAATAGATAGATCTATAAGCAAACAATGCTTTATTCAGAAAAAGCTTTCCTAAACTTCTGTTAACTTTTATCTTACTGATATTTTCTTTTCCCACCTAAAATTTACACTTTTCTTCTTTCTGCAGCTTATGTAGGGCAGAAGTGGCAACAGGGGACCACTTTTCGAAGACCCTAGAGTTAATTTCACCCTCTTCCTTTTTATCACTAATGAAAATTGCTTTAGCATGCAACAGAGGCACGAAGATTTATGTAGGAGCTTGTCTGCAGCTTAGTATGAAATGCTCCACAAAATTGGAAGCAGGATAATACAAGAAACAATTAGTCTTTTCACTAGATCCAATAAAAGCTCGCTGAAGTATAAGAATAAGAGTGCTGGTCTGAATTATGGTTTTATGGTTTGACTAGTATTTCCTTTTACTTCATGCAATATCCAAAAGTAATTTGCTCATCATGGAAAAAATAAGCTAGCATTAACACTAAAACACAGCAAGAAACAAATATTGGGGCTAATGTTAGAAAAAAGATAATTTCCTGTGCTCAAAAGATCCAAGTTTCAAGGGCGGTTGACACCTACCCCACACTTACTAAGATGGAATGAATCAGGTGTATCTATAATTTGGCCTCTGTAGGTATATTTCAGCTGTTTTATTTCTTTTCAGGAAAAAAGATTGCATATGGAACTTTTCCCTACGATGGTCTCTAAAATGAACTGTGAGTTGGACTTAAGTGCTCAAATGGTGAAAAACAAACCTTGGAAGTTACAATACAGTTTTTGCTCTTCCCTTTTGCTTTTAAACGAGTTCATGATGCATGAGATTGTCTACCTCAATTTTTATGTTCTATTACTAATCTTCTTTCCATCGTTATTTTGGATGTAAGACCCAAATTTTCAGTTTCAAGATGTCATATTTTTCAAAGTGAGTGCTTTATCATAATGAAGCAGTGCTCTCACATCAGAATGAATGTGCTCCCACTTGACAGAGAAGCTAAAAGTGAAATTTCCAATAATTGTCTTATACCAGATATAACACCTCCTTTGATAATGTTCTTTGAATTTCACATTTTGAAATTGGGAACCTCAAAAAAAAATCACAGAATTCAAGAAAAATCACAGGGAGAAATTACTGTCTTAGGTCTAGGACTTTTTCCTTCCCTTAAATTTTAATAAGTTTGAGCTATGGGAAATCAACTATATACCTTAGAAAAGTATTCTATAAAATGCTTTAAGTACAAGTCAAACATCCCATGGAAAATTCTGTAATTTCTTTTTTAAAAAAATAAGCAGAAGAAATTTTATCCTCCACCTTTTAGCCAACAAGAACACTCTAGACCAGTATTTCCTAGTAATCTTGTAATTAAGGTAACTGTATGACTATCTTCTAAAGAGGGAAATAAATCATGACTTCTGAGTTAGAGTTCCTATTTTTACTTAATGTTTTACTTAATTTTAGTTAGCTGTACTTTGTTTTTGTTTGAAGACCTACACTTAAAATATTAACAATTTTATTTTTTGATAATCAAAAATTAAATGTATTGTGTATGTCTTGATTATTCTGCCATTTTGTTGAACTGATTGCATTGCCCATTTGTGGAAATAAAACATTTCAGGAGTGCTATTCATTTGCTCAGATGTAGACAAGGGAGTTTTTAAAAATACAAACCTCTAAGGCATTTTCAAAAAATTCAGAGGTCAACCTAAGGAGCTCCCTTCTTCTTTCAAGCATGGAGACCAGGGTAGCCCACGCTTCACTCAGAGTCTTGGCCATGGCTTCGTACACCTGACTCTGATCCTGGTTCTCTTCAGCTGTCTTGTCTGCTTCCTGCAAGAGGTCCCATACTCGATCTTCCAAAGCCTAAGTCCAAGAGAGGAAAAGGCATAAAGCAGAGTGTTACTCAATGTAAGAACACAGGATCGCATTTTAAACACTTGGATATTTGAAACTGCATGTGGTCTAAGGAGTACTAGAAGAGAATATGTAAACACAAACTGTTACCCAGGCAGGCACAACAAGCAGGCAGAAGGGAGCAATAGAGATTGTGGTGAACCAGGGAGCATGGCCAGGCTAAAGGCACTCACATTCAAACACTGTTCAAGCACTGTAGAGATTTACCAAAGACACATGTTCCTAGGGGGTATAGAATATTGTGTTGATCTCACATTTCTAAAACCAATAAGATCACTCACTTCCAGAGAGTTATCATGAAAAAAAATTGTGAGAAATGAACCTAGTAAAACTTACTGTTTATTTTAAATAATTGTCATTAATTGCTAATATGCCTGTGAAACTTAATGTAAATCTTAAGAATACATTCTTAAAAGAGAATATTCATAATGTAAAAATTAGAATATCTGTAACCAACATTACAGAGTTTGGACAAAATATGGAAAGTGAAAGGGAACATGTGCTTCCATAATTACCTCATTCAGGGATAGGAAGAGGATTCAATAGATTCCATTTAGTTCTTAAAGTTGGCACCAAAATAAAGGTATAATTTTTTAAAATGTAGTAGGTTAAAAATAGTATGCATAAATTCTAAAATATCAACAGAAAAAATAACTGAAAATGTGATAAAACAAAATACAACAAAGCAAACAAAAGAAATAGATTTATCAGGACACACACATGCACACAAAACAAAATGTATAATTAAATATCAATTAACACAAAAAAAGTGGATAAGTTAACAAAAGAAAGCAGGACTAGTAATATTAATATCAGACAAATTATAACAGAAATCAAAACAAAAATCATTAAGGCTAAAAAATGGCATTTTATATTGATAAATAGTACAATCCATAGTATAGGTGAGTGACTCATGAACCTTTATGTCTGTGACATTGAAATATTTCAAATAGATATAACCAGTCAGACCACAATATAATAAAAGTAGAAATGAACAAGAAGCCCAGATTATAAAACAAATCACTGAGACAATTTAAAAAAACACTTTGAAGAATAATTCTTAAATCAAGTAGAAAATACAAACTACAATTATAGGCTTTAAAAAATAATAATAATGAAGCTACTACATTTAAAAACCTATAATATACAGCTCAAATAAAATATATAGCATTAGATAATTTTGTTTTTAAAGAAAGGCAAAATAAATTAATTAAACATTCAAGTCTAAATTATAGAAAAATGCTAATAAAAAACAAATATTAAGGGGGATAAATTGATTCAATACAAAATCAGAAATTAGTAAATTAAAAAAATGTATCAGAATTGATTTTTTTAAATAATTGATTCATCGAAAAGCCAATGAAATATAAAAATATATGATATCTGACAGACATCAATTAAAATGGCTGAGTAGATAGCTCCCAGGGCCTATCTTTCTATAGAAATGTCAGAAAAGCAAGCAAAAACTGTCTTAATCAACTTTTTCAGAATTCTGGAAAGTAGTCAAAGGTTTACAGTACACAAGCAAAGGTGAAGTAAGAAAAAGGCAACTTAAAAATGGTAGAAAGGCTTTGAGATATTTTTACTTGCCCTTGCCCACCCCATCCTGGGTTCAGCAGAGACTATTAGAATGTATAAGAATAATAAGATTCAACTATATGTTGTCTACAAGAAGCCCACTTTAAATATAAAGGAGGAGGTAGATTTTAAAATTAAATAAATTGGGATAACTATGTGGGGTGGTTGATAAGTTAACTAGCTTGATTGATATAACATGTGATAATTATTTCACAGTGTATACATATATCAAAACATCACCTTGTATACCTCAAATAGATACAATTTTTATTTCTCAGTCATACCTCAATAAAGCTGGAGGGTAAAAAAAGTAAATGGATGGAGAAAGATATACTATGCTAACTCTTAAAAGAAAGCTGGAGTATCTATATTAATTCTAGATATACTATGCTAACACTTGAAAGAAAGCAGGAGTATCTATATTAATTCTAGACAGGGCATATTTTAGAATGAGGAATACTATTGGGGATTAAGGTGGGTATTACATAATGATAATGGGGTCAATCTCAAAGAACACATATGCATCCTAAATATGTACGAGCCTCATGACAAAGAATCAAAAATGCGTGAGGCAAAACTGATATAACTACAAGGAGAAATAGATAAATCTGCTATAATAGTTGTAAACCTTAACATCTCTCCATCAGTAATCAATATATCCAGCAGGCAGAAAATTATTAAAAATATACATGAATTGAACAATACCATCAATCAACTGGATCTAATTAACATTTATAGAATGATTCCTCTAACAACAGCAGAATATACATTCTTCTCAAGATCCCATGGAACATTCACCAATATAGACCATATCCTGGGCCATAAAGTTTACCTTAACAAATTTAAAAGAATAGAAATCATACAAAGTATGCTCTCAGATCACAATGGAATTAAACTAAAAGTCAATAACAGAAAGGCAGCTGCAAAATACAAAACCATTTGGAGATTAAACAACATACTTTTAAATAACACATGGGTCAAAGAAGAAGTCTCCAGGGAAATGAAAAATATTTTGAACTAAATGAAAATGAAAATACAACTTACCAAATTTGTGGGATGTTGGAACTGCAGTGCTTAAGGAAAATTGAATACATATATATGAAAAGAAAAAAGATCTAAAATCAATAGTCTGAGTTTCCACCTTGGGAAACTAGAAAAAGAGAGCAAATTAAATCTCAAGTAAGCAGAAGAAAAGAAATAATAAGAATTGGAAGAGAAATCAATGAAATAAAAACAATAGAGAAAATCAATGAAACCAAAAGCTGGTTCTAAGAAAAGATCAATAAAATCAATAAACCTCTAACCAGGGTAATCAAGAAAAGAAGGGAAAAGAAATAAATTGCTGATATTGGAAATGAGAGAGTGGTCATAGCCATTGATCCTATGGACATTAAAAGGATAAAAAGAAATATTATGAATGACTCTATGCCCACAAATTTGATAACTTAGATGAAATAGCCAAATTCCTTGAAAGATACAATCTACCAAAACACACAAGGAAAAACAGATAATCTGAACAGGCTTGTGTCTATTAAAGAAATTAAATCAACAATTAATAACCTTCCAAAAGAGAAAGTGCCAGGTCTAAATGGTTTCACTAGTGAATTCTACCAAATATTTAAAGAAGAAATGATACTTCAAAGCTAATGAACAAATTCAGCAAAGTTACAGGGAACAAGATCAACATACAAAAATCAGTTGTGTTTCCATTTACCAGAAAATAACAATCTGAAAAGAAAATTAAGAAAACAATTCCTTGGAATGCACTTAACTAAAGAGGTGAAAGGGCTCTACAAGAACTACAAAACACTGATGAAAGAAACCATAGATGACACAAACAAATGAAAAAGAATCTCATGCTCATGGATTGGAAGAACCAATATCTAAAAAACCTCAAAGAACTAAAAGTAGAACTACCATTCAATCCAGCAATCCCATTACTGGGTATTTATCCAAAGGAAAAAAAGACATTCTATAAAAAAGACATCTGTACTAGAATGTTTATAGCAGCACAATTCACAATTGCAAAGATGTGGAAACAACCCAAGTGCCCGTCAACACATGAGTGGATTAACAAATTATGGTATATGTATATCATGGAGTACTACTCAGCCATAAAAAATGATGAACTACCTATTGTATTATCCTGGATGGAGCTGGAGCCCATTATTCTAAGTGAAAGTATCACAAGAATGAAAAAACAAACACAATATGTATTCACCATTAAATTGGTACTAATTGATCACCACTAATGTGCACATATGGGAAGTAACATTCATCGGGTGTGAGACAGGTGGGAAGGGGGAGAAGGGGATGGGTAAATCCACACCTAACAGATGCAGTGTGCGCTCTCTGGGGTATGGGCACACTTGTCAGGCAGTGCAAAGGCAATTTATGTAACCAAAGCATTTATACACCCCCATAATACTATGAAATTAAAAAAAAATCAAATACTTGTCAGTACTATACATTTTCAAAATAAATAAATAAATGTCCATACTGCCCAAAATAATCTACAGATTCAATACAATTCCTATCAAAATACCAACATCATTTTTCACAGAATTAGAAAAAACAATCATAAGGAACTAAAAAAGAGAACAAATAGCCAAAGCAATCCTAAGCAAAAAGAACAAATCTGGAGGCATCTCATTATTGGACTTCAAATTACATTGCAAGATGACAGTAACCAAAACAGCATGGTACTGGTATAAAAGTAGGCACATAGAACAATGGAACAGAATAAAGAACCCAGAAATAAAGCCACATACCTACAACTAACTGATTTTTCAGCAAATCAAACAAAAGCATGCACTGGGGAAAGGACACCCTATTTAACAAATGGTGCTGGGAAAATTGGATAGCTTCATGCAGAAGAACGAAACTGGATCCCTCTCTCTCACCATACACAAAAATTAACTCAAGATGGATTAAAGACTTAAATGTAATAGCTGAAATCATAAAAATATTAGAAGAAAATCTAGTAAAATCTATCCTTGACATTGGCCTAGGTAAAGAAGTTATGACTAAGACCCCAAATACAAATACCACAAAAACAAAAATAAATGGGACTTAATTAATTAAACTAAAAAGCTTCTGCACAGCAAAAGAGATAATCAACAGTAATTAGACAACCTACAGAATGGAAGAAAATATTTGTAAACATCTGTCAAAGGCCTAATATCTAGAATCTATAAGGAGCTCAAACAAATCAGCAAGAACAAAACAACCCCATTAAAAAGTGAGCAAAATACATGAACAGACATTTTTAATGGAAGAGAAACAAATGGCCAGCAAATATATGAAAAAATGCTCAACATCACTAATTATTAGGGAAATGCAAATTAAAACTGCAATGAGATACTATCTTACCCTGTCAGAATGGCCATTATTAAAAAGTCAAAAAACAATAGATGCTGGTGCAGATGTGGTGAAAAGGGAATGCTATACCTGTTGGTGGAAATGTAAATTAGTAACAACCTCTGTAGAGATTTTGCAAAGAACTAAAAGTAGACCTACCATTTGCTGCAATAATCCTACTACTGGGGATCTACCCAAAGGAAAAGAAGCTTTGTTATAAAAAAGGCACCTGCATTTGGATATTTATCTCACTTCACAATTGCAAAGATAAGGAACCAACCTAAGTGCCCATTGATGAATGACTAGATAAAGAAAAAGTGGTGTATATATACCATGGAGTACCACTCAGCCATCAAAAAGAATGAAATAATGTCTTTTGCAGCAACTTGGAGAGAACTGGTAGCCATTATTCTAAGTGAAATAACCAAGAAACAAAAAACCAAATACCGCATGTTCTCGCTTGTAAGTGGGAGCTAAGCAATGGGTATGCATGGTCATACAGAGTGACTTAATGGATATGGGAGACTCAGAAGGGTAAATCATGAGAGGAGGTGCAGGATGAAAAATTACCAATTGGGTACAGTGTACACTATTCAGATGATGGGTATATTAAAAGCCTAGATTTCACTATGCCATTCAACCATGTAACAACAACAACAAAAAAAAACACTTGTACCCCCTAACTCTATTTAAATAAAAAACACCAAAAAAAAAAAAAAAGAATACATAAGGAGAAGAAAAATAGTAAGAGTTCTAAATTCTAAGATAACTCACTCATATGACAAAGAATGTAGTAAGAACTGAAACAAGGAGAATTTGGTAATTCCATGGCAGTGATGCAGGGGAAAATAAGAAATAATGGAATGAATTGATTCTAGAGAAAAGCAGGTAAACATTTAACCTCCCAGTGACATTTCTCAGATTTGACACAAAGGTGATAAGATAAATCTGAAGATTGGCTATTACTATATCTAAGAGGGGTTGCCTTTGGAAGTATTTTTTACAGAGTCCTCTTGGCCTCGTTAAACACATATAAAATAATTCCTCTTAATGCTGTTCTTTTCCCACTGAAATGGCACTATATAAAACAGTGCTGTAGAGGTTTTATAGACAAGCAGCTTGAAGAACTACAATTCTGGCTTCTACTATTTCCTGGGGACTCTCCCATGACCTCTAGTGTGAACCACAAAATGTTCTATTCATTGCAGACCCAAGGCCAGAACATTCTTGCAGAACCCTCTGGATTTAATTTGGTACAAGTTATACTTGGGATTTTTCCCAAGAAGGCCAATAGACATTCTGCTTTGGGAATCTGCATAAAATTGTTCACTCAAAATTCTCTTGGAATTTTAGATCATTCCTGTGGTGCTGGGATCAGAGTCCAGTGCTACCCAGGGCCTGTCAAACACCATCTGAAATACTGGAGGAAACAGGGACACAGACCGAACTAGGCAGGATTCATAAACAGGGGTATTTCTCAGCCAATCCAGAATCTCAGGGAAATGACCAGTTAAAGTGTGTTTCCTATGAGTTTCTGGAAATAGAGCATGATCTGAACCCAAAGCCAGAATCCACTGGCCAGGTGTTTAATCTTTGGCACTTGGGTTTCTGAGACACCACTTCCTCAGCCTTGGTAAAGGTGTTGGGAAGGCCGCGTGATTTTCCTCGTGGTCCCCAACTTTCTAGGTGTGCCCATGAGCCATGTCATCCTATGAGCCAGCCCTTCCCTTCTGAGTCTAGTGATCACTCATAGGCTGACAGCCTCTCAGGAAATACTATTTTATTTTAACATGCATTGCTGAGCCTCCATGGACATGATCTCTTTCTTTTCTCTTCCCCCCAAGGAGCAGGGCGTGTCAGTTAGGCAGGCTGAAACATAAATGCTAGTAACGTACTAATGGAGAGGGCTAGAGGGCATAATACCCCACGCACACCAATGACAACGATATCAAGTTTGTGAAGGAGCCACAGAGACCTGAGTTCTGTCTTACTTCTATTTCTAGTTCTAGCACCTAACACTGGTTCTCAGACATGTTGGGCATTCGTAATTGTCACAATGTGTGTGCGTGTGTGTGGCGGCACTGATGAAGGATTGTCTCTCCAAATAGCATCCCTACTGAGAAACACGGAATGCCCTGCACGTATCAGAGGCTCAAAAAACATTGGTGGTAGAATGTGTAGGAACGATCTAAGAGGTTTCAATCATTTCCTTTTCTTTCACGAGCTGTTAGAGCTAGAGGAGACATCAGAGGCCAGTTGTTTCAATGGGACATCAATTTTAGGACGCCTCTAACAAAACTGCCACACAGCACTGATTCTAGAGCACCAGGGTTCCCTTACTTTGGGAACAGATTCTTCCACGACTATTAGAAGTTTTTTCTGACTGGACCAAAATCTGCCTCCTCATTCCCCAGACTGCCACAATTCCCAACTTTCCATTTATTAAAAACTCCTGATGACATCCTCCAAGTCTTCTATCTCTCTCACTTCTTACTTAGACTTGAAGAGTTCTTTTAGAAATCTCACAGGATTTGTGTACTCTAGAAATTTAAACCAGGCAAAGTTGAGGATATAATTTTGAACACTGAAGCGAGCCTAGTGCTCCCGACTTCACCCATCTCCTCAAGCTGCCCCTCTCTGTCACTGTTGGCTGGACATAGAGACGGAGATGCCGTCCACATGGAGGGAAGCAGGGAAGCAGCTCTTCAAGGTCGAAGATCATCAAAAACCATAGTATTTGAAAACGTACTTAAAAGGAGGAGAAATCTCATTTTGGCATGCCTTTATCAATCAATTCTGTAATAATGCTGCAATATAAATGAGAATGTTTGTATAATGCTTTATAGTTTAAAATTTATATATCATCCCTCCAGTACTTATAATATTCTCAATTACCAGGGACCTGTAGAAGGTATTTCACTTGAATGGAGTGTCCTTTACCTTCTTTTAAAGCTAAAACCAAACTGTCACTTGCTCCAATACAATGATACTCTCAATGACTCTTACCATTCAGGGAAGATAAGACCTAATGGAACCTGCAGTTAGTTATTCATGAACATATTCACTCAGCCATCCTCTCACTCATTCAACAAGCACTTTTCAAGCACCTCTTAAGTAGTACAGAGTGTGGTAACAGATATGAAAGATTGAGAGAGGACCTAGTTATTGTTGTATTGTTTTCCTTTCCTCCATGCTCCAGCTTTTTCTTAATACTCAGCCACTCCTCAACTCATTCTTGATTAGTTTCTGTCACCACCCTCCTACTGAAATATTCTTGTGTAGGTCCCTATGACCTTATATCATTCAATGCCAACAATCTTTATTTCATCACCTCTTTGTGAGTAATACTGTTGTGTGCTTCATTAAAATATTTTTTCTTCCACTGGCTATTGTGCACTCTGATTTTCCTTTTGTGCTTCTGCCTTCTTTTACAAATTTACTTTTTCTGTGTATTTTTAAACATCTAGGTGTTCCAGGATGCTGTAGTCTTTGCTCTTTTCCTCTCACACAACAAGTGTCAGGGGTGGGGGTGGAAGGCCTCTATCAAAATCATCTGGGAAACTTTCTCAAACTACACTCAACTTCCTCCAGAAACATTGATGTGGTCCTGAGGGCAGAGGGCAAGCAACTCCAAAGTTCAGATGTGTTATCACAGTAAGCCACTGGTGTTGAGTGGATTGTGTCTCTGTACAATTCAAGGTTGGGTGGAGAAGAAAGTGCAACAGTCGTTACTCAACACCCTCTTTCAAAGTGAGTATGTTTAACTCTTATGACTACAACCTCTGAGTACATAATTCATTTCTCCTGATTTTTGAACTCTATTGAAAATCTCCACCCAAACATTCAACAACTAGCTCAAACTCAAAACATCAAAAATGGATCATGCCGTTTTCACCCTGTCTGCAACTCACCTGGAGCCGCCAGGAACAGAACACAGAAGACCACCTTCACCCTTCTCCCCGACATCACCTGCAACTCCAATGTCTAACCTCCTACATACTGTTCAAACCCTCTTCTTTTTATATTTCTCTCCCTGTACCTCAGTTTGGTCTCTCAACATTTCTCACCAGAATTCCTATCACAGCCTTTCAACTTGTCCTCCTGCCTCTAGGCTCACCCTTACCCAATACAGTCTCTGTGCTGACGCCATGCAGATCTTTCTAAATCAGAAATATGTCACCCAGCAACTCATAAATCTTTCCTAATTGATTTTAAGATAAAATTCAAAGTCCAAGCATAGTAAATAAGATCCTCAATGTTTAATTCCCTTTCTAGTCTTACCTCATGGCTTACTTTCACACACAGTTCTGTAGCCTTCAGAAACTATTGTGGTTCCCTAACTCTCCTATGGACTATCATCCATGTCTCAGCTCAGAATACTCTTCCTGCTGGCCTCCCACTCTTCCCTCTCCCTCAAGTGACTCGCCTATGCCTGAACAACTCTTCATCATCTCTCAAAACACGGTTCAGGAGTTGCCTCTTTCAGCAAGCCTTCCCTGACCTTCCTCCTCCACTTCTACACGGGTCAGAAGTATTTTCCCCTTTAAAGTGTCTTCCATCATTATAGAAATTATCATAGTGCATACATTTTCTACTTTTCTGATTATAAAATTAATGTAATATCATATTTAAAATGGAAAAATACCAAGGTAATTATAAAATATAAAAATTATCCATAATCCCACTGCATAGAGATACCCAACATTAACATTCATGTGGTTTTACACACACATACACACACACACACACACATGCACACAAACACACACAATTAGAATCATATGGTGTAGATCAAGGATCAGCAAACTATTGCCTATGGTCCAAATCTGACCTGCTATCTGTTGTTGTATGACCTGTGAGCTAAGAATAACTTCTACATTTTTAAGTGTTGAAAACAAAATTTTAAAAATACTACTTCATAACATATGAAAATTATATGAAATTCAAATTTCAGTGTCCATAAATAAAGTTTTATTGGAACATAACCATGTCCATCTGTTTATGTATTGTCTACAGCTGTTTTCACACTACAACAGAAGAGTTTGAATAGTTGCAACTTAGAAAGTAATATAACTCTAAAATATTTACCTGAATATTTTAAGATTTAGGTAAAATAGCCTAAAAATATTTACCATCTGACTCTTTAACAGAAAAAGTTCACTGACTTCTGGTATAGACAGCTGTGCATTGTTATTCTGCATCTCATCATATTACAAGTCCTTTCTTTTTTAGGATTTTGTAGCAATATTATCTTTAGCAGCTATCAAATATCCCATCACATGGATGCTATAATTTATTTAATTATTCCCCTTTTGTTAAATTTTAAATATGGCTTGTTTCCATTTTTAACTATTGTAATATTGGGCTGAGTAAATTCTAATATTCATTTCATTTAACTTCTTGATCCATTCATAAAAATCTTTGTAGACCTCTTTCATTTCCATGAAGTACATTCCTACAATTAGAATGGTTGGATCAAGTGTTTTCCACATTTTCAAAGCTCTTGATGCAATTGCTAAGTTGTTCTTCAGAGAGTTTGTATCAGTTGACTAGCACTATCACAATATATTGTCTGTTTACTTACTGACTTCCCCACTAACCTTTGAGGATAGGGACTTTTTTTTTTTCATTCCCTGTATGCAGCATGGTGTGAGGCTCATAGAAGTACACAATACATATATGAGGAATGAATAGCCAGGCCTAGGTCATTGCTCATTTATCCAGGTCTAGTCCCAGCACTGTAGAACAGCTTTTCTCAATCTTGAGAACTCAGGAACTCAGAGAACATGTTGTGGAACCCCTGTTTGAGAAATCACCAAAAGAGTCCAACTCTGCCACTCTTTTGGCATCAGTAAAATGAAATACAGTGTAAGCATTGAAATTTGGCAGCTTATATTCAGATATTTTAAGATAATCATAAAAAAATTTGAAATTATTTTAGATACTTGTGGATCTCTGAGACTATATTTGTGGACTCCCAGGGATCTGAGAAGCACAGTTTGAGAAACAATGCGATAGAGAAAATGAGAGATGAGTGAAGCCTGCTGGGGGAGGTGATGTCTAACTGCGCCAACGGGCAGCTGCAATGTCAGCAAGCAGCATCGGAGATGCTCTATGCTGATGAGCAGTGTTATCAATATATTCCGACCAATGAGAAACCATTCTGCCTTTGCAGGCTTGTGGTTGCACCATTTGTGGAAGGTAAGAAGAGGGTAGCAGCTTGAGGCAAGAAAAAATCATACGGTTTAACTGAAAGGGATGGAAGAAGGAGGTATTAAAAGATGGAGGGATGTTCTGGATGGCAAAGCATCTGGAAATCAGAAAATTTGGGGGAACACAGGCAGAAATGGTGAGATTAACAGAGCCAGGAAGCCACAGGTCATTCCAAAGTTTGATGTAAGAAGGTTGAAACCAGAAAGGACAGAGTAGGGCTGGGCATGGTGGCTCATGCCTGTAATCCCAGCACTTCCAGAGGCCTAGGATGGAAGATAGCTTGAGGCCAGGAGTTCGAGATCAGCCTGAGTAACATAGCAGGACCTCATCTCTACAAAAAATCAGGGGAAAAAAAAGAAAAGAAAAGAAAGAAGGAACAGTATTATGAATGAGGTAAAGCTTGCAGGAAGCATCACAAACACATCAAAATGATACACCTCACAAATGCACAGAGTAGGATTTGATATTCCTCTTGTGGAATCACACTAGATATGAAGTAGATGCTGCCAGAAAACATACATAAACAAACAATTACTCAGATGATTTGATTGATGTATTCAGTCAATCTGGAAAATGGGATAAAGATCTATTTTGTTTAGTGCTTATTTGTGGATGGAATTACCCTGATATTTTTACCTGTCTACTTTAATATTTTTTGATGAGATTAAAAATTTTTCTTCTTATAAAGAGGATACAGAGTTTGCTCATGAAGAAAATTTTGAGGTAATATCTTATCTTTCATGTATAAAGATGATATTTTCTAATCAACAAAAATTCATGCACATTGATTTGTTTCTCCAGTGGTGGTAGAAATGAATTTGCCTTGAGTGGCCACATTATAAAATAAATCTGCTTTTTGATGTGTGGTGTGCAGTATAACATAGTGATTAAGAACAAGACTCTGGGGTCCACATTCTGGTTTTACTACTTAGTAGCTCTGCACATTTTACAAGTTACTTTTTCTCACTAAGTCACAGCTTCTTATAAAATAGGAACAATAGTAGTACCTATCTTATAAGATTTTGTGAAGATTACATGAAGTAACCCATGGAAGCTCTTAACAAAGCACCTGGTATATAGTAAGCATTCAATAAAGTTAGCTATTATTTTAGTTGTGTTTATCTTTATGTATACCTTCTTACTACTATTATTGTGTATATATAAAACTACTGATGGAGAACATATTGAGGTCCCAGTAGGAATAAAGTAAGTGATGCCACACCCATGATGGGAAACAAAAATCTAGATCTGATTTGAAGCATCTAGATGAAATGCCAATCACTCCAACCTGCAATGGCAATTTCAGAAATGATGAAAGTTAAAAAAATAAGATATTTTAATCTGAGTCCAAATAACAATGACCTATTTTCAAGAAACATGTATGTTAGAATATATTTTTTAAATACTTTTTTTTCAAAAAAACTGTAACTCACTTATTTTGTCCTTAAACTTTGCACTAATTCTCTCTGGTGAAATAATTATTTTTTATATATGAAAACAATTGTATCACATACACTAGTGAGATGGATAGTACAAATATTCACTACTTAAAATTGAATGTAAAAATGTAGCAAACTTGACAAAAGTCTATATTGTATAAAGTTCAAGTCTTAAGTATTTTGGGCTTCACAGTTAATCCAACTGCATTACCAAATTTGGTCGTAAGTTTCTGAAATCCATGTTTAAGTAAGAATGAAATGTTGCATTCTGGGATTTGTAGTTTTCCTGGGCTGAAGATTGTATTAATGACTAGGAAGGTATTGACATATTCTTTCTCATGCATCCCTGGGGCATCCCTCACTAAAACTGAGTGAACACATGTGAAAGCAAATGTGTGCTGCCATTGTTGCAATTTCACTGCTCACACTGATGCAAAATGTATTCTAAATCAATGTTTATAGTCATCTGTTATTTCTTATAATGCTAATAACTGTTCTAATAAATTTGGTTCAAAGCCCATTATGCAATGCATAAAAATTATCAATTGTTAGGAATAATAGTCATTTGCTGATAGGTGAATTATGTGTGGGAATTGTTATGGAACTGTTATCTGTAGATATAACAGTTTTTGAATCAATAAATACTTTAGTTTACTATCAATTTGATTCTAATTCTACTGCCAAGCATTTCTGTTACTAATTACTACATTTCAGAGTCAGGATGAAGATGTCATCTGAAATTTGTATTCTACAGATGAGATCTGGGTATAGATTTTTCTGAAGTTATACATCTTTTCCTCTCTATCAGGCAATCTAAAATACATCCTAAGTAAAGAAGAATATAGAAAACTAAACTCTTGAAAGCCACAAATTTTTTTTCTGGCTTCTTGAGAGCTTTTAAATTACCAAATTTACAATTTAGAAAAGATTTTAGGATTGCTCTATTCAAACCTAGTAAGAACACATTTCTTTAAATATTTTCAACTACACAGGTTAATTGACAGTGATTTCTCTCAAATTTTACTATCTGTAATAAAGTATTACCTTCCCTGTTTTAATCAAGTAAAGGGATCTAAACTATTTCATAAGAAGTTATCCATAGATTTTCTTATATTTATGAACAAGATTTGAGGAATTATTTTTTAAACATAAGAAGGTTTGAAAATTATTAAACAGTATAACAGACTGGTATCATTTAAGTGATTCAAGAAAATATGATAGAAAATGTATAAATTATAGGAGAAAAAAACAGAGCAAGTTAATCCCAAGATGGGAAGCATTTAGAGATTGCCTATATGTGTGATTTATCTGTGGAAAAAGTAATATTGCAATGAACAAACCTTTTGCATTATAAAGAACTTTTGTTATCAGAGGTGACAAATAATACAAGATATGTGGGATGTAGGCTTCACCATCCCTCTCCTTGCTTCAGTACCATTTGTATTTCTTAATAAAAGCTGGGATGCTTTGTACCTTTCTACCTTCCAGATGAGACAGCACCTCATTTCCCTCTTCTCTGTCATCCCAGTGAAGATACACCTCCATCAGTCACAAAGAAGCCACACTAGCTATTGGCCTTGGTATCAACCACCCAGCATCGCCATTCCTGCAGCCTTCCTCTTGGCAGCTCTAAGGTTACCTTTGAGATGCCTTTACCTGAAATGATGGTCCATGATCTCCTTTTCCATCTCCCCTCAATCAATTACCTGGCTGAAATTCTCCCTCAAATTCCCCTGAACAAATGCCAGCTGTTGATTTGAGTTTCGTTGGCAGACAATATTGCTTGAGATATCACTCAATAGTAATTGGTATTTGCATCTTACAAGCATGGGGGGTGAAGAGAAAGAAAAGAAATTGAGCAAACAATTTGAACGTTCCCTTGTTTAATGGTATCAGCTTCTGATTACTTCACAAGTAGTAATCAGATGGAAGTAGATGTAAAACCCCACCCCTCACCCTGCGAGAAAAACAGTCTGAGTTTTCATATGAAAGTGTTCAAATAGTGGTCCAACAACCACTCTGCAAGCTAGGGAATCGCAGGGAATATCTGCCTCCATCCAAGAGATTCACTAGATGCCTTCTAAGGTCCCATCTAACTCCATGGTTCAGTGATACAAAGATTCATTAATTTACTCAACACTGATTGAGTAGCTAACATTTACAAGGTATAAGGAGTAGCTGGAATCTAGAAAATTTGTATGTGAAATGTTTAATTTTTTGTCTACCACATTTCATACAAGAGTTTAAATTTAAGAGCTGGGGTTGGCAAGAGGCTTACAATGTCTAACACCTTACTGAAATGACGGAAATACAAGAATAAAACCATTATTTATACTGTTGAAGAAATGCAACCTTTCCTCACTTGATAGGGCATAATTCGTTTTTGCCATCGAAAACTGTGATTTTTCTTCCTTTCTTAAGCATATAAACACTAATGGGAAAATTAAACTGCTACAGTGGGCTTACTGATTTTTTTTTTCTTTTCACCAACAGTATAGCCCTTTTCTTCTCTGTCAGTAGAACCCCTCTTCCATGTGGGAAATTCACAACACATGACTTTGGGAAGGGCCAACCTGCCCCCTCACCCACTGACAGAGAAGGGCAGTGACATCCGGTTAGTCCCTAAAAGCTGCACATTCCTGTTGCAGATGAGTTGACTACCTCAAGGATGAAAACATGATTGATTCAGGGATGAAAATGATCAAAGCCTGGAAAATCAGATTGTACACAATCTTTTCCTCTGAGGATATCTGGGAAGACTCTATTCACCAGAGTTACTACTAAATGTGTAAGATGTGAGCCTGGTGTAACTAATTGGCAATCCTACCAGTCACGTGTAGAGAGCTTGTTCAAGAGCTGGACACACAGAGCCTCAACAACATTACTAGTATTCCTGGGTCCAGCTCATTTATACCTGATGCTCCTGCTTATGCAAATAAATACTTTCAGAGATCTAACCCACATCTTTCATGGTTTCTCCAAACTGAATTACTTAATAAATACATGAAACAAATCAAAATCTTAAAATCACCTCTTTTTATGAGGGTTAGCAAAAGAACTGCATGTGATAAATATCATTACAGAGCTGCTTTAAAATGCATGCTACCCTGGAATACAGTTTTTGAACAGAGTGAACTGTCAATCCCCAAAGATCAGCTGTTTCCCCAACATCCTCTTTCTGCCTGTACATTCAGTACCTCGAAATGTCTAAATAAGACTTTTATTGGAAGTAGTTGAGGGTTAGAAATAAAAGACTTAAATTTTTTTTAATATCTAATAAAAATCTTGGTTTTGACATTTATAATGAAATGTCAACTAATGATTATTCAGTAAATACCACCTCTTCTTTTACCAAGCAAGAAAATAAAATGTTTCAAAACACTTTTGAAATAAACATCATAGTATGACTGTCAAATTTAGCTTCAAATGATTTTTTCCTATCTCCATTATTTAATACATGTCTAGATTAACTACCATTATTACCCCTCCCTGTCATCACTTAGATTATCTGTCACAATCACA
Organism: Varecia variegata; assembly: GCA_028533085.1. Taxonomy (NCBI): domain Eukaryota; kingdom Metazoa; phylum Chordata; class Mammalia; order Primates; family Lemuridae; genus Varecia; species Varecia variegata. The sequence continues at coordinate 43,466,397 of CM052439.1, read as the reverse complement.
CAGTGATGAGAATTGATTCAGAAGGAGTACCAGAGAATACATTTTCCTAGTTTAGTCCATAAAATCTCAGCATGACAGTGTTCACAAGGTGACTGATGTCATCTTCTATATTCTGTTATCTCCTTTAGAGCAGATAGTCTGTCAAAATGTCTCGGCCACAATTTAAAAATTAAAAATAACAGAATTGCTGACATGTCTGAATAAATAGCTGGGCTTTAGGCTATCTGTATCATTTATTTTAATAAATTGGTATTGCTAGAGTGTTTTGGCCAAACAAGAATACACAACCATACTGCTAGCACCCTAGACTTTGCTAATGTTAGGGTTAGCCGTGCTCATTTATTTATCAAATATTTGAGGAGCCCATACCATGTCCTGACTTTGCAAGACTTTCCAAGGACACGGAGAGACATTTGACATGGTGGCTCGGGCCATGCAGGCTGATATGATAAACGTGTTCTCACAGCAGTTGGTAGTTGTTCTGGGCACTGATCAGTTCTGAGCCCTTTGCAAAGACCTCTGCAGCTGGTCTTTCCTATTCTCCCTCTACCGCTCCATGTGCCCAAACCTTGGGCAGTGAACTGGTTGCACCAGTGCCACCTAGAGGAGATTTTGGAAAATGCAGATTTCCAGGTCCCACTTCAGAGGATTCTGACTCAATAGGTTTGGAGTAAAAACTTCGAATCTCTGCTTCTTTTAAAACTCCTCGTTTGATTCTAATGTAATACACAACAATGTGTTGGAAGCACAGATTCACATATTTATTCTTCTGGTCCTGCAAAACAGGGCACCAACTTTTGGGTGACATATTAGGGCATTTTGAAGCCCACAAGTTCCCAAAATATCTCTATCCATGGCGTATCAGGGTATCTGAAAATTTTCCCCGTTACAGTTGTTCTTTTAATTGTAGGCATTTTCTCCACAAAGTTCTGATAACAGAGCACAAATGAGGTCATCCCCCTGCCTAACACTTTTCAATGATTATTCATCAGCCAGGAGATAAAGAGAAACCTCCTTTCTGTGGCATATCAGGCCTTCCACGTTCCAGCCACTGCCTACTTGTCTGTCCTATCTTTCTCATGACCCCTCTCCCATTCCTCATCTAGCGTGTGGTCAACCTGCAAAACTACCTCCTGATCTTCCAATGCTGCACACTGGGTCAGTCCTGGGGCTTTGATACGTGCTTTTGCTGTTGCTCGAGCTGTCATCTCACCTCTTATACACCTGGCAAGTAATCTTTTATGAAGACTTTATGGATTCCCTCCTATGCCCTTCCCTATAATTGTGTTTTATATGGGTTTCTGCTGAAGCCCCTACAAACTTATTGGACTCACTTGTTTAAATAACTAGCCTCTGATGTCTGAAACCTACTTTTATTTATTTTTTATTTTTTAATTTTTTTTATTTTTTATTTCAGCATATTATGGGGGTACAAATGTTTAGGTTACATATATTGCCTTTGCCGCACCCGAGTCAGAGCTTCAAGTGTGTCCATCCCCCAGATGGTGCACATCGCACCCATTAGGTGTGTATATACCCATCCCCTCCTCCTCACTCCCACCGACACCTGATGAATGTTACTACTATATGTGCACATAAGTGTTGATCAATTAATACCAATTTGATGGTGAGTACATGTGGTGCTTGTTTTTCCATTCTTGTGATACATCACTTAGAAGAATGGGCTCCAGCTCTATCCAGGATAACACAAGAGGTGCTAGATCTCTATTGTTTTTTGTGGCTGAGTAGAACTCCATGGTATACATATACCACATTTTATTAATCATGTATTGATGGGCACTTGGGTTGTTTCCACATCTTTGCAATTGTGAATTGTGCTGCTATAAACATTCTAGTGCAGATGTCTTTTTTATAGAATTTCTTTTGTTCCTTTGGGTAGATGCCCAGTAATGGGATTGTTGGATCAAATAGTAGTTCTACTTTTAGCTCTTTGAGGTATCTCCATATTACTTTCCATAGAGGTTGTACTAGTTTGCAGTCCCACCAGCAGTGTAAGAGTGTTCCTATCTCTCTGCATCCAT
>CM052439.1:43379552-43463855 GCA_028533085.1 Varecia variegata | reverse complement strand
TCTACAGGGAAAACTATAAAACGCTGAGGAAAGAAATTGCAGAGGATGTAAGCAGGTGGAAAACCATACCATGCTCATGGGTCGGCAGAATCAATGTTGTTAAAACGTCTATACCACCCAAAGTGATCTACGGATTCCAGGCAATCCCTATTAAAATACCAACATCATTTTTTGCGGATCTAGAAAAAATAATTCTATGCTTCATATGGAACCAGTGAAACTTACTTTTAAATAATTTTCCTTCATTCTAAAAATGTATACACATATACACATATTTAGGGGAAGGGTGGGAAAGAGAAAGAAAATATGGAACAATGTTAACAATTAGTAAATCTTGGTGAAGGATTTCTATATGTTTGAAATTGTCAAAATAAAAAGTTTCAAAGAATGGCCCATCTACATATATAAGCTTCAGAATGCAGGAATTATGTCATATTGCCCACATCTAATCCATCACCTGAAACATACCTTTAGTATGCTTTCATGAACTACTGAATGAATCAATGAGTGGGAGGAATGACATGTTAACATCTTGATACCTTTTGATGCATGAGCAAGAATGAACTTATTTTTTTTAAGAATGAATTTATTTATTATTCCACTGATTAAATTTTACCTACTGGAAACCAGGTGAAGTCTGTCTGAAGCTGGAAGGTGAGACTTGGCGTGGTGATGGAGAGTCAGGGCTACAGTAGGCTGGGCTTTATAAGCTGCTGAGACGCCACATTTCTAAAGGCTGGAAGGTGCTAGATACAGTGTAGTTTGGGTTAATTGGTCCCCAGGCAAACTATGGATACAAAATATATTCCTTATGTTGGCTCCCATGTTTTGAGAATTCTTTTTTCTTTTCCTTTTTCTCTTTTCTTTCCTTCCTTCCTTCCTTCCTTCGTCCTTTCTTTCTGGCAGGAGCAGGGGGAGATTTTGCACATACGTAAAGATGTATCAATCTATTCATTTGGAATTTCCACTTTCAAACAGCAGAAATACTTGGAAATTATAATGACCAAACTTTATATTTTATCCAGATATTTTGAACTTTTTAATAAGTATTTACAGCAAAAGTAAGGGCATACCAGTGACCTGTTTGTCCAACTTTCTCCATATCTTACTTTTTTAATCTGCATCTGAACAATAGTTGACTTTTGCAAAAGAGAAAAATTAACTCTAGCCCTCTTTTTATAGAGATACCTGTGTTAAGGAATCACATAATTCTGTTGTAAACAAGAGAAACTCATCTTACAAATGAGTTTCCACTCTCTACTTATGTCTTAATTTGGGAGAAAGATGCTTCCTAAGGGTGTGAGGTGAGTAGTAACCTCTCCCTTCTGTTCTTGGGAGTTAAGCACCCTGTGTCCCCACCTCTCTAGTCTTCTCTGTGCCCTTCCTTGGGCCCTCATTTCCTGTCACCTGTGTAAGAGTGTTTTTTTGTTGTTGTCATCCTTGAGACAGAGTCTCACTCTGTTGCCCAGGCTAGAGTGCCGTGGCATCAGCCTAGCTCACAGCAACCTCAAACTCCTGGGCTCAAGCGATCCTACTGCCTCAGCCTCCCAAGTAGCTGGGACTACAGGCATGCGCCACCATGCCCGGCTAATTTTTTCTATATGTTTTTAGTTGTCCAGCTAATTTCTTTCTATGTTTAGTAGAGACGGGGTCTCGCTCTGTATCAGGCTGGTCTTGAACTCCTGAGCTCAAACAATCTTCCCGCTTTGGCCTCCCAGAATGCTAGGATTTCAGGCCTGAGCCACCGCGCCCGGCCTCACGGCGCGGTGTTAATAAAGCCTTCACGTCACTTTGGTGCCATCTTTAAACTGGAAGAAAGTGGCAGTTGGGTCATACAAAATATAAAGAAAAATTAGACACTGTCTAAGATGCAGAAAAATACTTCAATCTATTTTCAAAACCTAAAAAAATCCATTTTTGTCCTTACTTTAAAAAAAAAGGCATATTCTCAGATATTAAAAAAATCTATTCTCAGGTTGGAAAAATCTAAGGGCAGTCACCAAATAAGACACGTAGATTAATCGACAGGAGGGGTAATAACATCTTTGTTTTTATAAAAGCTAGTCATTTAAAAGAAAAAATGGAATACCCAGTTTACAGTGTAAGCAGACGTGTTGACAGTGAGATATGGGGCTTTTAAGAGGAGCAGCCCATGAAAAATGGCTTGCCTCAAGACTCAGTCAAGGCCAGCTTAATTTAAGTTTTCCTCTCCCACTTGGTTAGTCATTAAACTCAGGAAAGTATTTTGGAATTGGATCTGAGAAAAAGACATTCTGGCCAACATCATAAAGCTGGTTATTTAAAGAGATGCTAAAAGGCACTACTTTCCCTTTTGGTTCCAACAGGATAGGAAACCACGGCTGTCCCGCAATACTTGAAAAATGCACTTTGTCTTTTTAAGTGTGGATTTGAAATCGCTGCTTTTAAGGGTAGCATATTTTATGGACATTGCACCACCTCAACTGCCATGCAGAGCACAAAAAAGATTATGGACTTTCTCTTCAGTAGAGCATTAAATGGCTCCCTGAATAGCAATTTTCTAAAAGAGCAAATATACGTAGCATATCCTGCATATATTTTCCTGACACTAGAGTCTCTCTGTAACACAAACTGTGGGATACAGGTAGAGTTTCTAGGTTATAGAAATAACCTTACTTTTACCACTAAACTGAAGGTAATTAATTTAAGACGCTTGAAAGCAAAGAAGAAAAATGTTGGTAACAGTAAGTAGTCAAGCTCTATTATTTTTGTCAGTCTTTTGCACACAGCATCAAGGATTTGTTTTAGCTTTTGCTGCTCTTTTGAACTAGAATACTCTACACTGTCGTGTCTGCCCACCCAGAAACTGTTAGCCTTCAAGACCAGTTCCAATGCTGCCTCCTCCCTGAAACTCTTCTGTCCACCCAGCCAAAGGCAATTCCTCCTCCCTGTGAACTCCTTTCCTACTGTCTTTCTACCTTTCTAATGTGGTTGTTACGTTTCACTGAACAATAGTACAATTGTGAGCGACCAAGTTTTAAATTCCGTAGATTATAAACTAAGCGAGAGTAAAGACTGTCTTACTCATTTTTGTATTTCTGATAGGGCAATGGAATATTCCTTTTTTTATTCAAGATGAACTTACTGCAAAAGGTTAAGAGCCAAAAAGGCACAAAATCAGTGCTTTAAAACTCATACTCTGAGAAGAAAAGTCATCAAAATTTTGTTCAGATAATTTCTTAAAAGCAAATTTTTAAAAACAGAAAATAAAAATCCAATTTCCATTCAATTATAATTTCCTAGGAGCCAGACCATGGCCTCTTCTCCGACCTCCCACAGCTCCAAGTTCAGAGCATTGCACTTTGTCAAGTGCTAGCCATCATTTGATGATTCAAAAACATAACTCTGCCCACAGAGCCACGGTTACATTACTGGACAAAAGTCTCTTGGGTCCCAATACTTAACACAAACCAAAATACTTAATATATGTCCCAAATATTTCTATCATCTGATGGATCTCCCTAGAAACTCCAGGAATCAATAAAATGTATTCATGGTCTATACTACCGATAAGCAAAGCAACTTCACATTTAAAAAAATAAATGACTCCCATAACCTTTCCTTCATAGATGCAGAACATTAATGATGCAAGAGAAGCACTCATTCTAAAGACCCATCAACACCAGGGCCTCACTGTTGTACACCTAGATGCTCAGTACTGCGCATTTCTTCTTTCATGTGTCAGTGATTCCTGTTCAACTACATAATATTTATTTCATAGAGAAAAGCTTTTAGCAGTGTTCAGATAGGCAAACCTCCTCCTAACCATTATATCTTTTCTTTTTCTTTCTATCCTCTTTACTTCACACCTTGTGTCATATCAAAAGGAAAATGATTATTCTACAGTAGGAGACTATGCTTTAATAATTAATGTTGACTTTAAAAGTTGAAACAATGTATCTCAAATACATCAGTATAGCTTAGTCTATTTCGCGGTAATAGGGAGATTATTTAAATAGATAAAATAGTTTCATATTCATTAGCAATAAAGACTTTCTTGTTATAACTATCACTTAGAATCTGAAAAGTTCCATAGAAAGGGTTTGCATGTCTCGAATACAAATATGTGTTTTGTTCTCCCATTCAGCCATATAAGGGGGTTTAGAGTTAAAACCCAAAAGCATCATTTTACCTAAATTTGTCCTTACCCTTTCTGTCAGTTATGTGGCCCCCACTCCCCTCATCCAGGGTGCCATAGTGCTCCTCTGGGCCAATCACAACCCCCCCAGGGGACTTAAGGGTCTGCACACCAGACTCCTCCATGCTGGCACGGGGCCAAACTTCCACCTTGGAGACCACTGTTGGCTGTGAAGTGACAGCACTTTTCGTGGGATCAGGTGTGCACTTCCAGGTGAGTCTGCAGCGCTCAGCTTGTGCCAGAAAGCCATGGGATACAACATAGTGGAAGGATCGTGACAAACTAGTTTTAATCAGAGTGTGAGTCCCAGCTTAGCCAATTACTAGATCTGAGCAAGTCCTTTAACCTCTCTGAGACTCAGCTCCCTGACCTATGAAAAGGTTACTATGCAAGCTAGAACGAGAGAATATATATGAAAGCAGTCCCTAAAGTGAATACGTATGCTACCTATTTATGTAGTGTTCATTATTATGACCTGATTATTGTACTGCTATTTTATGAAGATATTTCAACGGTACGACCCAGTTACCTTCAGTGCTTGTTATATATTTCCACAGGCATTGACATTTTCTGATGGCAGCTAGAGTTAGCCATAAATGCTGATGGAATATGTGAGCAAATACGTGATGTGATTTCATGGATGTGAGGAAAACCCTGAAGTTCATGATAAATCCTCTATCACATGCTGGCTAATACCAACAACTCTATTAGCAGAGAATATTTATTTTAACTTATAGATTTATTTCTTTGAAAATATTCATATTATTATCCCTATACTTTTAGGAAGCACCCAGCTTTGGTATAAAGGAAGGACCAGAAGGCTTTTAGGGCCAAGGAGGGTAGATTAGGAAGAAAGTAGGTCCTGGGGGCAAAATGTAGCAGGATGGAAAAGTGCTTGTTCCACTATTTGTATTTGAATAAAGGCAATTTCTTGATCATTTTAAAGAATGATTTTCTATTGGTGGAGTTTGTGGCATCAGAAACCGCCTGAAAGGGAAAGGCAGGGATATATGCGGGCAAGAGGACCTTCTCAGTGCCACCCAAAATCACATCAGGAGTAGGCTCTGCCACTTAGTCACTGTGGGATCGTATGTAAGCACTGAGTCTGAGTTTTCCCATCTGGAAAACAGGCATCACAACAGCACTTTCCTCGTAATATTGTTCTGAAGATGAAATGAGATGATGCCTGTAAAGTGCTTAGCACATCCCTTGGCCACTGTTCAGTCTTCCATAAAAGTGAGTAACTATTAGCATAATCATCATTATTAATAGTAACCAAAGTATAAGATAATTGTAAGATAACAGAGTAAATACTTAAGAATTACATACTTCCTTTTGCAAGAATTTTATGCCTTTATTTCACTATCAACATAGGTTATGCCTTCCTCTGCAAACCCTACTTAGTTAATTTAATTTAGAGTGCATACATTCTGTATGCAGCAGGCAGGCACAAAGAGTTTCTGGCTTCAAATATTTTTCTGATGCAAGGAACACGCCACCACTTAATTCTGGCCTAATTGCACATGCCTGTTTGATGGTGTCATTATCCTGCCCTATTTGTACGGGCTGCCCCTAATCCAGACTGGCACACAAATGACAGAACTAGATTTCTGGTCCGCCTCCAGTCTGAAATAGGAGCTGTAGCTAACGGAACTGCTGAAAACCTTGAGGGCCACAGCTGTCCTACATGGAAATAGCCTCTAACTGAAAGCAGACCACAGCCCTCATTTCACACATTAACTGCCATGCGAGTTGTATTTAACTCATGCTGGTTTTGAGCCCAGGGCCTCGTAAAGTAAAACCTGGGCAAAACCCTGCAGTTGGTTTGTGAAAATCTTTTTGATGTTCTTATTGCTACAATTAATATTGACAAATGAATTCTAAAAACGTGGATTAAATGAATAGAAGTCAATAAACTTCATTTTTCATTAAATTTTTCATTAAATCAGAAAGGATCATTTTGTTTTTCAAGTTTTCATTCTATTTTTGTAATAAAACACAGTGGCTCCAAGGAAAAATTTTTTTCTTTCTATTGTGGCAGTCAATGTGTTAATTAAGAATTCACATATCAACTCTTTAACTTTCAGGGGTTCCTGTGCTAAAACCAAGTTTTTATAGTATCACATGGTTTTGTTGTCACTAGGAAATATCAGTAACATAAGAAATAACAGAAAAAGACAAAAGTAGAAAGAACAACCTAGAAAAGTTCTGACATCATATTGAATCTGTGGACTTTGCCAGGTTCAGTCAGTTTCGATTAAAAATATAAGGTTTTTTTTTTTTTGGTCAATTTTCAAACCAGAATCATTTATTAAAGGACCATAAAATCTGTTCATAATGGAAATGTCAGAACAACTGTTATCTTTCAAAGCTACAGCTTAGTTTCTTTATAATTAAATGTAAATAGAATCAGATATTTTTTTCTCAATATACTGCAAAATAATTGTTGTTCAAGAAATATTTCTTTTGCATGGACCCAATAAAAGATGGGATTTTTAAAACAGATTTCAATTGCCTTCAAAAAGCTCTACAGCGTTACTTCTCATAAATGTATTTTCTTAATTTTTCCTTCTTGGATATTTGCATATAAATGACTCTTGCATGTCTGTTCTGTGGAACGAAGTGAATGTAATTGGAAACAATCGACAGGGGGATGGATTAGATCATTAATAGTGATTTCTGCGGTTTGAGAGAGTTGTTTGTACCTTTGGATTTGTTTAGATTTTGCTATCTTTCTCTTAGAATTCTGTGGCCTTTTATGTGACTAAGACAACAGAATCCTGGAGGCTTATCAAGAATGCCATTGTGTGTTTTACCGAGGAACCTGAACTCTACCGTGCTTGCACAAAAAAACAAAAATAACAACAAAGAGAATAACACATTCCCTAAGACTTGATGAAAGCTAGAACATTAGGAAGTTTTTGTACCAAACAGAAAGATAAATAAATACAAGTCTTAAACTAGCGTCTGTTCACAGGGTGAAGCCAAAGTAGAGGAAAGAGCTGCTTCTGACTCGAGGAGTTGGCTCTCTTCCCTGTCCGCACAACTTTTCTCTCTCACACCACTTGCCCCCACAAACCCATCTATCAAGGTTGACCTTAAATTCCACCTTCTTCATGAAACTGCTCCAGCTAAATTAATTTCTCTTTTCCCCTGAACTTGTCTACAGTACTTTCAGTATCAATGCCTTTCATCTGGGGACTTAATTAACCAGCTAGTGCCTTCATGTTGGGATTTCACTGTTATTTAATTGCTTCATGAATCCACCGGGGTCATTTTGCTCTCTACACGCTACACGTTACACATTTCTGTAGGCCAAGAATGCCTTTTACGTTTCTTTCTTGTGCCTTCCAACGCCAAGCACACGGCAGACGGGGAATCTAGCCTGGGAGAGCAAAGCCATCCTGATGCTCTTGCGATGTGCTTCCTGCAAATCCTATGAGATTTGCTGCAATGTTGATAAGAAATTCTTGAGTGTTCCTTTGTAGTCGGCTGAGAAGTGATGCCTACCATCCTACCTCTCCCGACTGAATGGGATCTCACAGGAGGTCTGATGATTGAAGTGCACACAGCATGCTGGGCATGGGGAGGGCACAAAGGCACCCCAGCCCCAGCTCCACTGCTTCCTAGCTGGATGGCCAGGGAAAATTACTCCACTCGTGTGTACATTAGCTTCCTCATTTGTAAAATAGGATTCAAAATAATAGGGGGTGACAATCATATAGCACTTACTATGTGTGAAGCCTTGTTCTAAATTCTTTAAATGTTTCCACTCATTCAATCCTCCCACCCAGCTTATGAGGTAGGCACTATTACTACCCCCTTTTTACAGATGAGGAAACTGAGACAGAAAGGATAAGTAACTTGCCCAGAGTTACACAACTAAGCAGCCACATTGGAACTCGTATCTAGGCAGGCAGATAGTACACGCTCAACTGTTTAGGTGCATTGCCTCTTATCAAATTTACCTTATATGGTTACTTTAAGGACTAAATGAATTAATATGCTTAAAACATTACATGTATCTCATATTTGAAATTAACTAGGCATGGTGGTGGGTGCCCATGGTCCCAGCTACTTGGGAGGCTGAGGCGAGAGGATTGCTTGAGCTCAGGAGTTCAAATTCAGCCTGGGCAACATAGCAGGACTCTATCTCTAAAAAAATGTTTTAAGAAAAGAAATTAAATATGAAATCTGGATAAGTGCTTAGCACATAGCAAGCACTTAAAAGCCCATTCTATTAAGTTTACACAGATATATGATTTGGGCTCCAAAACTCTTACAACTAATTTAGACCAAAGTTATCCAGATAATAACTAAATATGTGCCAACACAATCTCTGCCCAGAGGAAAGCATACTCTTATGAGAAATGTATACATATGTAAAAATGTAAGTAAACCAATACTAAAATGATGCTAAATGATGAGGAAGAGCCTTAGAGCTGCAGGTGCCAAGTGGCAGATGGCCTTGCTCTACCCACAGAGACCCTTATCTCATGGGGTCTGAAGAGCTGCTCTTTAACAGGTACCCAAGGTGATGCTAATGTGAATACTTCATAAACCACACTATACCGGCCACACTTGTTCGAGTACTGCATTCACGTGACACTACTATGTCTAATGGGGTGCTGGTAGGGAAGCCCAGAGGAAGAACAGGGAGAAAGATGGGCCTAAGGTGGGACCCGAGCTTGGGAGGCTGATGTAGCATTCTAAAATGAGGCCATCAATAATTTACTTGGAAACTCATCCTGTGGCTCAGTTAAAAGAAGAATAATGACACAAATCAGAAAAACTAATAGTATTAATAATTTATGAGTTCCACCATGTTCTCTCAGGAGCCCAAATGTTCTATACATTAATAATTGAGTTGTCTTAAAACCCTCAGAACTATTGTGAGCAAGAAGAGTAAGATATGTGAATACCATTTAAATCATTGCCATTTCACTTCTTTACCCACATTTCCTTTTTTGGCATGTTTCTTTTGCTATTACACAGAGATTAACTGCTCCTGTGATTATGTAATGGACACATGTAACATGTATTCATTCGTTCATTCCCTCATTTATTCATTCATTCCACAAACATTTATTGAACATATTATTTAAGCACAGTGCTAGGCCCTAGGAATAGAAATACACAGTCTAGTAAAGAAGATGAAAATGAAACTTAGGTCTTTCACGAAACACATACTATAGTAGAGGTGAGTAGGCTGCCAGTTATGGAAGGTGCTCAGAGGACGACATGGTCAGTTGCATAAGTGGGGAGCATTCCAGAAAGGTTTTAGAGAGCAATAATAATTTCCTCATTGTCAAATCTGATGGCAGCTTCCCCAAACACACTGCTGTTTCCAACACTATTAGTTAGATACTTCTTGAAGTCTCTTTTCCCCAAACTTTTGTGATGGGACTCTGAATATTTTTACCTCTAACTTTCCATTTGTCCCTTTTTCAATTCCATTGATGGCACTTAAATGTGGGGATATTTCTTCAGGTTTTGGCCAGAGCTTCTTGCTCCTTATTGTATGTCAAAATTACTGCAAAAACTTTTAAAAACATACAGGCACCCTGGCCTTCCCTTGACCCTTCGGGTTTATGAATCCTGTGTCTTCTTTTTTAGCCCCCAGGTGATTGTGACACCAGCCAGGTTGAGAGCCATCTACGTAGGCTTTCCTCCTCCTAAATGCTCCTTGTGGAGATTGTTCATTTTCACACTCCCTCTCACTGGTTTCCTGAACTGCCTAGAAACAGGCATCAGACTGAGAACACTGGAGCAGGAAGTCACCATCCCAGACTTCCCTGCCCAGGAAACCATGAGATCAATTCTACCATGACCATTTGGAATCTCAAGGCTGGAAAGCTCCACCTTATCTGACAATCGTCCAGTCCTTGGTCACCTGAGTAAGACCCTTCTGCTTTATAACTTTCCTCCCACTGCTTCCCTTCCTCCCAAACTTCACAATTTATCTCATGGAAATATTCATAGCAAACTCTTCCCTAATGCACACACTCCACTTCTTAAGCAAAGACTGCTCATTCTCTGAACTTTGTCTCTCCCACACTAACAAAACTTCCCCATCAGCATCATCCTCTGGCTTCAGAGTTCTTGGAGGAATAGCATACTAGGGCTATTGCTGATTATTCCCTTCACATTTGTTATTAAACAGCAGCAACTTGGTGTCTAGCATCACTGGTCCCCTAAAGCTACTCTAGCAAATGATATCAGTGACCTCCAATCTGCCAAATATAAAGGGCATTCTGATCCAAAATAGTGCCCCTTTGAAAATTATATAATACCAGTGGGATATCTGTTTTTCTTATCCTACAGACTTTAAGGTTTGGTATTATCTTTGACTTTTTCCTTGCTTTCTATGTAAAATAAATTTAATCTAAAATATCTGCTTCATAATTCATTAATTCATCAAAAATAAGTTTCTATTATGTTCATGTACTGTGTCAACTGCTATAATAAAGGCTTTTAAATGTGATCTTTTGTACTCTCTCATTCAGAATCCCAGTCTAAATTCCAATGTCTATTAAATAGCCTCCATATACATCTTTTAACTCTAAAAATTTCCCATTTAAGCTCACTCTGCTTATAGTTATAAAGATAACCTACATAGAACTCTATTTCATCAAATCTAGCCCCTGCTTTCAGAACCCACTCTTGGCCACCATCAAATCTAACTGTGTAGCCAGTGTGTACTGCCTTCCAACCCCAGTCCTTATTCTCCATACCAGTCTAGCCTCGTCGCTTGATACTCCCTGACAGGGCTCTTCATGGGCCCCATGCGTATCTTGCTTATACTTGTCCCAACAGCTTTGCTAACCCTGTCCTCTAATCTGGAAGGTCATTTTCACTCCCAGTCTTTACCCATCACTTATTTTGAGATCCAGCACTTTGCATATAGTCTTTTATACGTTATCTTGCAACGGCTATAGTTTAAATATTTATAATACATCCTTAAATAAATTGGAGAGGCAGTGACTTATTGTGGCATAAGCCATTGTGGGATTTGGGCATAGCCACTTCGGAACTTGTTTAATCATCTGTTAAATGTAAACGTTTCCTAACTCACAAGGTTGATTTGGGGATTAAATATCTACTGCATCTAGTACGATGGCTGGCACATAGCAAATGACCAATAGATAGTAACCATTATTACTTCTACCAGCTTTTCAAGGGGTAAAAACTTTGTTTTGTGATGTTTCGTGTCCACATCCCTTTATGTACCAATTCTGAGCTGTGTACACAGAGAGTGTCCCACAGGTATGTGCTAGGTTTATAAGTTAATCATGAAAATTCTGGTAATTATGGAAGAATCTTGTTTACAAGTTTAGCTGGGTTTTTTCGTAGAACTATAAAATTGGTCTACCAAAAGGAATCTCTCATGATGACTAATGAATCGACCAGGATGGGAATTTCAGGATTGAAAATGTTTGGTATCCTTGAGTTTAACTAATGTTTTGCAGGCCAGTTGTAAGTCTTACATAATACAGAAAGATTTTTTTTGTTCTTGGAAGAAAAAGAAAATATAGAATTTATAATTCTTTGTCTTCCAATCTTAATTAATGATCTAACACTTTTTCCTGGTAGCTGGCTTAGTCCTGGAAAGCAGGTTTTACCAACGATTTAAATCTTAACCCCATTTATACATGTAATATCCATCCCTGATTCTCTCTTCTCCAAGCACAAAACTTAAAATGGCAATGAAAATTGATGGAACATTCAAGTGATTAGATATCATATTTTTTCAATAACATTTGCATGTCCCCTTTTGTTTATTATCCACAACTTAGGCCATCATGTACCATAAATGAAAACTAGTCATATGTGAAATATTTATAAGTAAATTAAGCAATACCCCCCCAAATTCTTAAGTTAGTTCATTTTTCCAATTATGCTAATGGAAAGCAGACTCTTGGTTTGCATTATATATTCATCTCTCAAGTAACAAAATATACAATCCTTAATGATCTGTTAACCAACATTAAGTAAAATTAACCAAGGCACATTAACAGAATCCTTTCAGCTATTTTTAGAATCTGAATTGCATTTGGTTTCCCATGCTATTATCATTATTAAGCAACATAACCATAAAAATTCCACTGAGCAATATTTGAACAATGGATGAACAATGAACAACAAATGAATTACATACAAAATTATTAATGAAATGTGCAATAATGCTTCCAGAATTTGTATCCAGACAATTCACCATTTAATTACTGCCTTCTACTGTCAGCCTTTCAAGTTGGGTTAATACAAGGTTTGCATTTCATCATTTCAAAATGCTTATGTAATTCACTTGTTTTCAAGAAATTACTTTTTCAAGTAAAATTAATGCAATAGCTAACAAATGCTTGCACAAATACATTTATACACATACATTTTAAAAACTATATTACACTAGGAAAGATATTCCTATTCCTCCTATGACAATGTCTAATAATAATGCTTCATTAATTGCCTTCAAAAATTTGCCATTAAAAGTAATTTGGCCTGGTTTTCTTTCTTTTCTTATCCCTGAAAGAAATCTCATCTCACAGTTTTCCTTGTCAGGCTCTGTGTACATTGGCTTTGTGATAAGCAGACTTCTCCTGAGCTACAAAAATAAACAAACTATTTTCTTTCCCAGAAGATTTAGTCTTCTTTATTCTTTAAATCTGCATTGTCCAATATGGAGAGCCACTAGCCACTTGAAATGTGACAATTGTGACAATTGTGACATCACAATCAAGCCAATTGTGACATGCTATAAGTATAAAGAGTGCTGGACTTTGAAGTCTTAGTACTCAAAAAAGATTAAAATATCTCATTAGTAATTTTTATAAAGATTACATACTAAGCAATAATATTTTTACATATTGGGGTAAATTAAACATATTATTAAATTACTTTCCCTTGTTTCTTTTTACTTTTTTTCCTGAGTAGTTATGGTAATTTATGGCATTCAAGGAATTGGTTCATTTCCTCTACGCTGTTGAATTTATGTGCATCGAGTTGTTCATAGCATTCCCTTATTGTACTTCTAATATGGTGGGGTTTATAGTGATGTGCATCTTTCGTGCCTAATATTGGTCATTTTTATCTGCACTCTTTTTTTTTTTTTTTTTTCATTTCTCAGTCTGGCTAGTGTCATATCAATTTTATTGACTCTTTCAAAGAACAAGATTTTGGTTTTATTGATTTTCTCTATTATTTTTCTATTTTCAATTTCATTTATTCTTTTTCTTATCTTTATTTTTTTCCCTCATTCTGCTTCTTTTGGGTTTTAATTTGCTCTTATTTTTCTAGTTTCTCAAGGGAAAAGCTTAGATCATCCATTTGAGATATTTATGCTTTTCTAATCTAAACATTTAATGCTCTAAAACTTATATGTAGGCTACCAAAAAATTTTAAATTACATATATGTCTTGCATTTGTGGTTTGTATTACATATTTCTATTTATTGCTGCTCTAAGAAGTGTAACACACTAGCAAAGTGCTTTCTTTTCAACACACTAATAAAAGTTTAATAGCCTACAGGATCACTGAACGGAAGAATCTCAGGCACTCAGAACAGTCAGCAATAGCCTTGAGTAGTTTGGATTTCTCTAGTTCCAATGATGGAAAAATTTGGGATGGGCTTTGAATTGGACCTTAAAGTGAAAAATACATCTTATGAAATTGAATTTGAGAGCTTGTGGTTCTTCAGAGTTCCTTGTCAACTGACAGAGTAATTTTAAGAAAATGAGAGAGTCATCTGTATGAGTTATGGAGCTGAAAGGTGAGATTGCTCTCACCTTCCCTGTCTTTTCACTTCCCTGGTTTTGCTCAGGGCCTGAAATTTTTACCTTGGGAGCCCCTCTTACTGGTCCTCCAGCCTGAGAGCCGGGGCTTTAAGCTCCTCACTCTGCTGTGCATTTCCCACCACCGTGTCCACAGGGCCAAGCAGCAGGGGGGGCAGGGGAGGAAAAAGTGACGGGAATTCCTCCCAAGCTCTGGGACCATTGCTCCTCTGGTCAGAGTGGTTTCCCTTCTCTCGGAGGTTTAGGCATCTGCCTGCTGCTTCCAGTTTCACTGCCACCACTGCCATTCTGGATGGGCTGGGACAGGACAGAGACAACAGAAACACAAAAAGCAAAAAACAAAGGCTGGGGATCATCCTCTTCCTCTCTGACCTTGGAATTCCTCTTTCTTTCTGCTCAGAACTG
Organism: Varecia variegata; assembly: GCA_028533085.1. Classification (NCBI taxonomy): domain Eukaryota; kingdom Metazoa; phylum Chordata; class Mammalia; order Primates; family Lemuridae; genus Varecia; species Varecia variegata. Next base: position 43,449,485 of record CM052439.1, on the reverse strand, counting down.
AAAGAAAGGGCTTTTCTAGAGCTTTCTCTGTCCACACTGGTATATACATTAGGGTGTTGATCAGCCCTGGAATCTAACTTGGGAAATACTGGACGGGGGACAATGAAAACACTGCTGGTTTGGTGGTATTTGGAATTCTGATCTCTTGCCCTAATCTACCGGCTAGCCCTTACTTCAGCATCCTCATCGTGCACGCATTCCACCTAGAGTTCACAGCTGCAGTTAGTGGAGACAGGCTGGAGGGTGTTCATGCCATCTTGCCTGGAACTGGAACCAGTAGAAAGACAAAAATTCTAACCTCGCTCAAGTGTCTGAGTTTCAAATATGTGGCAGGAAGGAAATGGAGAATGTGGAATATGGGTAAATTGGAGGACAGGGCTAACCTCACTCAAGTTTGCTTTATTTTCCTGAAGATTAATAGCTAGATGAACTTACCAGGAGAATGGTCTAGCCATGTCATTTGAAAACCTCTAGTGTTTTACACATTTATACATTATTATATATGTAAGACAAAGTCTATAGTTTAGAAAAAATGCATTCTGGCTAAGGCTAATCAGGCAGGAGCCATAGTGGACTTAAAACATACAGACAAAAAAACCACACAAAAAAAACAAATCCCCATTCTAGGCTAAGTACAATACGTATGGACAGTCGGTCCTCTGTATCCACAAGGTCCACATGCATGGATTTATCCAACCGAGGATTGAAATATTCAGAAAAAAAGAATAATAAAAAATAACAATAAAAATAAAGCAAATAAAAAATGATATAGTATAACAACTATTTACACAGCATTTACATTGTATTAGATATTATAAGTAATCTAGAGATTACTTATACAATAGTCAAGAGAAAGTATAGGGAAGGACATGCGTAGGTTATATATAAATACTACACCATTTGATGCAAGGGACTTGAGAATCCACACGTTTTCATATCCTCAGGGGTCCTGAAACCAATCCCCCACAGATATTGAGGGATGAACATGTGTCTTTTCTAGAGTAGAAAGACCTTTTACCTTCTGGACAGAATTCAAAGGCATATTTTTATCCTAACATGTAATCTAACTCGGTGGTATTGAAGGTTGGGAGTGGGGGATGGGGGGATCCTGTGTGACACCTTGTCTCTGCCACCCTGTATTTATGTTTCCTAAACTGCCAGAGTTCTATCTTGTCAGTCCAAATTGCAGCCCTAAAGCCTTTCTGTCATTACTAATAAGGACTATGGGTTCTACTGCCCATGAAACAACTTTGATTGTGGATTTATATTAAATATGTTAAAGAAGGACTATTTTCTAACTAAACAATTAATAGCTTGGAAACTACAGGCCTGTGATCTCAGAAAAGCTAGTCATGATCCTGGCCTGTGATCCAGGTATCAAATAGGAGTGTATTTGGTGACAAATAACATAAAGCCCAGCCAACACTGGCTTAAAAACCTAAGACTCTACCTATGGCACAAACAAGAGGCCTGGGGCTCAGTATAACATTACTCAGTATGAAAAAAGCATTATCAACTTACAAATTTATTCTGCTATTATTGGATATTGTTTTGTTTCCAGTTAGGCTATTCTATTAAAAAACATATGAAAAGATGCTCAATATCAGAGCAAAAAACATCTTTATATTGATATCTCTACTAGTGCTTTCATTTCCAGGGATGGATTCCCAGAGGGGAGTTGCTGGATCACAGGACATGAGCATTTAAGTGCTTTCCAGTTTCCAAATGGTTGTGTCAATCCAAAGTCTCATCGACAGCCTTTCCTCACATTCTCACCATATTTAGATGTTATCAATATTTTGAATTCTTAATGGTGTATTAGGCAAATAATGGTATATTTTTTATATTATTACAATTTCACTTTTCAAGCCATTGCTGATGTTGATTGCCTTTCTACATGCTTATTGGAGATTCATCTCTTTTGTGAATTGTCTATTTTTTATTGATTTTATTGGTTTATTTTGTATTTCTTATCAATATGAAGGATTTTAACCTATGGACTGTCATGTAAATTGCAAATCTTTTTCTCCCCATCCATTATTTGTCCTTTAAATTAGTCTATGGTGTCTGGAAAATTCATATCCATCTCCAGAACAGCTCAAATACCACTTTTTCTGTCAAGCTTCCCCTGGTTTCCTTCAGAATGAGTCACTCTTTCCACAACACACCCTTAATATTTTGTGCATATCCCTGTGTGCTGAATTATAACTACAAACATTTTCCTCCTTACCCAGAAGCTATATCAAAATGCAAGTCAAACAAACGGTCTAAAATTATAATAGACACACCTTTGAATCTGCTATCAGTCATTCTTCAAAAAGTAAATCACTTGCAAACTGCACAATTTTCTTTTCACCTGTCATTAGTACTATCACGCCATCCTTCATTTTAGAGAAACAGCTGCACGTCTCCCCCGTCTCCCCATGAAAACTCTTGTCTTCTTCTGCCTGTGCCTTTTCCTTCATGAGTCCCTAGGGGCTGTCCCCATTGCTGCTGCCTTCTGTTCCAGTTAGCTATTGCTGTGTAATGAACCACCCTGAATTCTTGTGGCCTAAAACAACAATCATTTATTTTGCTCATGATTCTTAATTTGGGTAGGGCTCTGTGGAGAAGGCTTGTCTGTGCTTCACACAGGTCAGCGGCGAAGCTCAACTGGTGCTGGAGAATTTACCTCCAGGGCAGCTAGCTCCCTCACGTGGCTGGCAAGGGGGTTGGCTGTCAGCTGGGATCTCAGCCAGAACTGTTTCTTGGGAGCCTTGGTTCTCCATATGGGCCTCTCTACAGTGCTGCTTGACTTTCTCACAAATTGAGTAGCTTCCAAGATTGCAGTTCCAAATTGCAGGAAGTAAAAGCAGCCAGTGCCCTGAGGCCAGGGCATGGAAACTGGCACAGCATCCTCCATGCTGTATTCTACTGGTCAAAGCAATCACAGAGTCTCTGATTTTAAGGGAGGGACACAGATACTACTGCTCAATGGGAGGAGTGCCAAAGAATTAACAGCCATCTTTAATCTACCACAATCTTCCTGTGTACTGGGTCTTTTTAAAGTTGTCAAAAGAGTTGTCAGTCTTTGCTATAACCAAGCCATGCTCTGTTCTTTGCAGAAATGTGGAGGATGCCTCTCTTCCTTGCCCACTCTGTGCTATGGTGTCCCGGCCACAAAGCAATATACTGTGTGCCTCATTTTTTCCAAAAGCCCTTCGGCTTCTGCTGAAGAGTCAACCTTAATTGCTGAGCCAGGACAGAGCTGAGATAAAAAGTGTCCTTTCCAAATTTTTTTTTTATTCTTCAGTCTCTGTGCCTACAAATTTTCTCCTTCTAAAATTCCTGCCCCTCTTATAAATCAACTTTCATCAACACTTCATTAGTTATGGTCATACCCTAAAGTCCTGCTTAGCCTGAACTAGTAACAGATTATTTGATACTTGCAATATTACGTGCCTTAACTCTGTGTCTGAGAAGCCTATTGTTATGGACTCCATAGACTCTCTTAACCAACATCTCTCACTTCCCTTATAAATATAATATCTTACAGGATTGTCCCTGGCATTTTCCAAATCTAAAGAACACTATTTGAATTTGAGCCCCTTGGATCACCCCACAACTCCCTACTATTCCCTGAACTGAACGTCTGGGAAAGGAAACACCCTGTAAAGTAGGAAAGTGCCAAGTGAGGCAGGGAAAACTACCAGGAAGTTTGGCTGTTTCATAGTTGTGAGAACACTATTTTCATTTTTTAGTGGAAAAAAGTCTTCCATTTTCAAAAGCCTAAAAGAGAAATTAAGCTGCCTACTAATTCCCACTCCCCCTGAACTCCTGCATTCTTCCTACCTCATTTCAGTTGCCTTCTTCAAAATGAAAAATAAGGCACATGCTTTCCACGTATAGGACACTAAAACACAGATCCATTGGAACCACAAATCAACTACGTGTTAGAACTTGGAAGGTGCCCATTGATCTCACCCATCTCCCTGCAGGACTCTGAATTGATTGAGAAATAGACATTAGGGTCAGAGAGGGATCAAAATACCTGCCTTTATTACTGGTAAAGCTGGACTGGAAGACAGGGCTGATTTGCATTTCTACTTTTCCTCCCTAAAATCTAGCCCACGGGACCTGCCTGCAGAGAGAGCTGGATCGGAGGCACAGATGCATATCCAGCTGCCCAGGTGGGACTGGCCTGTGTCTGCCAGGCAGGGACGTCCACTCAAGTCAGCAGAAGTAGAGAAAGTGGAGACCCTGAGGCCCATGGGCAGGTGAGTCTGTGGAAAGGGCCCTTGAGGTGGCTTCCACATAGTGGTCACTCCTTCCCCAGCCTCAACTGTCAGGTAACACAGTCCTCACTTCTGTGCGGAAGAGAAAGTGAAGAGAGGAGTTGGGTGGAAGCCTCTTCCCCAACACTTCTGAGGGTAGAATTCCCTAATCGTGGGTCTATATGAGCACAGGGAAAGAAGGAAAATGAATCCCCTATTTGAAGCAAACATTTAGAGTAAAACATGCTATGACACCAATAATGTAAAATAGATTAGTCATCTTCTAACACTATCTGAAAGGGTTCCATCACATTCACAACACATATGCTATAAAATTTTCTCTAATATGTAAATATGTGCAATTCAAGTCACACAGCTTTAAAATACATTCTTACAGGACATTATCAAGAAAGTGAAAAGCAATCTACAGAATGCCAGAAAATATTTGCAAATCGTATATCTGATAAGGGAATAATACCCAGAATATATAAAGAACTCCTACAACTCAACAACAAAAAAAGAAATAACTTGCTTTAAAAGTGGACAAACAACTTGAATACACATTTTACCAAAGAAGACATACAATTGGCCAATAAGCTCATGAAAAGATGCACAACATAATCCATTTTTAGAAAAATACAAATCAAAACCACAACCAGACACCATTTCACACCTAGTAGGATGACTACAATTTTAAAAATGAACAAATAGAAAATAACAAGTAGAGAAATTAGAACAAGTATATATTGTTGATGAAAAAGTAAAATGATACAACTACTGTAGAAAACGTTTTGGTGCTTTCTCAAAAATTTCAATATAGAAATACCGTATGACCCAGCAATTTCACTCTTAGATATATATCCAAGAGAACTGAAGTCAGATATTCAAACAGATACTTGTACATCAATGTTTATTGCAGCATTGTTCACAAGAGCCAAAAAGTGGAAACAACCCAAGTGTCCATCGATGGATGAATGGGCAAACAAAATGAGCATATCATTACAATGGATTATCCCTTATTCAAAAAGTAATAAAGTTCTGATACATGCTACAATATGGGTGAACTTTGAAAACATCACATGCTAAGTGAAATAAGCCAGACACAAAGGGACAATTATTGTGTGATTCCATTTATACGAGGTACCTGGAAGAGTCAATTCATAGAGATAGAAAGTAGATTAGAGGTTACCAGTGGAGGTAATTAATTGGAGGTATTGCTAAATGGGTACACAGTTTCTGTTTGGAGTAATTAGAAAGTTTTGGAAATAGTGGTAATGGTTGCACAACATTGTGAATGCAGTAAATGCTACTGAATTGTACACTTGAAAACAATTAAAATGGGAAATTCATGTTAAATATATTTTACCATAATAAAAAGTATTTTAAGAATGCATTTTTAGTATATGCTTCAGATTAACAGCAGAAAACCTCGCTATCTCTTCCTTAAGATAAATTTTAATAAGACTTTGAGTTTTGCTACTAATATATTCTATTTATAGTGCATTCATTTCTGCTCAGAAAACAGAAATAGGACACGAATAAGCATTTTTTGGGTCAGAGATTTAGTCAGATTTAGGAAACCAATAGATTTATGAGAGTCAAATTCGAGGTGAAATTTTTCAGGGTTCTGTACTGTAAAGGGTCATGGTTCACTGAATGCTAATACCACATATCTGCAAATACAGGAGCCAGTGCCCAGGAGGTGTTCTTGGTTTCTATAGCCATAATTCCTTTGGACAATAGGGATGTAGTGGAAAAACAGATGTTGAGGAGAAGAATGTTCTCAGCAACATCCCTAAGGTATTTCCAACTCCTCTGTTCCTCCTTTAACCACTTTGCGTCTCACTGGAGGGGGTAATGTCAATAGTGGCCACAGGCATATCTTCTTTACCTGGTTTAAATCTACTTTTTCTTCTCTTTCCCAAATGCCTTCTTTCTCATTAGAAATAATTTGAATATGGTTTGGGAATCTAGGCGCCTTTGGGGATTTAAAGTTTTTCCACATGATTATGTTTTCATCACTGAAAATAGGGAAACGTTTTTTCTCTGGACACTCCACTGAGATTCAGTGCATTGCTGAAGGGAAAATAAGATCTCCAGGATATAAATATTACCGACATTAGAAATACTCATAAAAATTCTGTGTTTTCAGAATTTTTCCCTTTAGTCTAAATTATGAGGGTTTGAGATAATTTTCAATGGAAGGCAGAAAATAGCTTTTCTATTAAATAAACATTTAATGTATGAAATTACTCTGGTACATTCATCATTAACATAATAATTATGCCACGTTTTCTTTGAAAAGCATGTACTTCCATACATCATTTCATTTCTCCCCCAAATTTCCTTTTTAGGTGTGTGAAAGTAACTTTTATCACCCTAATTTTTCATAAAGGACTCTGAGATCAGAGAGGCTAACTGCCATGCCCAAATCAAAGTAGACCCAGCACTGAATCCTACACCCTCTCAATACCACTTCCGCAGCATTCTTCTTTATAATTAGAACAAATTGTGGCACACTGTACATAGGAAAAGGACTGGAAGGAACATTAAATATTAAATATTATTGGCTTATTGAACTACTAATGTCCTCATCCTTCGAAAAGCTCACATTAACACCAACTTGGATCCAACAGTTTTCCGCCTCAGGTTAATGTTGTTCCTGCCCTGACAGCATAATAACTAGCAAATTGGTTGAATTAATGATCTATCCATTTGCAAGATGGAATTAACATTTTTATTATTTTTAAAAGTCTTTTGTCGGCAAATCTGAAATAGACTTCGAACTTCCTTATAATTTTTTTCCTTTTTTTATACTAGTAGCATTAGAATCAATTATATCTGGAAGACAATACTACTACTTGAAATTTCTTAGGGCTGGGTGGCTGGGTTGATAGAGGTGGGTGGGTGGGGGAGAGTATGAGACATGGACACTAAGAGGTTATGGCTAGAGGCTCAGGTGAAGCCGAAAGACCTTTTTATTTGAGACCTCATGTTTTTAGACCCATATGCAGGGAGGGAGAATGGTCCCATGATCCCACGGCACATTGTGGTAAGATCCACAATAGATAGGAAGCTTGATCTGTACCATGCCCTCCTTTTACAAATAAAAAGCCTGAAGTCCAGAGGACTTAAGTGGCCAGTCCCCAGCCCAAACGGCTGGCATCAAAGGACAAAAAGACAGTTAGAATCTAGGACCACAAGTGCCTTCTAACAAAGACGAACCCTATAAAATGGAAAACCCTTTTCTAGCTGAGCTTCTGGATGGATTTAGGTATGCAAATTTGGGCATGGGTTCAGGGGTGCTGAATTGCCTCACCTAAGAAGGCATTTTCCTTGGAGTTGTGATCTTGACTAGAACAGGGATGAAGGGAGAAGAGAGGTAGCTCAAGAGGCCCAAACTGTTGTGACTCACCCCCCATCCTTCATCAATGGACTGGAAAATGCTGGCTGGGCATGAATTATTAGTGTGAACCTGGGAAGGGATTTGACTTCAAATCCAGGTTAGCTTCAGCAGAAACAGTTGACAGGTGCATTCAAAGGTGCTGGTGACACAGAGGACCATGAAAAAGCAAACCTCTGTTGGGTTTCCACAGTCCGTGGAATTGGGAATTCAAGATAAGTTTACACAGCTTTTTGTATAGCAGGAAGATCTTCAGCTGTTAGCCAAATTGCACTAGTTTGTGGCATAGAGCTAAAACAATAGGTGTTTTGATTACTGGTTCAATGTTCCTTCACATCATAATAGTTTTTTTCTATATTCAAAAAACATCCTGATGACCAGGGATTTCTGCCTTGAAAGAAAATCCAGAGCCCATAGCAAGGAGCTGTCAAACAGGGGAATAAATTCTGGATTACAACAGCCCCATTCTTCAGTACTAGTTCTTTCTTCAGCTTTTCAGTTTGATTTACCCAATTACTTTTACCACTGTCCAATCAGAAAACCACTGCCTATATATCCGCTGCAGATCGGAGCTGCCTCTAAAACTACAATACAAGTGTAAATTCCAGCCTAGATGTTCAAAGAAGCCAGTAGTATTGATGTATTAAACATGCAGAATGTCCTAGTCATTGCAGGCCTCTGAATCCTCATCAAACCTTTTTGATTTTAGTGAAGACCTTCATTTGCCTAAGAGGGTTGTTATCAACAGGGCTGGCTGCATCCCAGGGCTCCATTTTCAGAAGAGAATGCCACCTGGGGTCTAATGCTCTACCTCTCCCTGTCTTGAAATTCTTAATAATTTTATCTTTGAATTTGTGTTTTTTAATTTTGTGTCCAACTATGACAATGAAGAAAGTGCTGGGGGATTGGAGCCTCATGGGACGTGTGGTCCTGCCTCCAGGGTGTAGATTCTGCTGTCCTATCTGCTCCTCTGCCCCACTCAGTGGCTTGGTGACCGTTGCCACCTGCAATGGGTGGGGTGGATGAGGCCCACGCCCGGTGCACTGAGTCCTGTGCAAGGCTGGGCACCTGTGAGAGTCCGTGCTCACCCCACACATAGCCCTGTGCCCGAAGGAGCCAGACATTAAATAGCGAATTAAAAACACCATGACGAGTCAAAAAAAAAACCAAAACTTTTTCCTGTTTTTTGAACAAGGGGCCCCACATTTTCATTTTGCCCTGGGCCCCACAAATTATGTAGTTGGCCCTGACCTTCCCTGGCCCTTATCTGGCAATTTAAACCGGTGTTATTTTTAGATTCTTAACTAAATAACCACAACATACATAGAATAATAAGTCCAGCTTTTTTACTAAGAGTATTATTTGGTTTCAAGAACTTTTAATACAAAGCTCGAAATTAGATATTTTCAATAGTTCAACAGGGAAAAAATCCTCTAACTTACTTTTACCGGCAGGTATCATTAGCGATGGAAAGTTTGGATCTGTTGTTGTGACTTCACAGTCTCTTTCATGAAATGGAAAAATGACAGATTTTTTTTTCACTGAGGCAGCCTGGAAAAGACTTACTTATTTCTCCACAGTGAAAATATTATCACTCCATATTTTCTATCACATTAGGGAAAGATGAAAAACATCTCATTACTTCTCTCTGATGCTAATGTTTACTCATAAATAACTGTAGTGTTTTTCCATTATCTGTCTGGCACCATGTTAAGATGGCCATAGGCCAGTGACACCAGAGGAATCAAGAAGTGTAAGAAATAGCTTTTTATCTCTTTTTAATTTTGTTTCTGCTTCACATCTTAATATCTTACCTTGAGCTTGGCCAAAAGAAGTTCATGATCGTGAAGAAGTCTTTTGGTTTCATCTTGACTGCTACCAATTTCTAGAAGATTGGGCTGTGATTCAGCCAATTGAAGTTGTATCCATTTGCCACACTAAAAATAAAAATGAAATAAAATGCACTTTTAGTTCCTCTTGTTCCTTCCTCTTCACCCTTCTCCTTTTTTATAGATATTTTAAATTTCCAGTTATATCATAAACACTTTATTCCTTCCATAGAGACGGACCTTACTTAAATTGAAGCATAACCGATCTAATATAAATCCATGCCCTGCCTTGTTTGTTATTCTTAGGCTAAATTATTCCTTTAGCATATTGGATTTGAATTAAAAATTCCCAAGTGAGGAACATGTACACTCATTATTATGTATTATTGAATATTACAAAATTACAGAATAATTCACACAACTGTACCCATTCTCATTCACAAAACTGAACTCCATAAAATAATGAAATTCCACTTGGGCAAGTAGGACACAAAGTTCATATGGGAAAGTTTTTGTATTAATAAAAGCAATTTATGCTGATTAGTGTCTTTACATTGGCCTTGCTGGTTCAACCAGAAAGAATAAGTATCAGATGAAGCAATTAATTTTTATCCTTTTTCAGAGCTAAAAACATAACGTTTTCCAACCGTTGTTGAGTATTCAATAAAGCATGTAGGAAAATATTAATAAAATTAGATGCCTGTGACAACTGCCATTTGAATGCTATTAACATGTTTTCCACACTCAGGATTTTCACTGCTCTAAGACATAATCCATCATTGCATTTCCTGAGGAATTGCTTTTCTAAGAAGCAACAACTGATTAAGCAAAAGAAACCACTAACAGGCACGTGCATGTGGATATTTGAATTACTAAAGAGAAATGAGAAAACTGTGTTTCTATTATAGAATATAATTAGTTTGGAAGAAGTCACTATAGATCAGACACAGGCACTTCTATTCCATCAAGATGGACTTTCTACTTTGAATACCTTTAGGTGTATTTCATTTGGAAATGGCAGTAAGGGAAGGGAATCTGGGAGGGGCAGTGAGGGAACATTCTTAGAAACACAATTCAGTTAAAATAAGAGTTTCCAGTGTAATTTTAGAGGTTTTTCTTTTCTTTTTTTGCATTCAATCTACTTCTGCTTCTCTTATATTTTATTCCCTATATGGTTCCTCATCCTGCTCTAAGAATGTTTCATATTTGAGGACAAGAAAAGTTAACTTTTTTAAAAATAGCGAGTTAGCCTCTTTTCCCTCACTGCCGAAATTTGCAGTTACTCAAAGCATCATTAAATCACGTGCAGATGATCAGTTCTTGCTACTTCTGCTTCAGCTTCCTTCCATCTCTGCTCACTGACTTTGAAAAGAGGAGGCGATGAGGGAGTCAGCAGACATTCTGTTTCTGTGGCAACAAGTCTCAACAACACTGGGAAATCATCCTTGGTAGGAACACTTTGCATTCTGTCCTACAGCGAATCGTGTTCACTGTAAAATTCTGTTTTCCTGTTACGACTTTTCACATAACAGCAAAATTCACAGCAATTAACTTAAATTAAACAGGCCTTGTTGTCCATACTCTAGTAAAAGGCCAGAAAAGCTATTCAATCAAGTCTGGTGGGGTCCTGAAAGTAACTGGCTGCTTGTTTGCCAGGTTTCCCTTCACTAAACACTGAATTCTTTAGGTGGTAAATTGTCTAAAGCACAAGCCTAATGCTTCGGAGATTTTTTTCAGGGCATTTCTGTAGAGAATAAAATCATGGGTGTCTTCTTCAACCTAAAGATGCCTGGTCATCTTTGCAAATGGGCAAATTGCTTGACATAAAATGTGCAGTAATCTTAAGCCCCAAGTGGCTTCTACTTCCTGCCGTTAAAAGCAAATTTGACACAAGCCCTTTGCACCTTCCCTGGCAGGGTCTTCACTTCCTCAACAGTGTGATAAGGATTCAGTAGTGTCTTTAGCATGTCAAAGCCAGAGTTGCTGAGGGCACATATGGGAGCCTCTTTCTAGGTGCTTCTTGTGCCCCATTGTGCTCAAAACAGGGCCACCCCCATTTGCAGGACCTGCCTCCTTCCACCTCCATCACATGCACTCTCAAAAATCACAAGTATTGCACAGCCCACAAGGCTCTTCAGCCTGGCAATCACGAACGTCTAATCACTCACACCTTGCTTCTAAAGAGCAAATTGAAAGTATGTGGTCGAGTTTTCATGTTTAAATCAAGCTGCTGTAGATACTTTCTGGCTGACTAAAAGGAAAGGGAAACTCAGATAACCAGCTGAAACTTCGTAGAGGTTTCTCTTAGTTGCAGATTTAAGAAAGCAATAAAAGGGCTTGCTGTGTTATCTTCTATATGCCGTGTCCTGCCGATGGCGTGGAATGTTCTTTAGGGTTATCAACACACAGCAAGAAGCCCACAGCCACACAGAAAAAGGAAAGTTGTTACCTTACCTTTATGACAGCTATAACGATTTTGGAGTCCCCAGCCTGCACAGCTACTGAACTGACTGTTGTCGTAGAAAACTCTGCACCAGGACTTCCTTGGCTGGACATGGTACCTGAGAAGCAGAGTTTATACTTTGGGCAGCCTCTGCACGGTTGTGTGTCTGCTGGTCATTTCAGGAGGCAACCACTGGGGTTACTTGGCTTCATTCAGGGAAGGAGCTCAGCTCGCAATGATTACTCTGCCAAAAGGAAAGAACAGGAGGTTAAAAATAGACAACCCCATTGAGTTTATCAGGAGAGAGAGAGGAGTGGAACGAGAGAGAGTCACCACACCCCTAGTATGGTAACGCTAAGCGCCTGTTATTTTTGCCATTATCTTAAATGTGGAGGACAGCTTTGAGCTCTTTCCCTATCAGCTGATGTTTGATAGCAAATGGAAAAAAAAAAAAAATTACATCCTGACAATCCAAACGAGTTTTGCCATTAAAACTACGCACTTGTAACCAGGGACTTTGAAACCAGCAAATCATTGACCTGAATATCAATCTTTTCAAGATTTTCGAAGTTTCTCTCATGCAAAGAAAACCACCAAAAAATGTACTTAAAAAAAAAAAAGTTCTGGTATTTGTTTTTGGGGGTTAAGTCACAAAATTGCTTGAAATACATTTTTAGATTAATCTGCTTTTCTAAAAATGTATTGCCCCTTGCCAAATAAAGTTTATATGGAAAAGCCACATTTTCTCAGAGCCTCAGATTTCTTAGAAACATTTTTAAAATATTTCAACCAGCATTTATCAATATAGATACTATCATTTCAGAATTTCTTCGTGATTATTCTACTCCACTGAACAGCGTTTACAAATTCAGTTATAACCATCAGAAAGCAAAACACTTTGTTTTTACCTTTTAATTGCAGCAAGAAAACGTCTTTTGTTTGATTAAAGGCTAACATTATGTATATTTTGTCCCAATTATAAAAAAGAGTATAACTCTTCAGGCTGGGTTGTATTCCCCACTCCCACGCCCTGTGCAGGAAGATTATAGCCAGCTTCAGATCAGAGCCCCCAAACAGCAGATTAATCCTATTGCTGGAAACTCAGCCCGTGTTGCAAGTTGTCTGTGGTATTAAACAGCAGCTGTTGGATTCCCTGTCAAAAAACAGCTGAAAATAACACTGACGTTTTAGGTCAGAGGTCAGATGCAAACACATCAGAGATACTAACTCCAAAGCTCCTGGAACCATCGGAAATCTCTGGGACAAAGCCGGAATGGAGAGTACAGCAATAAACAGAGTTTTAAAGAGTCTACTTGCTCTGTAACTGCTTAGCTCAATTTAAACGCACGTGCAGGTTCAGGGCCGACGTTCAGAAGACTTAGCAGCACCATTGCTTTGTTCTGCTAAGGTTCACAATAACATTCTTGATTCAAAGGGGGAAAAGTGCTTTTATATATTTATTCTTCAGTGTTTAACAATTATTTTTGTTTCCAAGAGCATGTCATGGCTGCTCTGCAATTGTTTAGCCATGAGCCAGGTCCTCTCCCCTGCATGTGCCTGCTGCCCCAGTGAGATGGAAACCACGCCTAGACGCCAGGTCCTACGCGACACAGACTTCCCCTGACGCCGTGAAGGGGGCAGATGCCAAGGCTTGCCACGATATAGAAAATAGTGTAAATGGATTTATTTTATGGCAGGGCTGGAGAGCTTGCAGAGAGCCAACCTGATTTAGAATGTGGAAGGCAGGCTCCTTCCCCTTGAGCAAGTAGTTTGGTCCAAACAAACTAAAACACACTGATCGCAACCAGATTTTAGTTAATTGTCCTGAAGAAAAAGCAAGAGTTGATACCTGTGCCACAGAATAGCCACACTCTAACCTAAAATGCCCAAGGAGCATTGCTCAAGTCCTTGTGTACTTTGCCAACTAGAACAGCAAACAGTGACCTGCACTCAAAATACTTAATACACTTTCACCCTGAGTTAATCCTATTGCTCGAAACTCAGTGTGTTTCACAAGTTGCATAAAGGCCCTTGGGGAGAAGGGACATTTTGGCAGTGGGCTGTAAAGACCACAGGCCAAGTAAAGAGTGGGTCTGTCCACAAAGCCCCACTTAAGATGGATGATTGTGTAAGGGATGAGGAGGGCAGCAAGGAATGTCTGGAATTGCAGGCCCAGACAGAGGGGAAAGGAGAGGGTGATGAAGAGGAGACAGCACATGGCTGAAAGTCCGGTTAATTACAAGGTTTAAGGGTAAAGGGAATTAAAAATATTTAAGACTTTGTTCAAAGATTAATCCAGCTATTCAGCAACAAAGGTGTGCCTTTTTGTGTGTGTAGATGACCTTTCTTTCTGTTAATGAGATGGAGCAGGTCCAGGGTGTTGCATAAAGAAAATGTTCTTTGCAATGGCCATGAGCAAACGCAAACGGCATACATGAATTTAAGTGGGGTCTAACAAATTTTTCTTTAATTCAAACTCTTGGCTTTAAAATCTTCAAAAGACTTTAATATTTTTTTCTCCTCTTCCCTTGTTTTCTGTTCCCATTTTTTTCCTCCTACACTCTTTAGTCCTTCCCTCTATAGAAGCCCCGTGGCTCAGACCTCTCCAACAACATCTGGCTTATTTAGAACCTTGGCCTACTTTTCTTCATCTATAATAATATTTAATTATAAACTGCATCATTAACTCTCATAAACAGTTTGAATAGTTAGTATAAAGGAAATCAGCACACTAAGATGGATTTTTTTAAATGTTAAAGTTAACTAAAAGCTTTTTGAGTTACAGTTTATTTATACTCTGCCTCCTTTATCACCAAGAAAACCTAAAACAAAACAAAACAAAACAAAAACCTTACGGGCGTTCTCATACCTTTGAAGTTCTTAGAGGATCTTGCAGAGGTTATTATGCCTCCTCTGTTTATCCCTCTGGGAAATGCCTATTTTTATAACAACTGAGTTTTAGTGAAATATACTTCATGGGGAATCGTAAACCTATAAGTGAATTCTGGAGAGTTGCAAATAGCACATTTTTAATGAAATATAGGTAGCAGGCTGAAAACTCTTTCATGTGGTTATTTTTTAGCTCTGTCCATGGTGATGCCATTAAAACAACACATGTTCTTTGCTGAATATATGTGGGGTCTGCTCATTTTTCTATGGGTTCCTGATATTTGTCTTAATTGTATTACTGGTTAAACTTTTTAAAGACTTTATAAAGACAAATTAGATACACCTGATATAAATAACCCAGAATGAGTCTATTTACCCAGACTAAAAATTCAAGGCAAACTTTCTCTGCTATTATCATTAGCAGTAGTAATAATAACTACCATTTAGTGGCTGCTTAATATGTGCCAGGAACTGGGATAAGTGCTTTACTCTCTTTATCCTATTTGATCTACATAGTAAGGCTGGAAAGACTTATTTTCCTGATTTTACAAATGACACACACATACATGCACACATATTCACACACAGTGACTCATCGATTCCAGCCACCTCTGGTCTAAATTTTTCTGCCTGGGTTTCAAACTTATCTATGGCTGGTTTCTCCCTACCTGCCCAATCATATATGCCATTATTCCCAGACCCCAATGGTTATTCTTATTCTACACCTTAATTCAGTTTTTCTATCCAGGAATATTATCCCCTTCCTTCCTTCATCTATCCAAATTCCTCCTGTCACTTAAGGCCAACATGACATATCAATTCCTTACAAAATTTGAATTATCTAGCTGTGTTCTTTTTCCCCTCAAAATTTAATTATAACTCAAAATTTAATAGTTATATGCTTGTATTATAAACATATTATTTTCTAATTATTTCACTTCCACTACTATTATTTTTCAACCGTATTTGAAGCTCCTTATAGAAAGGAGCCATGTCCTAACATTTTTGGGATCTCTTCAGATCATCTCATAGAGTTACTGTTGAGATTAAGAGTTGCTTTACATCAAGTGCTTAGAAGAGGACCTGGCATTTAGTAAGTATTAATTCTACATATGAACCATGGCACAGAATTGGTGCTTATAAATAGTAGTTGAGTGACTGAATTACATGAGTCATGCAGAAAAAAGATACAACTCAATATAACTCATCCATTATTTATTCATGCAGCCAATAGTTATTGAGCATTTCTCCTTAACAGGCACTTATGCATCAGGAATATAGCAGTGAGCAAAACAAAGAGGTTCCCGTCCTCTAGAAGCTGACATTTCAGTGATAGACCATAAACAATGAAATAAATAACCAAGATAAAGATACACTGTGATAAAAGCTAAGAGGAAAACAACTGGTAGTGGTTTAAGTAGACTGAATCAGAAAAAGTTACATATAGATCTGATTTGATCTTAATAATTTCACTTCTTCTGCTGGGTTTGGGGTCGGTCTGTTCATCCTTTTCCAGTTCTTGGAGACGATTCATTAGATTGTCTATTTGTGATCTTTCTGTCTTTTGGATGGAGGCATTTATGGAAATAAATTTTCCTCTCAGGACTGCTTTAGCTGTGTCTCACAGATTTTGATAACTTGTGTCTCCTTTGTCATTTAGTTCAAAGAATCTTTTGATTTCCATCTTGATTTCCTCATTTATGAAATAATGGTTCAGCAGAAGGTACATTTAGAATTTGCTAGAGAAATCAGGGAATTCTATCCAAGTATTGCTATTGGAATATAGAAATTAACAAGAATAATAAACTGATAGTAACTATACCAACGATAACAATAAAAACAAACTAACCACCCACTATGGCAAAGGTGGTGGGCTAGGAACCCGGGCTCTGAAATCAGGCTGCCTTGCCCCCATGCTCTGGTTTCCTCATTTTAAATTGGGGAATTGGGAATGCCTACACCATATAGGTTTGTTGGGAGGATTAAAAGAGATAAAACTCAAAAACATGATAATCCCTAGAACACAGATGATGCTCTGCCAGTCATATGTTCTTATTTCTAAGATGACAGCAATTCCTATTAAGGGATTTTCTAAAGCTAGTAGCTGACAGGAAATTTGAAATGAATTTTTAAAATTAAGTTGAATTAAAACACATGATAGGCAACCTGAATGGATTAAATAAACATATTAGAAAGAGATAAAACATGCATTACTAGGGTAAGTTATTTTACTGTAATCAGATGTAAAAATATTTCAGTGAGTCATCATTTCTAGAATACTGTACCTTTCTTTTTTATTCACGTTAGCCAAAATTTTCCCCAACTCTGTCTTTATATCATGTAATACTCTTCCCGGGACATCTCACTTATTTCTTAAACCACAAGTGTTCTCACTTAATTGCCGTCCAAAAGTAAATGCAGTTGCTCTTTCCCCTTAAAACTTCCCATAATTCTACACAGCAATTTATTCTTCCATGCATGTTCCCATTTGTTCATTCACCAAGTATGATTAAATACCTACTAAGTGCCAGGCACTGTTCTAGATGCCGGGCAAACGGCAATACACAAAACAAGGCTCATCCACGGAAGAAGCTTGCCTTCTGGTGGGGGAGACATGACCAACTAGAAAATAAACAAAAAGGCAGATATATAACATGTTAGGATGTAATAAGTATTATGAGGAAAAATCAGCCAAGGTAAGATGGAGGAAGTGAACAGGTGAAGGGGGATACTATTTTAGGAGGGAGTCAGAAAAAGTCTCTCTAATAGATGAGATTTGAGTAGAAACCTGGATTAAATGAAAAGAGCAAGACCTGCAGATATCTTGGGGAAGAACATTCCAGGCCACTGAGGCATGCTTGTTATATTTGAAAAGCATCCAGTAGCATCCAGGTGTGGCTGGAGCTGAGGAGGGAGAGAAGGTGACAGTGATAGAACATGAGATCCTCGAGGGAAGGGTGGCTAGGTCACGTAGGGCCTTCTAGGTAGGCGCCTCCAAGTGCTGTTTTGCTCGGGGCCGATCCTGGTCTGCACCTGTTGCCCGGGTGTAATTGCTCCTAAGGTCCTTTTCATTTCCAAGAGTTCTGTTTGGATGATAAATTATGTCATAACCCAACCAGTAAACCTAGGTAAGGACTTTAGATTTCATATGGAGAGAGATGGGAAACTATTGCAGGGTTTTCACCCAAGGAATGGCATCATTGGACTTAACATTGTTAAAGAAACTCTTTGTGAAGAAGAGACTGGGAGTCAGGAGTGAAAGCAGGAGGCAGGACAAATTCCATAGCACCCGATCCACAAATGCCAACACAGTGCTGCTTTGGGATGTTTCTTCATGGACACTTAAGTTTTACTTAAGGAGAAATACATGTCCGAAATATCATGCCTCCTAGTGACAGTTTTATTCCGCGTATTGACTTGCACAGATTTCTCTTACAATTAAACATGTTTAATGACATAAATCCTTAGCTTCTTCATAAGATCTGGTGGAATAATCATAAACAAGCAAATTTCCCTCATAAATGTGTAAGGAAATCAGACAAAATTTGGGCAAATTTAAAGAATACTTAACTTGGTCAAAAGAGCTACGATGGCTGTATTTATTATAGTTTTAAGCAATGGTTTACCAAAAATAATGTGTGAGGTGCTCTCAATACTTATTAAATTATTGTGTGCAATTTTCTTGAAAAATCTCTAGAGCAATGCATGATCTAGAAAATTGTCTTATATATGTGTAAAGTTAAAATGAATAGTAAACATATGGCAATTGTTGATTTGAGCAAACTGCCTTCTGAATGGGAAAGATGTTTACAGTATTTCAAACCAGAAAAAAATTTTTAAAAATCACTCAAAAGCTTTCACGTGCAAAGTTTATTTTTAAAACTTCAAGCCATATGATTTCCTACCTGTGCTGAGCTGTGTACTTAGGTTCCAACTTATCAGGGTTCTCTCTCTGATACAGTTCCTCTTCATGCAGTGACGTGTCCTGAGAGTTAGCCTCCAGAAGGCAGTGCGAGTGTATGAAAAGATAGGAGGAGTCTTAGTCAACTTGACTTTGGAAAATTGCATTTCCTTTGTTTTTCCTTACTATTGCTAAACTCCAGTTGAGGCTGAGAATTTTCCACTGCAGAGAGATCCCCAGGGAGGCCTTGTGAGCAGCAGTCATTCCAGCTGCTTGGGAAGCCAGCAGTGACACTGAGGGTGAACTGCCACTTCTGCAAGCAGTTATAATTTTTGGCAAGGAAGGAATAATAGTCTAATATGAAACCCAAGAACATAAAATCAGATACCCTAAACGGCATGGTTACTATCCATGGATTCTAAGCAGGAAGTATATAAAGAGTTAAAAAGAGAAAAGTTTTTAAAATATGAGATTTTATTAAGAAACACCAAAACATAATTAAAGAAATTAATATATATATGTGGGTGTGCAGATATACATACGGCTGTTTGAAGTAATGGTATAATGGGCTTTCTCAGTTGTACAGAGGTAATGTTTCATGATCCACTGACAGTTTATTGGCATCAGTTTAATGAAAAAGACATGTTTTAATAAATTCTACTGTAAATTATTTTTAAAAAATTAATTGAGTTTTAGAAATTTTACTGTATGGTTTTTGAAACTGTAGCCTCATTCCAAGTAAGACTGGCCCACACCAGTGTTCACAGAGATGTCCCCTGCATGGGAATCTTTGTTTTGATTAATACATCACTCACCCGGGTCACAGAACCCACATGAAAGGCAAATGATTGCTGAGACTGTCCGGAAGGATAAAGAAGTTAGTAACACCTGCAGGAAAAAAGATATTCGTATATTCAGGCTTTTAGGAAAAACAGGAAACAAGATGAGAGAAACTCACAGAAACCTGGGGATCAAAAATGGAAACAAACATAGCAGGTCATCGGCACCCCACCTCACCCAACCCGCACCACCCAAGCAAGCCAGTTTCCTATCACAAATTCCACTCTCATAAAGGAAGGACTTCAAAAGTAAAGTCACTCTATGTTACAGAGAGTTTACATTCTGCTTCTGGCAAATCCCTGCTTTGAGCTCCTACTAGCAGAGAGAGCCAATGGCCTCGCCACACGTTTGCTGAGCGCCCACTGTGCACAAGGCCTGGTTCCTTTTATCAACTCAATCCTCAACAAATCCTTTTAGATTCGTAAAACATGTAGCCACTTAATCTAGTTGGGCTTCTCAACGACTTTGTACTCCAGGCTTGTATCCTAGACTGTTCCCTCTGTCATCTGAGTTGGGAAGCCGAGGCGAGAAGCTAAGGGGCTTGTCCAAGCTCATGAATTGATGAGTCGAGACCCCGGCCACCTCCTTCTCAGTCTCTTGCTCCAGTCTCACAGGCAGAAGTTCTACCCTCTTAATGCGAGATCAAAAATTGTAAAGATGTCCATAAATACCTGTCACTTAGCTAATCCACACAAGAAGCCTTTCTGGGCAAAGCCCTCTGAGTCAGAACACGACACTAAAACCCTTAAGAGACAACAAGAAGAAACACAAAACTCCTTCTCTGTTCTCAGTGGCCCCCCCACTGGAGAAGACAACATGCACACATGAAGCATTGTGACAAGAAGGCACTATAACAACATCTAGGAAACGTTTCAAGCTAAAATGTCAAACAAGAAGAACCTTCTTAAAGAATTTCCCACATTGATGTGAGCATCATAAGAACAGTTTTATACATGGATGTAAATGAGCAATTATAATAAAACAGCTTTCAGTTTGTGTCATAGTCCTTTTTCCTACCTTTAAAATCACTTTTGCTACCTTAGTTGGTGGGTACATGGGCAGGATATGAGGACGCTTTGGCTGTTACCAGTCACTCGAAGGTTGCAGGTGGATTTGGCTGAGCAGACCCAATAGGCCAGGTGAAACAGGTACTGGAATATATGAACAAATAATAAAGATAACAGGAAATCTGAGGTATGACTGTACCATGTGCCCCCTTCCTCCTATAGGCTTGAGGACATCTGGGTTATAGCACTATTAATATTTGAACGGTTGTCTTAATTTTTTCTTCACGGTTGTCTGGAGGGCTGGGAGGTACAATGGCTGAGACAGAGTCACATTTCAGTCAAACTTCAGGATGAACTCTAACTCTTTCCTTCAAAAACTAAACCTTGAGATCAAGGAACTGAAAGGAAGCTCTTTGGTTTGGAATGTCCCCGCCAGGATCATGAATATTGTGTATTACATTTAGAACCTCTCCACAGAATTCCATCTTGTAACTACATTTGGATTTGCAAATTTTGCAGAGTGAAACAGCACCAGTTCATAGAGAATTGCGTGGTGGAGGAGGTCTGTTCTTGTGCTTACAGTCCTCTCCTGTCCCCTCTGCCAGGGCACCCACCACCTGCTGTGGCCCCTGCCCTCAGTCCCACCGCTGCTGCCCCGCCCTGGTCCGTAACCAGACCCTACTGAGGGGCTGTCATGTGACCTAATGTGTTGGTGGATGCTGACTTAAAGTCTGGCCCCTTCCAGATGAAGTTGCATTTAAAGAGGCTTCTTGACAAGAAGAAAGAGGGTTTTTACATTAGGGGACCAGGCCCTCAAAAAGCAACTCGCAAGTCTGGTCCACTCCCTCCTTTTTTACCATCACACTTGTGTCCCTTAAGGAGGAGTCCCCTGAAAGGGTCAAATAGGCTAAAAACAAAACGCAGCAAAAATTTGATGGCATTTTAAATGCCATGCAAATATTCATTTTCTTTGTCAACAAATACTTATTGAGCTACTTCTGATGTCAGGCATTGATTTAAGCCCCCAGAAAACCAGGGAAGAAGACACCCTGGGTCCCTGCCCTCAGGGAGCTTGCTGTCTAGTAAGCTCACAGAACCTGCTGAAGATTTTACAAACTATGTCATTTAATTACCAGAGAAACACAGGTGTTTTCTATATTAATCTCATTTTACTGAGGAAATTGACCTAGATACATTAAATAACTTATCCAAAATCACAAGGTTAATATGGCTTAATGCAGGTCAACCTGATGCCAAAAACAAGATTCTTTTTTATTTTTTGGAGACATAGTCCCACTCTGTCATGCAGGTAGAGCACAGTGGTGTGTGTCATCATAGTTCACTACAACCCCAAATTCCTGGGCTCAAGCAATCCTCCTGCCTCAGCCTCAGAGTAGCTGGGACTACAGGCACACACCACCACACCTGACTAATTTTTCCATTTTTTGTAGAAACGGGGGTCTCGCTCTTGCTCAGGCTGGTCTTGAACTCCTAGTCTCAGGTGATCCTCCCACCTCGGCCACCCAGAGTGCTAGGATTACAGGCGTGAGCCACTGTCTCTGGCCTAAAAACAGGATTCTTAACCACTGCCTCTAAATCGTGTAACTCCAAAGCCTGTGTTCCCCTTTGTGTCACACTGTTTAAAGCAAATCTGATTTTGCATATATAGACAAATCATAAACAAATTTACCAGACTAAAAAAAATAAACGTGTATTACTAATTTCAGGAATATCCAGGTAAATCCTACACCTGTGAATTCTTCTGACCACAACAGAGAATCTGCAGTGATACGTTAATGCAAGGACCTGGGTTTCTGTGTCAGTCCATTTGTTCTGTCATTAATGTTGATACATCATTCTGGTTTTGTATATCTTTGTTGATCTCATGGGTCAGGTCTTGTTGATGTGTTTTGCATTTTATATGCAAATATATTACTGCAAATATACAAGTTTGTAAGTATACTCAGTGAGTGTAATACTACAATCATTATTATTTTCTTCCCGCAAATCTTCCCTTGTTTCTCCATTTTCTCTTTCCCTTCCATTTTTTGCATTGTTTTCCCCACTGTTTTGTCCTCTTGTACATTTTCCTCTCTGCATTCTGCACAGGTTTGTTCTCTCTCTCTGTTCTCCATCTACTGCTTCTTCCCTCACCTTCTTCCTTTGTCTTAAATACCTCTAACCTTTTTTCTTTACTCACATAAATCTGCTGGCACCTACACTCATCCATGGAGTTTTTCTTTACTTAGGCCACCAAAAAAATACTTTCAGTAGGAAAGAGCTGTTTGTATGCAATGCTACTAAAAAGCGCTTTTGATTTTTTGTTTTATTTTTAAAGCAGTACTAAAAGCAGTGTGATACTGGCAAAAGAATAGCCACACTGACCAACAGAACAGAATGGCTAGCCCAGAAGAAGGCCCAGGAGACTTAAGAACTCAATATATCTTTGAGGGAGTATTGGAAATCAATGGGAGGGAGGGATTATTCAGTAAGTGATGTTGAGAACATTTGATATTTGGAAAAATCTATCATATTATATCATCTCACACAAAGCACCAAAATTGCTTCTGGATGTAAGAGTTAAAAGTAAAAAAAATTAAACTGCACAAGGGAACAAAATGTCAGCTGAAGAAGGATTTTCTAAGCATTAAGGCATGTAAAAAAACCACAAAGAATGTTGGTTAATAGATTTCATCATAAAAATGAGCATGCTAACATCACCGAACTTCATAAAGATAGAATAAATAAAAAACTGGGAAAAATACTTGCTAAATATATGATGGATTATCATCCTTATTATGTAAAGAAACTTCTTCCAACAAAAAAGAAAAAATGTTAAGCCTGCAAAGGAGAAGTGTATAAAAACAGTAACAGATAAGTCACCAAAAAGGAAACACAATGGATAATAATAAATCATTAAAATTTTTTCAGCCTCACTGGCAGTTAAGAAATGTGAAATAAACTGGTTTTGTCTAAGAGTTGCAAAGACTTTTTAAAAGATACCACTGTGTGCTGGAAAGAGTGCCACAAGATGGGCACTCCAGCTGTTGATGGACACATAAATTTACCTAACCTGCTGGAAAGCAATTTGGCCATATCTATTAAAAGTCTTAAAATATGCATATATTCCAATGCAACATTTCCACTCTCAGGAATCAATCCCAAGGAGCGATGTATTCAAAAAGCTAAGAACAAGGATGTTCACTGCAGCATAACTTATAGTATTCTTACGAAAGAGAAAAAGAATGAAACTAAATATCTTGCTTAATAGTGCAATAGTTAAATTATGTTATCTACTTATCATTGAACATCACACAGCCAGTGACTTGCAATGGAAAAAAATTTAATAAAGGAAAAATTTTATATATTAACTGTAAAAAGCAGGACATAAATTTGAATGATATTATAATCTTATTAGGTAAAATATAAAGCAAAGGGAATGTATCAAATATTAATTGTATGTTTTCTGCATTGATGAGTTATGGGCAGTTTTTACTTTTCGTATTTTTCTCTTTTTACTAGAGTACTTTTAAAAAACAGTAACTACACATTGTTCTTAAATTTAAACAGGATTTCAAAGAGTAAGGCTTAAAGGAATTAGTTCTCTCTAGTTGACAGCCATCAGTCAGTCATGAGACAATAGAAAATGGCAGTTCAAGCTTAACTGTGTTGAGTTTGCTAAAATTTACCATAGATGGGATGTGCTTATCTTCCAGAAACTGGTAATATCATAAATATATTTGACTTCTGAGGTCTCTAGAAGTATATAATTCCCAAAATGCCATCTCTACATTCTTCTATTCTAATTAGAGAAATTAGATCATTTGCAAAGGTGATCAATGTCTCTGAAAAGTTCATACACTGAAGTTTTTTATAAAAGATATTCTAGGAACCTTGCAATCAAAAGTGTGGTCTGCAGACTGGCAGCATCAGCAACACCTGGAAACTTGCTGAAAATGCAAAACCTCAGGTCCTACCCCAGACTTATTGAATCAGAATCTACATTTTAATAAGATCTCCAGTTGACTTATAGGCATATTCAGGTTTGATAATCACTGGTCTAGAACACATGTTCTAGTTTACATGTCTATAATGTAACTATGGTCCTCCTTTGAACATTCATCTACATTCATGTCTTAAGTACTGCAGATATCTTTATGGTCTATGAGCTCTAAACATTTTCTTAGAACAAAAGCAGCTTCCCATTAATGAATGGGATATGTTCTAAAAATCTATTGGTGGATCAGTTGTTAACAACTTGCAACATACAGTAATATTTTTAATGCTAGCTAGATTTCTAGGTTATCCTATAGTAGCTTGCCTAATCTATAATGTAGTTGAAGAAGATTACTAATTACATTTTAATCATTATTTTTGATGGGAAAATGTGTTTCCAGTTCTAACAGATGAGGAAAGCATGGTTCTGCCATCAATACAGGACTTCCCCATGGGTGTAACTGTTTGTGTGTGTATGTAGACAATTAGCAGAGCTGATAGTCCTATTCTGAGAATGTTCTAAATATAAGAATAAAATAGATTAGAAAGTCAGGAATGTCAAGGGTTGCTACTCATTTACATTTTCTCCTGATCTTCATTTTGACCAAGCATAGACATTGGTAAGATCACTTATCTTCAGGGGTTTGGAACAGGTTTGTGGATACATCAAGTTTCTAATGGAAAATCTACAGATGGGGTGAATACTCTAACTTGTAAAATAAACAATATCTATTAATAACAAATGTACATTCTTTTTTGTGTAAATATTTTGCTTGTATGTTGATCTGTCACTCAGATGTACTTAACTTCACTGGACAAGGTATAAGGCTTGCCAATTTCCAAACTCTGGCAATCCAAGATTCCTGGTAGCCATTCTGGAGTTGCTTTTATAGCACAATATGATAACTTTGTTATTTTAAATAAAGCTAATTTTGTTCTAATATGCTTTCTTCATCCTCAAATATACAGTCACCTTTTACATCCTAAAAATGGACTTCTTGGTAGGAACAAGGGAAATTTAACAATACCTAGTATGGTAGGAACCTAACCATTTATGACAACATGGCCTAGACAAAGGACTGAATTTCTGTGCCAAGACTGTGGAAAGGTATAATAGGTTTGGGGCCATTGCAGAGGGAAGGAGAAGCCTCTGTCTTCCATGATTCCAGATGATTTCAGAATAAGGAAGTTATATTTTTGTTTTAATCAATGATTTTAGATAATATTGTTAGAAAAAATTTAAAGTTTTACAAAAATAATTTGAACAGATTCAAAGATGCAGAATTCATCAGATTATGTTATAGAGACCAGTATGACTTAATCTTCCCTAGATTTTATGAGAAATCTTTATTAATAGAAATCACACTTATTGTCCAAAGTGACAACTTATCAAAGAAATACGTATCAAAATCTGCTGCCATTATAGTTTTTAACATTTTTATTGCATATTTACAATGTGTGGAACATTATAAGGATTTACAGTAGAAGCCAAATTTCCCAGCCCTTAAAAATCTAATGGGAAAGATTGGATAAATCATACATAAATATCTTTGAACATAAGCATCAGACACAATCACATGATTATAATTTTATAGACTAATACAGGTGAATGTGCTACGTAATACAACAGGAGGGAAAGGCAAAAAGAGTAGGTAAGAAAGCCACCAGAGTGTAAAAGAACCATAGCTGGGTGGTACTGAATAAAAAGATAACATCGAAAATATGATTTTTATAATCTGTCATGGGATTCATTTAAAAACAAAAAATTAAAACGAAAAAGAAAATGTGATTTTTAAAGGCTAAAATTGTCCTGCAAAAGCATAACTAGCCCCTATGTAAAACTGTGAGGTAGAATTCTTCCCACCCCTCTTGCTGCTTTCTTGACCACCATTTGGGGGACTACCCTGTCCAGGTGGCTCTCTCTCACGTTGCTGTGCCTGGGACTGACCAGTAATATATGGTTTTTGCTACCCCCTGCACTCCCATCACAAAATAGTCTTTTCTATTCAATCATCAGTCTTATTTTACCTACTGAAAATGCATGGCAAAAGTCAGTAACATAAACCAGTGCTGTCTCTTCTAGCTAATGTATCACCATGCTTGGTCTTTAACTTTTCAAGGAGTTGAACTAATGCTAGAATTTCAGGCATAGTAACCCCTCAAAGAGCTGTTTTGGGCAGACAGATCTTCGCTTCCCTCAAATAACATCAAGTGCCATTCACAACCATAAACAATGCCATTTTTACCCCAAACCCACTTCTTCTAATACTTCAATATGGATCATAAAAATAGTTTACATCTTTCTACACATACAAAATATAAAATCCAGGGCACAGTACAACCACACTGCAAAAAGGTATGGCAGTTTTTTTAAAAACTACCCTATGACACTGCAATTCTAATGCTAGGTATTTACCCAAGAGAAATGAAAACCTGTGTTTTCAAAGACTTATGCAGTAATGATCACAGCAGCTTTATTTGTAACTGCCAATCCTGGAAACAGCCCAAGTATCCATCAACAGGAAAGTGGATAAACAAACTGTAATACTGTCATACAATGAAATAGTACTCAGCAATGAAAAATGAACTTCGAATACACCCAACTACATGGATAAATCTCCAAAATGTTATGGTGGTGAAGAAGCCTTGTAGAAAAAGAGTACATGCTGTGTGAGTCTAGTTATCCAAAGTTCTAGAACAGATCTAACTTACGGTAGAAAACAGAAAAGTGTTTGCCTTTGAGGGTTAGATGGGGACAGAGATTGACTGGAAAAGGCCACGTAGGAACTTTCCAGGGTGGTGGTAATGTTTTATATTATGATAGCACTGTTTGCAATTTGCTACAACTAAATGAACGTACACTTGAGTTTTATGCATTTTACTGTATGCAAATTTTATATCAAAAGAAAAATATAAGCCAACATTGAATTCTAGCTAATGATATACACGAAGTATTTAGTAGGAAGTGCACAGATGTCTGCAATTGAAAATACATTAAAAAATGATCTAGACTGAGGAATTGCTGGATAGATATGTGACAAAGCAAGCACAGTTAATGCTAACTAGTATCTAGGTGATGAGTATGCTACTTCAACTTTTTTATATGTTTGAAAATTTTTATAATAAATTGTTGGAAACATTATTGGGTGCAACATTTCCAAAATAATGCTGCTGAGAATTTCATTATTGATTTCATGACAGTATGATCATCAAATTCTTCTGATAAATGTCAATTTAGAAACTTAAGTTTCTCTTAAGGGCTTATGAAAGAATATTCCTAAGTGTGAGGTGAGCAATCAGTTCTTAAATCTACTCTGGTTCATAATTGCCAAAGTGGTATTTCAACCCTCTCACACCTTTAAAAAATACAATACATAAATTTTGATGATATATTCTGAGCAAATTTATTGGCTGTGAAGACACATTAAGAGCTAAGAGGAAGAAACATTCCTAAGAGAAATATTGAGCACAGAAATTGTATTTACTCCAACTTTCAAACTAAAAGAAGATGCAGGGTAACTATAATAGAAAAGATGTGAGGCTTGATTACAGTGAATGGGCCACTGTGTGCAGAGTGGAAGGGTGTCTCAAACATCTGCCACCTCCCTCCAACGAGAGATGCATTTGAACACCCTGAAGACATGGCATTCAACTCGCACAGACTTCTAAGGCGCCTCCTTGAAATTCACTAGGAACTGGCTTCAGTGTTGTTAGGAACTTCAGCCCGTCAGAAACAGTCCTCCACATGCCTGACTCGAATCCCTAACAACACTGCTCCTGGCATCTAGCAGTTAACCATTTTTTAAGAATTCCTATATAATTACATATAGGAATTATATATATAGCCTCATAAAGAGTTCTCTAACAAATACAATCTTGATGAAAAATTTACTCACTGCTTTCAAAATATTTAGTCATAGTTCTGGCTTTCTTTTGACCTCTAAGTTCTTCATGTTCTAGCAGAGGTTCTGCTTTTTCTTGAAGTACAAGGACTAGTTTTATTCTCCAGCTTTCAAGTTTGCTTTAAAATATTGCAGTATTGTTGGGTCATATTCAGCATCATACCCACAAACCTTCTTCAGTCTTAAAGGCTCCCCTGTACTCCTGCCATCTCACGGAGCATCCTTAGCTCTATACTTCTATTGCAGGACCAGTCATTTTCTGTTTATCCTCACTGCCTGCAGTTTACCGAGAAGAGATTGCTCTTCTCTAACCATAACCAGCACTAATGGTGGTATCAAGTCCTGGTGGGTTTTTTTTTTTAACCTCATTAAGGGAAACTTTATAAATATCTTAACAGATTTATGCTCTTATTGTTGGTGCAATAGGTTGGTGCTGACTCATTAATACCCACTCCAAGTATGACTTTCTTTTACTTGTGTTTATTATGGAGTTGTATCATGCCCTGTCAACTCACAACAGGCGATACTCATCACTTGTCTTCCATCTTGCTGGTTTATCATCTTCCCATAAAAACAGCTGATTTGTCAGATTTCAAAGCCCTGTTATTTACTGATGAGCTCACCAACTCCACTCTTAGCATTTTCTGTATATAATTCTGAATTACATTTTCCTCATTCACCAGTGAATTGGGGATGAAGGGGGAAGGGGAGATGGAGCTGTGGGCATGAATAAAAGCCATGTGCCATTTCCCCCACCCTCCCATGCTTGTCATCAGAGACAAGAGCAAGATTAAAGAATAGTCTATTTTCTATTCTAAAAAGATAATTAAGCAATGATTTCTCCCATTTTATATAACATTTTGGTTTTCAACACTTTTTTACATGTATTTCATTCTTGAAATTATTTGATTTCTCCATTCTACAGTCCCAGAAAAATTCATTGTTTTTTTTTAAACCAGGGTCACAGTAAATGGCAAAGCCAGATTTTGAAGCCAAGTATTCAAACTCCAAACTCTTTCCATTATATTCACTACAGTTCTTATTTTAGCTTTTATGATCTTTCCTCTATAATTCTGGCCATTATTTAAGCTTCTTAGCTAAACCTAGACTTTTCTGTAGCATACACTAAAGTCAAATAACGTCCAATGGTAAGCATCTACTTCATTTTGCCTCACTAGGGTAGGTGTTATCCTGCATACCTGCACAGTATGTTCTACTCTCAACTGAAGGTTCTTATTTTTAGGACTGAAAGTTAACACTGGTAACTTTACTAATTAGGTTAACTGTGCAGTGATGTTTCAGCCAATCTTTTTAATCCTAGAGAATTTTTCCTTTGGGAGGCTTAAGCAAAGATATCCTAATCATACAAGTCTTATCACTGATGAAAGAATATTTACTGGTGTTTGTTTCTGCTTGTCTCTATAGGCCCAAGATGTGGAGGATGTTAGCAGCCTTTGTACGTTAGTTTTTAGTAGCTATAGTATTTTACTATGGCCCTGCATACTTTCGGTAGGATGTGAGAGGTACACATTAATATGCAATCTCTACCGGCAAGTAACTTACAATATAGTACTCTGAATTCTTTCTCCAATTGTAGACTGCACAGTGAGATAAATTCAGCTAAACTCACAATCACACCATTGGTTCCAATGGGTTAAGATGAGAGTATGATTTACTCAGCATTATCAAGTAAAGTAACTTAATTGTCACGTTCATAGTAAGGAGGATGACACTAATAATGTAATGATGATAAACTATTATATCCTATATCAACTCATGAGGTAATAAAACAACAAACACATTTAAGACTAGGTAACACTTGGGAGTAATAACCAATTTAAATCCCTATAAAGTGAGTGAAGCATCCAATCTTCTATCTTGCAATGAACCCTAGACCTGCCATCAATATCCCAGCTGGTAAGCTGAACAGTTTCATCAATACCACCAATGAGTCACCCTAGCAGACTAAGGTCACCAACAATGAGGACTGGGAACAAAGCCAATCTGATTTAAAATGAAGTTATCATCTTTGCACTATAACTTTGCTGGGTTAGATATGTGAAGAACAGATGCCCAAACTGCCATTATATATTGACTTTTTACAGGTGCAAAAACATGATAAGAAAGGGAAAGGAAAAAATAAATCCTTCAAACTGAAAAAATAAAAACAAAACAAAACTAGCCCAACTAACACTTCAATAATTCCCTGAGATGGTCTAAAGTAATGTGGAAGATTGTGGCATATACCAATTAGAAACAAGTGGCTCTTTCTCAATTACATGAATTCATGACATACAAATGGCTTGTGATTTCAAACGGACTGCAGTCACTTTTTCACATAGTGAACTATGACCCTATGAAAAAATGTCACATTAGGGCATTGTTGATTTTCATTCATAACTATGTATATATACAGATACACATAAAGCAGCAAACACTCAAATTATTACACAAATAACATTTATGGATCCTGCCTTATTTTTTGTAGGCAGGAAAGCTTAAGGTATACGCAAATTAACTCATTTGGCAATTATAAGTCCATAGGTTGATGGCAGAATTACTCACAAATCAGTTCCTTTCTAGCAAAGTCTTAATAAAAACATTCTAACAACTCTAAAATTCAGAAGAAGAAACAGATATTGAGCATAAGAACTAAATATCTAAAGTAGCCAGCATCTAAGTATCTAAAATACCAAATGACTTCCTTATGAGTAGATTCACTCTTAAGTCAGTTTAAAACACACTTCAGACTGCAATATAAGAGAGATTATTACTAATGTCTACAACAGACCATTCACACTTTGGAGAACCAAGCATCTATCAGGCATGAGCAAAAGACTGGGAACAGAAGTAGGACAAGATTCCTTCCCTCAAAAAGGCTTATAACATAGTAGCTACAGACACAAACAAGTGTAGAATGTGGCTAGCACCATCATGAAGACTGAAATGAAGAATCACAAAAGTTCACACTCACAGGAGTAAAGCCCTAAAGGACTGAGAGGATTATCAAGTATAGAAAGCACTTCCTGGATGCTCTAGGAAGCAGTGGCAGCATAAGACAAGAGGGTGCAGTTGAACTTTGCCCCGGATTTTCTGGCATGTTTGACTAGAAGAAAAGGCTGCACCATTCACCAAAATTGCTCCAGGAGGATAAAGGTGATAAATATGATAAATCCTTCATCTAGATTGAAATGTCAAGTAGAAGTTAAAAAAAGTACATATCTAGAATTTTGGATCAGATATGTAATGCAAGACATAGGAACTCTAAGGATGAGATGCCTACAGAAGAACCAGAGTATTCTGAGGACAGAATCTGAGAGAGCAGATGTTTAGTAGAAACATTTAAAATAAGAGTTATGCGACCATACTCACAGTTATGGCAGAGGGTGGCATCTTCAAGGGAGGAGGCACTGTCTAGGAAAGGCTGCTCAATGGTGGAGAGGTTGCAGAGAAAAGGGAAAGGGAGGCAGACGGAGGAAAAACCATTCAGTTGAGTAGCGGGGAGCCCACTGCTGACTTTCAAGAGAACAGTGTCATTACAGTGCTGTGTAAAAGCAGACTGCAAGGTGCTGACCAGTGAGTGATGCGGATGTAGGGGCACAGATGTGGGTTTCCCCAAGAAGTCTGGCAGTAAAGAAGGCTGGAGAAACCAGCAGGCTCAGAGGGAGGTTTTTTTTTTTTTTTTTTTGCATTGGAGGATACATGAGCACATTTATAGACCATGAAAAAGAATAATACAGCATACAATTCTTTGCATAATTTTGTATTGATCACAAGCCTAAAAAATTAGTGTTAAATCTTTTAAAAAATTTTTCTGAAATAAAAATACACAAAAATTAAATTATATGCATTTTATCACTTAAACTTAATACAAACTTAAAAGCACTAACATTTTATGATAAATTTTATTTCTAAAGGAGTTATACAGTTTTTGTTATTGGACTACTTCAGAATTTATTTTACTTCTAGTCTATCATGAGAAATTAAATTCTATTAACAATTACTATTTTAGCTCCAGAAAGATTACTCTGATATAAAGGATTACACTGAAGTAATTATGTATGCCTTCTTCCTCAGCCCTCCTCCCCCAAAGACAAAGTATCTTCAGGGTAGTTAATAATTTTGATAATATTTTTCAAGTTGAAGAGAAACATTAGAAATAGTATTCCATTATTCATAAGTTCGTAAAGATCTAAATTGTTCTTCACAATTATTTTTCTTAATAAAACATGCTTATTTATTATATACACATGCTTACATATGAATTTCCTGGCTAAAATACATGCAACCACCATGAAAAAACAAATATTAAACCATCCTCACAATCCTAAGAATGCCCTTTTTAATAAGGCACTCGTTTGGAAATAGGATATAACTACCAAATTAAATAAGATGTTTAAAGAAGCCTTTTATTAAGCACAGACAACTTTTAATACATTATCAATACAAATAGCAAAATGTCTTTTAATGAATATGATATATCAAAGATCTGAAGGGTTTTCTCCATATTGACACAATAAAAACAATCAATTTTGAAGAAAAATTACAAAGTAAAATGTGGAGGACACCATTGTCTACTAAGTTTAACTACAGTCTAAATTTATCGCATCACCTGGGGAGGAAGGGCAACCATTTTTTTATATAGAGAATTCCTAAACTCTTATTAGCACCATTCAAAGCTTATTATCAGTTGTTCATCTACAAACTGACAGGTCAGGTAAAGCTTTAATGCAAGTCTTCAGTGCAATGTTTATAGTTCCTTCTTTTAAGATATTTGGGAGTCTATGGTCTCAAAGCATGTTAAATAATTATGCCTTGGTAGTTGCAAGGTGTTAACATGTAGAGAGCAATGTGTCATGAAAAGAAATGAGGCTTATTCTGGCTGTGAAATGCATCTTAATGTGTTGTGGCTAATGCTGTAGTATGCCGACGACATGCGGGATTACGAACTGCAGAGCGGTGGGAAGCTGGTAGCTATTAGCTCTCTGCGGTCACCATTTCAGGATGTCTCAGCTGCTGCCTTTTGAGACTAACTAGCTTCATCCTGTCTCTGATGTGTTCTGCAGTAGAAGCCATGTCACTTGGACTCCCAAAATATTGCTCGGTTCTAAAATCAAAACACACAGAAAAACTCCAGATTAATACAAATCCATTAACTGCACTGAATGTAAATGGAAGTAAAAATTACCATGAAAAAGCATCTACGTGAGATGGCCTATGTGTAAAAATTAGTTCATTTGCAGACCATACTATTTATCTTTGAGTAGTAATTCAGTAAGAAAAATATTTTTTAAATGACATAAAATATGTTAAGACATGATGAGAAATATTAATATATTAGTGGTATAAATGTCACATCATGTATACTTATGGTAATCTCAATAAATCAAATAATGCAACATTGGAAATATTCTGCTTTTCAGTTTAGGGTCTATAAGCATACACAAACATAAAATATGTACATGTACTAAGGTGCTAAGTGCTACACCAACTGCCTAGTAGAGCTGGCAAGTATTAAATAAAATACATATCCTTTTTAATGTTAAAATACCATTTGGTATATTAATAGATAAAACCATTTAATTTTATTCCATTTTCAAAGACACTATATTCAGACTCATAGAATCTTTTAGGGCTGGAAGAGTTCTTGGAGATATCTGGTTAACCTCTTCAGTTTTTAGATCAGAAAACTAAGGCCTACAAAAGTTAAATGACTTAAGCATGGTTACACAGTAGAAAAACCAAGATCTGAACCCGCATCTTTAAGCAGTGAATCCAGAGAGACCATTAATTTATTTTATTGTACCACAAGAAAGATAAATCTGTATAACTTGTCAAACAAACTTTATATGGTATACACACATTATCATTACATTAATAACTATGGAAAACATACACACCTTTGAGAGATATTTAATTTAGCAAAATACCTAAAATAGATATACATAAATTTTAATGAGTATAAAATGGAATAAAAATAACAATTCCAAATATCAAAGGAGGGTGTTTGTGAAACTTGAATATACAGTACTCATTCTTTTATCTTAAAAGGATGAGGAAGTAAGACGTGGACCATCTGTGGAACACTGCAAGAGAAGCCCACGCAGAAACACCAGGGATGGATGCTCCTGGACTGACCCGAGTAGTCCAGTTTAGCTCAGGTGACTCCCCCACACCTGTAACCTGAGGCGGTACGACTATTACTACACATCTCTGTTTTTAGCTGAGGGAAGTCATACAGAGGTTAAGCGGCTCGCCCAAGGGGTCACAGCTAGTAAGCGGTGGAGCTGAGAAACCTCGCTTTGCTCGCCTTGTCTACACTTCTCATCCATCACAGCACACCATAGTGTAAGGAGACTTGTGCTTCTCTTCAATGGTGTGGTTTCGAATCCAGTATCTTCTGGATTACCTCTAAGTTATTTTCACTGAGAAGGTCTAGATCACCAGGGATAAAGCTCCTTCTGATTCTTTTACTGATCTACTTATTTTGCATTAGATTGTTTCGTATTTTTATCATTGACTATTTGAAATGGAAAGTAACAAGAAAATCAGGACCCCATTCTTTTACATATGAAGAAATTAGGATGCCACATAGCACAGTGAAAAGAGACTGGGTTTGGACCCAAACAAACCTGAGATTGTATTCTAATTCTAATACTTAGAAACTGTAAAATCCTAAGCGCCTTGCTTAATCTTTCTGAGTCTCAGTTTCTTCATTTGTAAATCAGAAATAATCACACTGGCCTGGTCCTTCTTGGTCAAAAGTAATTGAAGGTGCTTCAGTATATTATGAGCTCACTAAACATTAGCTCAGCACCCTCCTTTCCCCTTCCCTTTGCTGAATGAAGCCCCAGGTCGCACTACTCCTTGTCATCAGAGCCCAAGCTAGAACCAAGTGTTTCAAACTACGATCATTCTTCCACACCAAACTGTCAAGAAGCAACACATCTGATGTCATCAAGTACCAACTGTTACTAAGAGCTGTTCCAATTTCTTTTCATTTTAAACCAATTTGTTTGTAGAAATTAAAGATGTGGACCAAAGCTAATTTACTTGCCTTTTTAAAGAACAGATTTCCTTTCTTAATGATTTCACTTTAAGACCACACTTACAAAAACAGAAAATCATAAGAACATGCACCATACCCATCAGGATAAACTACAGGAACAGTTAATCTATCCAAAAGTGATTTCCCAACTGCTTCAATTTCATCAAATTGCTCCTCATCATTAATAGCTTCAGGCTCTTCTGGACAGTCTTGCAAAATCTGCAACAAATAAAAGGACAACAGCATCAATAGACACAGACAAGGATTCAAGCACGTGCAAATTTAGAAGAATGAAGGGTTTTTGTTTTGTTCTTAGCATCTTCATGTATACCATCATGGATGATTGATCCACTATTGGCAGAGTTGGCTCAAAAAATTCAAACAGTAAAATGAAATACAATATCCCTACTAACAATATATAATTATAGTACAAAAAGGTCTATGGTGATTTCTAAGAAAAAAAATAATACTATACTTCTATTTGGAAAATAAGTTCAATTAAAGTATTCTTTCATTCATTAAATAACCATTTATTGAACACTTTACTATATATTTAGTTAAGCAGCTTGAAGTGTGAATGAAGTATAGACTCTGTCTCAAGGAACTTATTGACATCAAAAATGAAAGAAAATATAAATAAAAAGACAACATATACTTAAGAGTACAAACACGTACCTGATGTGAAGATTTAAATACACACTGTATTTAACAACTGATCTGCTGACTTCAGTTAACTGATGTAAAATGATCGATTATAATTCAAATATAGGAAGCTCTACTGTTCTTGATGAGATACTATTCTTTTTTCCTCCCTTAACTATTACCATTTAAATTTAAAGAAAGAATTGCAAAATTTGGGAAAAGGAAAAGAATAAGAAGTATCTATTTTTGCATTACACTTTACTTAATCCAATAATGTTTATTTCAGCATTGCTCATAAATGGACATTTTAATATTTTAAAACCGAAGATTACAGCCTATTAAAGACTTCTAGATTTTAAATGTCCTTGCAGATACACTTTAGAAGGAACATCCTGAAGTTACCGGGGGTGCTAGAAATCAGACCAGTGGTCACCCTTTGATGGTGGGGAGGGGCAGGACTGCGACGACAGGAGGGTGGGGGGTCTCTGGGGTGCTGGTAATGTTTTGTTGCGTGAACAGCACACTGATTCTACAGGCATTCACTTTCACCTGCGTAATTTCACCAAGCAGAACACTAACGGTCAGTACACATTTCTACATTAATAGTATACTTTATAATAAAAAAATGCACTGAAACAATCAAGAGGTAAGTTATACCATTTTGCACACTTTCCTCCATCATCATTAGGCCCATTTTAATCAAACAGTGATCTGTAGAGTTTAGTGACCAGCTGAGAAAGAGTTAACTGTGGACACTTCCCAAAAGATGTACTTCATAACAGAGACAGGAATTTGCTTAATTACTGAGGCTCCTTGGAACATCCGTTCTGTTCTACAGACCAGGCTATCACATTTACAACTTAGGTTTGCCATATCTTGAAGTATATTGAACATCCCCTACATATAAACTTTCATTATAAGAGATCAAAACAAAGTTAACTACATAATAAAGCTCCTCTCCTGAATGGAAATGTAAGGCTTGGGTGTAATACATTTTTACTGTGGAGAGTAAGAAAAAGGTTCTATTAAAAATTTGCCTAAATAACACTGCATATTTTACTTTTGGTTTCTGGAATTAATGACTTTAATTTGTTAAAAAATAAGTTTTAGAATGAATCTTTAAAGATAACACATAAAAAAGGATTTTACCCTTATTCTCATTTTTTTTATGTCTCTAAATTATAAAATCACAAAATATCTTTTTAAAAATGTGTGACAATTAGTAGTAGTTGCCAAAGCAAAGTTTCCTTTCCTGGAATAATGAAAAGATTAAAGTCATGATACTCTAACAAATGGAGGGCACATTCTGGACATTAGGTTTGGCCAGGAGAGAAGTAGCGTAAAGAGAGGAGTACCAGATGGTGCTGGACTTCAATGACAATACTCCAGTGCTGATATGGATTAAGCAAATTTAATTTAAACTCTCTAAGACAATATATTATATCTAAACAAACTTTAACAATGGAACTAATATAAATATTGAATAAGTCATATAATTACATTATTAAACCTAACACATTTCAAACATATAATAAATACTGTTGAGAATACATTTCAAAAAAAAAAAGCAAACCTTTTCAGCATTAGAGTGAAATGCAATAGCCATTTCCAACCTATGCACTCTCTCTTCAGATGCTATTGTAAATTGTTTCCATACTCTGTTTAGTCGAGGAAGTGTATCCCCAGATGATCGAGAAGTGCAGCGCAAAGATTGGCACAACACAACTGTGGCCTGTAGCAACTGCCTACCATAGTCGTAAGTGCTCTAAAAAAGAAAAAGTAAACATGAAATTATAATAAGAGAATTCTAAAGAGAGGATGGGGAAGGCGTGCAGGAGCACTTTGGTTGCAATTAAGGGACACTAGTAGAAATCAATACTGAAGAAATCCTGTGGCACTTATTACTACAGATTATCTGCATGTATAAATAATAAAGGGGAAGCAATACTTTTAGTTAGTTTATAATAAGTTTCTTTCTTGTTAGGCTTCCCCCTAATATTCTGTTTTCCCCATCACAGTCTGCTAAATTTCACTGGCCAAAAAGATTGTCTATTTACTAATTAATCAAAACAACTGAGTGAAATTAGGCACTTTATATTCCATATGCGAAACCACAAGTGTTACAATATGAACTCAATTACTAGGTAAAATATATTAAGATACTTTTCACCACAAAAACTTTCTGTATTATGCTAACACTAGTAAGATGCAGAAAGTGGGGTTTCTAATTTACTGATATTAACATATATTTCATATTAACTTCTGTGAATGAACAGTCGGATTGCCTAAAAAAATGCCATAATATATAACAAAGCAGAGGAAGCATACAGAACCTGTATTTGGGGAAACATAAACCCTCTCAAGTTTATGCAGGCTAGTTTTGATGCACCAGCTGACATTTTCTTAATTCTGTGATATTTCTGGAATAACAAAACTAACCTTCTTGGACTTGGAGGGTAAAGTTACATTATAATCATGCAGAAAGCTATTCAAACACTGAGCTTGTAGAAAAGGAAGATAACCAGTTCTGCACCTGTGCAACATCAACAAATTTTCTATGCTTTTCCAGCAAAACTTTCGTTTCTTGAGCATCATCGCCCAATCTGATGTGGGTCTTAAGCAGAGCATCCAGAAGTTCACTTAGCCATTCCACAGCCTAAATGAAAATATGTAACAGTAAAGCTGGATTCATGACTCTTCACTTATTCTATCAAAACATCATATTTATACAAAGATTGCTATCATATGAATAATCAATCCATTAATTAATACTTAAGTTCTTAATAGCTTATTTCATTCGATGCCAAGCTAAATGAATTATGACCTCTATTACTCCTTAAAATTTAAATTTAAAGGCAAGACCTACTAAAGAGAAGCACTTTTTAAAAATTAATATCACATCATAGAAGATCATGTATTTCTGTAATTTAGATCTATTGGGATCTTATTAGATTTTTTTTACTACATAAAATCACAAATTTCCTCTGTATTAAGTTGAACTGATATCCTCTGACGCTAACTACACAAAGATATCAAATTGTTTATCTGGCATTAAAAATTCCCTTGTGGGTTATAAAGCAATGTGCTACACCAGCCTTTATCCTGGGATTTAACTGACAGCCTAGTTAACAATAATAAATAATCCCAATTTCTAGCTCAACAGAGAGTTTCACTGAGAGGATTAAGTCAAATGAGATCAGTAAGCTAGCTGGGAATACCAAATTTATTCTTCAACAGGATAAACTAGAATCTGACTTAATGAATTTGCTTTCTTAGGACCATGAAAACTACATGGTCCTAAAAGAGTACTTTTGTTTACAGTTAAATGAAATCAATCTTCTAAGAAAAGATAACTACATAATGTGGCTGACTGGTCCGTACCTGGGCGGCATCTTCTTCACATTTAAATAACTGCACCATCTGAAGCATCTTTAACCTTCGCACATCTACCATATCTTCACATCTAATAAACCCAAACATAAATTTAATTCGTCATTTCAGTTTTGTTGATTACTATTATAACATCATCATTGGCACACACTTTATAGTATACTAAGATACTTAGTCCTATACTACAGAGATAGCAACTATTTTGTATTGATTTGTAAGAATTTTAAGGATATCTATATCTATGTTACATCAAAACCTCAAAATACCTGAATGATACTGAATGACAAACCCTCTTGAGGATAGCATGGATTCTGCAAAATATTGAAGCAAAGCATAAACGCAATAGTACACTAAAACCCAAAGAAATCTCCATTGCCAATTAGCATTAAACAAGTTTCAAAGAGATAAACATAAAGTTTCTCAAATACTAATTTAGAGGATGATATTCCAAGGAAATTTTTAAAAACTAATACTCTTCATTATATTATATACAATAATATTTAATTCTGAATTTAAAAAAAAAACTCCACCTATATTCTGAAGGGGAAAAAACCTCCAGTGATCTCTGAGTACAGAGAAACACAATTTTTTAATTGCACTGTGTTCTGCTTGGATAATATACAGATTAAATTTTTAAGGTGACTTGACCTAACTCAGCTCTGGTCCATTTCCTTCATTCCCATGCAATGCTATGTACTGCAGGTAGGAGGAGGGACTCCCACTGCAGTCCCAAATACAAATAACAAGCTACCCAACAGGCACTAGGCTCTACTACAGTTAATGTCCTTGAATAAAGCTTAATAACAACACAGAAGTAGTTATCACAAGGCATATTTTTAATAAATATGCTCGCCATAAAACTCATAACTCAATGTAAAAATGCAACTTGGTTAAAGTAATTCTACGGTGGATTGAAGGAAGTGATGATGATAATTATTTTTAAAATCTGAAACTAAAAAACGATGGAAGACACTTTAATGATGAAGGTGGTGTCATACACATACTGTATTCAACACATCATGTTTCAGGTATTGGATAATGTGCTGGGGAAAAAATAAGATATGGTCTCTACTATCAAGATGTTCTCATTTGGGAGACAGACTTTTAAATAAACAATGTAATAAGTGCTATTATGGAACTATGTACAAGTTTTACGGGAGTAGGGAGGAGCAAGTGACTAACTTGCCTGAGAAATCCAAAAAGGCTTCCTAAGATAAGTATCCCTGAATCTTGAAGAACATGTAGGAATCCACTAAGCAGAAAATGAGGAAAGAAGTATTCTTAGTTGTAGACACATGAAAGAGTATGATGCATTCAGGAAAATAAAAATAATTGTGTGATTTTGTGGGAAAGTTATAGAAGATAAGATTATGGAGGATTGGATTACAAAGGTTTCCTACATCATTCCAAGGAGACTGAACTTCATCTGAGAAAACAGGAAGTTTTCTCAAGGAGATTTTATGTAATCTTTGCTTTAGGAAGATTATTCTTACATACAACAGCTGGAGAGGAGCGAGGCCAGAGACAGTAAGAGATAAGATCTTGAGCAAAGAAATGTTTGAGATTCAGAGACAGCAGAATTTAAACATTGGATTAGGCTGTAAGGGGTATGGAAGAAGAAGGATTTTAGGATAAATCCCAAGTTTGGCAGCTGATGGTAACATTAACCTAGGCAGGAAATTAAAAGAGAAGAGCAAGTTTTGGGGGAAAATGACTCCAATCTGGACATAGTAGGTCTGAGGAGTATATGGTGGGGCAGCCAGCAGGAAACACTCAGTAGGCAACTGCATCCTGGGTCTA
The DNA here is from genome assembly GCA_028533085.1 of Varecia variegata. Lineage (NCBI taxonomy): Eukaryota > Metazoa > Chordata > Mammalia > Primates > Lemuridae > Varecia > Varecia variegata. The sequence goes on along the minus strand of CM052439.1, from coordinate 43,408,142 downwards.
GAGTGCAGGAGAGGATCTCGGTAAGAGCCATGATCATCCTAAAGAAAGTCATTAAAGTGGTGAGATTGTCTAGGGAGAACATATAAAGAAGAGAATTTGGCCTTAGAACAAAGCCTAGAAGCAGTGGCCTTAGCTAGAGGCCAAGAAATCAGTGAAGAAGACCAAGAAGAAACAGTGTCAGGAGAAGGATCATGAGGGTGTTTTCAAGGAAGACAAAGTTGTTAGGGACCTTCAAGGAGAAAGAAGTCAGTCATATCTACCAATAATCAAAGTAAAGCAGGTCAAGACTAAAGTGCTCCTTGGATTTTGAGTAAGATCCAGTATTTATTGCGTACTGCAATTACAAAGTTATTGGCAACACTGGTAAGAGCAAATGGAGTGAAATGGTGAGGGCAGAAGTCAGACTGAAGAGGGTTCAAAAGTGAATTGGAGGTGGTGGGAAGCAGTATGAATGGAGGGTAGATCTTCTAATGACTTAGCTGTGAGGAAGGAGAGCTCTAACACTAGAAGACAAAGGGCTGAAGAAGAAGGTACATGCATGTGTGTGAATTAAAAAAAAATAGGAGATTTAAGCATTTAAAAGGGGGGCAGGAATAAGAGTAGAGAAAGGGAGTTGAGGGAGTGAGGAGACAAGAGTGTGACTGGAATCAGAGCCTACCTGGAAGGATCAGCTTTGATAAGAGGGGAGCTCTATCATCCTCTCTGGCGAGAATAATGAAATGGGTAAATCATGAGGGCAGGATACAGAAGGAATTTCCGCCTCATGATCATTTTCTTTGTGATGTGGGGGAGAGTTTCTCTGAAGTTTTTTTGATGATTTCAAAATTTCTAAGTGTGCAAAATTTCATATACCCACGCTAGATATACTTGCATAGATAATTTTAATTCTCTATCTTCTAATACCTGACAGTTGCTATGGCAAACTGAGTTTTCAAAGAATATTTTAAATTCCTAGTTCTACATCAAATAAAACTAAACATCATCATTAGTCCACTGTCTAATCCTTCTACAGCTAATATGAGAGCAATGGATGTGTGACATTATATGAGAAGTTTAGATGAAGAAACAGATCAAAGTAGATGACAGGTGGAAGAGCAACTCTCAAATTAATGAAGATAGAAAAGCAAAATTCTTCAAAAAGGTTTCCTAAAGTAGAGCAGAGTCATAGGCTACAGTGTGGGTATGGAATGTGAAGTACTTGAGTATAACTGAAATTTTTACTACCAAGGAAAAAGGAAAAAGGTATCCATTAATTGAACAAGTTGTCACTGTATGTTAGTATAATCATAGAAAATAATTACCACATTCACCAAAAACCTAGTACATGCCTACTATTTAACAGGTAAGAAATTTTAGTTTGTACATAAAATATAAATTTTGTAACTTTTCATCTTAATTAATATTATGTTATCTTGGTAAAAATTAACATTAACAGTCAAACTTTGCCTTTGTTTCCTAAGTTGCATGTCTTCCATCACTCCTTGTATGTGGTCCACATTTTCTTTATTTTCAATGGTTACATCCTTTCCATAAGCCCAGGATGCCTGATTGGAGATCTGATCCAGGAGACCTTGACCTTTTTCACGCAAACCTTGCAATCCCACATCTACAACAAAAGTTACTAGATTTAATCTCTTAAACTAAGGTGCTTTCCCTGCCTCAAATAAATCCTCTCAGTGGATACTGTTCTTGGATTCCAAGTATAACAGCTTTGTATATTAAACTATCTTGGGATGGAGTCCTATAAACATTTCAAGCAATAAAACCTCTTTAAATGTGACTTGAACTAGAGCTCTCTCATTTCAAATTCTCCCTAAGTGCAATTTTCAAAACTTGAATTTCTATAGCAGGAAATAAGTATATGAGAATTTCTATTTTGAAGAATAAAATTTTCATATTTTTTTCACTTATGCTTTCATGTAGTCCAACTCTTAGGAGAATAAGGCAAATATTAATATTTTTTTTTAAAAATGTGTAAGATTTACAAGATTTCAAAATAAATAATGCATTATCAATATAAAAGGATGCTGAACAATGTGAGTAAAGGTACAGTCCAGCTTATACACCAGGGGAAGCAACATTTAGAATGTGTTTACAATACTCCAAATTAGCTATGTTTATAGGAATTCATTTTCTTTTTCAAGGAAAAGTGTGGCTCAAAAAAACTTCTGACATTTTAAAATAAATTTCATTGGGTGTATTAAATACTAAATATGCATTATGCATATCATCTGTTAAAATAACAAAGGCTGTAAGCAAGTCAAGTGTCAATACAAACACAATTTTTCAAACCAATTCCCTCAAGTTGTTTTCAATAGTTAATTAATTTGGTTTAATCATGTGTCACCACTTTCTACGAATCCTCTGCCTTAAGTTCCTGCTTCCTCCCCTCCATTTTTCCTTTTCCCCTCCTGTCCCTCTTAATATGACCCCCTCTTCTTCCCATTTTTACATCCTGACCCAGGGAAGTTCACTGTATTTCCTACTGTAGAAAAATTTTATAGGCCTTGATGCTGAGTGACAGAACTAGCTTAATATAATTGGACCCTTCTCTCCTTGGAAAGTATGTCCTTGGTAACATTCCTAGTTTGGAGAAACAAATGCACAGAACCAAACCAACTATTTTTTCACAAGGTTAGGATATAGCAACAACAAAAATCATTGCATAAAACACAATTTTGGGCATACAGGGTTCACCACAGAACACTTGACAGCTAATTACAGTTTATGCATGCACTACAAGTAACTGTTCATAGTATATGCAAGACATAGCACCTGTAGATATAGCTGGGTAAACAAGCCCAGTGAAGGGAGGAATGACTAACCAACAATGAGAAATAAAATTTTCAGCATAAATTATACCCTCTCAAGGGAATAAATCCCTTTTTATACTATTTTTTCCTGTGTTTCCTACAAATAATTATAATTAGTTCAGTGTAAGTTCACTTAATTGTCTAACGTGGTAATGATATTTTACAAAAAAAAAAAAAAAACCTTATGTTTCAGCATTTTTAAAATCTGCTTACCAACACTTTTCAGCTTCTCTTCAAGCAGTTTTAAAGTTTGCTGAATCGATGCTCCATCAGCTGGTGCTACATCTACGCACAACATCCCTAATAAGCCATCCAACTGCTGAGACAACTAAAGCAGAGGGACACCAAAGAGATAACCCTGATGTAATCAGCATCTAAAGTGTTTAATGATTAATGAGGTTTATATCTAATGAGGTTATCACAATTACACTTGAAAAGACTGCAGTTAAAAGACAAGGACAAATAATTAGGATACATGCTATCTGGAAGACAGAACACACAGAGGCATGCATCAGGAAGACAAAGAAGTGCATTCAGGTCAGCGGAATACAAAAAATTATTGATGTTTCCATTTCCATCTATGTGATAAAGTGTAAACACTGAGAAACAGTCCAAACAAAATATATTTACTAGTTTGGAACACTCTAGTTAGACGATAAAAGGTTTAATTGCATGCAGAATGACTTAAAAATAAAATTTGTTTTAAAAAAAAAATCAAAGAATTTATCTCATTACCCCCACCAGCAAATTATTTTATTGTTCCAGAAAAATAATTAGGAGGCATGCAAACCTGCAAAAATTATGTGCAGATAAGTATTCAGATAATTTGAAGAAAAGAAAAGCAATCAGAATAGACACTTACATCCTGGGCAACACCATGAAATTCAAGAGCTGCTTGTAAGAGATTTTGCCTAAATTCCAGCTGGCTGGCCTGTCGATAACAAACATCACTAAGCTGTTGCTGCAGCGACTTGAGTTCCACAAGATCTTCCTCATCCCCAGCATTCAAGAGCGCTGCAATTTGCTGATTAAGCTCCACATATACTGCAAACCATTCCTGTAATCAAGATGTTGCAAAGTAAATTAAGGATCAAATTATTTCCTGGAGGACATTACATTTTATAGTTTCTCCAAATAAATTAAGTAACATACACAAAATTTTTTTCTAGGGAAGAGCTACTTAAATTGAGGATGAAAAATCTCCAACCCCCAAATCTTTCCACTGCGATCCCTGGACCTCACAGCCGGCCAATAGCAAAATCTGCTATATTCTTATCCTGGCCTCCAAATGTTCCCTTTTCTTTCTCGCTCTAAGTGAAACTTGTCCACCCTCAGAGAAAACAGACCTGCCTCCCTCTCAACTGCTTACTGTTTTTGTTTCACACCTGACATACTGCAAGCTGAAGGTGGGTTTGCTACTCATTATTGCTTCCAGACCATTTCCTCTCCCCCTTTTCTTAAATACAACATCTCCTTTGAAGTGCATGCTGTTCTTTCAGCTTTCCCTGTTGCGTCCCCTCATCCACAGAGGGGTTTAGCAAAGGTCACTGTCTTCCTCTCAGCACCAGCCTTGTTATTGTCTCCTCCATGTAGGCAACCACCAACACCCTGAACTTTCAGTTCCTTGACTCCCTCCTTCACTTCTAACCACCTTGTCCTCATGCTACCTCAGCTACCTACACCACGGGCCATAAAAACTTCTCATCATTTACTACTATACAGCTCCCCAAATCTCAATTTCATGAATCCCATTCTCTGACCACCAGGTACTGACTCTTCCACTCACACCTCACACCTACCACCCCAAGGAGTCCACCAATCCACTGATCTCAGCGTGCTCTACTGTCCAGCATGCGGGAGCCTCATGTCTTCACTTCCACCCTTGGGCAAAGGCTGTAAGCACCTCCCAGCATACAACCCGTGCCCAATCCCTGCTCGCCTTCCTTCCATCAGACTCACCTGTCAAAACCTCAAACCTGGTTTCTCTGCCTAATTGTGCTTGTACCAGAGAGATGAACATGGCTAGATAAAAACAACTGTGTGGGTGGGTCTCTTTTTAAAGTTTTGACTACATAAACTCAAATGGGTCTTTGGCAATCCTTTTATGTTTCTCTAGTCAATTCACCTTCCCATTCTTGTGATTATTTATGTTGTTTTCATTCCTTAAATCTCCAACTCCCTTTTCACTCTTAGCCAAAGATCTTACTTCTTAATTCACTGGGAAGCAATCAGAAGAGAACTCTCTCATCATCTTCCCACCAACAGATGTACGACCTTCCCTTCTTCTCTACCCCATACTCTGTCCTCATATGTAATAGTGGGTGGCCTGTCCCTACTTTTAAGGCCAACCTCTCCACTTGTGCATTATAGCCTCTCTTCTGTTGCCTACACAAAGCTTTGCTCTTGCAATTATCTTCTCTCTCTCCCATCAATTCTTTCTCAATTGGATTATTTCTACCAGCACATAAAAAGATATAATATATTAAACAACAAAATACACAATTAAGATTTGTGTATTTCACTATGTTGAAATTAAACCTCAATTAAAAAAAATTACCTCTCTTAAAGGAGTTCTCTGTACTCACTCTTATTTCCCATTCTCTGATTAATCCACTGTAATCAGGATTTTGTTCTTCCTACACTGTGAAACCAACTGTTTCAAGTTCACCAAAAAATTCCACCTCGTCAGATCCAATGGTCAATTCTTAGTCTACATCTCATTGGACCTCTCAGTTGCATTTGGCAGAAGTGAGCACTTGCTCCTCCTTGAAATGCCCCTTTTCTTGTTTTCTGGTACACAATAGCTCCTTTTAGTCTTCCTCCTCTTGCCCTTTACATGTAGGTTGACCCAGGGCTCACTTTTCAGAGGCTGTCTTTTCTTCTAAATCAATACTAGGTGGGTTTAGATGACTTTATCTAGTTATATGCCTTTAAATAACAGCCATAGGATAATAATTCCTAAGTTAATATCCTCAACCTTGACCCCTCTCCTGAAACTCAGACACTAATACCCAGCTGCCTACTAGCCATCTTCACTTGGTTAACTATTAGATATCTGTTAATAAAGTTTAATCTGCTCCCAACCCGCTTCTCTCCCAGTCTTCCCCATCTTCATAGTTGCTAAGGCCAAAAGCCTGACTCTTCTATGAGCAAGTCCCTCTGATTGAGCCTCGTGAGCGTCTGTCAGTTTTCATTATGTCTACTGCCTCCATTCTATCAGCCTCCTGCTTTCCACTGTCACTGCCTGTCCCCTCCCCTATTATCCACACGATGGCCATTATCTCCTTAAAACATAAATCAATTCTTTCTTCAAACACGCCTCCAGTGACTTCACATAACATCTAAAATAAACTTCAAGCTCCTGTTTATGGGCTAAAAAGACATCACCTGCCTTGGCCCCTGACTCCTTGCCTCTTTATCTTCTGTGGCTCTACCTTGCTCCCTGTACTCTAGCAACACTGACATTCTCCTTCCTCAATCCTGTTCCTGTCTTGGGGTGTTTCTACTGCTGTGTCCTCTATCTGAATTGTCCTCTGCTTGGAATATTCCTTCACATCATTTCCAAGTTTCTGATTAAATGTTGTGTCCTCGGAGAGGCTGTTCCTAAAAGCCAAACCTATATTACTACCCACTCCCTGTGTCTCCGACTTGAATGACAGTTCCATGTGGTAAGACAGTAATATACTGTAAGAGCCTAGAGGAACACCTGACATAAAGTCTGTGCTCAATTCACATGTGTTGAATGAATGCAAAAAACATACTAGGCATTGTGGATTTATTGACATTACACTAAGTAGGCAATGGGGTGATTTTGCCCTCCAGGAAACATCTGGCAATGTGGAGACATTTTTGGTCATCATAACTGGGAGAAATGCCACTGCATCTAATAAGCAGAGGCCAGTGATGCTGCTAAATGCCTAGGACAGCCCCTACAACAAAGACTACCTGGCCCAAAGTGGCAATAGTGCTGAGGCTGAGAAATCCTGCTCTGTCCAAGGGTGGTGATAATATCTGTCTTACCTACTTTATTGGTTTTTGCATAGATTTAATTAGGTATATATAAAAAACACTTTTAAAACTATATAGTTATTATAATGGCTAATGGAGACTTTAGAAAATATTACCTGAAAAAAATTATCATTGTCATGTTCTGAAATAGAAAAGGATTTCACTGCCTTATTTATAGTACTTACAAATTGTTAGTGCTCTAAATAAACAGGCCCAATTTTTTGAAGAAGTAATAGCAATGATTCTAAGAAAAGTAGGAAACTAAAGGATTAGAGTCCTAGGATAATATTTCTCAGTGAGAATTACTCACATTAGACCACCTGGGTAAAAATGCCTAAGCTTCATCTCTGGCCTACTAAATCAGAGTCTCTGAGGGTGGGGCCCTGGAATATGCATTTTAACAAGCACTTCTGATGACTCTCATGCCATCAAGGTTTAAGAACCACCATTGTGGAGCTGATTTTTTTCCTGGTTTTAATTTGTAAAATAAAGCCTCTAGCAACCTGACCAGAGGGATGTAAATACAAACTAAGGACTAGTATGTCTCAAGAAATTAACACCTGAAATCGGAGACACTGATTGAGGTTGTCATAAAGAAATAATTAGTCTCTCTGGGACGTGGGGGGAAAAAATCTGGCTTATATATATGTACACATTTAAAATTCATCAAAATGTTTCTTCCTAGAAAATAAAGGAATATAAAATGTATATAGAACCTTAGGTGAACAGGCTGCATTCTGTTCACTTATGGCCATTCTCTGGTCTATCTCTTACACATATTTAACTATGTAGAAAATGATTATTTTATAGGAAAATAAAAAATCAGCACCAAGATTTTGGATTTGGATTAAGATGTGAGTAAGAAATGAGCTTGAAGGTTCATCTTTAGGACAGAAGCAGTCAGGACTGACACTGTAATCATATGTAAATTGGTGGTGAGGCGTACTTGGTGAAACCATGGGTATTTATACTTTATGTTATACCATGAAATAGGAATCCCTACTTCGGAGGAAACACTGCCGACTCACGCACTTAGGCAATCAACTCACTTGATTATATTCAGAATATATATTAGGGAGAAAAAGGTCTTCATCTGTCATGTAGATCTGTTCTGCTGCTCACTATTAGGCACAATACACCAGCATGTGGTCTCTTTGGAGACCAGAAGTCAGCACTGAGGGACAGCGGGACACTGACAAGGCTCTGAAATAGCCTCGGGGATTTATGCTCCTGCACATTCCTATCACATGCTTCTCCCACCACACACTTCCCTCCTCCAAAAAGATAAAATTAGATTTATTATTAAACTAAAATATTTTTAAATTACTTGTCAGCTACTATAATCATTTCTATGTACCCTAATATTTTTTTCTGTTATGTTATATTCAAAAACCAAATGAACTTCTAATCCTTGACAAAAAAACTATGTATTAGTAGAATTTTCATTTTTCTATATATTAGTACTCAATAACCTAACAAAGTTGTGGTTTTTAGCTTTCTATCTGCATTATGCTTTTATGCAGAACCTAAAATTTAATACTTGACATTGTGCTTTAATGCAAAATGGTATGTTAAGTCTTCCCAAATGCAACCCTTAATTAGCTGTCAATACTAGAAATTTGTCATTATAATTTCATAAGACCTGAAAAATTTCAATAAATGCTTTAAACTGTTGACTTTTACTTACAAAGAGAAAAGAGAGCTTTAAATGAAATATTAGATTATCTTAAACATCATAAGTTATTACATTCATTCAGCATCAACCAACCTATCCTCAAGGTGACAAGGCAGTGCCATCTATTGGTTAAAATAGTACAATCTTCTTTTTCAAACCTTTCAGGGTAGAAAATTTCTAACCTACTCAAGATTGGGAAGAACAGTATAATAAACCCCCATGTATTATCCAGCTTCAATAAATATCAACTCGTGGCCAATCCTGTTTCATCTATTCTGTTCCTACCTCCCAATTTTGAAACAAATCCCAAATATCACATAGGATTTAAAGAAGTCTGTGATAAGCCATCAGTGTTTCTTTTCTTTGGAAAGCATGTCTATGAATGTAGATGTCAACAGATGTGTATATGTCCTCAAGTATTAAGAGTATAAGAATGAAAAAAAAATGCTATATCTTAAGCATATCCATGAAATTCAGTAGGGTTCTCTAAGACAGCCAGAGAGAAAGGATCCCACTAGGTAATAGGAGATCTGTGTTTTAACCCTAGTCCAGCTATTCATTGATCAAAAAATGTAGTGTCCCAGTTTCTTCATCTATAAAACAAGGTGGCGGATTAGAATAATCTATAAGGTCCTTTCCAATTAAAAGATTCTGTGTACTGATTTCACCTTATAAGTATGCTTAAGCACATGGAAAAGGCCACCCGTAAGCAATTTGTTTCTTTAAGCTGATTTTAAACCTTATAAATATATTAAAAACACAAAAACAAACATCTAAAGACAGGAATCTCTATGTATATACCATCTGTAATTTCATCCATACTATATGCAATATAAAATGTACTTTTCTATTCCTTTTGTAAATGTATATATAGTACAGTACATATATAATCCAATTTCTAACTACAATTATTTCTCTCAGCATCTTTTAAAGGTAATAAAATATAAATATTGTCTTTAGAATCTTCATGTGTCATGCACCCTTACTAAAAGAACTTCCGGGATACTTTCACAACAAAATCCTCTTGTAGATGAAGTCTAACATGTTCTCAATGTAAATACTGTTTTCAGGAACTAAATAGAGGAACAAATAGCAGACTGTATACTATAGTAACATGCTCTAGAACAATCTATTAGGTTCAAATTAATCACAATCTATGTAAAAAAAAAAAAAAAACAGCATTAAGTTTTTTAAAAAGTACCAAGAGAATTAAAAGATTATATCCTCAGGAACAGGGTTTGTCAGTTAAATATAAATTATTGAATATGATTTTTTAGCATAAAAGAACTATTATGTTGGAACCTGTGAAATGCATAAAACATATAAATTTTTAATTTTGAGATTTCATCTTTAAGTCTCTTAAAGTACTAATTAGAAAAATTGCAAGAACTATATATGTACTATCTTTAGATAGTACATATCTTGTGATATCCAAATCTTGTGATATCTCTTTTTTCCTGTCGCTGTAGCTTTTAAAATTTTATACAAATTGTGCTTCCATAAAAATATAATTAAACTGTATTGGAGATAAAACCAAAACCAACCTTTCAATGAGTATTTACTAAGTATTCAAATGTACTTTACGAGCTCGAAGCATTTAACATACTGTACTTTATGCCCCTAGACCAAAACTTGTAGCAACTTATCACTTAGCACCACATATGCACCAAGTATGCACATTCATAACAGCATTGTGACTTGCAGAGGAAAAAGCCCCTCACACTGTGCTGGCTCTCAATCTCTTCGTGCTTCTGCTGCAGGGCCTGGGAAGCCCTAATGGAGTCGCCAATCCCCCACTGGGCTCTTAGTTGTTCTGATCCAGGTCCTTCAAGCCAGTTCACAACCTATAAATGAAAGTTGAGATAAAATTTTTAAACGATCAAAAGCTTTCCAAACTTTCATTCTAATTGTTTTTTCCCCTCCCAAAATTCCTCCAGTATTTTTAATTTAAATTCTTTAAATTCTATTTTCATAGGCAGTAACTGTTTCTTTTAGAATTACACAGCTATAATGGGACAACATTTCTAAAACCTTAATTTGGAAAAATGTACACTATAGCACCTTAGCCTTTCAGCTATATGATCATCTACCAGGCTAAAACAAATCTGGAATGCTTCTATAAAAGATTAAAAATTAATTTATGATGATAAAAGAATCAGAGAACTATAGGACTTAGAGTTGGAAGAAATATCAGAAATGATATCCATCAAAGTTCTTATCTAACACTTAAAAAAACTGATTTTTCAGAGAGATTAAGTGACTTGTCCAAGGTAACATAATCTATTATTGAAAAATTAAGACTAAATGCCATGTGTCCTGACTCATAATCTAATGTTCTTCCCAAAGCATTAATAAAACTGAATATATGAATTAACTAACATAAATTTTGTTAATTCACTAATATAAAGTTAATATACTACTTTCTCACTTAGAAAAGAAAATTAAAAACTAACTGTAGAATTATACTACTGTAACACCCTCTAGGGGTCTTCTTAGAATCAACTATATATTCAGACCCACAAGAGGCTCCAACCAGTCTGCTCAGAAGGATATAGGGAGGAGATTACAGTCTACCAGGATGACAGCATTAGGAGTTCCTCTCCTGTCGAGTCCCTGAAGCAAGTGTAAGGAGAGGAGATCTGAATGGGGCAGGTAGGGGAGACACTCTGGCATTAAAACTTCATAGCCCACAGGGCCAGGCCCATTATAAGAGTCACTAAACTCAAGGACGCCCAAAGTTATGCCTTCTATTATCAGGTGCTCTTTAGAATGCCATGGTTTATTCCTCAACATCTCCACTTTTTCTGCTTTAATCATTTGTTTGAGCTATCTCTGGAAGGGCAGGGCACTAGGAATCAATCTCTCCCTGTTAGCCTGTGGGAAGTATCCCTCTTTCACAAAAAAGACAGACAAGCAGTGCTACATGGAGAAGGCACTGTGCATGAGTCTGAATCGTGGCTCTGCTCCTATTAGTTGAAAGACTGTGGTCCCTCATCTTTAAAATGGTGATATTGATACCTACCATACAGGGTTGCTGTCAGGATGGTACCAGTCATTACATGTAAGACACTTCGCAGTCAGTGATATGAATAAATGCTAGCCTCTTTGTTTTTCCCACTTTTTCTGTAGTCTAGTTCCTTCTGTCCACTCACTCTTTATAAAGTCTTTCACATCTGCATTTTACAATAAGTACTCCGAGTTTCTTAGAAAAGTCCCTGAACTAACTGTTGTATTTAACACTTTAAAAAAATGTAAATAAAAAGAATAAATTTTAAGGAAACTTAGGTAAACATTTTAAAACAATTTTCTATTTCCTTCTTGGGAATCAATTGCTTCTCATTTATTACTATGTGTCACAAATATGAATATAGAAACACTGAGATTATTTAAAATACTTAAAAGTCATTTTATTTCAGTGTTTTTAAGTATTTTAAATAATTAACATAATTAATAATTTCACTAGAAATATCTAAATTCTAAAAATAGTGAAACAAAAGCATCTTACAAATTTTAAACTAATTAATAATGTATTATTATATTGTCTATGTTGTTTTTAGGAATTTAAGACAACACCATTCAAACATTTATACTTTGATTTTAGAATATTCTAGAAACAAAAGAAGCAGATTAATAAAATCATCATAGCTGGGAGAAAAAAAAATTCATTAGCATGGAATTTTCAAAGAGCCATAAATTTAAAAATAAATTTTATTTATTTTTTTTTTTTTTTATTTTTTTTTTTTTTTGAGACAGAGTCTCACTCTGTTGCCCGGGCTAGAGTGAGTGCCGTGGCGTCAGCCTAGCTCACAGCAACCTCAAACTCCTGGGCTCAAGCAATCCTACTGCCTCAGCCTCCCAAGTAGCTGGGACTACAGGCATGCGCCACCATGCCCGGCTAATTTTTTCTATATATATTTTAGTTGGCCAGCTAATTTCTTTCTATTTTTTAGTAGAGACGGGGTCTCGCTCATTGCTCAGGCTGGTAAAAATAAATTTTAAATAAAGCAAAGACATCTTGCCACAAAAAAACAGTTATATAGTCAAGTGCATGTATATATAGCTTTAATGTATGCTGAAAGTAGTTTCCCTTAGTATGCAACATCAGTAATGCAGACATAGTAAATGTATGACGATTTCTAATAAAAATGATGCAAATTGAGGTTGATGCCCCAGTAAACAAGTCTATTTAAATGCATTAATAATGGCTGTTTGCCAAACTAGGTTATAAAATGTAATTTCAATCAGGACATCTTGCTCAATCAATCTGAATATTAACTTACTGCAAAAATAGTTCTATGCCCAATCCATATCAATGTGACCCCTCCAATGGTTACATTTATATGCAAAGTATAACCTTGGAGATGTGCTCTTAAAATCTACCATGACAAATGCTTGCACAGGCCAAAACTGCTTGTGACTACCCAACCTTCTTTCATAGCCAGGCTGATTTCTAAAGGCTGTATGAGAGAATATCTGGAAGTATGCAAGGTCAAACCGGGCAGAAGGACATACCAAGCAAATGTCAAGCACGTGACCTGGAGAAAGAGTATGAGGAACTGAAAACATAGCCTCCAGCTGTATACTTATGCAACTCTGAGTGTATCTATTTGGCATCTATGATCTCTCTCTACAAAGGAAGAAACGCACATGTACGATTCTAGAAATAACATTTGCAGTGCTGGCAGTAATTACTGCCATAATAAATAATGAGAATAACGATAGCACATTTCAGTGAAGTGACATTGTCTCCTACCCAGAAGCATGTGAAATCTAATTTTTAACTGTAACAGCAGCCGCAATATGGAGAACCTTTGCATATCACATGAAGTTGGTGCTACAGATTTGAACCATGGGGAGTGACTGATAACTATAATAGTGACTATTTATCATACAGTTTATGTATCAGAGCTATCAATTCTCTTGCATTATGTTTTCAGTGATAAGTCAGTAAAAAAATAAATTTGGAACAATTCAGTTTTCACTGATATAGTTCACTGATATATTTTCACAGTATAGTTCATGCTCTGTGTGATCAATATATGATCAATATATATTATTATGTAGTTAAATATATATTACTGTATATGTTCAATATATGTTACAATATAGTAGTCATTTTGGCAAGGGAAATAAATATTTCCTTAAAATGTGAGCTGTGAAAAACAGAGTGCAGGAAACGTTACATGGTGAATATTAATGTTCTAACCAATTTTCTGTAACCTGCGTAAAGAAAATTGAATTGTAATGAAGTTTACTTGTTTTTAATAATAATCTCATTGCCATCAACACCATCGTTATAAATATAATCATCATCTCCTTTCTCCAATTTCTTCCTTATCCAATTGAGCTGGCCCATTATTTCAAAAACATGTTTGCCAAAACATTAATTCCTTTGCCCCTCTGTCTTTCTGTCAGACTCATTTATGCCATTTAGCAAAGCACACATGCGGGATGAATTCTATCTCTGTGCCTGTACCACAACAGCCAGCCACAAATTGTCAGACAGGGTCACCTAAAAAGTCAGAAAGATTCTACCATAAATTCAAGATCAATACTACTCCAAAAAACAACTACATTTTTGTGATATGAATGGAGTTTTTAAAAACAAACAAACAAAACCTGTGACAAATAGAGCTGGGGAAGGCCATGAAGAGAGAGTTCTCACACCTGTATGCCTGATAACCAAAACTATCACAAAAGACTACAAAAACCACAACCTTGCACAAAGGCCATCACAACTTTAAACAAAAAACGCCTCTACGAGAACATCTGCCCAGCAACTGCCTGTCCAACCTCAAACTGGCATCACCCTTGTTATTGATCTTTGTAGCCAAGGATAATTATTTTAAAACAATTATGTAATCTTCCTCATTTTTTTTTCCTTTAAAAACCTTTGTATTCCTTTATCTCCCTGAATACACACATAGTTTACTCTGGCACATGTATTCCCATTGCAAGGCTCTATTCCCAAATAAACATCATTTTCTTTTAGAGAGCTTCTTTCTGTTTGTTATTTAGGTTGACAGTGATAATTTCACCCTTCCATTCCCCTACAGAGAAAATTTTGAATCACCTCCACTCCATTCAAACCTTTGATCCTCTTCAATTACCCCCCAATCCATATCACCAGGCAGGTGGCTTTTTCTCTCATGCAAAAAAAGAGAACACATCACACATTAACTCTTTCAACTTCCTGATGCTTGATTTGCACACGGAGGCACCTCTGGATTCCCCCTTAGCCATCCTTCCTCCTGTTACAACTCCCTTTCCCATTCTAAAGCTAATCCTTTTGATTGTACTTTGGATTCCATTTCCTTATCCTAACCCTACTCCCATCACCCTTGGGACTTGGCACAGTTGTAATTTCACAACTCTGTGTGTCATGTTATTATGTACCATAAAGGTGAGAATCTTGTCTATTTTTACTTACCATTACATTCCTGAGCCTAACACAATGTCACACTGTTGTAGACATTGGTTCTGAATGAGCAAACTAATCTACTTATTAATAGAGGACTCATTATCTTCCAGGCACTAAACATTTTATAAAAATTATCTTTTTTAATCCTTGTAATGGTCCAATTAAGTAGGTATTATTATTATTGTTTTTGTTATTAATATCCTCTGTTTGCTGATGAGGAAACTAAGACTCTGGTCCAAAGGTCAAGCAGCTTGTAAGGGGAAGAAGAGGGTTGACCCAGATTCTCCAGGTTCAGAGTCTGAATTTTGTACCACCATTCTATTCCATCTTTGTGGTTTTCTGAGCTAATCTCAAGCTAATTGGTCAAAGCTTACCTAGGTTTAATATAAACTGTCTTTTAACTTATACAAGAAAAGTCACACATAATATATGCTCAGAAATTTCCAGTTTACATGTGGTTATCATGGAATAAAGCCTAAATCCTTTTGCCTGGAAATTTAACATATTCCGTGATCCAACTCCTTCCTTCCTTTCAAGTTTTTTTCCCCATGACATCCTGATGCTCTAGTTCAGAGGTTATAAACTAGATCAATTCTGCAGGCCAATTCTGACTCACTACCTGCTTTTGTAAATAAAGTTGTATCGAAGACCAGCCGTGCACATTCATTTATATAATGTCTACTATGTCTGTTCTTGACTGTAACAGGAGAGTTAAGTAGCCATAGCCGCAATAAAGACTATATTGGTACACAAAGCCAAAATATTTGTCCTTTTACAGAAAAGGTTTGCTAACAACTGAACTAGACCTTTAAAGTAGAGTCTAGTTCAGTAGAAATAAATATAATAGCTACCATTAATTGATGGCTAGGTTTTTCCCAAGCACTAACCTTTCAAAAGAGGTATAACAAGTCATGCTCTTTACAAATAAAATAATTGTTTTTCCCATTTCAATTAAGGAAAGAAGGAAGACAGGGAAAGAAAGGAAGAGAAGAAATAAAGAAGACAGATTAACAAGGCTCAGGTAGGTACAGTAATGTGACTATGATCACACGGCTAGTAAATGCAGGAACTGGGATTGAGATCATGCTCTCTGATCATGCTCTATGACTCAAAAAGGCCATAAACTTCCCACTGTGCCTACTGCTTCCTTTTTCTTCAACACAGCTTGGGATTTCATGTTTCTATTGTTTACTCACGCTATTCTTTATCCTCCATAAAATGTCAATTCTTTCAAAACCTATCACTGCATGGTGAAATCACACATATTCTTGGAGGACAAGCTCAAGTGCTACTTCCCCCACTAAATCTTCCCAGATTGTTTGCAGCCACAGAAATAATCTCCTCTAAATGCCCATAGCACTTCAGTCATGTCTTTGTGATGCTTAACACTTTCTCTCCTTACACTTACTGATAGTAAAAGCCAAGTCTACCTTTATATCTTGTATAAAGCCTAACACAATGCCTTCCACGTAATAAACACTTAATAAATACTTATCTAGTGAATGAATGAATATAGATAAAAACATTGGGATGTTTCTAACTTGTATTTTTTAAATAAAACATTTTAAAGATATATTTTCTTAATTATTCAACAGATAAAAATCCAGAGTATAATCTAAATAACACACGTCTTTCTCTAGTATTAAGTTTTAGCATTTTAGCCTACTTTTCTTATAAAAGTCAATTTCAAAAGAAACTAAAAATTCATAAAAAATACATTTAATGTTTCCTATCAGTATCATAAAAATAAATTTAATATTAAAATTACTTGCATTACATGTATTATTCTGCTAGGACAGAAAAACTCTTCATAATACCCAAATAAACAAAAAAACTAACAAGTTATTGAAAATTAAGAATAAATCAAATCTCAATAATCAAATGTTAATTTATCGAAAGAATACACTGAGACTACTAATGATGTTTCCAACAACTACAGAAGTTCATTCTGTTAGAGTGAGCTGAATGCTCAGTCATCACTGTAGAAATAATTTTAATACAAATACTATTTGTAAAAAGATACATAATTAAAAATAGTTTCAGCATCCAGTTTCATATGTCTAAAGTTCTCTGTAGAGCATAAATAAAACTTGGTAAAAAGTCAGTCACATAGTAGAAATTCTCAGGGAAAAAAATTTAGAATTAAAGAAAGTTAAATATATTCAAATCAGACACCTACCTGCATCACCTTCTGTTGAATCTCTTCTAACTGTGTGCGCTTACTGCGTTGCCTACAAACCTCCTGGTAGCGGGTATATTGCTCTCGGAGTGAATCCAATAATTTCATAACCTGTGGCTGTGCAAGCAGCTCATCATCCATAGGAGACCATGAGACGCCTCCATCTGAGCCATTAAATCGCCGCTGCTGTAATTCGGATAACAATTCATGCCCTGGACAAATAAAAGATCTTTGTAATTAATATCTATGAAGAACTAAAACTCTGACTTCTCAATCTTCTCAATTCTAGTCCCTTGTTTTTAAAACCTGTCTACCTACCTACCAGGTCATGAATACTGAAATCCAATTTAAAAATTTAGGTATCACAATAAACAGAAAAACCGCATGTATGTGTGTACATATGTGCACATATATACTATACAAGTTAGATAGTATATTAAAATGCTATATCATAAATATACATACCATATATATGCTATGCTACACAGTAAATATAGTATATATATGAAATATATATATTTTCTACTTATCTATCTATCATATTCTTGTTATGGGTAGATTCATTACTCAGGACACTGTGCCGACCAATCCTATTTCCCTGTAGAGCAAAATGATACTCTAGGATTTCTGTCTGATGGTACTAATCCAAGCAATATGTTGTAAGATTTCAGTATTAATCCATATTCTCAATCACAGTGCTTAAAGAAAAAGTTTAAGAAATGTATGATTAAAGGGAGAATTTTTATTAGTGGTACAAAATAATATTTAAATAATCTCTATTTATAAGAATATCCATAACACATTAACTGTGAATCACAATGGGCCATAGTGGCGTTGGAATTGCACTGAATGTGATTCGATTACAGCTAACTCATATAGAAAATCCACTCATACCTGAGAAATTAAAATTGTTGAATGTGCAACATCTAAAGCTACCTTGAAAGTAAATAAGGTAAAATTATTTTCTAGAATAAAACTATTCTGATTAATATTTAGATACAAAAACAACATACAGATATTTAGATTTTCTTTATCTTTACTAAGAAAAATATCCTAAATTTAAATGGCTTTCAATATATGGAAACAAACTTTTATTATGGTTTGGAAGTATCACCAATTTCTAAAAAATATCCAAGATTATTCTAAATCTATATTATACTCTCTTTCAATCCCCACTTTATGAGTTAATACCATATAAAACAGGACCTAGTAGCATATAAAGTTAATTTTAAAATACAAACTTTAAAAGCTTCTTAATTCAATGGCTTAAAATAAGCAGCTTTCAAAATGTTAAATACATACATGGAATTAAGTTTTAAGTTTAGAGCAGTATTATTACTAACAGTCTACTGTACCTTTTAAACATATCATAATTCAGAGATTACAAGTATTTCTTTGTCATCTAAGGAAATAAGATTTATATCATACTGGAAAAACATAGGACAACTGAGTCAATACAACAAAGATATTCATAATTTATTTCTTTACTCTTCATTACATTTTATAATTGGAAAGATACCTGTTTTAAAGATTTGTGCAAAGTCTTTTTATATATATTCATAAAAGCCATTAATATCAGAATACATTTTTTTTTCTACTTTGACAGCTATTATCCTTAACATTTTCCTTGTGGATATTGTTTCCATTAGAGAAGCAGCACAACATAATTTCAAAGAACATACTCTGAAACCAAACTGCCTCCATTCAAGGCCCAACTCAAGTATTTACTAGCTGTACAGCCTACGTAAGTTACTTAACCTTTTTACGGTTTAGCTTCCCTATCCTAAAATTGGGACAATAATAGTACCTACTTCACGGGATTGTGGTGAAGAAATGAGTTAACATATGTAAAGTGCTTACAACAGTGCCTGATACACAGTAGCATTAGAATTATGAGTTATTAGAAAAAAATTGATTAGAAATAAAATTAAGGTATTTCCATTGTAAATAATTACGATTTGTTCTCCTAGAATTTGTGAAACTGCTTCTAGAGATATTTGGGCTGGAATATACATATCAGGCAGCACTGAGCACTCACCATGTGCAAGGGCATTACAAGGTGCTAGGTATTTTTACATAGATAACTGTAGAATGGTTTAGCTAATGGTTTTGAATTTAGACTTGTTTTGAGCTATGGTGATAGAGCTTAATAGTTTGATAGCTTGATCTTGAGTGAATTATTTTATATCTCTGTGCCTTGGCTTCCTCAAGCACCAAATAGAGAAAATAATACTAATTATCTCAAAGGGTTGCTATGAATGAAATATGAAAATACATAAAAATGCAATGCCTGGCACATAATAAATATTCAATAATTCCTATAGCAACCCACTGAAATAGAAATTTTTATCTTCATTTTGCAGATAAGGAAATAACCCAAATAATTTATCATTATTACATTTTTTAAATATTATAAGGTACATTAACACACTGTCAGGTTAAACCAAAAAGCAGTTTGAAAAATTTCCTCCTGAGTTCCTACCACACGTACCACATACATGCTGAATTAATGTTTATTTAATGAACCAACCAATCCAATTGGCTTACTGGATTATGATCACTAATAAATATGTTCTTTTCAGCTTACCTGTCTGAAGAACTGTTTCAGGATCAACTGATGGAAGAAAGTTTAAATCCACAGACCTGGTAAGCACCAAAAGAGTAATTTTTAAAGTTGTATTTCTATCCATATAACTGAAGAAATTCCTTTATTCATACATATCAAAACAGGGGCACACAAATATGAAAATCTGAAGAATATTACACCACCATGCTAATTTCTCTTAAGCATAAGGAAGTCCATCAGAGAAAATTAAATACTAGTAGCCAGAGAAATACCAATGTGATAAATCATGAAGTATACTACTTGGAAAAATATAATTTATTGTTATTAATTATAGTATTATTTCTAATGTATCAAAGTGATCCATTTAGTATTTATCCACTGAATATTTGTTTCAAAATGAAATTTATAGCATGGGGCCAGGGTCTGTAATGGATAAGGCTTCTGACTACAGATCAGAAGATTCAAAATGAAATCTGTACCTATACAGTAACCCAGAAATGCAACATTAAAAATGTACAGGGCTATTATCCAATCAAAACTTTACTTACCTACAGCAATCTTTGATGCAAATATTCTAATATTTCAGGGGTGCGTGTGCGTGTGTGTGTGTGTGTGTGTGTCCTAGCAGTTGCACTCTCTTTTCTATTCTATTTATGTTTCTTGTGCAGTTGGACTTTTGTCTTTATTTCTTAACCACATATGGGAAAGAAAAAATGAAGGAAAGTCAAAGCCAAGGACTGTGCAGCTGTTAACTGACTGGTCTTGAGCTAAATCAGTTGATTAGGCCCTCACATCTTGTATAGCTAGACGCTTCCTGATGATTGACATAAAGAAAGGAGGTTTATGAAAATTTGTAAGAGGAGGAACTTTATTATCCTGGGTTAAAAGAAACTAAGCAATAATACTTAAATTCCTTGAGGAAGGACTGGCATCTACAAGATTTCATTTGATACTTCATGTAGTCTTGCAAACCAACATTTTCCAAAGTGTTTCCCAAAATACAAAATGATATTATTAGGTGAAAGAAAAGGGGTCCCATTGCCACATGAGAAGTTTTAAGGAGGCAATTAAACAGGTTTCTTCTCTGCAGTGCTTCCTCAGAACCTGTAATCTGCAATGTTCACAGTCATTCTCAGGGAGGGAAATAATAGTCAACAGCATTAAACTCTTTGACTATGAACTCATTTTCTACAGGTACCCTCTGGGGATGTCTTTCCTGGGGAATATAACTAAGAAGTATCAAATTTCATGTGATGGACTAATCAGAAAGAAAAGAAGTTCAGCTAATTGTTATTAAATAACTCGTGTAATATTTTCAATTCCTAAACCATAGCATATATGTGTGTGTGATACCCATACACAAAATTATATATTTATATTAATATATATATGAAAAATTTTTATAATTTTATGTTTTTATATGGCATCTATAGGACAGTAATGTTCCTAACTGCTATGGTTAACTGTAACTAGATTTACATTTAAACCATTTTTTTTTCACATTTCGACTTTGTTTTAATCAAGATAGGGAGTTAAAACTATGATCTTGTTGTGTCTCTCTTATTTTATTATCTCAATTAATATGTGACTACATGTAGATTTATGGAATAACAGGAAGCATTTTACCAAGGTTCCACTGTATTTTCAAGGTCAGATTCAAAGGAGATAGACAAGGATGATTACTGATTCTTTCAAATTTCTTAATGAAAAATTACTGTTCTAGTGACCAGTAATAATCAGGAGACCAGGAAGAGCTAATTTGCTTCCTAAAGTGCTTTTTACCTGTGGAGAGGAACCTGGTGTACTATCAGAAAAATGAAACCTGACAAGGTTGTAAAGTTTAACGGAAATCTGTTAAAATGATAAATCTAGGTAGTTACATTTAGATAATACAACTCAACTATTACTTCATCCCATGTCATAAAACACTAAATTTGCCAAGTTGAACTCATGAATATCACATATTTTACAAAGGACAGAGAAAGTTCTACAAGCTAGACATTTAAGTGCTAATGTATTTAAATAAGGTTATAATAATTTTATTTCAAGCTGCAACCTTTTTCATATTTTTCAATAGCAAAGAGCAGAACTCTAAAAAGGTAGAAAATTGTTTCATTTGGAAAATATATTCTTGTAACTGAACATTTTACAGTGTCAGAAAAAAGTAAATACATTACTATTCATCAAAAAATGGCTTTTGTAAAGAAACTGATTCAAATCAATACGTTTTACATGTAAATTCTCATGAATTTGATTTTGATTGAATGCAGACTTGTTTACTGTAGTTCTTCTAGCTTACATTAACATAGAGGCATCTTTTATGAGATTAATCATAGCTTTGCAAGGATATAATTGCAGGCCTCTAGCCACCTACCTTTCTTTCTCTTGCTGATTTCCTTTATCACTTCCATTGTTAATCAAAGCAAGTTCATCCAATAATGATGTAGATTCCTTTGTAAACTTCTCAAAAACCTACAATATGAGATTTTATTAACACATTAAAAATAATCTTAAAAATTAATATGTAATGAAGATCGTCAGTTAAGAGCAATAGAATTAGCCAGCCAGGATTCCCTTTTCTTTCCTTGACATCACTTAGTGCAATTCAACCACAACAGCACAACACTGTATACAGAAGACAAGACTGCTTCCTAAAAAACAATGACTAGTTTAAATGAATAAGGAATGTTTAAAATTTAAAATCAAAAAGAAATTATTTTTATTCTCCATTGTAACCAGTTTTATTTTTATTCCTTTGTTTCTTTGAGAAACATTTGCACCAATGACAGCTGTAACTGTATGAATGTTATTTAGACAAGTTCTAAGCCTCTAATACCAGTTATAGAGCATTTCTTTATATTATTCTATCACCAAGCCATGTTGCTTACTTGTAATGCTTAAGAGTTTTATATACAAGTAGGTAGCATAAAAATAAATTAGTTACAATTTTAATATGATTTCCTCAAATATTTCTGAAAAGGTATTTGGGAAAGTATGTTGATATGTAATAAAGTAGACAACCACTTGTCTGGTAACACTTTTCAAATATAGTGGAAATAGAAATGGTTATCCATTCAGAGAAAACCAAAAGTTTACTATTCTCCTATAAAATTAGCATGTAATCTAAACTGAGTTAATTTGAAGTTTGTTCTTTTAGCAGTTCATTAATACAACACTGCATTATATAGAGTAGCTGATTTCAAAAGTCTGGACTGACAAAAAAGATACATTTTCAGAAATGACAAAAATTACTCTGTCAAACTGCTCTTCAAGTTGCTAATTCCAGTTGTTTAAATATCCTCTGAAAATGGTATATCAACTAGATTGCCTCTCAAGAAATTATGCGACTCTGCTATTCTACTGAAAAAATTTACAACTTTTACTAATGCTACTAATGGCAACAGTAATAGCTAACACTTATATGGTGCTACTGTATCACTTCAGGTGCTGCTCTAAGTGCTTTATATGTATATTCATTTCATTTTCCCCACAGTCCCACAAGGTAAGTACTATTATCACCATATTAGAGATGTGGAAACCAAGGCAAGGAGAGATTCAATACATTGATGAAGGTCATATACTTAGCAACTGGCATCAGGATTGTAATCAAGTATTAATAAGTCCGACTCCACTGTACTTCTCCATAAGCTATAATGTGGCAGGTACTATACTTGTCTATTTTTGTAAAAAGGGCAGTAATCTACATTTTTACTTGATTAAAACGATAAAGTTATCAAAATATCTTATTGATATGCAATAACATTTTATTTCATTGTAATATACCAACCAGCCTCTTATTTAACCAGTCCATGTGATCATAGGTGAGACTTCCCCCAAAATCTTCTGTTAACTGGCATGGTTCTATATAACGAGTCAACTTATTGGCAGACACTAAAATAACCTATAAGGAAAGAAAGAAAAGATTATATTTAGTAAACGATTGCTAAAGTTCATGTATGTAATGACTAGGTAAAATTGGGTGAAAATATGCAATATTATTTCAAACACGATGACACATCATTTAGTAAATATAACATTTAAAATCAATTCAATAAGTTGTAGATACCTGCTAAAAAATAACCTATCAAACACTAGAATATCACATTTTAAAAAACAAGAAATACTAGCAGCTCACTTAAAGTATTTTCAAAAAATATTTTATCAATATTAATTTCTTGGTAATGAGAATCAATTCCTTAACACAATGATGCAATGAAAAAAGAATTTTCATATCACCTCAAAATTAGCTAGGTACACTAAAATGATAGGTATAATAAATAATATATCTGGCAATCAAA
The DNA here is from genome assembly GCA_028533085.1 of Varecia variegata. NCBI lineage: Eukaryota > Metazoa > Chordata > Mammalia > Primates > Lemuridae > Varecia > Varecia variegata. The sequence goes on along the minus strand of CM052439.1, from coordinate 43,384,182 downwards.
AAATTATACACTTTCAAGTTTTTCTAACATTCCTTTGATTATATATGAACAAAACAAGTCCTCTAGTTGCAGGGTATAATTCAGGATAACATATACTAATATTTAATTTGAAAATCAGAACTAAAAATTGGGGAAAAGGTCAGAGAATTCATAAACTTGAACCTTATGCATTAAAGTAATAATCTTTTGACACTAATCTTTAAAAGATCTCAAATAGAAATTAAGTAAGTATCTAAGAGACCATTGTAGAACTAAATAAAATTTCAATGAAGATACATTTGAATATAAAAGTAAATATATCTGTGGGAGATATTCAAATGCTAGTGTTAATGTAAAATGATATATGGAAATTTGAATGTACTAAAAATGACTTGATAAGAAAAACAACGTGCCCAGCTGGAAAAAGCAGCATTCCCTCCCTAATGATAACAAAAGCCAAATAATCTGTAAAATTATAACTGTTTTAGAACTTAAGAGAGCTGAGGTCATAGGGAAACCAAATAGTTTGAAGCTGAAGAAAAGCTAGACGTGAATGGTTGATGGGTAACTACAGAATGTGGGAGCAAATTTTTTGGAACTCTTCTGTATCTTAACTGTGGCAAAGACTATGACTGTGTCTTTGTAAAATCTCATAAAACTGTATGCTAAGGTATGAATTTTACTTTATATAAATTAGTCTCAAGAAAACTGACATTTTAAAAAAAGAAAAAAAAAAAAAACTTAAGGAAGACTTATAGAGAAACTAAGAGAAAAAGAAAGGAGGAAAAGAAAAATTTAGAAACAGACCCAATATGCAAAACTAGGTACATCCATACTATATATGAAGTTATAATATAATAATATTTCACTGGTCAGAATTTAGTCACTTGGCCATACCTAGCTTCAAGGAAGGCTGGGAAAGAAAGTCTTTATTGTGGGTAACCATGTGCTCAGCTATAAAAAAACAGGGGTCCTATCACTAAGGAAGAAAGGAAAAACAGATATTGGGGGAGACAACTGGTAGTCTATGCCACAGGTATTTATTTCTGGATTCTGCTGAATGGATTATTACATGGTATCATAGAAAGATACCATTGGAGTTTATATTGGCCTAGATTTGAAAAATAAATAAGGGAAAATTACCAAGACTGCTTTGCCAACAGGGAGAAAAAATTATCCTCAGGAATATACCAAAAACAACATGAAAAATTCATGAAACTATCAGAGACAATGGACTCTTACCAAATTAGAGCTTACAAGAAATTGCTATTGGTAACAATACATGAAATGGAAATTAATAGTCTTAAATATTTACATTAGGAAAGAAAGGCTGGAGAATAATGAGATAAGTGACTCATCCAAGAAGTTAGAGGAGGAAACAGACAGAATAAATCCAAAGAAATAGAAGGAAGGAGGTGAGAAATGAGAAATTGGTGGAATATAAAATAAAAATATTACAGAGGCTCAAAAAAGTCAAAACTTGTTTCTTGAAAAGACTAATGAAATCAACAAAGTTCTCATAAGGCAAAGCAAGAAGAAAAAAAGGCACAAATAAGCATAAGAATGAAAAGGAAAATACAACTTCATTGACAGCAGTGGTTTAAAAGATAAGTGAAGTATAATCTTGGGTAGATATAAAAAAAAAGATAACGATACAGAACAATTTTGTGCCAATAACTATGAGCGTTTAGAATAACTGCATTTATTCCTATAAAAAAGTGTAATTTATCAAAGTTGACATGAGAAAAAATAATATAAACAATGAAGTGAAGTAAAACATTAGATTCTTAACATTTTCAGTAATCATGTTGTAATAGTTTTAGTACTGCTACTCTGAGATGACTTGATGGGGAACAAAGCATATGAGTGATAAGAGATACTATAATTCTGCCATCCCCAACATCCTTAAGAAAATGGGATTTGGGGGGAAGGAGAAAGGAAGATTTAGGAGAAAAAAGTTACCCTTAGGGTGCTCAATTTGGACTAGAAGTATAAGTTTAAACTCTACAATGCATTTCATATTAAATAAACACACATATTCACAAATATGTATATTTTCTAATTTTGTCCAATGAAAGGTTTAGAAATAATGACCAATCCTGTAGAAATGTACACTCTAGCATCTAGACTGTGATTTCCAAATAACATTTCTCATTAAAAGGAATCAGGGCACCTTGGAGAAATGAAGAAATAAACAATGAGCTTGGAAGATCTTCTCATCCATGCATCAAAAAAACTACCAAAGACTACTATGGTTGTTAAAAAAAAAAATTGAAAAGGCTGCCATTGGCCAAGAAGGCAATGATTTGCACATTAATAAGAATAATAAATGCTATGGCTTAAAACATTAACTATGTTTAAATCATTGAGCTCACACTGATACAAAAGATACAATCACCATTGGATTAAGCTAGAGAACAAACTTACTATATTGAAAACCAGCAAATAAAGGGAAATAAGCATTTATCATACCTTTCATATACAAACTGGACCATCATTTTAAATTTTTAATGAACTAAGGGATCTAGACATTGAAAATCAATGGCTGCTAACATCACGGAAAAGAAGACAACTATTACGAGTCTCATGATCAAGGAACACATCGTCACCTATGCGTAGCCTTGGAAAAAGAAAACCAACTCTGAATCTATCACTGTGTAAATCTAGGTACCAATTTATGGAAATACAGAGGTTCAAGAAGGCAGAAGAAGAATGTGTTAAGCTATACCATAGGGATGCTCACTGAAATATACAGACTATTAGAAACTCTATAGGACAAACAACCGGGTCTCTTTAAGAAAAAAAAAGATGTAAGAAAGAGAAAGAGAAACCAAGGAGTAAAAAGCTGCATTTAATGGGCAAATACAGAATCCCACAACCAATAATAAGAGAATTACATGTTCTTTTCAAGCAAACACTAAATATTTAAAAATCTGACTGTGAATTAGTCCATAAAGAAAGCCTTGGTAAATTTCAAAGGGCTAACACATTGTATCATCACAATCAAATTAAGCTAGAAATCAAGTCAATCAAATCAGCAATCCTTAAAAAGATTTTAAAACCATATCCACTTAGAGAGGCATCTCAACCAAACACAATGTGTGGACATTATTTGGATCTTGATACAAATGAATCAATCTCTGTGTGTATAATTTATATATACATTTTTGAACAAAATTTAAAATATAGTTATATATAATGACTAAATTTAACTAAAATCATTTTATAACATTTATTAAATAATTAGAAATTTAAAACTAACTAGCTCTTTAATATCAAGGAATTGTTTAAGGTGTGATAATGGTATTGGGTTATATTTTTTTAAAAGAATCTTTATGTTTTCAAGACACACATCAAAATATTCAAAAATAAAATGATGCATCTGTAATTTCTGTCACTATAATACGGGTTGGGGAAAGTGGATGGGAGTTAAGGATGGCGCAGGATTGGCCTGGGATTGATGGTTGTTAGAACTGGGTGTAGTGATACATGGAGTTAATTATAATGTTCTATTTACTTTTTTGTGTGTTAAAAATTCTTCATAATAAAAATATGAAAAAGCTAAAATAAATAAATATAAATCTCTCTTTTAAAAAAATCTTCCCAGAAAGAAAATACCAGGCCAGACAGTTTACAAGAGAGTTTTAAAAAAACAAAGAGCAGGTCATTTCAGTCTCAAAACAAACGCTTCCAGAACAGAAATGCAGGGAACGCTCCCAATTCATTTTCTGAGACATTCTAGAATAACACTGATATCAAGTCTTAGTAAGGCTGTGGAATAGAGGGAATTCTTAAACATTGCAAGTAGATATAACTTAGAATGTCTCTCTGGAAAACAACTGGGCATTATCTTGAAAATGTGAACATTTCTATAACCTTTCCTTGGATATTCTGCAAACAGAGAAAATATCATGCATATTTATCAGGGAACATGTACAAGAATGTTCAGAGCAGCATCATTCATAACAGCAAAAAGGTGTAAACAATCTAAATGTCTCCATCAACAGGAGAATAAGTAAATTGTTTTTACTCACACAATGGAGTATTATTCAGCAGTGAAAACGAATCAACTACATCTACCAGAAAAATATGCATGAATCTGAAAAATGCTGATAAGTGAGAAAAACCAACAATGAAGACTAAAAGTATACCTTTTTATAAAGTTCTAAAATCCATTAAACTATCAATTATTTAGTAACAAATATCCCTAAATGGTATCCCTAAATACTAGATATAAATATAACAGAATAATAAAAGATAAACATTCCCTATTTTCTTCTAAGCTTTTGTCTTTTATAGGTAACTTTTTAATACACACACACACACACACACACACACACACACATAATGAGAACAGATAAACACAAATCTAAGTTAGGTGTTAAGGGATGGGACAGGTGAATGGGATCAAGGAGGGGCATACAGATTTATTTCAAGGTATTGGTATTGGGTTTTAAGCTGGGTGATGGTTACCTAGTGTTTGTTTTATTAAGCTTCATGTATACATAAGAATATATACTAAACACTGTACAGTGGTCTCCCTTTACACAGTTTTTCTTTCTGTGGTTTCAGTTATCTACAGTCAATCGTGGTCTGAAAATATTAAATGAAAAATTTCAGAAACAAACAAGTTTTAAATTGTGCACCATTC
>CM052439.1:43292775-43379052 GCA_028533085.1 Varecia variegata | reverse complement strand
CTAGAGATCTAATGTACAACAGATGACTAAAGTTAATAAAATTGCATTATATTAGGGATTTTTTTTTTTTTGAGACAGAGTCTCGCTCTGTTGCCCGGGCTAGAGTGAGTGCTGTGGCGTCAGCCTAGCTCACAGCAACCTCAAACTCCTGGGCTTAAGCGATCCTACTGCCTCAGCCTCCCGTGTAGCTGGGACTACAGGCATGCGCCACCATGCCCAGCTAATTTTTTTTTCTATATATATTTTTAGTTGACCAGATAATTTCTTTCTATTTTTAGTAGAGACGAGGTCTCGCTCTTGGCTCAGCTGGTCTCGAACTCCTGAGCTCGAACGATCCGCCCGCCTCGGCCTCCCAGACAGCTAGGATTACAGGCGTGAGCCACCGCACCCGGCCTTGTATTAGGGATTTTGTTAAATAAGTAGATTTTAGCTACTCTTGTTGCACAAAAGAAAACTATGATAGATATTGAGATAATAGATACTAATCTGCTTCACCACAGTAACCATTTTACTATCTATATTTACCTCATAATATGTTGTAAACCTCAAATATACACAATAAAATTTATTTTAAAAAAAAACAGTAAGTAAAATTAGGTCTCAGAAACCATTTAATCTGCCACTAATTCTTTTTCGGATCCATACAGAAACTTTCACACTAGAAAGATCAAATACAATCAGATTGCAGGAAAGAGTTTTTCCTTTCTCCAAAAATGTCTAGCAATTCATTAACTAGATATATATCAACCATGAAACCAAGAAATATATATTTATTCTATGAGGAAATAAATTACTTACTAACTTCAGCATTAATTCATTTCTGAAAAGATAACATCCCCCAGAGCACTATCTCCTGAAAAGACAACTGAATAGAAAATCCAAAATATAATGGATGGTCTTTCTTCTCTTCTATTATGCCTTATTTGGCACAATACTCTACTTAAATATTGAAAAAAAATCTCTCCTTTAAAAAATCTCTTTTGAAAATAGTATCATGTCCTATATTTTATAACTTTTAATGATGAACACATTCATTCATTCAACAAATATTATTTAGTGGAAGCTAGATTTATTTACTAGAAGCATTATTTATTAGAAGCTGTGTGCCTTAGCACTGGGAATATAAGGATGAATAAGATACCTTTCTACCGAGGAAATGAGCTTTTCATTCATTTCTCTGCAATATTCCAGAGACAGTTGTATAACACTTTTACAAAAAGAAGCAGATTAAAGTTTTCGGGTTTGTTTCTAAAGCCTTTATTGAAAATATCCAAAGTGTTTTGCCACTTTGGTCATAGCACAGAGGGCCGAAGGCTTTATCAGATTATCCCAAACAATTTCCAAACCTCATTCCTAGGCTTAACATCATTATTTAACAATTGGAAAGATACTGAACTAGAAGCCAATCATTCCAGGTTTGTGCCCTAGCTCTGCCATGAATTCACTAATCTTACAGAAAACAACCTAAAGGAATTCACCACTCCCTACTTATTTCCCCAATCTTTCAAAGAAGGCAGTTGCATTAAATGACCTCTTTTTTTTAAGCTCTAAAAGGACATAACTCTAATGAGTCATCATCCTATACAGTTAACTTAGGCCATTTTCTCTAACATATTACCTGTCTTACCCAATGAAGAGCACCTGTCACTTTTCTACCCACTCTGGTTAGTCTCATCATATGCATTCCTTTCTACATTTTGTAGTTCCTAAATACATTAAAATCATTGACAAACAGGTTTCAAGTTTAATGAGCCAAAAGGAAAATTTGTAATTAAAAGTTACGTGTGACAAAAGTTTATTTCCATTTGAATATTGCTCTTAAAAGTTTTTGCTAAAATCAACTTTAAATGCAAACAGTACAGATTCACTTTCTTTTATGACATAACATATATTTAAGAGTATAATATCCCTTAATAAAAATAATTTTTAAGGAAAAAAGTTGACTAAAGTTACTGCTATTAGGTTGGAGCAAAAGTAATTGCGGTTTCAGACTGTGAATTTTAAATCATTATTAACTAGGCTCAAACACATCTTGATTAATCAAAATAGGAACCATTACAATCAACACATTTTTGCCAACCAGAAATAAGTTTATTCCTGTAGCATAAAAATCTGTGCTTCGGGATTCAACAAACTCTTGGAAAGCATTTTCTGCATCCTGCTGGTTGTGAAAGCGTTTTCCCTGCAAAAAGTTGTCGAGATGCTTGAAGAGGTGGTAGTCGGTTGGCGAAAGGTCAGGTGAATATGGCGGATAAGGCAAAACTTTGTAGCCCAATTTGTTCAACTTTTGAAGAGGTGGTTGTGTGATATGCAGTTGGGCGTTGTTGTCGTGAAGAATTGGGCCCTTTCTGTTGACCAACGCTGGCTGCAGGTGTTGCAGTTTTTGGTGCATCTCATCGATTTGCTGAGCATACTTCTCAGATGTGATAGTTTTGCCGGGATTCAGAAAGCTATGGTGGATCAGAATGGTAGCACCTACCAAACAATGACCGTCACCTTTTTTTGGTGCAAGTTTGGCTTTGGGAAGTGCTTTGGAGATTCTTCTCAGTCCAACCACTGAGCTGGTTGTCACAGATTGTTGTATAAAATCCATTTTTCATGGCACATCATAATCCCATTGAGAAATGGTTCGTTGTTGCGTACAATAAGAGAAGACGACACTTCAAAATGATGATTCTCGGTGAGCTCGTGAGGGACCCACTTTTCAAGCTTTTTCGCCATTCCGATTTGCTTCAAATGCCAAACGACCAACCATAGAATGGTCGGCCTTGAGTTCTTCAGCAACTTCTTGTGTAGTGGTAAGAGGATTAGCTTCGATGATTGCTCTCAATTGGTCCTTGTCAACTTTCGATGGCCAGTCACTACACTCATCGTCAAGGCTCTCGTCTCCTTTGCAAAACTTCTTGAACCACCACTGCACTGTACATTTGTTAGCAGTTCCTAGGCCAAATGTGTTGTTGATGTTGCGAGTTTACAACCCATTTTGAACTTAAATAAGAAAATAGATCAAATTTTCTTTTTGTTTAACATCATTTCCACAGTCTAAAATAAATATAAAATAAATAGCAAGTAATAAGTGATTAGCAAAAAAAATTAGGTGAGAAATACGCATAAAAATGATGTATAACATAACCACATTTAAGAATGTATTCCAATATCAAATGGCAAATTTCAACAATGCTAAAGTTTCAATTACTTTTGCACCAACCTAATATTATATTTTCAACTATGCAAAACAGATGTAAACAAGGGAAGATCATAAAGAGCTATATAAAACTCATTTTCTACATCATTATAAAACATTTTATAAAACCCATATTTTTATAAAATTCATTGGTGGCTACTCAAAGTACAAATAGTAGATCTGCCATGTAGATATACAGAACTGTATCAACATGAAAGGTATCTCAAAGTTAAGTAATGTACGTGGAAAGAAACAATAGTTTGAATAATAGGCACACTGAAAATCACGATCATTTCAAATTAATAATTTAGAGAACTATCTACTGTGATGAAATATGTCAGTTTCCACTGCAATAATCTCATCTTTGAGAGAGTGAGTGAGGAGAAAGGGCAGAGGAGGCTGATGAAAAAGCAATAACCATTTCTATATCATTAGAAACATTCATTTATAAAAGGAATGAAGGGAAAAACGTTTAAAGGCTTGCAATAGTAGGAAAGAATCTTATTCTATGTAAATTCTCTACACCTATGAATCACCTTTGAAGCAAGTCAGGAGTGGTATCACTAAGAGGAAAGAAAGTCCCTCCCTCCAGAGCACTTGTTTACAAAGGTGATAACTGTCTACTTGCCTTTGGAAAATGACACCATTTGCCACATTGTAACATACAAATTACAGACAACTGCTTCCCAGAGGACAAACCAAGTTTGAATGAACAGACAATTCAACCCTACTCCAGTGACGGTAAACAACACAGAGGGGTGTGATTTCACCTCTGTGAATTTGCTTATGAAAAGCACATTCAAATGCACAAGGAAAAATAAGAAACCATTAGGGGGCAGGAATGGAGGATTTAGGGCTGAAATAAAATTGGACTGCTAAAACAGCAAACTAGAGGAGATTTCTGTAAGTTAAAAAAGAAAATAAAATGAAGAAAACAGAGGAAACCAACACATTTCAGAATCAATGTGCCAAAACAAGATTAGGAATCCCAGACTATAGGATTTTCTCTAAATTGTTTCATTACAGCTGCTTAAATTACAAAATACTGGTAAGACTTCTTATATTCATTTCTTTTACAGTCCTTGAAGAAACTACTAATATAGCAAATCGGTATGAAAGTTTAAATATAAAGCAATGCAAATCAGAAAGTTATTTTTCTCTTATGGGGAATTTTTATATTACCTGTTGAAGAGAGGGAAAAAGCAAAGAAAGAAACATAAACAAATTTTTTTAAAGTCCAGACTCAAAGAGCAATCATGAATAAAATTAAAACCAAAATCAGAACACAAAGACCCACCCAAAATCATATTTATATCATGTGTATTATATATAATTTATTTTTACCCTATGATTCTAAATATGAAGACACAAAAATAATGACCTAATTCTTGAAACTTCTAAAGACACATTTTCCAAAGCTACAAAAAAAGCTTTCTTCCAGTGAAGTGACTAATAAGAAATAACTGTGAATTAGAGCAAAATTTATTAAAGTACAAAAGCCACAAATGTATATAATTATATTAATCAAGTATATAATCAGTTCTTTATTCTGTAAACCTTCCTTTCAAATATTTATTGACATTTTCACCTATTCTAACTAGGTGACTCATTTATACAAACACCATATTCTAGCTTAAAGGCAAACCTTAAAAATCAAATAATTCCTTACCTGTGGAGAAAATGGAACCACAAACTCAACATTTTCATTTCTTGGAAAATATTTAAAGGAGTAAATTTTCCAAAAACATTCAGCATTTCTTTAGATTGGCCCACTGTGACTCAATAAAGCACGATTTCCCAAACAGTTATGAAAATCTCATGAACACTCTCCATGTCATTCTACAGTATTTTTCACAGAACATAATAAAGTAGTATACAATGACCTTGTTTTAAGATTTTTTTAAAAAGGATTTACTGAATTACCAATATTATAAAATACTGAATGGAAGCAAACTTCATAATACCATCTTAAATAAAATATTCTACCAAGATAAAAAGAAAAACCAATTTTGATTTTTCCCACTTAACAAATGATATTAATTATCTTTAGCTAATGTAAAAATCGTTATTGTATGATAACTATTTAACCCAGGTCTCCTATTTATAAATAATTTATAAAATTACCTACTTTTGTGTTGGATTTTAAGAATACATATAAATTAAATGAAAAATGGTGTCATGCCATCAAAAATAGAGGGGGAACTATTTTCATAACCTGATATTTGAAATTTTAACTTTTATATATAAGAAAACTCCAGGTGACTTATTTTTGTAATTTTTGTATCTCTTTTTAAACAACCATCTATGAGAAAAGGCTGGCAACCTTCACCTAGTAGACAACTCTTTGAATACGTAAAAAGTCTTTTATTTTCCACAAATGAAAAAACTAAATTTGATTTAATTACACTACATGCTATCTTTTTTGCCATTATTTTTGGAGTACTAAAGGCATCATGATATATCATATAACAATTTTGATCAAATGAGTATAATTTACACATCTTGGAATAATTGTCTTGCAGCAAATTTACAGGATTATCATCTTTATGCTTCTTATTAAGTTGTTTATAGCAAATATCAGTGAATTCGTTATTGACCAATGATTCACTTGAAATTGTTTAATAGATAAAAATACCGTATGAATTATGATTTTTAGCTGAGTAATAAATCTGAGCAACTGACATATCTTCTGCTAACTAGTTAACTGATATTTAGAAGTTTCTAACTAATATATTTTAAATGAAAAAAAATTGCCTATATTTTTTAAAAAGGTAATTTTTAAAAAAAAAAATCCTCTTTTAAGGATATAAATCCTCTGGAACATCATTTGGAAAATGATGCAAGAAAATACTAAATAACGCTAGTCTCAGCTTGGAATACAAAGTTTAAAAAGAGACTGATAAGAAAACTAAAATACGAAACCTTCTATTATTCTGCAGTAATAGAATGTTCAGTATGTTATTAATGTCTAAAATCAAATTTTACAAATATATATATATGAAATATATATATAATATATAATACATGAAATACATAATTCATCTGTCAGAAAAACTATCTAACTCTTAGAAACAGACAAAAGAATATTAGTGGGTGCTCTTTCATGCAGTGCTGGGCTTGTACCTTTGATTGACTTTCTATAGAACGACCAGTAGGTTTCAACCTCTGTAGGGCTGAAAATTAACTTGTAGATTTTGTCCAGAAGAAATGCAAATACTATCTGTCTGGTGAAATTGATAAATTTCTGTCTAGTGGAATAAAAAATAACCTCAAAGTTTAAAACTTATCTGTAGAACAATAACTAATTTTGTATATAACTGGGCAATCTTATGTGCCTATAAAAACCCTAAATTCCTCAAATGCTCTTTGAACCACACCTTACAAATCACCTCATTTATCAATGAGTTGAATAATATACTTGACTTATGCTCATTTTAAATTTGCATGAGAGTCACGATTTTATATTTAGGAAAATTATACCTTAACATATGCTTTATCAATTTACGAATGTGATGGGGATCATATGCTGATTCAACTGTTAAATAATTATTAATTATTTTCAAATTCATCTCCATGAATATTCTACATGGATGGATAACATTAAATTTATGAAGGAAAAGGCTATTCAAAGCAGCTATCATTTTACTAAGCAGTATCAGATCTATCCCTCATCCTCAAAGAAATCTGAAACCCAATAACTAGAACAGACAAAAGGAACCAGAATAAATCAGAACTACAGAAAGGAAGACAAAAATAAAAAGATCATTACCCTACACAAGCATTTAAAACTTCTGTCAAGTTCTTTCAAAGGAAATAAAAAATATTTTAATAGTAAAGTCCTACATAAATATTAGTTTTTCCTTTATTTTATATATGGTAGAGAGGTCAAGACAAATCAAATAACTAAACCACAATATTATATTAACTAGCAAATACCATGATTCAACAAGCTTGAAGAGAAAGATAATCACCATATGGTCTTTAGTCAAAACATTTGTGAAGATGTTCTTTATTCTGGAATCTAACTTATAAAAAGACTCAAAACTTGTTTCTCCTTTACTCTCATTCTTTCATCTGTAAGTAGAACACTTATCTTTTCCTAATAAAACATTCCCAAAGAACATAACACTAAAACTTTCATTCTTCAAGTACTAATATGTTTTATTTTTCTTTCACTTATGCTAAGAATGTATGTAAGATCCAGAATAAAAATGTCTTTATATGTATTTGTGCACCTAGCAAACATTCAGGTGTGTACACATGTCCATACATATACTATTTCGATGTGTATATCTGCTTATAACTGTTGGAGAATATTTTTCTCGCTAAGAGAAAGTAAGTTTCTACAAAAACTGGAAAGAGCAGAATAAATAGAGCCAGAGGTGTTCCTGGGAGGGGAACATGATGAAAGTCTTTGGTCCTGCATCCTACCATTAGTATGATCTCCAAAAAGAACAGGATCAGATATAGTATTAAGAGAGAAGAGAAGAGAGCAATTTATTATAGAATGGTGGCTGGTTACCATTACCAACAAATAACACTTTTACTGTCATCAGTGACAATAAAGAATAGAAGGGTGGAGACCCTTTTGATTATTAACCTCTAAGTTTGAGGATAAGATCAATGCCAGTACTACTTCAATTTTATCTTGTCATTAGATAGACTATAGATACTATCATCTAACCAACAAAATCTATCAAAGTCAGCAGGTACAATGCTGCTAAAGAACATAAAGTACTTGAATATATAATATGTGAGTTGCTGAAAAGGAAACTGAACAGGTAGGTACCTATTTCAGAGATAAGATACATGGAGAAATATTAAGATTAGCAATGAGAGATGACTATTCAATGAATAATGAAAAACAGAGAAGTGAATAGGAGGGAAGTCACCTAGAAGAAGAAATTTAGGAAGAATGATGCGCAAGAAAATGTGAAATCACATGAGAACAGGATAGCACCAAAATGACCAGTGGGTGTTTATTTGAAGAATAATGTAGATAGATGGTAATAAATTTTTGTTATAAATAATTCTATAAAGTCACACATATATTCATGCTTACAGTACACCAGTAGTACTCACAAGAAAGTTACACTTTCAAAAATATTTAGAATATATACAAAAACACAGGCTTAATTACAATAGCCCAAGTTATCCAAAATAACACCAGGGAAAATAACAAGCATCTATATTGAATTTAATTATACATAGCTCTAAGTATCATTTAATGGCTGGTGTTGAACTGCCCTGTAAAGTTGAATGTGTTTGGCAGTGTATCAACCAACATTTGAAATTACACTCATCTCTTTAGGACATCAGGCTTTTAATAAGTGCCCAGTGCTTCAATGTTTAAGAAAACATATTGGTACAAGAAGCTTTAACGCTTCCCTTTTAAAACAACAATCTATGACCATCATACCAAGGCAGAGAGGAATTCTGTCTTTTATTTTATCCTCTAAGATGCAAGGTATTTAGTCACTATTAAATTATATACCATAAGATCCAACTAGGCATAGCATTTCTAAGCAGGTGCCTATGCTTAAGCAGGATGTGACAGGCTTCTCTTCTCATAAAAGGGATCTTCTCCCCTACTTAGTGTTCACAGCTTTAGTTTCCAAACCACTGACTCTTGTTCACTTTCTATTCTCTCAGAGCAACATTTCTTGTGTGCCCCTCGGCATGAACTGCAGGCGTCACTGCCTGTCTAAAGACCTCACTCACCATGAAGGATCCTGACTCTTACGGCAACAGCCAAGCTTCCTGGCTTCAGCTTTTACTTTCTTCCCTCACTACACTTTTGTCTGTCTTCCCTGGGATGCAGTTTTCCACACAACTATCTGGGTAACACTCTTCCTAATGTAACCCAGTAGCCGAGGCCATCTTCCCTCATGCTACTGGCATACATTCTTCCACTAACTCTACATAATAGTCAAGTCTACCAAAGATAAAAGTTGCAAGATAAAAGTGGGGAAAAAAAATCTGGCTTATACTTAGGATATAGAAAGCTAGAAAGAACATTGCTCCAACCCTTACAACAATTACAAAAAATACATATAAATTAACCCCCCAAATTACAACTTTTCTGAATCCATTGGAGAGCTAAGTTCACAGGAAAACCAATTAACCTGAAATCTAAGTAAAGTCCTGTGCCTTCAAGGAGAGATGGAACTAGAGCCTTCGCTTACCTGGAGAAAATGCCAGACATCATACAAGCCAGGTAAGAAAAATTCAACTAAAATTTTTAATGAATCAATAAAGGTCATGTATAATAAAGGTTAGGTTCTATATTCTAAAATATAGAACCCTTGAGAAGTAAAGACACAGAAAGAATTCATACTCACTCGCAGGCTCTTCTCTATAGACCTCCTGGGGATTCATGAGAAAGACTGGGGAGAGGAAGAGTAAGAGACTAGAAAAAAGCCTCTCACAGTATATGCCTGGGTAAGGGAAACAGCAGCCACTACTGGAAGGGCATGAAGCACAGCCCAGATTCTTCAATGCTATCTCCCCTGCCAAAAAAAACCTTAAGGTGCTGAAGAAAGGCAGCAAACCCTCCTGACCTTAGGGAGCAAATGAAGTCTCACCATAACCGGAGGAAGAGAAAGAATTCCAGGAGAGGGCATGGAGGCAGGAATATATTTCAAGCCCAAACTATAATAGGTCTCCTACAGCGGGGACAGGATCAACATCACCGAGAGGACCCTCAGGCCCAGGGACACGAGAGCCCGTCTAATATTGAGGCTGAATCAGAACAGAGAATGCCTCTCTGACATATTGGGTAACAAGTAACATCAGCCTATTGCTGAGGGAGGGTCAGTTGTGTAGAGACAGAGACCTTCTCTAAGGCACAGGCACAAAGGAAAGACCTACAGCTGAGGATGGAACAAATGATGCAGAAAAAAATCTCTCTGGTAAACCAGCCTCCATCTTCAACACAAAGTAACTACAGGAATGTGAAGCCTGTAGTGCACTGAGGAAAATAGCAGCAACAACAAAATTCAAAGCCAATTCAACCCTGGCTAGAATAACTCAATCCTTCCCCTAACCTACCGAAAGCCCAGCAAAAGGCAAGATGGGCCCATGTGCAGGCATGAATACTATTATGGTAATACTATTACCTCAGTTTCTACCATCCTAAACAAGGTGTCCAGCATTCAATAAAACATAAAAAGGCCCTTAAAAAAGCAAGAAAGAAGACAACCCACTGTCAAGAAACAAAGCAAACAGCATAACCAGAGTAAGACAGACCCAGATAGTAGAACTATCAGATAGAAAATTTAAGATAACTATGATATAGAGACCACAAGATAACATTCTAGAACAGATGGGGAATTTCAGAAAAGAAATAGAAACTATAAGGAAGAATAAAATAGAAATGCTACAAACAAAAAACATGGTAACAGAGATGAAGAAACTTCAGTAATCTCATCAATAAACTCAACACAGGCAAGGAAACAAATGATGAACTTGAAAATGGATCAATAGAAAATGCCCAAACTGAAACACAAAAATAAAAACATGGGGGAAAAAAATAACACAGAAGACCAACCAAAAATGCTGAAAAAAATTTCAAATGTTCTAATATACATTCAGTTGGAATTCCAGAAGGAGTAGAAAAAGAGAATGGGGCAGAAGAAATATTTGAAAAGAAAACATCTAAGAATTTTCTAAATAATGGCAGACATCAAACCAGAGATCCAAGAAGTACAGAGAACACCAAACAGAATAAATACCAAATAAAACATATCTAGACATTACAAAATAAAACTGCTGAAAACCAAAATCAAAGTAAAAATCTTGAAGTGGCCAAAGGGGAAAAAAGACGTAGGACAAACAAAGAGGACCAAAGATACAAGTGACAGCAGACTTCTTTTCAGAAACTATGGAAGTGAGGAGGCCAAGGCAATGAGAGGCACTTCTAAGCCAGGTGTAGCTGTACACATCTGTAGTTTCAGCTACTTGGAAGGCTGAGGCAGGAGAACAGCTTGAACCCAGGGGTTTGAGGCAAGCCTGGGCAACATAATGAGAGCCCATCTCTTAAAAAAAAAAATTTAAATAAAAAGTAAAAAAAGAAGACACTTTTAAATACACTGACCCTTGAACAACATGGATTTAAACTGTGCGAGTCCATTTATATGCAGATTTTCTCCCACCTCTACCACCCTGAGACAGCAAGACCAACCCCTCTTCTTTTTCCTCCTTCTCAGCCCACTAATCATGAAGATGATAAGGATGAAGACCTTTATGATGATCCATTTCTACTCAATAAATAGTAAATATATTCTCTCTTCCTTATGACTTTCTTAACATTTTCTTTTCTCTAGCTGATTTTATTGTAAGAATACAGTATATATAACATACAAAGTATGTGTTAATCAACTATTTATGTTATTGGTAAGGCTTCTGGTCAACAGTAGGGTATTAGTAGTTAACTTTTGGGAGAGTCAAAAGTTATATCTGGATTTTTGACTGTGCAGGGGGTCGGTGCCCCAAACCCCCACATTGTTCAAGGATAAACTGTATATTTAAAGTGGTAAAAGAAAAAAAGAAGTCTATGAAACAAAATTTTATACCCATTGAAAAGAGTTTTCAAAACTGAAACAGAAATAAAGATTTTTTTTCAGGCCAAAAAAGCTGAGAAAATTTAATGTCAACAGATTTGTCCTCAAAGATATATTAAAAGAAGTACTTTACACAGAAGGAATGCAGTATCAGAAAAAAAGCTGAATCTACAAAAAGAAATGAAGAACATCAGAAATGGCATAAATGAGGTAAACATAAAATTCATTTTTTAAATTTTAATTGCTGTAAAAGACAACAGACTGTATATAGCAAAAATAGCTGCAAGTACTGTGCTAGATAGCATAGTAAGAGTAAAATATATGACAACAATAGGAGGGAAGTGTTGGAGATATACTATTTTAAGGTCCTTCTACTTGCTGTGAAGTAGTATATACTTTGAAGGTAAGACTCTGATTAATTAAAGATATATATTGTAAACCCTAGGGCAATTATTAAAAAAATTAAGAGATATAAATTATAAGCTAATAATGGAGATAAGATGTCATCATAAAAAATACTCAATCCTAAAGGTAGAAAAAAAAAAAATACATAAAATGTAACAAGATGGTAGACCCCATACAACTATATCAATCAATGCATTAAATATAAATGGTCATCAATATAAATTTTCACCAACGAAAAGAGATTGTCAAATTGGATATGAAAGCAGACCCAACTTTATGGTATCTACAAAAAATCCATTTTAAATATAAGCGGATAGAAGTCAAAGAATGGAAAAAGATACAATATGCAAAAGCTGGAATAGTCATATTAATATGAGACAATGTACACTTCAGAACCAAATATAAGGACCTTTAATAATGATAAAGTGGTCTGCACTCACCAAGATTTAACAATTCTAAATCTTTATGCATTAAACAACAAAGCTTCAGCATATATGAAGCAAAAACTGACAGAAATGAAAGGAGAAATCCACAATTCCAGTAGCAGACTGAAATATTCCTCTTTCAGTAATTGAAAGAACAAGTAAACAGAATATTATCAAGAATAAAGAAGGCCTGAACAACACTATGAATCATCTTGACAGTTACAGAACATTCCACCCAATATAGCAGAATACATATCTTGTAAGTACATAAGGAACTCACCAAGATAGACCATATAGGTCAAAAATCAAACCTTAACATATTTAAAATGACTAAAATCATAAAATACATATTCTTGACCATAGCTCACAAACCTTAACTCAAAATGGATCCTAGATGTAAATTTAAAACCTAAAATTATACAACTTCTAGAAGAAAACATGAGAGAAAATCTTTGTGATCTTGAGATAGGCAAAGATTTCTCAGATATGACACCAAAAGTCTGATTCGTAAAAGAAAACTGAAAAACTGGACTTTGCAAAGTTAAAAAAACTTCTCCTAGAAAAATGTTGTTAAGAGAATGAAAATGCAAACATCACAGTAGGATGCAATATTTGTAAATCATGTATCTGATGACTTTCATCCAAAATACATAAAAACTCTCAAAATTCAATAACAAGAAAACAAAAGGTTTATTTAAAAAAAAAAAAAAAGAACAGACACTATCTGTCTTACTGTGATATAAGAACTGCATGTTTGCTTTTTGTCCCAGGTTACTGGCACAGAGCTCCTAAAACCCTGGTAATTTCTAGGTGATAAGGGCATCTTTTCTCTTACATTTGGTTTAGTCCCCATTTCCTGACATAAGAACTTCTAAGACTCCTGGGAATCTCTGGAGTGGTAACAGTGTCTTTTTGTATGCTCAAGAGACAACAGGCAGCTGGAGTCCCTGGAATCCCCTATACAGCTTCAAGATGAGGGCTGGTCATCAGAAAAACCAAGGAATGATTAGAGAGCTGCAACTTTCAGCTCCACCCTCCTACCTCCAGGGAAGAAAGAAGAGGTAGAAATTGAGTTAATAACCAATAGTCAAATATTTAATCAATCATGCCTTTTTAATGAAGCCTCCACAAAAACTCCTCAAGTATAAAATTTCGAGACCTTCTGGGTTGGTGAACATATCATCCATAGACCAGGAAGGTGGTGCACCCCAATTCCCCAGGGACAGAGCTCCTGAGACTGTTCCAGACCTCCCCCTATGTATCTTTTCATCTGGTTGTTCATTTGTATCTTTTATAATATCCTTTATGATAAACTGGTAAATGTAAGTAAAGTGTTTCCCTGAGTTCTGTGAGCCAATATAGCAAACCTGAGGAGGGAGTTATGGGAATCCCCAATTTGTGAGTAGAGAAATAGTTTTCTTCTACCATGAAGATGGTAGAGGAAAGATGGAGAAGGAGTTGACTACAGAAGTATAGAGGAATTTTGGGAATGATGATATATTTCCTGATTTTTTGATTATGGTAGGAGATTCATAACTGTGTGTTTGTTGGAACTTTCAGAACTGCACACTAAATGGGTGAATTTCACTGCTTAAACATTTTTAAAGTGAAGAAAAAAACTATACATTTTTGGAACACATCAAGCTATCTCATTTAAGAATAAACCAGAATAAAATAAATACCCTGATTTGATCATTACACATTCTATGCATGTAACAAAATTTTACATGTACCCCATAAATATGTACAAATATAATATATCCAAAAAAAAGAATAAACTAGGTTTTCTTAAATCTTTCTATAATATACATTGACGATGTTCCCTCCATACCAAAAATATACTGACGTTGACTTCAATGAAAATAAAAATGACTACATAGGATGACAAAGTCCAAAATGACAATCTTTATTGTCTGACTCTTTGTAAGCAAAGGTCCATGGGTCTATATCCTACTGGGTTGGGGTTGGACTTTGTATCCTTCAAAGTGTCCACATTTAAACACTGTAAAGTTTGGTATCTATCAACTCTCCTACTGGGAAATTGGCAATTAATAGGTATGGAAGGGAAACTGTAACAAATTGTTTGTATTTATATTCCTCCTTAGGGCTTCTTTCTAACCTATAATAAGATGTACTTTCATACAAGTAAAAGAGAAAGAGAGAGACGAAGTCAGTAGTAAATAACAGGTAATTGTCTTCATGTATCAAAACCAAGCCAGATACTAAAAAATAATTATGATATATCACGGAAAATTGACACTGACTTCAATTCCCAAATGTCTAGGATTTCTTAGTATTTGTTAACTTTTATTTTGGAAATGTAATAAGAAATTTTTATTAATAAATACAAAAAGTCTACTTATTCAAAGGAGTTAACAAGTAGTGATATAAATGAAAACAAGAAAGCTTTCGTGGTCTTTAACAAAGAATCATAACTCATTCAGTAAGTATCTGAGTGCTGACTATATACTAATTATTACTTAAGCAATAACTAAGCACTGCTTAAAGTATCGCTTGGTAACCAATGCTGAACAAAATAATACCAGCAAATCCTATTTTTAAAGATATAACACACTTCTGTTCTTTGTTTATAGATTATACTTACCTCAAAGCCAAGTCTATCCTTTTCTTTCCAAAAACAGAAATGTGTAACTTTCTTATCCCAGAATTCATCTGGCTTCACTACACAAACAAGGGACACCTCAGCTGGAACAACATTCTATAAAATACAGAAAAATAATTACAAATTATACATGTAAAATGAACAATTTACCAAATTTATAAATTACTAGATATTCATGATTAGACTAAGAGACCTTTAGAAAATAATTAAAATAAAGTAGAAGAAATTCTCCAAACTTTGAAAGATACATAGCAATAAAGAAGTGCTTGAACGAAAAGTTGATTCAGAAAAGATTTCATAAAATATAACACAGCCAGTACATGTGAATCATTTTACATCGATGTATAAAGTACAGGCTGGGTGCAGTGGCTCATGCCTGTAATCCTAGCACCTTGGGAGGCTGAGGTGGGTTGATCACTTGAGGCCAGGAATTTGAGACTAGCTTTAGCAACACAGCAAGACCTCGTTCCTATAATTTATTTTTTTTAATTTTAAAAATTAGCCTGGCTTGGTGGTGCACACCTGTAGTCCTAGCTGCTTCGGAGGCTGAGGTAAGAGGATCACTTGAGCCCAAGAGTTGAAAGTTGCAGTGAGCTATGATGACACCACTGCATTCTAGCCCCGGCAACAGAGCAAGACTTTGTCTCAAAAAAATAAAAAATAAAAAATAAACAAAGTACATAATTTTATTAAACCTATGTACTAGGAATATATTTAGATTAAATGGCAAGATTTAATTTTTGGTTGAGAAATTATTAAATTTGATTTTTCTATGATATGAGAAAAAATTTCTAGCACAATCATCTTGGAGAATTTCTTCAAAAGATGTAAAATCAGTTTTCTAATAAAATTTTCTCATGATTATTAACTTAAAGGAGACAAAGAGCTAATCTTTGACAAATACAACTTCACATTTACTAGATATAGTTATTCATATTACCTAAAGAAGAATGGAAATTAACATTTATTGAATTAATAAGTATTCCACATAAGTTTTATCAACAAGTCTCATAGAGTCTAACTTTAAAATATACTTTAAATCTAACCATTTCTTCTACCTGCATTGTTAATATCCCCCAACTAGCTAGCTTTCTAAAATATCCTTGTAACAGGCCTCCCTGCTTAACATTGTCTCATGCTTAGAATGAAATTCAAACTCCTTAACAAGGTCCTTATAAGGTCCCTGTTGACCTCTCAGATCTCACCCCACCCCCCTCCCCTCCTAGCTCACTCCTCTACTATAGCCACGCGGACCTTCTCACTGCTCCTGGAATACGATAAGTCTGTCCCCACCCCAGGTTACCCATGCCATTTCCTCCATCTGGAACGTCCTTTGCCTTACACCTAGGAGTGCTCCCTCAGTTTATTTCAGATTCTACTCAAATATTCCCTCTTCAGAGAGGCCTTCCTAGTCTACCTAAAGTGGCACCATCTGACTCAATTTCCTTTTACGGCTGCATTTTTCTTCATAGTATTTATCGCCATCTGACAGTACATTATTTATTAATTTGCTTAATTGCTTACTGTCTGACCCCTCAAGCAGAATATAAGCTTCCCAATGGCAGGTACCTTATCTATCATGTCACGCCTATATTTCCAGTGTCTATGATAGTGTCTAACATAGAAAACACACTCCGTAAAAAACTGTTGAATAAAATCCTCATTAACAAGCAGATCCCACTCTCCCAATTTGACAGAATAGTAATTTGAGCTTCAGAGAACTAAAGTAACTTGTCTAAGGTAACAGAGTTAAAAAGTCATGAAGCTAGAATAGAAATCAGGTCTGTTTGATTCTGAAGTTCTATCACACTAATTCATAATGTTCTAGACCAGGGGTCGGTAAATTCTTTCCCAAAGGTCCTAACAATAAATACTTTGGACTTTGCAGCCATAAAGTCTCTGTCCCAACTATTCAATTCTGTTGAGGTAGTGTGACATCAGCCATAGACAATATATAAATGAATGGGCCTGGTTGACTTCTAATAAAACTTTACTTATAAACTCAAGGGCCCAACCTCTATACTAGACTATAAAAAACAGCACTGAATAATCATTTTTTTTTTAAGGAGAAAACAGAAAACCTTTTGCTGTAAACATGTCATTGGGCACGTTAGAAATCTAGTTCCCCCTACAATGATTGGGCTATGACTAAGGTAAGTAAAATTAATTCAATGTTGTCAAAGCTTTTATTAGAGGGGCTGGAAAATTTAAGGTAGATTTGAAGTTTATTCACATATTGCCTTGTATAAGATTATTATTTGAAAATCACTGAATATGAAAGCTGGGATAAACAAGACAAACCAAGGGCCTCATTTTAGAGAACACAAGTTAAAGGCAGAGCCAGTACTGACATCTGGGCTCCCAAACAGCTGACACCAGTCCCTTTTGAGATAAAAGCAATGAATGACTTCATACGTAGAAATTGTCTGACTAGGAATAAACAGGCCACTGCAACTTCTGAAAATGTTAACTATTAATATATCCAAAAGTTGTTAAAATACCTATCAGAAAAGAAATCGCAAGAGGGGATTAAATCATCCATTGACTGTTCTTCAAAACTGCCATTGATCAAAGTCCAGTTCAAACAGCAAGTCCCAAACAGCTCATCTGTGACACAGTTGAGTGACAGGATGAAAGGAAGAACACAAGGTCATAATTAATGGATTTTCACCCAATAGCTATTTTAACAACTTTCACAGAGAAGAGTTAATCTTCAGGATTTGGAATATGAAAGTGCTGGAAACATTTTTTGACGGAACAAGTTATTATGGGATGCCAATTTGTGCTCCCTTAAAAACTGATCCTTCCGAGGCTATGTTCTTTCTAACATATTAGGGTGATTCCAGTACGGAAAGTTTAGGTTAAACATTTAAGAAGAATGAGGCAATGGCTAGATAATTTGGGGACCACCTCAAATACAAGTCGCTGGTAAATATACACCTTGTAATGGATGATGCCAAGGCCTGGGGCTTAAGTTGTGCCAAGTTCCAATTTTAAATTATCTAAAATCCTGGCACCTCAGTTGAACTTTGGGGTAACAGACCTGATGTGCAAGGTTGTGAGACTAAAATTAAATGAGCTAATTTATATAGCAAGCTTACTTCGCACAGTATCTGAACCATATTAAGCACTAAAACTAAAAACTAAAATTAGCACTTAGTTCCCACCCCTCAAAGTCCTTTTTCCCAATTATCATATATAAATGATAAAACACTAAGAATCATTCTCCCTAGTTATAATTTAAATTTTTAAATTACATTTGTTTCTGTAGAACCATAAAGCAGCTGCCAATTATATTTCTCAAATTCATTTAAAATTCTTGATCTTTCTTTTAATATCATTGACATTCACCTAACCGAATGTTCACTATCCCATGTTACTGTCAACCTATATTTCCCCAAACTGGCCTGCCATCAACTCCTCTCATTGTATTTGCTTCATTTTTGAGCTATAACTAAGAGTCCCCACCAGGAATGCCCTTTTCACTTCCTTTCATTTAAATTAGATAACCTCTTTTTATTTAACTCAAATTTTACCTTCCCTAGAAGCCCTTCTAAGGAAAGCCAAGTGCATGAGAATAATCTGCCCCTCCAATCACTCAAATACTTTATTTTTCCATTTCAAATCATAATATCTTCAATACCCTAAAAATAAATCAACAAATGTTTACTGGGCATCTACTACATGCCAGGGATCACAGAAACATTCTTTGAGGAATACAAGGAAATATAAAATGAAAGACTGGAATCAGAGCTCAAGGACTTTGTAATCACAGTGTTTATTAAATGCTAATTGTGAGCTGCTAAAATCCCTAAGGACATAGCTGTTAAGTAAATTTCTTCTGGGATATAAATAAATAATAAGAACATCATAAATACTGATGCTTTGTGGAGGAAATAGGGGACTAGAAGGGAAAGACATACCAGAATCACCTAAGAAACTTCCTCAACCTAAACTTACTCAATCTTGCTACCTAGCTATAGTAACAAAATGGGTGCAGGGGGGAGAATGGTACAGACGCCACACAGTGCAAAAGCTCCCAGATGAGTCTGATAATGTCTGCACCCACACTTTTAAAACTGACCTCCTTGTCTAAATTACTTAAACATGTCATATTATTTTCAATTAATGACAAACCTTTAGAATAGTGTTGAGATTTATCTCACTACTTAAATTCAAACCTATAAAAATTGAACAATCGCATAGTGATACCTGCATTTTCAGAACTCAGTCACTGCTGAGAGACCTGACATAGTTCAATAAATGAAATGCATTTGCCATTTTCACCATGATGTTGCTGTAAAATAAAAACCATTTCCTGACAGACAAAAATAAAATTACCTGCAGCATTAAGACTACTGTTTTTACCACATTCCACTGTGATTTCCTGCCATCCACGATCACGGTGAATCCTCTAGCCTTACACTTTTCACTAAAACAAAACAAAATTACAAAGTATTAAGACAAGCTCCAGATTTTATTCTTCATAATTCTAAAGAAAGAAGGTTTAAAATGTAACCATATACAGAATAGAATTAATTTCACATGGTTTGGTTTACATTGTTAGTAAATTTAAAAAATTCTTCAGAGTATTCTTTCATTTTCTCAAGCAATTTATTTTTCTCACTTCAGGAAACGTTAACAATTTACAAGCTAATTTGGCAAGACAATTACTCTAAAAGCATAGAAAGTAAATGTCTTAAAAAGTGAAGAAATCAAAACAACATTCAAGCAGGCCTACTAGCTTCTCAGTTACTTCATCTGTAAAATGGGATCACGGGGAAGTAGGTAATTAATGATGCCAAGTGTGTTATGTACTTGTCTCTCCTTACTGCCAGAAGCATTAGATTTGTGAATTGATAGTTCAAAATACGTAGAAAATAAACTATTATTAAACCATTGAAAGTGGGCTTCTTGGTACTCTTTTTAATGAGATGAGGTAGCACAGCACAGATGAGGTATGCTGTACATAACGATTCAAAGCTGAACAAATCATGTCTAATCTACCTCCGCTCTCACTTTTGCATTCTCAGTCACTTACTTGGCCACCAAAATATTATCTTGAGTGTTAGAAAATGTGATATTCCTATGTTATATTCAATTATTCAAGTATTTACTAAATATGTCCCAGAAGTCTACCTCAGTAATATACAACAACTTCTGAACGGAAAAACTCCGACCTAAAGACCAAACTTTACATAGCTATCATTATTACTATTACTATTTCACTTATCACCTTAATGTAAGGATCTCAACTGTCCCCTTTCCACTACAGTGGAAGGAAATGCAGCTTTGTTTAGCAGAGCCAGGATTTGGTAGCGACAGCTGTCCCCACCCGAAGGTTTCACAACTACATACATTACAGGAGAGGTAAATAGTAGACTTTTCCTGGGATTTAAATCCAACAACAGTCCAGGGGATTTTACTAGTCCTCCCTACCCCCTCTAAGTAGTCACATCACCTCCAAAAGGGCTCTTGGGAAAGTCATGTCCAGTTCTACTGAGAAACAGTGAGATCATGAAAATGATGATGACAGGCAAGGACAGAAGCTGAGCTTCCAAAGTAAATGAAAAACTATTCAAGAAGTGAGCAAACTGAAGCATAGATACACACAAAAACTTGCACATAAATGTTCACAGCAGCATAATTCACAAAAGCCAAAGAGTAGAAACAATCTAAACACCCATTAGCTGATGAACAGAAAACAAAATGCGGTTCAGCCACACAATGAAACATTCAGCCATAGGAAAGAATGAAGTACTGGCACATGCTACAACATGGCGGAACCTTGAAAACATCATGCTAAATAAAAGAAGTAGACACAAAAGGACATAAATTGTATGATTCCATTTATATAACATGCCCAGAATAGGAAAATCCACAAGCACAGAAAGCAGATTTGTAGTTGAGAGGGGTTGTGGGGAGGGGAGAACGGGGAGTGACAGCAACACAGGGTTTCTTTTGGGCTGACAAAAATGGTTTAGAATTAGCGTGATTATATTCAACTCCATGACTATATTAAAAAGCACTGAATTGTATACTTTTAAATGGTGATTTTCATGATACATGAATTTTATCTCACTAAAAAGTAACTTAAGTACTCTATTTTTGGATTTGCATTACAAAATAAGGGATCCACTAAGTATTCTTTGGTGAAAAAAAGGCGAGGCAATATAATGATCACTTCTAAGTTAGCAAAAGCAAATAAAGACTTGGAAAGGGAATCAAACTTGACAGCTAATCACAATCTGTGGGCTCAGGTAATGAGGGAATTCGTGGAGTTCTCCAACAGCAAGGCATCTAGGAAGACTGCCATGACTTAGGATACAAGCCCAAGAGAGATCCGCCTGGGCAGGGTAGCTGGCTGTTGAGTGGTCTTTGGAGAAGTGGCAGCAACTCAGGGACTCTACCAGTGCATGGTGGGAGTTTGGAGGAAGGAAAACTGAGACACAGAGCTGTCCAGGGAAGGGCCCTCCCACCAAGAGGAGTGCACCATTCCCATAACTTGGTACTCTCTTGTCATCGGCATCCACATCTCTGAGATACAGGTTACACAACCATTATGTTAAATAAGTTTTACACAAACAACACAGTTATATTTCAAAGTATAGTATAAATTAATCTGTGCATTAAGACTAATAAAGTAATGAAGTTTGCAAATACCATCTGTAGTGATCTTAAAAGCCAGAAAATATTCTAAACTTATCTTGTAGAGTATTTAAAAACACCCTTAGTCATAACTTTCTCACATTTTACTAAGGTAGACAATGAAAATAACATGATGCAAAGATAACTATTTCAAAATTGCAATATCAAATAGTTTTTCAGGTCCTTGAAACAGATTAGTTTTGGGTTTTTTTTTTACTTCATTCCTAAAAGCAGAAGGACGGTTTAAACTGCTTTTAACAACAACATACTTAATTTAGAAGCATGTTATGCTCTTTATAAAGGGCATATTGAAGAACTACAGTGTTATTATTAATAAATTCCTATACTACTGTTAACATGTTTAGAATTATATTTTAAGAACAGAAACAAACAAACAAAAAAATCTAAGACCCTGCCTCCTTGTTCCTATTCCATTAGAGCCTTTCAAGGGTGACGAGGCTGAGTTAGAACAGCTGTGTGAAAGAGGTGAGGCTGCTTAACAAGCTCACTCACTTTTCACATAGCAAGGGATTGTCAGTGATTTCCTGGGGTCAGTATCCTGCAGCTCTTCACTCATTTCTCTGATTACAGCTGAGGACTCCTCTTCCACTCATAGAGCTCTGCTTATACTTACATAATAGCACTAATTTCACTTATGTTTTTATTGTAATTACTTGTTTACAATTTATCTTCATTAGATGTCATGTTTCCAGAAAGCAAGAATATTATCTTATTAAAATCTTGGCAGTTTCTAGAATAGTGCCTTAAATACTGAGGGTCTATAAAAAAGATGACACACATCACATCACTCCTCAGAACATGACAATGGCTTTCCTTCTTTTTCAGAATTAAAGCCCTTACCATGGCCAACATAGTCCTCTGTGATCTCACTCCAGCCACCATTCCTGACCACCCTTCCGGCACTCTGCTCATCTCTCAAACTGCTCCAGCTACACTAGGCTCCTTGCTGTTCCCACAAGATGCTAACCCTGCTCCTGCCTCAGGGCCTTTGCACTTACTGCTCCCTCTGTCTTGAATGCCCTTTCATCACTTATCTGTGGGGCCTGCCCCTCATTTCAATCATCTCTGGTAAAATGTTATCATTTTGTAAAACATCACCACATACCCTTTTCCTACTCCATCATTCTCCTGACTCTTTTCAAGCTTTGCACAGCACTCATGAATATCTAACATACTGTGTGCTTACTTGTAGTATTTGCTTGTGTGACCATTAGGGTGTAAGGTCCATGAGGAGAGGGACTAGATCTGCTTTGTTTACCTATGTGCTCAGTGCCTAGAACACTGAGGAGTTCATTGTAGACTCTCACATATTTATTGTGTGACTGAGACTTAGGACCTTCATGTCTGTGTGACATCTGACAAGTCATTAAATCTCTTCATTCAGATGTTTCTTCTATACCATAAACAAGTTTTTCTATAATTATAGAAAACTATAGAAAATTATAGAAAATTATAGAAACTATAATTAGAAAAACTGACTTAAAACAAAAACTTAAATTAAAAAAAAATCAAAACTTGAGAAAAATGGAAAGATATCTTTAACATTGCCTAATCAAGAATAATCTGTGTAAGTACTTGGCAGCATTTCTCTAAAGAGGATTTAAATATGGGTAGGGTGGTTTTCCATGATTCTATAACTGGATGATCAATAACTTCCCTTTGAGCTAGAAAATACTATAATTTTAAAGGTATACTATGGAGTATTACTCAGCTATGAGAAATAACGGTGATATGCCATCTCTTTGGTTCTCCTGGAGAGAGTTGGAACCCATTCTATTAAGTGAAGTATCCCATGAATGTGATGCTCACTGTCTGGGGAATGGACACGCTTGAAGCTCAGACTTGGGGGGATGGGGGTAGGGGAGGGGATGGGTGTATACCTACATGATGAGTGCGATGCGCACTGTCTGGGGAATGGACACGCTCCTGAAGCTCAGACTCCGAGGGATGGGAGGGGCATGGGCAATATATTTAACCAGAACTTTTGTACCCCCATAATAAGCTGAAATTAAAAAAAAAAGGCCAGGTGTGGTGGCTCACGCCTGTAATCCTAGCACTCTGGGAGGCCGAGGCGGGTGGATCGCTCAAGGTCAGGAGTTCGAGACCAGCCTGAGCAAGAGTGAAACCTTGTCTCTACTGAAAATAGAAAGAAATTATCTGGCCAACTAAAATATATATAGAAAAAATTAGCCGGGCATGGTGGCGCATGCCTGTAGTCCCAGCTACTCGGGAGGCTGAGGCAGTAGGATCGCTTAAGCCCAGGAGTTTGAGGTTACTGTGAGCTAGGCTGACGCCACGGCACTCACTGTAGCCTGGGCAACAAAGCGAGACTCTGTCTCATAAAAAAAAAAAAAAAAAAAAAAAAAAAAAGTAAAGGTATACTAAATATACTGTTCGAAGAAAATATTAGAATAAGAAATATTTTCAAGATTTCTTTTAAAAGAAATTCTTTTATAAGATTTCTTTTATAATGTTTTATTATATTCACAGAGTTATTTTCATATGTCAATTCTCAGTTGTGATAAATCCAGGTTTTATGTAAATTTACTAGAGGCTGCCAATAGCTATGGCATTGTGATTACAACAGGTAGCTATAGCACAGTGATTAGAAATACAGAATTGGAGTCAGATGGCCAGGTTCAAATTCCTTCCCTAACCCTGGTTTGCCACATGCTCTTGGTCAAGATACCCAAACTGTCCACCCTTCCTATGCTCCAGTTCCCTCACAGGTAAGATGGGGATGAAGATGATAGCACTCATCTCATAGGGATGTTGTGAGAATTAAATAACTTAATGTTACCTATTATTTCCTTAAATATGAGCTATTCTTTCCATACCTCTCTCCCAGTCGCTATCGTAAGTAAAGTCTGAGGCCCATGTTGAATTTAAAGTTCTACAAGGAAGGCAAAACCAACCCAGATAAATGTTTTATGCACCAAAACTATTTCTACTGAGCAGACAACTTTTGCTCTTGTTTATCTGATTTTCTAACAAAACGTGAGATGCTCTGAGAATGGTGGGTTACCAGGTCCTGCAAGCCCATATTTGAGTGCGCAGAGCTCTGAAGAAACAAGCAGTAAAATTAAATAAGGGCAGAAATCCATACCTATTGACTACTGATCATTGATGAAGTATAAGGTACTGTACAGGGCTATGAAAATACAAATAATAAGACACAGTTTCTCTCCCCAAGGAGCTTAGAGTCTTTCTGTAAGGTGGAAAGGTGGGCAGAAAAGTATTTTAATTAGTGTCTACTTTATATTCACAGACATTATCTCATTTAATGTCATTAGGGAAACAACGTAAACCTTTAGAATCTTAAAAACATGTAAGACTTAAATAATAAATATAAAAATTCAAGAATTATCATAAAGCACATCATGATTAAATGCCTAATGAGTTAGAAACAGCAAGTGTGTAAGTTTAGAGAACAGACAGAGGAATCTGGGAAGTACCTACATAAAGGAGCTAATGAAACAAAGTAAAAGGACAGACAGACAGCAGGAAAATTATGAACAAAGGTAGCACTTACTAGTCTGGGAAAGTTTTTTAACTTCTCTGCCTTGCCTTTTTTATCTGGGAAATGGAGATAATAACAGTATCTATCGTATCAATTTATTTTGAAGATTTAGTTAATAGAGGTACTTAAAACTAAGTACCTTGCATGGTAGGTGCTCAAGATACAGTAACTGAAAAAGGTGGGTCAAATCATAGAAGGTCTTGGCATAGCAGTTAAGAAGGCTGAAAGAACGTCCTTGAAAGCAAAGACCTGGTCTCTCTTGTCTATACAGTGCATGATATACAGTGTCTGTACGTGGTACAAGCAAAAGAAACAGCTACTGAACTGAATTCATTGTGTAGAAAGGAGGAGAGAAGATCAGAGGAAACTGAGAAGGATGATGGAACTGCTGTTTTGGGGAAATTAGTCTTGTACTTGGGTGCAAATCAGGAAAAGAATGGAGATATAGAAACTAACTTGGCTATTGGTTGATGACATTGGCCATCCCTATATGTGAATTTAAGCATAAGAAAAGAGAACAGAGATAATAGAAAAAAGAATGGCAAAGACAAGAAACACTGATTCAGCTGTCACATTTTAAATGGCACATTATAAATTTTCAATACATATTTGTGGCATAAATGAAATGAATATTAAAAAGTCACTCATGAACAGCATAAAGCATGTTCAGAGCACTTAACTATAGTGATTTGAAGTAACTCTAAGGTCAATGCAATTATGTCTCCATTTGCTATAAGTGCATTTATTGAGGAAGAAAAAGGAAGGTAATGGTTCAAACTTTTTGGGAAGTTTGTCCCATTAAAAAAAATATAAGTATAGTAGAGTCATCCCAGTTACACTCTCACTCACTACACTGACCCTTCCAAAGTATACAAAGACAAATGAATGATCAATTAAAGGTTATATTCATATTCAATGAATATGTTCAATGAATATGAATATTCAATGAATTAAGGGTGTTATAGTCATATTCTCCAAATGAATAGAGTGGTCTAAAATGAAATAAACTATTGTATCAATAAAATGCAAATATAGGGAAAAATACAAAGATTTGTTTACTCTGACTAAACAGAGTAAATTCACTAGCTATAGCTTAAGAGCATTATATGAGATAGTTTTATTCATTTTTCTACCTCTACATTTTACAAAAATATCCAAACACACATACACACCCCTGCCCTCATTCTCATGCTTTATTATGGTGGTTTGCAAACCTGAATGCACATTAGAATTAAATGGGAAGCTTAAAAGATTAAAAAAAACATATGATGAGCAGGCTTCCCAAGAACAACTAGATCAGAATCTCTAAAAGTGAAAACGCATGCATTAGAATTTTGAAAAAATTCTCCAGATGATTCTAACATACAGTCACACTTCAGCTCCCAGATATATCAGTTATGGGACAGGAAGTTGGGGAAGAAGCTTTTTTGTTTTTGTTGTTGAAGTGATGGGTAGATTTGAGCAAATTTTTGTATTATTATTTTATTTATTTATTTATTTATTTTTTTGAGACAGAGTCTCGCTCTGTTGCCCGGGCTAGAGTGAGTGCCGTGGCATCAGCCTAGCTCACAGCAACCTCAAACTCCTGGGCTTAAGCAATCCTACTGCCTCAGCCTCCAGAGTAGCTGGGACTACAGGCATGCGCCACCATGCCGGCTAATTTTTTCTATATATATTTTTAGTTGGCCAGATAATTTCTTTCTATTTTTAGTAGAGACGGGGTCTCGCTCTTGCTCAGGCTGGTCTCGAACTCCTGAGCTCAAACAATCCGCCCACCTCGGCCTCCCAAGTGCTAGGATTACAGGCGTGAGCCACCGCGCCTGGCCTATTTTTTTAATAAAGATATTTTTAAACTCCTAATAGTCTTTATTAACTCATTAAAACCTGCAGATATATTTATATCAATATAGTTCAATAGTTACCTAAATAAAAGATGATTCTACTGAATTAACTTCTCTAGTTTTTCTAAAGCCCCATGATACATAGATGCTTAATCATTGTGTTCCTAAAAGTTGACAGTACATACACTTTGGAAATCTGTGTATCATTAAGTGTGCAAAAGCATAATATAAGTATTTAATCTGTGATGGTGTCATAAGTCATTGATTCTACTAATAGTATTTTTAATCATAATTTCATTGCTAATAAAAGCAGATAAGAGAGCAAAGTATACTTCAACAATAGCAGAAATCACTAGTAAGTGAATGAAAACATATTAAGATTTAAGAAAAGACACCTTTAGAGTCACCTTGGAATGCTGAGGAGGTAGTCTAAGGTTACACTCAGCTCATCCATATTTGTTTGTTCAAGGCATAATGGAATTGTCAGAATGAGGCCACTTCGTCTGTCCTTTCCTCCTATTTAAGAAAAAAGATATAAATTTCACATGTAGTAGATACTAAGGCATTATCTAAATAATATATACTGAATCCAATGTTACTAAAACAATTACAAGTTTCAGACATAATTTTAAAAATATCTAATGGCTAGTTTTATATTGTAAATGTTTATAGTATATAGCAAAATTATAGAAAATTTATAAAAAATAAAGGAAAAAACTTTACTCATGAAATCTTCACCCAAATGTAACAATTATCATTTAATTTTCTTCCATTTAGTCTGCTTCTTATTGTAATCAACTCATCAAACATCTATTGTGTGCCTAGCACAATAAGCATTTGCAAGTAAAATAAATTTCCAATTAACCTAGGAAGAAAAGATTTCAGTCATAAGAAATAATAGTATGAAATAGGACAGTTTATTTACTAAGTTGCATTGTATAAAATATATTATGAAATGTTATAAAAAGGGATTTAAAAAATGGTAAGAGCTTCAATAAATGTGAAAAGTTTCATTAAAAGGTTAAGTCTGACGGAGTAGAATTTGTAAACCAATTCAAAAGAGCATTCCGTGATGAGGAATGACCTGAGTTAATTCACAAAGGTCAGATAGGCACATATTGTTCGTAAGGCAACAGAGAAAAAGGCCTGCCCAGCTGAGAAGAGTGCCTGGGTCCAAGATACTGAAGCCTGAAAGCCAGGTAGTAGAACACACTTACATTTCATGTATGTTCAAGTCCCCTTCAGTTTGTCTTAAGTGTTAAAATATAACTTTTAGGAACTTTTATACACACATGGCATCTCTGAAAGCTCCTTATATGCTTGACTTTCATACTGAAGTGCCCATCTTCTGACCCAACTGACATTTTATGGCAATTCTAGAAGCCATAAACAACAAATACTGAAGGAAATATTTCTACATGATTTCTAGAAATCACTAAAAACGGAAAGCTTTGAAATGAAGAAAAAGACTGTTAGTGACATGAATGCAATTCATGACATGCCAATCATAAATGAATTTCTGTCACTCATTAGGTCAACCATACAAATTACTACTATTCAACCACCTTGTTTAACATTAGTAAATGGCAGTTTCAGATGGTTCGACTTAATAATCAATAATGACTTCAGCTGCATATTTTCTTGTTTAGAATAAAAGCTTATTTTTTTTAAAAAAGAATGGATTAACACAAGTAGTTTTTAGAGTGTATCCCCTGAGCAATTCTGTTGGTTTGAAAAGATTTTATCATTACAAAAAGTTTGAAAAGTACTGGCTTAAATACTCAAAGATCAAGAGAGGAAGTTAAAAAGGGTGGGCTAAGTGGTCTTTTATTTACTTCTCAAAATTGCTAAGCTTTATCTATGCATTAAACCAAATCTACAAAAAGGTTAACACCTAGACTGGGGCACTCCCACCCACTGTAAATTGTCTGTATAGGACAGCTTTAACATTCAGGACTAGATTTAACTCCATGTCAGCTTTCACTAAGGGACAAAATAATCACCAGTGTAAAAATACAAGAGGGGCAGAAGCCAAGAGGAAAAAGACTTTCAAAACAGGTATGGTCAACCGGGTCAAATCCTGCCCAGAGACAAGTGTCACAGGATGCAAAAATGTCTGTGATAAGATTATTCCACTATTGTCAACAGTGTGGGAAAACAGACATTTTCATACACTGCTGGGGAAACAGAAATTGAAACAATCTTTTTGGAGGGCAATCTGACAAAATCTAAGACAAATTTAAATGCATATTCTCTTTAACACTTTCATTTGTAAGAATTTATACTACTGAACTTATACAAAATGCACAAAGCTACCAATAAGAACATTTACAATACCATTCATATCAGAAAAGAATGGAGAAAATATAAATGTCAACCAATGAAGGGAGAAGTGAAAAAGAAAAAGAAAATACATATTAAATAAGGAAACAACAATACTAGTGGAATTCAATCTCTTATTTTGCCCTTTATAATCTACATTAGGAAAACATGCCAATTTACAGAGAAATACAACATACTTTGAAAAAAAGATATTAGTATTACCAAGACAATTATGACAAGACCTAAAGAGGAAAGAAAGAGAAAGCAAGGTAATACAGTAGAAATAACCCTGCATTGGCAGGGCCACAGTATCCTAAACATGTGCTTTAGTATGATCCAAATGCCAGATCGCTACAGCGATCCAGGAGACCAGTACACCCACATACCACACCACTGCTCCCACACTAGTAAAGCATCTCATAGCTTCTCCATGACTCAGCTGATATAGACTTTGGGTTAATATTGATAACTCAAGGTAAATTCAAGGCTGTATGAACAATTTTGAACAGCAAAAACTGAAAACAGCATTATTGATATTTATAACTCCTCTAGTGTGCTTTGTCACTGGAAAATGGAAGACAAAAGCTAGGAGATAGAATATCATAAAGACAATTACTCTACAGTTCAGAAACAATTATTTAGATGGCACTTAGTCAATTATTAATTTTTTCATGTTTGTATAAGAAGTAGGACATAATGACATCTGCTTTGAAGAGGCCATTTTAATCAAATTACAGAACAGAATAAAAGTTGGCTTGCCAAGAAGCAGGAGAGAGACAGTTAGCTCATACAACCATTGGTTCTAATTAAAAGATGTCTCAGAAATACTTATTAAACTTTCAGAGAAAAATAAAATGTATTCCTGTCAAACCTACCAAAGAAAAGTTTAAATAAGTTTATATATCAAACACTTCTAATTTTAAGAACACATACCTGAAAGGAAGGCTAGTTTCTTCTTCAGAATGGGTAATATTACTGAAGCCTCCATTTTACTCCAGTGAATTTCCTTTTTTTCTGAAAACACAGATATTTAAAATGTCAACTACATAATAATTATTCTGAAACACATAATTATGACAGTTTATCCCAGGGTTTCTCAACCTCGGATCTATTGACATTTCGAGCCAGATAATTCTTTTTGAAGAGAGTTATCCTGTGCATTGTAGAATAGTTAGCAGTATCCCTGGTCTCTACTCACTAAATACCAATAACACCTCTCCTACCCAGTTGTGACAACCAAAGTTTCGTTGTCAAATGTCCTCTGGTAGGCAAAATCGCAGCTAGTGGAGAATCACTGGTTTAATTATTTTTCAGAGCAATACTCTTGGGCTAGAACACTGCCTGGTACATAGCAGTAACTCAATACATAATGTGTTGCATACAGGAATTAATCAATTAATCAATCAAAAAGGCAATCAATCTGCAATTGCTTTCCTTATTAATTATTTAATACACAGCTTAGTTCCAAATATCTTATTCTTTCCACTCCACTATTAAATGGCTTTCTCTGATATCTCATATTTTTGCTTCCCCATAGCACATGTTATTCTGTTTATCTCAAGATATTTCCTAATACGCTGTTTCAATTTTTGCCCCCACTGTTGTCTCCATCTATCCACATTTTACAGTTTTAAATTCTCCAGGGAAAAAATCTTATTAGCCCAGTTCATCTTTTTGTACTAAGCCACAGTTCACTCTTCCTGGTTCAGTTTTCCAGGGTCTATTTGGCCACAGCCAGCAAGAGCTTACAGCAAAGGCTAAGGGCAGGACAGTTTCCCTTAAATGGGGGGTTTGTCATGCAGGCACTCAGAGGCTTGGCCGGCTCCCAAAACAGGATTTGGAGAAGAGTAGGACCTTTAAAATAAAACAAAATAAGCAATTCAAAGGTTCAATTATATCATCCTCTTATATTTAGTTTCATGTCTGAGAGAGTATTCTCCAACACATTTTATCCATTCTTCCCTGTCCCATCTCATATCTACCCACCATCACAACATAGGGCAGCTTCTTGCCATGCCTTATGAAATTTTATTGTATTTAGTGAAAGTGCACTCTCTTGGAAACAATTTTCCAGCAGAGCAGAAAATATGACTCTTTATATGAAAATACATTACTTATTCAACAAACACCTGCCATGAACCTACCCCATTTCAGGCACTAAACTATCAGCTGGAGCTAAAAACTCAAGTCATAGCCCTGCCCAGCAAAAACAATCTAGTCTTTTTAAAAAAAATCCCAGATATTGGCTGGGCATGGTGGCGCATGCCTCTAATCCCAGGCACTTTAGGAAGCCAAGGTGGGAGGATTGCTTGGGGCCAGGAGTTCAAGACCAGTCTGGGCAATACAGTAACACCCCACCTCTTCTACTACTACTACTACTAATAATAATAATACTTAGCTGGGTGTAGTGGCATGTGCCTATAGTCCTAGCTACTAGGGAGGCTGAGGCAGGAGGATAACTTGAGCCTAGGAATTTGAGGTTATAGTGGGCTCACTTTCATTTTTTGTATGTCATTTTCCCGTTTCTGTCTGTAAATTTTACCTGACCATGTGGCAGTCCTGGAGTCACTCTGAACCTATTCTAGTACTGGAGGCTGCCTGATTTACAAATAGTGCTTTGCTTAATTAAACTCTGTTAAATTTGTCTTAAGTTTTTCTGTTAACTTAAGCTTACCAATAAATGACTCTGAAAATATCCAGTGACATCTGGCCAATTAAACAAGATGAAGCTATAGACTATATGCAAAATAAAAATATCTAGAACATACATGTGGCATAATAAGAACATATATTTGGCTTTTGTTCTGGGTTCCTGGTACAGAGCCCCTAAAATCCTTAGAATTTCCCGGGT
Source organism: Varecia variegata (assembly GCA_028533085.1). Lineage (NCBI taxonomy): Eukaryota > Metazoa > Chordata > Mammalia > Primates > Lemuridae > Varecia > Varecia variegata. Next base: position 43,346,651 of record CM052439.1, on the reverse strand, counting down.
GATAGGAAATTTGTTACTTGTAATGAATCCCCTCTCATCACACCTAAGTTTATGCTAATGTGGTGACTTACAGTGGGGCTTCTAGGTAACCTCAGGATGGGGTTAGTTGCCAGAAAGATCAAACTTTGATTAGAAGGTTGGAACTTTCAGCCCCCTACCCCAAACTCTGGGGAGGGGAGAGAGGCTGGAGACAGTACCAATGACCAATGATTTTGTCTATCACGCCTATATATTAGGTCACTAAATATGAAATGTCCGATTTTGAATCAAAAGTTTAGTTTATTATATCTCAAATAAGAAGCAGCACAATTAATCAATGTGTGTGCCTAAACTTCCAACACAGTTTTGCCATCTTAACAGTAGCTTGTTTATACCAGCAGCGAAGAAGCCTGGAGAGCGTGTGGCAATGAAATTACGAAAAGAGTTTTACAGAGCTTATTGAGAAGTGAATATTTTTCCTTGCAAGAAGCCTGGAAGAAGTGGTGGTCAGTTGGTGCAAGGTCTGGTGAATATGGTGTATGCAGAGAGTTTCCAAGTCCAATTTCTGTAATTTGAGCAGCATTGTTTTTTTGCGACATGTGGTCTTGCAAGAGGATTGGCCTGTCTCTGTTGACCAATCTCGGCTGCTTAATCACAAGCATCCTCATCATTTCACCCATTTGGATGCAGTAGACATCTGTTGTAATCGACTGACCATGTTTCATGAAACTGTTGTGGATAATACCAGTGCTGGACCACCAAACAGACACCATTAGCTTTGTTTGATGAATATTCGGTTTTGGAATGTGTTTCAGCATTTCTTCTTTATCCAACCATCGTGCTGAATGCTTGCAATTGTCAAAAAGAATCCATTTTTCATCACATGTAACAATACGGTGTAGAAATGGTTCGCCTTTATGTCATGACAGCAAAGAAAGGCAAGCTTCGAGATGATTTCTCTTCTGATGCTCATTTAATTTATGTGGTGCCAGCTTCTTTACCTTGCCGATTTGTTTCAAATGGTCCAATATTATTGGAATAGTAATGTCAAGCCTTGCTGCTAATTCATGCATAGGTTGAGATGGATTCGCTTCCACTATAGTTTTCAGCTCATCCTTATCCACCTTGGTCTCAGGTCACCTACATGGCTCATTTTCAAGATTAAAATCAACAAAATGGAACTTCTCAAACCATCGATACACTGTGCATTCATTAGTCACACCCTTCCCAAACACTTCACTGATATTTCAAACTGTCTGCACTGCAATGGTTCCACGATAGAACTCATATTCAAAAATAACACAAATTTTTGGCTTATCCATGGTTTCACAAAACTTGCTCTAAAAAAAATGTTTGAAAGATAACCACAAGCCAAAATTTGTGTATTTGAAAGACTGAGGATGCACCTTCACAATAAAAAAATAAGACAAGAAGTATCAAAGTGAAATGCTGCCAGAAATATCAACTGTCAAACTTAGTACTTAAGGAAATTGGATATTCCATACTTAATAACCTAATATTAATAAGACCTCTGTAAAAACCCCTAAACAAGGGGATTCAGAGAGCTTCTGGATGGGTGAGCACATCCAGGTGCAAGAAAGGTGGTACACCCAGAGAGGGCACAGAAGATTCAGACCCCTCCTCCCCTGATCTCTTCTATATATTTATATATATATTTATATATAGCTATAGACATGCCACTGGCTTGATTCATGCTATGGCACCAGAACTTTTGCCCACCAATGCTTTTATACCATCAGTGCAAATGTCAATACAGTAAAAAAAAGGCAAATAATACCTAAGAATTATTATGAAAATAGTTAGACCTCATGGACCCCTGAAAGCTACAAACAAGAAAATGGCTGAGCTAGGCTGTCCATGGGATGCTCCCACAAAGGATCTCAACCTTGAGGGAGTAACGCAGTTGCAGAGACAACTCAGTCTTAGAAACAGAACTGGCTTCCTAATGAGATTTTTCCTGTGGTATGGATGGTTATGAGCACAAATTCTCAGCTGTTTTTAAATCCTTCCTGTTTTTGGAGCCTATTGCTCCATCCTTCTCATCAATTCTGTAAATTATACAACATCTTTCCAATAAATCCCTTTTCTGCTTACGTTAGCCAGAGTAGACTTTCTTAGTCAGTGGAGAAATTTGATTGGTATAAGCAGCAAAACGAGTTTTGTACACTGCATCTCTGATCACTTAAGCTATTTTTAAAAAATCTTTTGCCATTTGTTTTGAATAAGAATGCTCATCAATACATTGAGGTTTTATCCGTTGTCACAGTAAAACCCAATTAAACAGCACCCAAGAATAAGAACATCTGGAATCCCTAAGATCCCACAAGGCATAAAAGAACAATAGCTGCAGGTGACCCTTGGAGTAAAATCTATATTGAAGCATTGCAAGTCAAATTATTGACTTTATGCCAACAAGTGCTAAAGTTTAATTTTTCAGCACTGTGTTTTCACCTTCTATGTACTGGAAGGGAAAAGGCAAATGATTTCAGTCTCTTGGTCTAGATTTACTTTGGCAAACTAGGATATCCAGAAGCAATCTTCCATTTTATCACTGTCTCCTCACAGACAGGTGCTTTATCCAAACTTTCCTTTACTTTAGACGACCACTTCAGCATGGTATAATATTCTTTATTTTTTTAATCCAACAGCTTTTTCTTGTTGTTTTGTGTTAAAAATATCCTGAAAAAGTAGTTTAAAGTAATGAGAAATACAGGTTGTGGGTGTGTGAATCAAGATCAAGTGAACTGATATGTAAAGCAGTCAAGAGACAAAAATAATTCTGTTCACCCTATGTCTCTTCCTCCCTTCTAGAGTCCCCTTTGCATCAATCTCTTTCATTGCTGTTACAAAAGAGATGGGTAGTCAAAAATGATTACTGTGCCTACCACTACCTCAAATTAAATTTAGTGTTTCAAAACTCATTTCTTTTAAATTTTCAAGTTTTTTAGCACAGCCATAAAAAAAAGAATTTGCTTCTCTCTGGTTATTTTAATATCTCATACAATAGTTAAAATAGATAATGTAAAAAATACACAAAATAAAGGGAAAATCTTGCAAAATACAACCAACCACCACCAGCTCTACAATAAAATATTAAATAACACAAAGGAATCAGTTCATGTTCTTCTCTAATGGGACAGATAAAGATCTTTATTTTTCACAAGAAAAGGCTTATTCAACCTTAATATATATGAGTGGATTATACTTTCAAACAAGGAATAAGGCCAATGATGAACATTTACCTGCATGAAATAATGAAAAGTAGCAATGAAAATATATTTTTTAAAAAACTTGCCAAATAAAGCAGACTAAGAAATGGAAGAATTAAGGAATTCACAGCATACTTAACAAAGAAAAAAATAAGTACACACCACTACACTTGTCATATTTCATAAATGGTCATTTAAAACAGGACCTATTTTAAGTCACAGTTTATTAAATATAAAGGAGGCAAAAAGCCAGAGTTTATAGCAGATGAAGTGCCTTGGAGACTGGTAAATATAAAGGAAAATGCAACCATAACTGTGTGTTACCTTCAACCAAAAGCAAGAAGCACCAAAATAAATTAGTGTCATTTCTAGGAGCAAAATAAATCCTACCTGAAACAGAGCCCCTTTAGGAATGATGAATTCTGAGAACTAGAAATATAGAGAAACTAGGTTTACACTGTTATCTGTATCCATCTTCTAGTTTGATCATCTTTCCCAAGATTTTAGAGAGTTAAAAAGAGAAAAAAGGGCAACCAAGCAGTAATTAAGTTGCTATCTTATTTCCCCAAGAGCAGAGACCAAGTCTTATTTACCTTTATATTTATTCATTCATTCCTTCCCTCATTCAACAAATTTATACTGAGAACCTACTAGATCAAGGCAAGGCTAGATGCTGGACATATGTGGCATTCAAAAATATCTGATGAATTAGTGGATAAACAAAAGAACAATAAAATGAACAAACTGTGAAACAAACAGTAAAGCAAAACACTTAAGCTAGAAATCCTAACATTATCACAACTACCTGAATGGCAAAACCTTGAGGGGCAATCATAGGATTCACATGTGCATGCTTTTCCTTCAAGGAGCTCCTCCCAGCTGTCTTTCTACTGGGACAGCCTCCCAGGGATGCAGTGGCTACACTAAGTTACTGGATGCTAGAGGAACGCAGGTTCTTGACGGTGGTTAAGATGGACATCAGTGGGTACCATTGATGGGCGGCCATTAGAGGGCAGCAGAGGATGTATTGAGTAGCAGGAAAGAGGCCTGTAGGCCTTTTAATCAAGACTGGGCAAATTGCATTTCATAAGAGATTGTAATTGATGACATGAGTGGGTGCACTGGAACTCCTCTTTCAATAAGTATAAATCAACCAGTTTATTTGGAAAATTTAGTTAGATTCTTCGACAAGCATTTTTTAACAACCAGTGAAAACCCATTAGGATAGCCTAAGGGTAACTAAATCATCTCTAAATAAATCTACATCATATAGACACATAATGGCAATGAGCGAAATCAGAATGCCAGCTCCTTAGCCTTGTATTTCCTTGTACATACTATAGCTATAGCTATCCTTAAATTGAGATTAGAAATACCTTCAACTGTTATTACAAAGTAAAAGCAACCTTGGAAATTAAAACAAACAAACAAATGAACACATATAAGCACTCAGTGCTACCTGGCTGAGTTCATCACTCCACATGGCCATATATAAAACTATGCAGAAATAAATCAACATTACTCAGCTTTAGGGTAATACATCAATGAAACAAATCAACAGTGGAAAATGTATGTAATTTTTGTTATTGCAGGTGCCAGTATATGATTATTAATCTGGTTTTATAACAATATTGACAATTCTAAATGAAAGAACAACAATCCTTTAGATAGACTTAAAACAAAAATGACAAAACAATGGCTAATTTTAACCATAAAACAGATCTACCCTAAAGTGTAACTCTAAAAGCTAAAGTATTAACATATAATAACATTTTTACCACATGTATCAGATCTAGTTTACTCAGTGAGGGAAGTAGAAAGGAAGAAAGAAGGAAAAAAGGAAAAGAGAAAAGAGACTTCATGATTTTGAATTTTCTATAATCTCCCTTGAGAGACAAGAATTTTACATTACGGAGTCCAGTAAGACATTAAAAGTTCTATACAATATTTAAACTTCAAAAATTCAAACGTCTACTGCAAATGGTAATGAGAGCCCACCACTTTAAAATCCTTTTCCAAAACTACAGTATAAGCAATCAGCCTCATACCACCCTCCTCAGTCTGCCCCTTCTCCTCAGAAGCTACACGAACACTGACAGCTACAAAGTCAGAAGCAGAGGGAAGTCCATCCTTGAGGGCTTCACTCTCTAGCTATTCTACCAAACCCTTAGTAGCTGCAAATGTCCATTTTTGAAGGTCCAGATTCAAAAATTTCTTAACTGTATAAATTTTTAAAAAAATCTTTGGCTCTTCTTATCTGTGTTAATTTACTGATAAATCTTCAGTTTGGCTTCTTCTTCACTAAAATTAAGGCAGCAAAAGGGAAAAGGAACATTGCTTTAAAGAAGTAAATCACACTTGTGGAATTCCAGGAGGATAAAGATATTCCTGGCATCCCAGCTATAAAGTACACTCCCTGCCCTTGGCTAGAACCTCATTACCTGCTAGCAGAGATCCTGGAGATCACCTCTTGAACTGCATGGCTTCTACAACTGAGCCTTGTGTTGGGCTCCAGAAGCCTGAACCGCTTCCTTTTCCAAGGCATGCAGGTGTCTACTGAGTTCATCTGGCTGGGTGTGGTCTCCCTCCATCACCAGAGGAGGAAGCCGGTACAGTCACACTAACTTTACAAATTCCATTAGATAATTTCCAGATTCCAACCCCTCTACACTTGTAGGTGTTTCCTGACCTCTTCAACTCAGAATTTCTCTGTCATCACTAAATCTTTTCTCTCCTAGTCTTCCTCCTAGAAAGAGGTGTTCTTCCTCTATTCTCAGCAAAGACATATATATCGTGCTTATCTCAGACCAAATCCAATATTCCAGATATATAAGATTCTAATACATTTGAACAGAGGTTAATATAAATTATAGAGTCCCTAATTCCAAGTAATTGACACACAAATTAATTTTTAGTGTCCAATTGTTTGTATGTTGGATACCACAAATATACAAAATAGTACTTTTTGCTAGAACAAAATAATATACCTATAACATGAATTGAGATTTTGACACTAAATTTTTTGTTTGTATATTGTAAATATTTAGCCATTGGGGGAAAAAAGTAAAAATAGTTTTTAAAAAAAGGTTAAAAGAAGTTTTAAGTTAACTTAAAATGGGAAATTGTTCCAAAAAATGGAAACTATTACAGTGTTGCCAAGGCAGAAAGAAGCCAGTGAAATGCATTAAAAGAGTTACTTTCCATAAGACTAAAAGTCCCATTAAAAAAAAATAAATGTATGTTATAACGTATTTTTGTGGTAAAACTACAAAAATACTGAATATACTGCAAATGCTTTAACTTGCTCAATAATTGAAATGTCATTTCACTATTATATAGACTAAGAAACATAAGACACCTATAAAAAATTAAGTATTTATAGAGTGACTGCCTCTTTTATCCATCATAAGGATTGTTAGGTGAGCAATATTAGCTATCTTTCTCAAGCAAAGACCTCCCTTGCTAAAGATCTCTTTGCTATGGAATTCTGTTCCAAAGAGTTGTTCTCCCTGAAATGCAGTTTAGTGCAGTGGTAAAAAATCATGGGCTTGGAGCCAGGGTGTGACTTCTGGCTCACCACTTTACTAGCTAAGTGGCTTTGGCAATTCCTTTCATTTCTTTTATGAGCATTATCACTGAAACTAACTCATAGGACTGAGGATTAAGTGAGCTAATTTGTATATATAGTGTTCAGTATACTCCAAAATGGTAAGCACTCAATAAATGGCATCTATGACTAGTAGCTAAATTTTCTTTCCTCCACTAATTACTGGTTTATTAGTTTACACCCCCTGACCTCCACTGAGGCCACATTCAAAGCATTCCTACTAAGGCCTTCTTGATCCAAAAGAATCAAACAGTCTCAATCTTATCCTGATACCTTTTTGTATTCCAAGAATATTATTTCATCCTCACATACAATTCTATGAATATTTATGTATAATTCTATTAATATTCCATTTTTTTCTGATGAGAAACTGAGGCACAGAGAAGTCATTTTTGTTCAAGGTCATAAGAAAATTAACAGATTTATAAATCATAGAGTTGGAAACATAGAGATCATCTACTCCAACCTTTTCATTTTATAGATAAGGAAAAGTAGATCTAGAAACATAGATATACCCTCCTAAAGCTACACAGCAAGTGAGTGCAATGTGAAATCCAGGCTTTTACAACCCTATCCGGTGCTTCTCTGCACTACATTACATTGTCACATAACAAAATCAAAATTAAAAATATATGAACAAAAGCAGAGAGCTATTACTTTGTATATATTAATTTTTAAAAATAAATTATAAATATATGTATACAAAAACTTGTACATGAATGTTCATAGCAACATTATTCATAATAGCCAAGACATGGAAACAACCCAAATGTCCATCAATTCTATATGAATAAACAAAAGATGGTACATCCATATAATGGAATACTATTAGGCAATAAAAAATGAGTGAAATATTGATACATAATATAATAAAGACAAACTTTGAAAATATTATGCTAAATGCAAGAAGCCAGACACAGTCCCATATTGTATGATTCCGTTTACATGAAATATTCAGATTGGACAAATCCAAAGAGAAAGAAAGTGGTAGACCAGTGGATGCCCAGGGCTAGGGGAGATATGGGGAGTGATTAGTAATGGGCATAAAGTTTCTTTTTGGGGTGATGGAAATATTATAAAATTAAACTGTAGTAACTGTTGTGCAACTCTGAAATCTACTAAAAATCAATGAACTGTACAATTAAAATGACTGTTATGGTATGTAAATTTTACCTCAATAAAGCTGTCAAAAAATAATTTTAAAAATAAACAAGAGAATTGCCCACTTTGTAAATCAGGACAATCTGGATAAAAATGATATGTGCATTTTAAGTATTAAGAAATAAAAACTAGAAATATGTAAGCAATATGTTCCAGAAAGTCTGTAAAATGAACTGCATATGCTTAGCAATTTATCCCCCTGACTTCCACTATAATTAGAACATACTGCTGTGGAAAAACTTCAGCTGCAAAGACAAATTTCTTTCAACATTGTACATTCTGGATGGGGTGAAACAATGAGAAAAAAAGATTAAATGGATTAAATGAGGGGAAGAAAGGAGAGTATGAGCAATAGCGTTGCGACCACTTTTATATTCATAGGTTGCCCAAACTCTCTATTCCTCTAAATTGGTACTACAAAGGGAACTTAGATTTGCTTTTTATTTTTAAACACAAGGGAAAATTAAAATGAAGTTCTTATCTCTTAGGGTATCTCAAAGTTTTCACATCAACACACATAAAGACATCCAAGATTTGATTAAAGGTTAAATATCTATTCCCTTTAATGATACTACATGTTTTAAAACAAATCAAGTTTGCTTTTGGAAAAAGTATAAAATGTATCTTTAAATTAAAACAGTATTAAGATTGTTCTATATTCTCTAAAAAAAAAAAGATCAAGAGCATCGTTGACCATAAATCACTTTGAAACATGGCCTACCCTAAAAGGTGGGATCTCTAATTACGTATATTTCCTCACACATTCAAATAAAAATAATAATAATGCTAACATTATGATCATGTTTTATGTATAAAGCACTAACCTAATAATCACTTCCTGTGCATTCATTTACAACTCATAACAATCCTATGAAGTAGGAATTATCACTGTCAGTCACCTTTCAATAGCCGAGGAAACAATGGCTTAGTGAAATGAAGAAAGGTTAAGTTGCTCAAGGTCATGTAGCTTATAAATAGCAAAACTGGCATTTAAGCCTAAGGCTGTCTGAGTCCAGGGGTGTGATACTACAATATAAGAAACATACTGTATATTTGGTCTCTGCCCCTGGATCCTGGCACAGAACTCCCCAAACCCTTAGACTCTTAAGTGAAAAGTGGTTTTTTGTATGTTAACAAGATGACTGCTGACTCTCAGATCGCCTCTGGATGGGGGCTAGTTGTCTGGGAAACCAACCACATAATTAGAGGGTTGGAACTTTCAGTTCCACCTCCCCAACTATCCCCCACCCCCTATCCCCTACCACCATCTCAGGAGGGGAGAGGAACTGAAGGCTGAGTTATCACCAATTCGTAATCAATCATGCTTACATAATAAAGTACCCTCCATAAAAACCCACAAGGCCTGGGTTTGGGGATCTTCCAAATTGCTGAACACATGGAAGTTCCTAAAGGGTAGAATGTCCATAAAGGTCATGGAAGCTCCATGTCTCCTCTTGCATACCTTGCCCTGTGTATCTCTTCCATCTGGTTATTCATCTGTATCCTTTGTAATATCCTTTATAATAAATGGGTAAATGTAAGTGTTTCCCTGAGTTCTGTGAGCCATCCTAGCAAATTAATGGAATCCGAAGAGGGGGTCATGAGAATCCCAGTTTACAGCCAGTTAGCAGCAGCACAGGTCCCAGCTGGGGCTTGGGAATGGCATTTGAAGGGGGGGCAGTCTTGTGGGATTCACCCTCCACCTGAGGGATCTGATGCTATCTCCCGGTAGACAGTGTCAGAATTGAGATAAATTATAGCCAGTTGGTATCCATTGGAGAATTGGCTGGTTGCTGGTAAGGACAAATATCCACACATTTTGGTGACCAGAGGTGAAGTGTTCTGTGTCGACTATGTAAGAGAATAAAAGACATTTGGTTTTTTTCCTGTATTTACTTCAAAGGCTCTACTCTTATGCCCTAAGTTATATTATTTATCATCCTCTTGGTAATCAATATAGTAACCTTTACTATAATATGAATAAAAATCTTTAACCTCCCCCAAATAGAACTGTTCATTTTTTAAGATATGATGATATTAAGGTTATGTTTTTTAAAGAGTCCTTTATCCTGTAGTGACATATACTTTAATGAAATATGTCTGGGTATTTTAATCCATTCATGCTGCTATTACAAAAAACCTGAGACTGGGTAATCTATAAATAGTAGAAATTTATTTCTCACAATTCTGTAGGCTGAGAAATCCAGGATCAAGGCAAGCAGCAGGTTGACTGCCTGGAAAAGGCCTATTCCACAGTGACGTTGTCATCTGAGTGCCCTCATGTGGCAGAAGGGATGGGAGGGCAAAAAGAGTTCAAACACTGTGTCTTCACATGACAGAAAGCAGGCACTAGAGCACTCCCTTCAACTTGGAGCACTTTTATAAGGATGCTAATCCCATCCATGAGAGCAGAGCCCTCAAGACTTAATCACCTCCCAAAGGCTACACCTCTTAATACCACCACAGTGAAGATTAACTTTCAACACATGAATCTTGGGGGAGATTCAGATAATAGCACTGGGATTTGCTTTAATAATGGGAAAGGGAGAATATACATGGAATAGGACTGGCCACCAGTTGACAACTGTTGAAAGTAGATGATGGGTAAACAGTGGTCCCTTTTACTATTCCCTATGTTTTTGTATGCTTGAAAAGGTCCATGATAAAATTTAAGAAGACTAATTAAACATACCAACAACATATAAGAGGGAGTTATAATCCTTAAAATTTTTGCAGTTAGCAATATTTTCTTTTATTTCAGAACCTCAAGAGGAGGCAGAAAAGAGACTCTATATACTCTTAAAATATTCTCCTGTTCACTATTATATTCTAAGGCTCTCTGTGGAGGAAGATCTGAGTATTTGGACCTCACTGAAGACTGCTGAGGAGGGAGGAAACCAATTCTGATAAATGCAATAGCCAGAAGATAAAAAGAAGCAAGCAGGCAGGCATGCAGGCAGGATCCCAGTTTTTGCCACTTTGCTGGCACTGCAGACTTTTATTCCCTGTCTCTTTAGGCCTTTCTCACTTTTGCGACTGTAGTCATTTTCTCAGCAGTCTCCATCTCATTCTCTACTATTGCCATGTTATACTTTTTGTTAAGTGATTAAATTACTAAGAAAAGCAAAATTTATTCGACAATATGCATTCACTGTGATATGTGAACAGTAGTGGTTGGTCAGAAGAATAGGCAGATTTTCTAGGTGAAGAATCAATAAATGTCATATTGATTGATCCAGAAAAGAAACAGATTCCAAAGATTTTGAGTATGATGTATATTAACACTTAAGAGCATGTTCCAAATTTAATAATAATCTATTAATATTTTCATTACATGTAGTCAATAAAGCCAAAAAAGTTACTTCTGAAATCTAAAATAGGTGTTGAATTAGTCATTTGAATGTGTCTGTTCGCCTAGGACAATGCCTGGCACACAGCCAACACAAAATAAATATTTGTTGAATAAACTCCTTTCTTAGGATCCTGCTAGCTTTTTCATTTAAGAAGACACTTAGCAGAATAATTAGGAAGCAGAAGAAAAAGTAAGGGAAAAACAAGCTTAGATAATTTTAAATTTGTCAAAGCACTATGAATAGAACATGTATTTACTTTGAACAGAATATTAAATTACATAGTTCAGAGACATTTACTGAAACATTTTGGGACATGGCCCATTAAGATCACAAATGAAGAGAGCACTTTATAAAGCCTCCTTTATGCCGAGCCAGCTCTAACTTTTGGCTTCTGGAAATGGCTTATTTGACTTTACTACTTTTACAGCCTAAGTGAATATTCATTATCTGTATTTCAACACTTGGAAAAAGTCACTACTATTTAACATGTACATCCTTCTATTTTATGAAATTACAGCTTAACTGTTAATACAATATTTACCATCACCCCCTCCTCCACTTTACTTTCTCACTTTAATTATCTATAAAACGTTTCAGCTCCTGGTACTTTCTTGCAATATTTAGATTGCTCCTGACTCTGCCACCCACCTCTCATTCAGCAGATTATCTGATCTAAAGAGTGCACAAATGATTTTGCTTTGGGATTCCTCTGGATATTCAAAAATAAAAGTTTCTGCTAGCAAATATTTGTAATAATTGAGGCAAAATAATACCCATTTTTACCATCAATTACCACTATACTCTGAAACAGTTATTAGAATAGTATTTTTCACAGGAAAATACAACATATAAAGTCTAATTTTTTTAAATGAGGAACTATGATAATTGCTTACTTTACAAAAAGTGATTTAAGTTTAAAACGGCTTTGTTAAAGTGGCACTGCTTCTAGTACAAAGCTTAGGTAGGAGGCACCAGCACTTCCTGTTTTTAATGACTTCTATACTGTCCGTGGAGCCCTTAACATTACCTTCTGTTCCCCTGAAAATGAGCAGAGGCAGCAGGGTGTCATCATGAAGACTAGAGCCAGAATGACCTGGGATCAAATCTGAATTTTGTCCCTTATTAGCTGTGTGAACTTAAACAAGCTGCTGTGGCCACCCTCTCACCCTAGTTTCAGTACCTCAAGAGGACAGGGCTGCCATTCAGCATTTGGAGTACAACAGAATTCTTCCACTAACTCTCCCTTTTAGCTTAAGCTCACTTACATTTTGGCTTCAATGCTTCAAATTAAAATTAAAAGAACTAGAAGTAAGACAATCATCTTTCCTAAACTGCCTCCTTGAGATCCCTCCCCTCCCAGAAATCTACCATCTATCAGCTGCTAAGGCAGTAATCTATTTATCGTCCCCAGACCCATACACTGTAAAACTATAGTGCCATTTTATGTGCTACCAGGCAGCCTCTGTGACATGATAAACATGCTCCGTGGTGTGTGTAGTGTGTGTGTATGTGTATGTGTTGTAGATGGGGAAATGCCTCAACACTCTTTCTGGCCTGAATATCATATCTATTACCTCAATTAAGCATCTTACATTTTAGGGGGTTTTATCTCCTTTTTAAGAAAGATATCCATGTGTATAATGGGAGTTGGGGGGAGTTCCACTTTAGAGTTTGTAAAGACAGTGGCAGAACAGGAAGATGTTGTAATGACTTTGCCTTAAGATACAGACCTGTGGTAGGAAAAGGATCTGCCCTTACTGAAGGAAGACTGTAGTCCTAGGACTCATCATACATCAGGAAACCACATAGGCTTCACCTTGAATGCAAACTCAGTCCATTGGAAGTATACAGGCACACTAACTAATGTTATAAGCCACAACTCACAATGAAGACATAACAGTTGCACATATCTATCATCAAATAACATATCAACTATCTTTAAAAGGCAGAAACTACAGGAATGCAAAAAGATACAGTAACACACGCACACATGAACTTAACTGAGAATATAAAAAACTTACATTAAACATAAATAAGGTAGATCTTATAGGTATATATCAACCTTTATACTTTTTATATCCTAAATTTAAAAAACTTATATAACATAGGTAGATCTTAGAAGTATATATCAAACTTTATACCCTGCTAAAATACCCTCCTTCCTTGCAGTGTAACCACTCTTTAAAAAAAAAAAACAAAAACAAAAAAAACACCTCTTTCTTAAGTGGACATAAATACTGACAAAAACAGTGATAACATATTAGGTCATTTAAAAAGCAACAATATATTTCATGAAGAAAAGTAATACAAATGCTCTGATCACAATTCTAATAAAAACAGATATTACTGGCCGGGCGCGGTGGCTCACGCCTGTAATCCTAGCACCCTGGGAGGCCGAGGCGGGTGGATCGCTCGAGGTCAGGAGTTTGAGACCAGCCTGAGCAAGAGCCAGACCCAGTCTCTACTAAAAATAGAAAGAAATTATCTGGCCAACTAAAATATATATATATAGAAAAAATTAGCCAGGCATGGTGGCGCATGCCTGTAGTCCCAGCTACTCGGGAGGCTGAGGCAGTAGGATCACTTGAGCCCAGGAGTTTGAGGTTGCTGTGAGCTAGGCTGACGCCATGGCACTCACTCTAGCCCGGGCAACAGAGTGAGACTCTGTCTCAAAAAAAATAAATAAATAAAAATAAAAAAATAAAAAACAGATATTACTAAGAAAATCAAAAACAAAAAGGGCATTCTACCTCAAAATACTAAAACTTGCTACTATTAACTCTTAAATGAAAGAGAAAAGTACAAATAGAAATGATAGATTTTCTAAAAAATAATATGAAATGATACATTCAATGCACTGAACAGTAGAAAATTTGTAGCCTTGAACATTTATATCGAAAGTAAAAATAAATTCCTAATTCAAATAAACAAAGTAAACCAAGGGATAACAGAAAATGGAAATAATAAAGATAAAGGAAATTAGGTAGAGAATTAAAAAAAATCATTATATCTAATTCATAAATCAAAATCCTAGATTTTTTAATTAAGGAAATAGACAAGGTTAATCTAGAAAAAAACAAAAGGGGAAAGTACCAATATCAAAATAAGAAGTAACAAGAGAGAAGATACGCTGCAACAATATAAAAATATATATTATACAAGATTATTCATTGCAGCATTATTTATAATTGGAAAATACAATTGGAAATAACCTGAGTGTCTTCAGACAGGAGGATGGTTGAGTAGAGAATCAGTATATTTACATAATGGAGTACTATACGGCTCTAAAAATGCAAGATCTTTATATTACTATGAAATAATATGTATATCCAGTATATACTGTTAAGTGGAAAAAGCAAAGTACAAAGGAATATATGTGGTGTGCTACTTTTTGTGTAGGAAAGAAGACAAATATTAATCTGTTCATTTTGTGCAAAGAGAAACAAAAGAGTTAGATAAATGAGAAACTAATCAGAGTCACTGCCTAGTGAGTGGGAGAGAACGGACAGGCAGGTCAGAGAAGTGGAAGAGATGGGAGGGACGACCAGCGCTTCTCTGTGTATGGCTTTCTGACGGCACTGACTTTGGAACCATGTTAATGTTACACACACTCAAAGAAAAATAAGGAGATCAACAAAGATGAGAGAGAATAAAAAAATTCTAAAATAAAATCAAACAAATATCTCTAATGGCATTTCAAATGACTAAAATAACAACAGTAAAGGGGGAAGGGAAGAACTAATCCAGATAACTTTCGAACACAGTATTTTTACTACACATTCTCAGGTTGTAAACAAAAGAGAGCTGTAACTAAACACTGAATTCCAATGGTTTGATTTTTACAGTCTTAAGGATTAGCAATTCTAAATTATCTTCTGTGTATTCTAGGACTGAGCAAATAAATAAGTATACCATGTTTAACACAAGCCAGGCTTCTCATTGTCAAAGGAAGTTACAAAGAAGGTAAGGAGGGAGGCTAGAATGAACCTCATAATGACGGCCGGAATAGGAATATTTACTCATTGTTTTTAATACACAGAGACAGACATAGGGATATATGTGTGTATATGTGCACATGCACACGTGTGTGTGTGTGTGTGTGTGTGTGTGTGTGTGTATGCCCTCGCTCTGTCCACTAAGAGGGCTCTCATGGTATATTTTATGTGTCAACTTGATTGGGCATGGAGTGTCCAGATATTTGGTTAAACATTATTCTGTTTTTTGTGAGGGTATTTTTGCATAAGATTTACATTTGAATTGATAGGTCAGATGGCCCTCCATAATGTAGGTGGGCCTCATTCAATCAGTTGAAAGCATGAATAGAACAAAAGACCAAACCCCAGTAAGCAACATTCCTCCAGCAGACTGCCTTCATACTTCACCTACAACATCAGCTCTTCCTGCATGATGGCCTTGAAACCAGAACATCAGTGCTGCCTGGGTCTCCAGCCTGCTGGCCCAGTCTGCAGATTGGACCTGCCAACCTCCATAATCATGTAAGCCAATTCCAATCAGTCAATCAATAATTCCTAATAGTTTTGTTTCTCTGAAGAACCCTGACTAACATAAGAGCTAAAAGCAATGCTCTCTCAGTAGCAATGAGCACAAATGCCCAGATCTTGATTTCTAAATACCATTCCCACTAAAAGGCATTAGGGTTCCTTGATAAAAGGGCAGATTCTAAGGCTGGGTAAGGAAAGTACAAGATGACTCTAGAACACTAGTTACCAGAATATAAGAAAATTCTCAAAGATTTATGAACACATGTCAAAAGGACACAGACTGATTCAGGTAAGAATCACTACTGTAAGTTAAAACTGGTGGGTAAAAATTTTATGAGAAATAGGTTATTTACATAATCTCAAAGTATCTCCCCACAGGAAACATATTGGTTACAAAGGGAAAGAGAGTAATTTTATAGTAGCGAAATCTGGCAGACACCAACATAACCAAGTTGATAAGAGCTTATACATCACCAGTAATGGAACAAAACAATAGCACGGGCCTCCTGATATGAGGCACTGAGGGCATATCACTTCTGTAGTATTCCAGCCAAAAATCCATAACCTTAATCTAATCATGAGGACTTATCAGACAAACTCAAATGGTATAATATTTCTAAAATAGTCAAAAATGTCTTATCACGAAACACAAAGAAAGATCAAGAAAATGTTCTAGATTAAAGGAACCTAAAGAGGCATGACAACTGAAAGTAACACATATAATCCCAGACTGATCCTAAACCAAGCAAAAAAAAAGTCTCTCTTTTACTGAAAAAGACATTAGGAAATATAGCAAAATTTTTAAAAACCCTGTACAGTATTATGTCAATGCTAATTTCCTGATTTTGATGATTGATTGTACTGTGGTTCTACAAAAAAAAAGTCCTTGTTTTTTGGGAAATGCACATGAAAGTATTTAGGGCTAAAGGGACATAATGTCTACAAATTACTCTCAAATGGCTCAAAAAAAAGAAATAGTATTTACTTATTGCTTTATGAAAGGCAAATGTGGTAAACAAAAAAATAAGTTAACATTAGGAGAATGACGCGAAGGCTATATGGGAATTCTTTCAATTATTTTTGTAACTTTTCCGTAAGTCTAAAATTATTTCAAAATAAAACATATTTAAGTAGTGTTACAGTAGTATTTGATAATAAACTTTTCTATATTATCCCACGATACATGTGCACACCCACACACATGTATTATAAAAACCAAAGGCAAAAACCTAAGAGAAACCCTCATGTTATTCTTTTCCCGTACCCTCTACAGAGAAATGCTACAAAGCCTGCTGACTCTATCCTCTTCTCTTCAATAACACTATTGCCTCAATTATTGCACAACCTCTGAAAGATTTCCTAACTCCAGACTCGTCCCCTTTCAATTCACCCTTCATACACTTGCAAAGTTAACCACCTCGCTAATCTACTGGAAAATCGTGAACGGTCCTCCATGGCCAACTCCTTCACAAGGCTCAAGTCTTTTCCATTAATAGGCCTCTCTCTCCACCTCCTGTCTTTCTCATCAACAAGAAACCAAGTGCAGCACTCTGAACTTGCAATGTTTCATGGTTTGTGCCCTGGCCTATGCTGTCATCTTTGCTGAAATAGCATTATTGACAATCCTTTGTTTAGGAAATTTCTACTCATGTTTTAAACCCTATCTTAGCTTCACAGTCTCTGTGAACCCTTCCCTGACACAACACTCATGTGAGGATGTGTAACCATTCTTTCCCTCCTCAGTGCTATTGTTTACCTTCCACTCTATTATACTCACCACCCATTATTATCTGTCTTCCCTTCTAACATGAGTGTACTGACAGAAGGGACCATGTCATTTTTATTTGTTGAATGACTTGGAATACAATAGATCCTCATATAGTGTTTATTATAATGAATATGTTCACAAACACACGCCACATAAGCTTATAGTAAAGGGTAGAAAATGTCAAGAAAGCCTCAAGCTGTAGGTTGACAAGTAAAACCTAAGAAAATTTTTTAAAAATAATTTTAAGTCTGACATTTTCACAGGGGAGATGATACATGCTCTTGTTATTAAACATAAGTTAGAACAAGTCCTAGAGTTAATTTTTTTATACTCATCTTTGAAAAACAGATAATCTGATATAGTATTTAAATTTTTCTTTTCTTTCCTTTTTCTTAAATTTAAAGAGGTATATTGTCAGCTAAGTGTGTGTCACCAATGGCCTGGAGCACACATTTTCAAGACGATCTGAGAAAACGTACCCCAATTTTTATTTTCTATACTTTGATGATTAAGAACACTTTGTTGTTCACAGGCTTTAAAATCATGAGTTGGAACCAAAATAAATGTATGCAAATAAAATAATACAAAACTGAAGTAGTTTTACTTTACAATATTTAAGGGCAAGAATCATCTTTTTGGCTAAAGTGCTTTAAAAGCAATAATTCCTGATTTAAACTCAATTCTATAAAAAATCTAATCAGTGCTAAATCTTATTTTCCCAAACTAAAACTAAGCCGATTATATAATTGATCAGGAAGAAGTTTAAAAGAAAACATTGCAAATGCCCTCCTTTCTGGTATATTATAGGGATAAATGAAATTATTTTCTAATCCTAAAACAGAGATCCTTAAATTATTAATGACAAAATAATCCATGTGAAAGCTTTTATGAAAAAAAAACCATGACATACAAATATGCAAAATCATAACTATAGAAATTAGCACTGTTATTGTTGTCTTTGATACCTCACCCTCCTAGTTTTTCTGATGGCTCTCTGATGATCAATCACTTTGTCTTAGACTTTTTGGGGGACTTAACGTGATTTGATCCTTGCTTACCTGGTCCTTCCCACATGTTTCTATCACAGCCTACATTTATAAGCACAAAATTTAGCATCTGTGAAAAGTATATGCTTCAGGAGGTCAGGGACTGAGTCAGTTTTATTTACCATTATATTTGTGCCCCTTCTCTATAAGTCCCAAGTACAGTGTCAGTGAATATAAGACAAATGGCTGAGCTCGTTTGGAGATATTTTTTAAGGCCTAACTTTTTATAAGGATTTAGTTTATTTTCTTTTGGAATAAGGAAAGTGATTATTTTCCAGAGTACGCACTGGTAATTAGACATGTGTCCCAAATATTGCAATAGGCCTACTTTCAGTAGCATAAAGGGGTAAGTTCAAAATCTGCTCTCAGTGTTTGAGAGCCCAGAGACTTTCCCTGCCTCTACTTACCAGAGACAAGAGTCCATGGGAGTTGGTACCTTTATCTCCTGCCAGAGGGATAGAGATCTAACCATGGCATACAAGTTCTGAAATGATGCTGTAAGTATAAAGTACAAACTGACCCTTGAACAATGTGGGGCTTAGAGACACTGACCTCCCCATGCAGTCAAAAATCTGCATATAACTTCTGACTCCCCTGAAACTTAACTACTGTAGCCCACTGTTAACTGGAATGCTTACTGACACTGTAAGCAGTCAATTAACACATATTTTGTATATGTATTATGTACTCTATTCTTAGAATAAAGTAAGCTGGAGAAAAGAAAATGTTATTAGGACATTCTTAAGGAAGAGAAAATATATTTACTATGCATTAAGTGGAAGTGGATCATCTTAAAGGTCTTTATCCTCCCTGTCTTCACATTGAGTAAGCTGAGGAGGAGGAGGAGGGGTTGTTCTTGCTGTCTCAGGGGCGGCAGAGGTGGAAGAATACCCGTGTAAGTGGACCCACACAGTTCAAACCCATGTTGTTCAAGGGCCAACTGTATAATCATACTACTAAGCCCATAGAAAAGTGTTGGCATAATAAAAACTAATGCCTTCTCATGATCTTCCCTTAGAAATACTATTACAGATCGATTAAATTTCTTCAAAATTTAGATTCTACAAAAATATATAATAAATAACACATTATACTTGTAGCATACGCTACATTTAGAAAAACAGAAAATTTGACAAGTAATTTAACCATAATCCAATAACCTTCTACCACTCCCTAAGATTGACTTAATATAAAGAAAGTATCAGCCATTTGAAGTAGTCTCCTCAGTCATGCCAGTTTCTATAAGAAACTAGAAACTTATTAATTAATAAATTACTAAGTGTAGGGAAAAGAGTCAGTGTCATTTTATAATTCTTTCTGTATTTTGCTTATAGAGGTCACACATAATAAGCCAAACTGAATATGTGTCCCTAAAATAAATAGCAAACTAGAGCACCTAATTTCTTCTTCCTCAGAGGAAAGGCTTTGTTGTCACAAGAGTTAATTGAATTCTTATCTTTGATTCTATTTTTTCTCTATTAACTGACCTCTTTTCTACTTTTTTCCTTACTCTGACTTGCCCTTCTTTTCTTACTCCTACCTGCTTTTATTATTAGAAATCAAAAGTCTTGTCAGTGTCTTAAGTTAAATACACTAACCACTTAGATGCCAAATGTCTACACCAATTTTATCACAAGACATTCAAGAGTACTACACTTACTAATCACTACTAATGTGTGATTTTTCTGCTCTAGCAGCAAATTCCTTGTTTACAACCAGTTGAGATACCTATAGTCTTACTAGTATCTTGATGTCTGACAAAAAACAAATATCCAAAGTCAGATTAAAATTATTAATTCAACAAAAAATGCTACAGTTTCAATGGGCTATGTAAGATGCTATATTCTCTGCACTGTTCCTAAAATCACCTTTTTAAAAAAAATCAATAGAGAATTTAAAAGATATCTTTGAGAAAATAATCTTGGATTTTGTAATTTTAAGTTGCCTAAAGAAATCTGATTATTTTCACAAAATATTTCCTTCCCTTTGCAAACCAGATCATATTTCACGTAACGCTTTATACTACAATCACACAGGTGAGTCATGTGAAGGATGTATTAATACAAGAGTTTAAAAATCTGTTGAGGTAAAAACTTTTGAAGTACAAAGTTTAAAGCTACACAGATGGAAGCATTCCAGGACCAAACTTTAAAAGTGACTGAAACCTCTGGTGTTCTCTTAGATTTTAATCCAGCTACATATTAGAATCACTTGGGGAGTTTTTAAAAAAATATCATCCAGCCTGGGAGAGCGAGAAAGATTCTAACTCTTAGGAAAAAAAAAAAAAATCAATGCAGGTCCCCACAACCCACACCAAACCAACTGAATCAGAATCTCTGGGTTTGGACCTGGGCACAGGAATTATTTCAAAGCTTCATAACATACAGCTAGGATTCAAAACCACTGCCCATGTATAATGATTAACATAGCCTAAAATGTGTTATTTAGCATTAATATACTTTATTCTTAATGAAATGTCATTCAACTAAACATAAATCTTTAAATTATCTAGTATTCCAATGTTTAAGTACAAAACCAACAAGAGTAGGTCCTCTACAATCATATGTTGGTGATACAGATATTTTAACAATGAAAATTACAATGATTACCTTACTTTAGAAGGAATATGAAACTATTATAGTGCAGAACATATTATTATATTTTGACATTTTACAATACTTCCAGTTTCAAATCCTTGAAAATGTTTGATGATGCAAATACCTAACAGCCTGCAAGTTACAAGGTGATGGGATATATAGGCTTGAGATAAAGGACTGGGACATTTCAGACAGAAAAACAAATGCATCAAGGCCATGTTACACAGACAGTAGAAGTGTAAAATCTTATAGAACAAAGCAGAAAGTCCAATGTTCCATTTACATACAATGGTGTGACAGAAACAAACAGGGGTAGTTTGAAATGGAGAGAAAGCTAAAATTGTGCATAGATTGAGAAGCTCTCCGAATGACCAAGAAACTTTATTAGTCTTTCAGCAATAGAGAGTCAGTGGAAGTTTTTTAAAAGGAATAATCCAGTGTTCCCCATCATGCAAGATGGAGTAACTATACTTTTTCCTATTCCTCTCACTAGGTACCACTAAAAGCCCTAGACATTATAGATAAAGCAAGCATAAAAAGTCTGTGAAAGGTAAATAGAGGAAGGTGGACTGACAAGGGACCTCAGGACCCAGGGAACAACTCTGTGATAAGTTTCCCTGCGTTTGCTTTTTGCCTCATTAAATCTTGGACTTGCAAATGAAAAGGTGGCAATCTGGAAACACCAACAGAGGAAGACAAAAATAAAGCCCAATAAAAGTCTTTAGCCAAAAGACCAGGAACGGGCAGTCTAGCGAGACAGAAAACTTTAGATAAAAATACTGCTATTCTAGCCAAACACCACACAAAACACTGTAGGGCCCACCCACACCCATGCCAGCAAAAGCCAAGTGGGGAGCCTAGACTTCTACTCTCAAAAGTCTGTAAGGAGGCATTCAACACCCCTAGCAGGGTGGAATCAGAGAAGACCAAGTAGGGATCCAAGAGTTTCATCTGGTAATGAACCCCCAATCCTGCTATATCCTCCATCCTGGCTGTGTGAGGGGAGCCCTGTTTAACATGGGGGCGCTGTTAGAATTATCTGACAAAGATTTAACGCAGCCATGATAAAAATGCTTCAACAAGCAATTATGAACGTGCTTGAAACAAATGAAATACAGGCTCAACAAAGAAAGAGAAAATCTTTTTTTTTTTTTTTTTTGAGGCAGAGTCCTGCTCTGTCACCTTGGCTAGAGTGCTGTGGTGTCCTCCTAGCTCACAGAAACCTCAAACTCCTGGGCTTAAGCAATCCTTCTGCCTCAGCCTCCCAAGTGGCTGGGACTACAGGCATGCGCCACCATGCCTGGCTAATTTTTTCTATATATATTTTAGTTGGCCAGATAATTTCTTTCTATTTTTTAGTAGAGACAGGGTCTCGCTCTTGCTCAGGCTGGTTTCGAACTCCTGAGCTCAAACCATCCGCCAGCCTCGGCCTCCCAGAGTGCTAGGATTACAGGCGTGAGCCACCGTGCATGGCCAGGAAATCTTAACAAAGAAATAGAAAATATAAAGAGGAACCAAATGGAAATTTTAGAACTGAAAAATATAATAACTGAATAAAAAAGCTCAGTAAATGGACTCAACGGCAGAATGGTGGGATAAAGGAAAGAACTAGTGAACTATAAGATAGTAGAAATTATAAAATCTTAATAATAGAAAGAAAATAGATTAAAAAAAACCCAGATGAACAGATCCTCAGGAACCCATGGGAATACAACGAAAGATCAAATATTTCTGTCATCAAAGACCCACAACTAGAAGAGAAAGGGAGCGAGGAGGCTAAAAAATGTACTTGAAGAAATAATGGCTAAAAACTACCCTAATTTGGCAAGGGACATAAACCTACAGATTCAAGAACTTGAGTGAACCCTAAATAGGAAAAAACACAAAAACAATCTGTGCCAACTTATGTCATAATTAAACTTCTGAAAACTAAGAACAAAGAAAGTATTCAGAAAATAAACAAAATCTTACCCACAGGAGAAAAAAACAATTCAAATGATTGCAGGTTTCTCATCAAAAACCATGGAGGCCAAAAGGGAGTGGCACAATATTTTCCAAGTGCTGAAAGAAAAGACTGTCAACCCAGAACTCTGTGCTCAGCAAAAATATATTTTAGGCATGAGGGAGAAATCAAGATATTCTCGGATGAAGAAAAACTAAGCAAAATTTTCACCAACAGACATACCCTAAAAGAGAAGCTTAAAAGAAGTTCTCTAAGTCAAAAGATAATGAGAAAAGAGGGCACCACAGAACATTAGGAAAGAAAAAAACATGGTAAATAAAAATATGGGTTATATCCAATAGATTTTCCTTGTCCTCTTGAGTTTTCTAAATTATGTTTGACAGCTGAAGCAAAGTTACATCTGCCTGACATGGTTCTAAATGTACGTAGAGGAAACATTGTAAGACAATTATAAATGGGGAGGGAAAAGAGACAAAGGGAGGTAAGATTTCTATACTTCACTCAAACTGGTAAAATGATGACAACAGTAAGCTGTAATAAGTTATGTACATATAATATAATACCTAGAGAAATTACCAAAAAAGAAACACAGAGATATGCTCAAAAACACAATAGATATATCAAGATAGAATGCTAAAATATGTTCAAGTGACCCATAAAAAGGCAGGAAAAAGAAACAGGCAAAAGAAAAATAGAGATAGAGAACAAAAAATAAAATAGCAAACTTAAGCATTAACATATCAACAACTAAATAATCTAAATACATTAACTAAAAGACGTTAACAGAGTAGATGAAAAAACATGACACAACTATTTGCTACCTACAAGACACTCACTTCAAATATAACTACAAAGGGAAGTTGAAAGTAAAACGAGGGAAAAAAGATAAACCATGTAAACATTAACCAAAGTAAAAGAAGAACAGTTATAATAATATCAGATAAAGTAGACCTCAGAGAAAAGAAAATTACCAGAAACAAAGAGGTATATTATATAATGATAAAATGGTCAATGCATCAAGAAGACATAGCAGTGCTAAATGTGTATGTACCAAATAACAAAGTTGAAAAATATGTGAAACAAAACCTGAAGAACTGCAAAGATACAAATCCACAGTTACAGTTGGAGACTTCAATCTCTTTTTCTCCCTCTCTCTCTCAGAAAGTGATAGAACAACTAGACAAAAAATCAGTAAGGATATAGAAGAACTCAATACTAGGTCACCAACAGCATCTAGTCAACATATATAGAACACACCACCAAACAACAGCAGAATACACATTTCTTTCCAAATGCCCATGAATCATATACTAAGATAAGACCATACTAAGATAGACCCTGAGCAATAAAGCAAAATGTAAATTAAAACCACAATAAGACATCACTACACACCTTATCACAATGGCTAAAGTCAGAAACAGTCAAAAACCAAATGCTGTCCGGGCACGGTGGCTCACGCCTGTAATCCTAGCACTCTGGGAGGCCGAGGCGGGTGGATCGCTCAAGGTCAGGAGTTCAAGACCAGCCTGAGCAAGAGCCAGACCCCGTCTCTACTAAAAAATAGAAAGAAATGATTTGGACAGCTAAAAATATAGATAGAAAAAATTAGCCAGGCATGGTGGCGCATGCCTGTAGTCCCAGCTACTCAGGAGGCTGAGGCAGGAGGATCGCTTAAGCCCAGGAGTTTGAGGTTGCTGTGAGCTAGGCTGACGCCACGGCACTCACTCTAGCCCGGGCAACAGAGCGAGACTCTGTCTCAAAAAAAAAAAAAAACCAAATGCTGCCAAAAATGCAAAAAAACTGAATCACTCATTGTATTAGTCTACCATAACAAAGGCAACCATAACAAAATACCAAAGACTGGGTGGCCACTTTCCCAGAGTTCTAGAGGCTAGAGGTCCAAGATCAAGATGTCAGCAGGATTGGTTTCTTCAGAGGCCTCTTTCCTTGGCTTGCAGATGCTGCCTTCTGACTGTGTCCTTACATGGTCTCTCCTCTGTATGCACAGAATCCCTGGTGTCTCTTTGTGTGTCCAAATTTCTTCTTATAAGGACATCAGTCAGCTGGATTAGGGCCTACCCTAAAGGCCTCATCATTTCAACTTAAATCACCTCTTTAAAAGCCCTATCTCCAAGTACACTCACATTCTGAGGTACTGGGGGCTTCAATATATGAAATTTGAGGAGGCACAATTCAGTCCATAACATTCATACATTGCTAGTGGGAATTTTAAATGGCACAGCTGCCAAGTGCAATGGTTCACACCTGTAGTCCCAGCTACTAGGGAAGCTGACGTAGGAGAATCACTTGAGCCCAGGAGTTTGAATCCAACCTGGGCAACATAGCAAGACCCCCAACTCTAAATAAATAAATAAATGAATGAAATGAAATGGTATAGTCACTCTGGAAGACAGTTTGACAATCTCTTAAAAAACCTAAACTTGCAATTACCATATAACCCAGAAACTGCACTCTTCAGCATTTATCCCAGAGAAATGAAGACTCACATTCACATGAAACCTATACATGAATGTTTATAACAGCTTTAGTGTTTTAGTGTTTATAAACACCAAAAGCCAAAAATAGCCTAGATGTCCATCAATGGGTGAATAAACTGTGGTACACCCATACCATGGAATACTATTCAGAATAATAAAGGAACAAACTATAGAAAAAGTGTAACCTATGTATGAATCTCCAGAGAATTATGCTGAAAGAAACAAAGCCAATCCCAAAAGAATATATACTGTAAGATCCCAATTATATAGCACTCTTGAAAAATGACAAAATTATAGAAATGGAGGAGAATAGACTGATAGCTGCCAGGGATTATGGAGAAAGTAGTGGGTGGGAAGGAAGTAGGTATGGCTACAAAAAGAAACTTTTTATGTCTTACTATATGTGGGTAGGAAAATTTACTGGAACCTTTTTTGTACTTTCTCTTATTAAAATGATATGTTCTAAAATAAAATATTAATAGAAGATAGCTGGGCACAGGATACATATCTATAGTCCCTGCTACTTGGGAGGATGAGGCAAGAGGATCGCTTGTGCCCAGGAGTTTAAGACCAGCCTGGGGAACACAGCGCGACCACATCTCAAAAGAATAAATAAATAAAATAAAAATAAAGTATTAGACTAATAATGATCACACTGGGGTGGATGAAGAGATACTAGTTGCCACAGTAGAATGATCAAGGAGGGCCAGATTCTGTGCTAAACCAGACCTATCTTGTTTGGCTCCAAGACCAGTGCTTCCCTTCACCAGGCTATCAGCATTGCCTAAATGTCACCCAAAGCAACACTGCAGTGTCCAGCATAATCCTGCACAAGAGATGTGCTACAGAATGAATGTTTATGCCCCCCCCAAAATTCATATGTTAAAATCCTAACCCCTAATGCAAGGGTATTGGTAGGTGATTAGGTCATGAGGGCAGAGACCTCATGAAGGGGATTAGTACCCTTGCAAAAGATCCCAAAGAACTCCCTCACCCCTACTGCCATGTGAGAACCTAGCAAGATAACGGCCATCTATAAACCAAAACGCTGGCCCTCACCAGACACCAAATCTACCAGTGCTTTGAGCTTGGACTTCCCAGCCTCCAAAACAGTGAGAAATCAGTTTTTGTTGTTATAAGCCACCTAGAATATAGTATACTGTTATAGCAGCCTGAATGGACTAAGACCAGATGTAAATTATAAAATTTTCTCTCCTATCAACATTCTTATTTCTATAGTATCTGATGTTAGCAAAGTATTAAGGAGAAAAGCAATAATTATCTGCTTAAATGATTCATACTAAGGTATGAGTAACTGACAGGCTTATTAAATATTCTCACAAGGTACAAAAGCAGTTTAACCCAAATGGGCTTTTAGCAGAAATTCTATGTTTAGGACAGAATTAAACTGTAGTCCAAGCGTTGCCAACTGCTTAACTCAGAGACCCTCTATTTCCAACCTTGGAGTCCTTAGTTATTATATTTTGGAAGTAATGAGATAAAAATCCTAAATTACAAAGTAGTAGTAGCTTCCATCTCACCACAACTCAGGATGTATCTGGTTCGCTGCCTGTCCTATGGGGGGAATATCTGGAATAGAGCTTTTATTTGTTTATAAGTAAAGATAATCCAAGACCTGGTAAAAATTGTGAAAAAACCCAGTTAGTCTTCTGCATGCCTGTAAGCTCCTCTTTCTCTTGTCTTCTAATTTCTCTATGGCATCCTTCATATTTCCTGCCCCAGAAGTCCACTGTCTTCCACTTTCCCCTATCAAATCAGAAAAAGACTTAAACAAGGACTCAACTGTCCTTTAACAAACTTATTTTTCATTTTAAGGAAGCTAGGAGAAATTTTTACCTTTTGGTTTGAATTGGTTTAAGTGAGGAAGTAGGAGCTTTACTTGTTTGTTTTTTATTTTGCTGAGTCCACCAGAAAAATTGCTTTAGTACTGATACCACGCCTGGGAGAACTCAGTACAGAAAGTTAATAGGTTACTTGAGCTCTCCTTTGCCTTCCCTCACCACTCTATTAAGCTTAATTATTTGGAACCCAAGATTCTCAAATTCCAAGGATCCAAACTGCACTTTCTCTTGGTTTGATATCCCTTTCCTTCTTTCAGCATGGTGACCATTTTTGTATCTCTGGTTCCCCTCCGACCCCCAGTAATCTGCGCTCATGTCCCAGAGTTCTTATAGCCTCCGTTCCATGAGGGGTAAATAAACTATGAATGTCTGGGGAGAAGGGAGGCATAAAATACATGGGTGGCTAAGTTGACCGTACAGACTCCAAAACATAAAACTCAAACACAAGGAGAAGAGCAAAGGACCACCACTACCACTCCCACCCCGCTGAAAAAAGTAAGATTCAGCACTTTTGTTTTTTGGGGGGGGGTGTAGAAAGTGGTTTGGGGGGGAAGGCAATTTAATGATAATGATCATTAAACAGTACATGATGTCAGAAAAAAAAAAACTACTGACTGGCAATGATTAGACATATTGGAAAACAAAATGGGAAGAAAAACTTCTAAAATTGAATATCAAAGTTAATTATAATTATATATGCAAGCTGATTTTACTTCATGCCTAATTATTTTCCAAAATAATAAACATGAATATCATGCAAGATGTGTCAGACTAATTTTTAGTTTTACTCTAATGTAACTATAACCTTTCCTTCTAACTCCCACCCCTTCAGCTTCATTCACTGTTGGTTGCAAATGTATAATAGCATGGTAATTCCTCTCAAAACTTTTTTAAAAACCTTTCCAAGACAACATGCTGTCACACTAGAAGAGAGGTCAGCAATTTGGCATCCCCCTTCTCAGATTGTCCATCCTGCAATGACAGTATCTCTTCTAGTTTTTTCTCAGTCCAAACTATTCCTTACCGAGTTACTATAATAATTTCTCCCAAGCAACATTTTTTATCACTTCCCATCTGATGAAGCACAATTTTTTTCACAACAAGCAGTATCTAAATATAAACTCTCCAACGGCTCAATGAAAATATGCTCAAATTAATTCCTAATAAAAGAAATGCACCAACAGATTGGTAAAGATCAAAAGTTGATAACACATTGGATAAAGGAACATAGATTTTCTCACATATTCCTGGTGGATATGCCAAATGGCACAACCTCTATGGAGGGAAATTCGGCAATAGCTATCAAAATTGCAAATCCAAGTATCTTTTATCTAAAAATCCCATTTCTAGGAATTTATCTTTTGGCCACCCACAACCACTGTGTATGAAACAACATATACAAAGTTATTGATTGCAGTATTATTGTAATGACAAAAATATTTAATAAAAATTTAATAACAGCAAACACTTATCTTGCACCTAATATAGTGCCAGACACTGTTCTAAGCACTTACACATTTTCTCATTTAATCCTGCCAACAATCCTATGAGGTAGGTGCTATTAACATCTCCACTGTATTGATGGAGAAACTAAGAGCCAAGTAAAAGTAGCCCAAGATCACAATGCTAGTGTGGAGCCAGGACGTGAACCCAGGTAGTCTAGCTCCAAAGCCTGTTCTTTTAACTACAACAATATGCTAAACAATATATATAGTCCTCAATAGGGGAATATTTACATAAAATATATATAAAATATATGGTACATCTTTCTTAAGGAATATTAAACATTTTTTTAAATAAAGTTCCTTTAAATTCCTCTTCCCACTTTGGGGGTGGGTTGAACTTAGTGACTCACTTCCAAAAACAGAATATGGAAAGGGAAAAACAGTAACTATATGGTGAAGAAGCCTAGCAAACACTACCTTAATTAAGTGATCTAAGTTAACATCACCAGTGATGTCATGTAAATTATCAGGTACTCCACTCCCTCATGTGAGGTGATGATAAGGACAAGTCAATCTTGTGGTATTACTTTCAAACATCCATAACCCCATAATCATGAGAAAAACATCAGACAAAACCAAATTGAGAGACAGTCTATAAAATATATGACCAATACTCCTTAAAACTGTCAAGATTATAAAAAACAACACTGAGAAGCTGTCAGGAGACCAGAGATGCTAATAATCCAGCATTCTGGATGGGATCCTGGAACAGAAAAAGGACATTAATGGAAAAACTGGTGATATCCAAATAAAGTCTGAAGTTTAGTTAACATATCCTACCAATTTTGGTTTCTTAGTTTTGACAAATGCACCACAGTAAGATGTTAGGGTAAAACCCAAATTGGGAGAGGTGTATATAGTAACTCTCTGCACTATTTTTGCAACTTTTCTGAAAATCTAAAATTATTACAAAACAAAAAGTTTATCTAAAGAAAAGAAAAAAAGAAAACTCTCTATGCATTGATATGAAAAAAAGAATCTCCAAAAAGTAAAAAGGTAAGGTGCAAAACAGTGTGGGGGGTATTGAAGCAGCAACATGTGCATAGGTAGAGAAGTATCATTTGTGTAAAAAGGATGGGAAAGCACTTCTGTACACATAAACTATTTCTGGAAAAATATGTAAGAATCTGATGACACTGGTTGACTCTGTGGAAAAGAAAACTAAGTGGCTAAGGAACAGGAATAAATGGAAAACTTTTTATGTGTGCTCTTATACCTTTTAAATTTTGAAATATATGAATGTATTACTTATTCAAAAAATAATTAACTTTAAAAATAAAAAAAGTATGACCAGGACCTAAACTAAGAAACCGACTATCGAAATAACACAGAGCAATAATTAGAAAAAAAATTTTAAGAGATAAAAAAGAATAATCTAATCTCCCCCATTTATCCATTAAGGCAACCCATACCCCCACTTCCTCAATTTTTCTACCAACCTCATTTCTCCTTAATGCACTACAGACATTTGACTCTAGCTGAACCAATCTGATCGCCAATCTCAACAAGTCACCAGCCTTTTCCTCAAATCCACATCTCTCCCTCAAAAACCTAGCTCTAACCGTAAAAGCCACCCACCTACTGTGCTATTTAGCATCCTATGTATTTTATCTATACTAGGGACAGCAAATACAGGCACTTATGCCAACACTACTCCTACCCATGCTCAATAATCACAGTACCCATTCCCACTAAATCCAGATGCTGTCTCCAACTACTTCTCAAAGCAGTGTTCTAGGCAGTCACCCTTATCAATCAAAGCTGGCCTATGAAATAAAACTTATTTGCCATACCTGGTCATTCCCATATTAATCTGTTTACCTTGATATATCTCCTCTGTGGATTTCGTGCATATTTATAGGCATATTTCATTTTATTGCACTTTGCTTTATTGAACCCTGAAGATAATGCATGTTTTACAAATTGAAGATTTGTGGCAACCCTGCATCGAGCAAGTCTATCGGCTCATTTTCCCAATAGCATGTGTTCACTTCGTGTCTCTCTGTCAATTTTTAGTAATTCTCACAATATTTCAAACTTTTTCATAATTATTATACCTGCTATGGTGATCTGTGATCCATGATCTTTGATGTTACCATTGTACCACTGTAATGTCTGGGGGTGCCACAAGCCACACCCATAGAAGACAGCAACTTAATTGATAATTGTTGTACGTGTTCTGACTGCTCCACTGACTGGACATTCCCCTCTCTCCCTCTTCTCAGGTCTCCCTATTTTTTAAGACACAATACTGAAGTTAGGCCAATTAATAACCCTACAATGACCTGTAAGTGTTCAAGTGAAAGAGAAAGTCACATGTTTTTTTTCGTAAATCAAAAGCTAGAAATGAGTCAGCTCAGTGAGGAAGGCAAGTCAAAAGCCAAGACAGGCCCGAAGCCAGGCCTCTTGCACCAAACAGACAAGTTGTGAATGCAAAGGAAATGTTCTTGAAGGAAATCAAAAGTGCTACTCCAATAGACACACAAATGATAACAAACCAAAACAGCTGATAAGGAGAAAGTTTTAGTGTTCTGGATAAAAGACCAAGTCAGTCACAACATTCCCCTAAGTGAAAACCTAATCCAGAGCAAGGACAAACTCTCTTCAATTCTATGAAGACTGAGAGTGGTGAGGAAGCTGTAAAAGAAAGTTTGAAGCTAGCAGTTGGTTCATGAGGTTTAAGGAAAGAAGTTGTCTCCAGAACATGAAAATGCAAGATGAAGCAGCAAGTGCTAATGTAGAAGCTGCAGCAAGTCACCCAGAGGATCTAGCTAAGATCATTGCTAAAGGCAGTTACACTAAACAACAGATTTTCAATGTAGATCAAACAGCCTTTTATTGGAAGAAGATACCATATAGCATTTTCATTGCTAGAGAAAAGGTTAGTTAGTGGCTTCAAAGTTTCAAAGGACAGGCTGACGCTCTTGTTAGGCGCTAAGGCTGCTGGTGACTTTAAAGTTGAAGTCAATGCTCACTGGCCATTCTGAAAATCCTAGGGCCCGTAAGAAGTATGCTAAAAATTGGCTGCGTGCAGTGGCTCATGCTTATAATGCCACCACTTTGGGAGGCTGAGGCGAGAGGCTTGCTTGAGGCCAGGAGTGTGACACCAGCTTGGGCAACATCAGGAGACCCCATCTCTAAAAAAATTTTTTTTTAAATTAGCCAGGTATGGTGTTGTACACCTGTAGTCCTAGCTACTCGGGAGGCTGAAGCAGGAGGATCCTTTGAGCCTAAGAGCTGGAGGTTGCAGTGAGCTATGATTGCTGATAGTGCCACTACACTCCAGCCTGGGTGGCAGAACAACACTCTGACTCAAAAAAAAAATTATGCTAAATCTACTCCACCCGTACTCTCTAAATGGCACAACAAAGCCTGGATGACAGCACACCTGTTTACAATATGGTCAATGGAATATTTTAAGCCTACTATTGAGACTTACTGCTCAGAAAAAAAGATTCCACTGCTCACTGGCAATGCGCCTGGTCACCCAAGAGCTCTGATGGTAATGTACAAGGAAATTAATGTTGTCTTCACACCTGCTAACATAATACCCATTCTGTAGCCCATGGATCAAGGAGTAATTCAAATCTTATCATTTAAGAAATTCATTTCATAAGGCTACAGCTGCCATAGATAGTGATTATTCCGATAGATCTGGGCAAAGTAAATTGAAAACCTTCTAGAAAAAGATTCACCATTCTAGTTGCCATTAAGAACATTCTTGATTCAGGGGAGAAGGTCAAAATATCAAAATGAACAGGAGTTTGGAAGAAGTTGATCCAACCTTTATGAATGACTTTAAGGGGTTCAAACTTAAGTGGAGGAAGTAACTGCAGATGTGGTAGAAATAAGAGGACTAAAATTAGATGGGGAGCCTGAAGATGTGACTGAATTGCTGCAATCTCATGATAAAACTTGAACAGATGAGGAGTTACTTTTTATGGATGAGCAAAGAAAGTGATTTGAAATTGAACTTAATCCTGGTGAACATGCTGTGAACATTGTTGAAATGACAACAAAGGCTTTAGACTATTACATAGACTTAGTTGATAAAAGAGCAGCAGGGTTTGAGAATTGATTCCAATTTTGAAAGAAGTTCTACTGTGGCTCAAATACTACTAATATCAAACAGGAACTTATGCTACAGAGAAATCTTTCATGAAAGGAAGTCATCAATCCCATAAACTTCATTGTCTTCTTATTTTAAGAAATTGTCACAGCCAGCCCAAATTTCAGCAAACCGAGGCAAGACCCTCCACCAACAAAAAGATTATATCATTGCTTATTCTCAGTTGATCGATAGTATTTTTAGCAATAAGGTATTTTTTAATTAAGGTAAATATATATATATATTTAGACATAATGCTATTGCACACCTACTACAGTACGGCGTAAGCATAACTTTTATAAGCATTGGAAAACCAAAAACTTGTGTGACTTGCTTTATTTCAGTATTTGCTTTACGGCCAGGCACAGTGGCTCTCACCTATAATCCAGCACTCTGGGAGGCTGAAGTGGGAGAATCACTTGAGGCCAGGAATTCAAGACCAGCCTGGCCAACATAGTAAGACCCCATCTCTATTAAAAAAAAAAAAGACATCAGCCAGGCATTAGTGGTGCACACCTATAATCCCAGCTACTCAAAGAGGCTGAGGTGGGAAGATCACTGGAGCTCAGGAGTTTGAAGTTACAGTGAGCTATGATTGCACCACTGTACTCCAGCCTACGTGACAGAGTGAGACCCTGTCTCAAAAAAAAAAAAAAAAAAAAACACAAAACATTGCTTTGTTGTGGTACTCTGGAACAGAACTGGCAATATCTTTAAGATACATCTATCAATCTATATATATATATCCAATTTTGTTCTGAAGAGGATTAATGACACAAGAATAAATGAACTATAAAAAGTTAATAAATTAAAGATAAAAGCAAAGATAAAGAAAAGAACCAAAAATAGTGCCAAGAAAAAGGTGAAAATTGTGTAACATAAAACCTATTTGCCTATTCTGGGGTGGGCCACAAATCTAGCTCTGGCTTCCTAGCAGCCATCACAAAAAGGAAAACCCAGGCAGTCCAGGAGACAAACAGAAAAGTACTGAGAAGGGGAACTATTCTTGGTACTCAGACCAAACAGTAATTTTTATAAAGCAGAGAGAACCCCTATAGAATGACTGAGATATACAAGCAACACAACTCAAAGGGTTAGGTTGTTTCTGATACTATTCCTCAGGAGCAACCTACGGCACCTTACCAAAGCCCAACGTAGCAAAATTGATTTGACAAAGAGCAGGCACAAGCTTTAAGAGCTTTCTGCCCTTTTACTTGGCTTCCTCCTTCACTGCCTCCCTAACTAGATCATAAACTCTTTGAAGACAAGAACTATATCTTCTAATTCTTACATATAGCTCCAACGTGTTTTTGTATTCTGCAAAAAAGAAGCATTCATTGGCAGCGAGAATTTACAAAGTGCAATTCAAGCCTCTTCTGATAAAAAATTCTCTAACCTAGACATAGGAATTCCCACTCCTACTAAACAAATATGCTAACTGAGGCCCCAATAGATAGAATTCCTAAACCTTCTATACTACTACTGCATCACAATTTAATTTGTTATCCCCCAACAGCATTTTTTGTTTTGCATATCCCTAGCACAAAGCTTGCAAAAATACTAAATCAATATCACTGAATCTGATCAAATAAAACGGAACACATAGGCAAAACATTTCCCCTATTAAAGGAAAGACAATATTACTATCTTTCAAGAATATAATCAATAGCTTTTTACAAACCAGCTGACAAAGGCAGGTTCATTTTCTAAATGACTCACTGCAAGTCCACTAGAAGACAATGCATTATAATGCAGATTTTTCTCTGCTTTCTAAGAATCTGCAGTTTCTGCAAATGTCAAACTGCCAGAGAACCACACTTCCCATCTCTTAAACACAAACACACCACTATCAAACAAGCTTATATTCCCCTTTATGACCATTACCTACCCCCTCCCCTTTATCTGGTCAAACTGGGAATGCAATACTGGGAGGACTAAGTAATAAATTATTTAGGTAAAGTGATTATGAGAACACAGAGTATTAACTTAAATTACTACTCTTAAGCATAGGCATTAGAACACATTAACAATCCTCTATTTGTATGTTATTAATGGAAATCATTAATAAGTAAGTAGTCTCATCCTACACTGGTTTAGTTGATTTATACACTTAGTATTTCAATTTACAGTAGGCTCCTCATTTGATGTTGGTCCTATGTAGGGGCATGCTCTATCATTCCCAAAAGGGGATAAGTTGTAATGAGTGAAGTAACATGGCCAGTACTGAGGGGTCCACTCAGTCCTACATCTTTGTTTCTTCATCTATTAAAAAGGGAAATGACAATCATCTCCATCTGACAGGATTACTGGGAGGATTAAATGAGATAAGGTTTGTAAACTGCCTAGTAAATGCATATAAAATAGATCCTCCATAAGTGTTAGTTCTCTTGCTCTTTTTCTGTAGGTGAGGAAACAAGGATAGGAGCATTAGGTAACTCGTCCAAGGCCAGAGGTAACAAATATATATAGTACAGTCTAAAACTCTAACTTAGGGCTTAATGTTCTTTCTACTACAAAGCAGCCTTAGAATAGCAGAGCCCAATATCTTAGGTTTGTCACTACTGGACACTCATTCCATGCCAGGCACTATATTAATCTCTTTCCTCATAACTACCCTATAAAGTGAGTGTTGTTATCCCATTTTACTGAGAGAATTTAACTTGTCCAAAGTCACTGGCTAACAAGTGATCACATAAGATTAATCCAAGTCTGTTTACTCCATTACTTCCCCCTACTATCCTGCCTCAAAAAGAGTATGGGTATTTAGAAATCATTGTCTACCAGAATTAAATTCTAAATGGCCTAGGAATTTTTATAGATCCTTCCAATTTATTAGTGGAAACCGTCCCTAGCTCCACCATCCTATCTCAAGTTGGTTCCTATTAGGCTAAAACATAATTATATTAACTATGGTAACAAATTTACATTTGTATAGCATATTACAGTTTATTATTATAATTTTTTTCATTTTTATTAGATGCAACTACTGAGCCTTTTCATACATAAGCTCACATCTCATTTAATAGTTTCAAGATTCCTATGAGGTGGGAATTATTGCCATTTTGCAGGTGAGAAAACAGAACTGAAGAGGTGAGTGAACTTGACAAAGGTTATACAACTAGTAAACAGAAGTGGGTCTAAGAAAAGCCCACACATTCCTGCATACATTGATTCATTTAATCATTTACCTTCATCATCTTACTCATAAAAGGTAATAGAAAACAAGTGCTGAAACTTGACAGAACAATAAAAACAGGAAAAATGAGAAAGGTCAGCTCAGATCTCCTCCCTCCCCCAGAGTCCTCAGGTGATTTCTAGTAAACGTTTACAGGGCAGACTATTTTAAACTGTTCCAGAGCACAGAAAAAAGTGGAAAGTTTCCCATTCATCCTTGGAGGTTGGCTTAATCTTGACACCAAAACCAGGCTAGGACTGCAAACTTAAAAGGAAACATAAATATTATGTTTATCCCTTGTGAATGACAGATGCAAAAGTCTTAATATATTTAAGTGAAAAACAAAGGAGTATGGTTAGTGTAATTCCATTTGTAAAAGAAAAACTGTTGTGAATACAAACATATATATGTATGGTGGGATATGTGAATGTATATTTGTTACATACATACACAGATAAATGCAAAGATACAGGTTTGGAAATATAAACCTCAAACTGTTAACCGTGGTTTAGAGGTGCAGAAGGGGAGGAAAACAAGAAGTGAAGGGAGATTTTCAGCTTTTACTCTATACACTCACATATTACTTGAATTTTAAAATTTTATTTGAATCATAAAAATTAATACATAGCATGTTTGACAATTGAAATATATTCACTCACCGGTCATTCATTCATCCAACAAACAATTGTGGTACAACTGTGATGTGTGGGTACTGAGCTAAGTACTTAAAAAACAAACATGTGCCAGTCACCAGGCACTTAGAGCCTATTACAACAGTCACTTCCTTCTATAAGATAGAGTGTTTAGTTTTAAGTCAAATTCTAATTTTTATCATTTATTATTTTTTAGGTCATGCCAGAGATAAAAGAAATTTTTCTTTTCCTGGAATTTGTATTGCCTTTATTCTACAAAAGAATAGCAGATAATTTTTTTAATTAAAAAAATGCATTTGTATTCATTCATTCAACAAAAGTTAGAGTCCCTGCTATGTGTTAGGCACATATTGGACAATGGACATGCAAAGATGAATAAATAACATATGGCTCCTACCTAACCTCTAAGGAGTTGAGAATTTATACACAGTAATACAAAAAAACTGAAATGATTACCTTAGTAATACTGTACTTCAAAGTAAAACTGGCAAATTGCCCTCTTCAAAAATAAAAGTTAATTTCAGTTTAACCCAGAAAAATCTTAACGTTTATGTAAAATGTGAAACTGTTCAATTATTTTACCATGAGAGGGAATAACTTAGTGGGAAAACAGAAAACATGGAAGTTTCAGGGGAACAGAAAGTGCAACGTGTGTCTCAGTGAACAGGGGGTTCTAGGATCAGCTATGCCACTGAGACACTGTTATAAGGTTTAATCACCCTGACTGTTTCTCCACTGAAAATACGGAAATCAGACCTACCTCATTAGGATAGGAGAAAACAAAGAGCTTATTTGAAAAAAACATAATAAAATCTGGTGAACATGAGGCAGTGTGGTCACAACACCTGCTTTTTCGATATTGTTTCATTTGATTTTTTTATTTATTTCCCCACTTTGTCACTGATTAGCCAAGCAAACTCACAAACACAATTTAACTTGTGTATGCCTCATCAAATAAAAGAATGCAGGAAGTAGTCAGAAGACCTGCGTTTACATTCAGACCCTGCCTCTTACTAACTGTAAGGTTAAAAAACAGCAAATTATTTAACTCATTTGCACCTTAGTTTCCTAAAAATAAAATAGGGATAAAACTACCTTACATGATTATTTAAAGGATTAAATGAAAAAATGCATATGTAAAAAACACAAACTTAAAAAAGTATTATAAATTAAAGACATTTCCCCAAAGAAGATATACAAATGGCCAATTAGGAACATGAAAAGAAGAAATACAAATGAAAACCACAATTATTAATAGATACCACTTCACAGCCACTAGGATGGCTATCGTCAAAAAGACAAACGTTAACAAGTGTTGGCAAGGATGTGGAGAAAATGGAACCCTCATACGCTGCTAGCAGGAATGTAAAAATGGTGCAGCAAGTATGGAGAAGAGTTTAGCAGTTCCTTAAAAAGTTAAACTGAGTTACCATATGACCCAGCAATTACACACCTAGGTATATACCCAAGAGAACTAAAAACATACGTCCACACAAAAACTTGTAAATGAGCGCCCACAGCAGCATTATTCATAATAGCCAAAAAGTGGAAACCACTCAAATGCCCAGTAGATAAACAAAATGTGGCAGTCATATAATGAAATATTATTCTGCCATAAAAAGGAATGAAGTACTGATGCATGGTATAGTATAAACAAACCCTGAAAACATTACGCTACGTGAAAGACAGAAAGGCCCCTATATTGTATGATTCTGTTTATATGAAATGTCCAGAATAGGCAAATCCACAGAGAAAGTAGATTAGTGGTTGCCAAGTACTGGGGAGGGGGAATTAATGATGTTTGCACAATCTTGTGATTATACTAAAATCAGTGAACTGTACACTTTAAAAGAGTGAATTCTATGACATATAAATTATATGTCAAAGAAAACTATTATAGAAATTTACATTTCTGCTATTTTTTATTAGTAAATATCCTACCTTTTCAAGAGATTGCTCCTGTTTGCTTTTAATAGCCTTAAAACATCTTTGAAGTTGGATGTTACACAGATGAATGGTATTTTCAGTAAAGTAAAACTACTATACCAGAGAAACTTTCTACAAATCAGATTAATTTGGATTAATTTCATTTCTTCAAAAGAACTGTCATTAAAACCAAGTTTGTTTTTAGGAAGTAGAAAAAGCTTCAAGGAGTCCTTATAGAGTACATTTAAAAAAAAGTCAAAATGTGATATTTTCTGTTTTTATAAATTAGTGGTTATTTTATTTTCAGATATGTCATTAGTAAGATTACCTGTTTAAAATGTCATTAAATGCTCACCAATCAACTAAAACCCAATTAAATGAAACGTGGTGACCTCTCTTTACCACTTTCTATGAGCTGCATTCTGCTGTCAGATATCTAGTCCATCATTAGCATCTAATCTTTTTCATCAATTATTTCTTTCAATTGTTACTCACAGGGACTGAAACATTTGGTAAATTCTTTACACGCAATCAATTCATTTTTCTAATGTTGGGGAAGTTATTAGCGTAGGCCCAATTTTTAAGGTTAAATTTAGTCTAGAATGTTTGAATAAATATTCAACAAAAAGATTTCCTGGAATTTGGAATATAAAAACAATCTATAGAGTTGTGCAATGCTTCCTAGGCCCTTTGGGAATTTTCTCATGTATTTAGTCATGGGGTAAAGACAGTCACCAACTTTTGCCCACAAAAAGTATTATGTATAAAGGCTTCCTGGTTCTGGAACAAAGAAGTATTTTATTGCTCAAAGCAAAAGGAAGGTATCTTCCTTCTATTTAGTATTGTTACACCAAAATAACATACCAATGAAACCAGCTAGGTACTGGCATGACCCAAGGTATGTAAACAAAGATAAACTGTACTTTATTATGTATTCTTCCTCGGGGGAAAAATTTCTCACACTAAGAAAATAAGATTTAGCAAGCCAAAAAAAGAAAAAAAATACATGAATTAAGATTTGCCAACATGGGGGTATTCTGAGTGGCAATTTTAATTTGATGGCTTGTCAAGCTATGCATGGTGGGTATGCTTGACATAGACAGAAACGTGAAGAAAGCGATGACCTGTCAAACAGCTGCTATCTAGTTACTCCCTTAACAGCACTCCCAACTTCTCCGGTGATGTCTGTGTA
The DNA here is from genome assembly GCA_028533085.1 of Varecia variegata. Taxonomy (NCBI): domain Eukaryota; kingdom Metazoa; phylum Chordata; class Mammalia; order Primates; family Lemuridae; genus Varecia; species Varecia variegata. The sequence goes on along the minus strand of CM052439.1, from coordinate 43,306,526 downwards.
TGAGAAAAAGGTGTCAAAGCACCAAGAGAACCATAGGGGTTGTTACAGCACCAGCAGTTCCAAACCGTGCATCCCAGGGCGAAATCCCACCCATCCCCTCAAGAACTGGTCAGACTGCGGCTGTTTTCCAATATAAGTCTACTTAAGATATGTAAATAAATACATACATACACACACACACACACACACACACACACACGGTTATTTTTTAAATAAATAAATACCCTGGCCAACCCGCTCTCCCCCTCCTCTTTGTGGCTCGTCCAAAGGCTGGAGGACGGTAACCTCCTGCAGGCCGGGGGAAGCCAAGATCCACGCCATAAGAGAGGTGTCCAAGAGCTTCCGCAGCACAGCCCAGGGGCCCCAAGCCTCTGTCCCCCACCCACCGGGCAGGGCTGGTCACCGGTCACACAAAGGAGCTAGCCGCAGGCGCTGGACACCGGGACTCGCCCCAGTGCCGGGCGCCACATCTGGTCCCTGCACGCCGGGAGGACGAAACCCGCCAGAAAAAAAGGATTAACGCCCAAACCTGTTGCACGATGCGGGTCCCTTTCACCCAGAAATGAACAAGGGCACTCAGGAGGGGAGAAGCGCGGGGCCCGGCTCAGCGGGCCGCGGCCGCACCCGGCAGGCGGCGCGGAGGCAGGGGCGGCCCGCGGGGTTCCCACCTCGGGCGCTTTGTCTGCGGCGGCGGGGACGCGAGGCGGGGGCGACGGGGACGGCAAGGCGGGGGCGCCCCTCCCTCACCGCGCAGCCCCGCCGCCCCGCGGCCCGCGCGGGGGAAGAAAGCCGGGCCCGCTGCCGACGCCGCCACCGCCTCCGCCGGCCCGCGCTGGCCGCCCGGCCGCGGGGCCTGCGCGCTGCTCCCGCCCGGGCCGCCCGGGCCGCGCGGCGGCCACACTCACCTGGCTGGCGCTGGCGCTGGCGCTGGCGGCCGGCGGCTCCCGGGCGTTGGGGAGGACACGGGGACGCTAGCGAGGTGCTGGCGGAGGCGGAGGGCGAGGCGGGAGGAAGGCGGGCTGGGGGCGGAGCGGGCCCCGGCAACGACGGCTCCAGTCACTCGCGGCAAATCGCGTCCCAGCCCCTCCGTGCGTCAGGCGGGGGGCGGTGGCGCGGGTGGCCCGGCGACCTCTCGGCACCGGCTGCCCGACCCGCGTCCGCGCGACCCCGCGCGCGCCCGGGTGACGGCTGCACCGGGACCCGGCCCAGCGCGGGAAGGGGGCGGGGCGGGGCGGGCAGTCCCACCGGGGCTGGGGGCCGGGCGAGGGGGTCTCTGACTCACCGGGTGGACCCTGCTGTCCTCACCCCTCTCCAAGCTCCGAGCTCCCGAATCGGGAGACGGTGAGGGGTAGTGGAAGGAGCCCTGGACCTGAAGGCAGGAAGTCTGGGCTTAAGGGAGGGCCCGCTACTTGACACCTTGGCAAGTTATTTGTTTCCTCTGGCCTCATCTTGAAGTATGTAGGTTCGAGTACAAGGTCTCCAAGATCTTCAGCATTCTAACTTTCTCATCCATGGTTTGTCAGGATTCCATTGCTCCCAAGTACCCACTGCCAGGAGATGCCAGGAGGGAGTTCTGTGGTGTGGCTGAAGGATGAAGGCAGCTGGAGGGGAAAGGGTTGCGGTGGGGGAGGACTGGATTCAGGACATTTGTTTTGCTTTGAGGATCTTTCCATTGGACAGTACAAAATTAATACGCAAATGGGGCTCTCTGATAATGGCTACTTCCCTATCTGTACCAACCTAGTTATTTTTCTCCAGATGTACTGACTTCAGACTCCTGATTCTTCTCATTTTATTGCGCAAATCATTTTTATGTCACTTCCTGAATTCAGTTCCAAAGAGTCATCAGCGAATCCACACAAGACCACAGGGGCCATGTGGTTCCAATCCCAGGACTTCCATGTTACTCACGCTGCACTCACTTCAATATCACTTAATTCCATTGATAAAATCTTGCTATTCCAACAAGTAGGGAACCAAATTTCTCTCCATTAGAGCACTCTGATTTAAAATCCCATGTATGAATTCTTCTTCTGAAATCTGTGACTAACTGTACCACATCAGCTTCTTTGCCACTCTTTAGGTCAAGCCTTTCTAATTTCACTTCTGCTTCAGTTCCATAGAACTACCAGAGAATGCCCCCAAAACACAGAGCCAGGGATGACATCTCTCTTTAAAATCCATCAGAGGCTCTCCACCTGGTTGAATCAAGTTCAAACTCATACAAGGTCTTTTATAATCTGATCGCTTGACCTCTCCTGCTCTGGTTACAGCTCCTAACATAGCCCCATATCACACACAGATTTAACAGGCTCTATCTCTGCTTTTGTAGTCTCCCCCATCTGAAATCTATCCCTCAGTTAACCAGGTGAACTCCTACTATCCTTCAAGATAATGATGATAGTAAACCACATTCCCTTGGAATCTTTCCTGACATCCCCTCCTTTCACCACACCAACAACCTCGCCCTACACACTTACACTGAACTAAATATTCTTTCCTCTCTGCTTTCATAGAACCTTTCATCTACAGTATTCTCTATGATAATTCTTAGTACTTTCTTTTTTCCCACTGCTTTACATGGTGATCTTTTCTTCCTAGACTGTGTTTTCCTTAAAAGGATAGAGATTTCATCTAGTTCATTTTTGGCTCCCCAGAGCATAGCACAGTGCTCAGCACAAAGAAGATTCTCTTTAACTGTTTGCTGAAGAGTTGAAATCATTATCCATTCCAACAAATAGGAAACTCAATAAAATCCACAGTCCTTTCCTTCCTTAACCTTCCACAACATTCTGTTCTTTACTATGTGGCATTTACTGCTTATCATTTTAAACCCTCTCCAACTACCACTCACATTCTTTGCTTATCCTAATAAAGTAAGAGCATGCCAAACAATCCATTATATAATAGTAATTCACAAAATATCCCTGCCCTTCCTCTTTCCATACCCTATTGTATTCCCTAGTTATTAGATGAGGGGTAATTGCTATGATAGAAAAAACTAGACTGCAAATTTAGAGAATGAAGTTTGGGTGCCATACTTTCCAATAACTACTGAATTAACACAGCTCAATCACTTAAATTCACTAGGTTTACTTCTGGGGTTCCTTCAGCTCTATGGTATGTCTGTCTATCTATATCTATATCTATATCTATATCTATACCTATATCTATATATAAAATGAAGGAACTACCGGATCCTTGCAAAGTAGCTGTCCAATATATGTTTGAACTCCAAGTGATAAGGAACCACTCACTTACTACCTTACCGGGGTATTCATCTTTGAACACTCCTGCTAGTCCCTGCGTTGAACTGAAATGTTTCTCCCTATAAATTTGGTAGATGGGAGAGGGGAGGAGGGGATGGTATATACACACCTAATGGATGCGGTGCGCTCTCTGGGGGATGGACGTGTTTGAAGCTCTGACTCAGGTGGGGCAAAGGCAATATACATAACCTAAACATTTGTACTCCTGTAATATGCTGAAATAAAAAAAAAATTTAAAAAATGGCCTCCAAAGATACCCATTTCCTTGTCTCTGGAACCTCTGAATGTTACCTTATCTGGCAAAAAGGACTTTGCAGATATGATTAAGGATCTTGAATTGGGGAGATTATCCTGGTAGGCCCTAAATATAATAATATGTCCTTATTAAGAAGGAAAGAGAAGATTTCACATAGAAGAAGGAGGCATGGTGGTAACTTGAAGCAAGATGCTATGCTTCTGGCTTGGATGACAAAGGGATGGGAGCTCTGGAAGCTCCAGAGGAGAATCCATTGCCTTGCCAAGGAATAAGGAATACAGCACAAGAAGCTAGAAAAGGCAAGACAATGGATTCTCCCCTAGAGCTTCCAGAGGTAGCATGGCCCTGCTGACACCTTGATTTTGACCCACTAAAACTGATTTTAGACATCTGACCTCTAGGACTATAAAAGAATAAATGCATGTTGTTTTAAGCCACAAAGTTTGTGGTAATTTGTAAAAAAAAAAAAAAAATCTGGTAGGTAGATAGTATTGGTAGAAACACCATTGATCTTAAACTTCAAAGTGGTGTGGTCAAATTCTAGGTCTATAACTTTCTAGCTGTGTGACCTTGGAAAAGCACCAAACCAAGTATAAGTCTGTTCAACTCTGAAAGGGAAAAATAATAATCATAGCACCTTAAATCATTATTATAAATATGAACACAATGTGTATTAAAGTGCCCAGTGAATCTGAATCTAGTAGCAACATTTGTTGAGTACAGAACAGCCCCATTCCCCTTTTACAGGCTTGTAAACATTTGAAGTCAACAATCACAGTATGTGCTTTTTCACACCTGTCTTTATTCATGTCCCATTCATCTCCTCCATACTCTCTGATCTAAACATACTCTGGTGCCTCTTAAAATGTGGTGCCTAGAACTGAATCCAATATTCCAAGTATAAAGAGAGGAGTAGAGGAGTACAATTTTCTGCATTCTAATGATGATATTTCAAAATGATATTCATGCTTGATATCACATTATTTTCTACCATCCCATATTGTTCATAAATATCGTATTATCAACAACTAAAAACAAATAAAAATACCCACAAATCTTTTTTAAGTCTTTAACATATATACAGCTATCAGACCATATTTCCTCCAACCTGTATTTTGCAATTTGTTTTTGGAAACTGAGCACAGATCTTTGCATTTATTCCCTTTAAATAACACTTTGGAAGTAACGTACCAGAAGCCCCTGCCAACTAGAAATCAATGTGAAACGAGAGTAACATTTAAAAAACATTCATGGGTGGGAAAAAAGAATCCAAAAGGCACTTTAAGCAACAAGTTTCTAAATTCCTAATTGCTCCCCTACAACTTCCCTTAGGCTTTATTTTAAGGCCCATTTAGTTGTCATCTAAAATTATATAACTTCTCATATTCGTTTTATTTTTATAATAAATTAACATTGAAAACACATTTTATGAGCATATTTCATACAATTGTTCACTTGAACCTCTAAAGATGCTCAGTCTCAGGCAGGCTGGTGTTACTGCCACTTTACAGGAGCTCAGCAGGGTTAGGCAATTTGCTGAACATTCACCCAGCACCAAGGTCACCTTCTTGGAGAAACTGCCCCTCCCACAGTACTTGCTGAAGGGGTGGCTCCAGGCAGTGCTCTTTTGTGCTTTGTGTGTAATCCCTGAATCACAGTTGACTGTTCCTGGTTGGGCACTGACTTATAAACAGCCAAGTCATAACCATTCAAAAAAATGACCTGGGAAAAAAAGCTCAGTCCCAAAAAGCTGGTCCAATCAGATAGTCAACTGGGGAAGCTGACTACAAAAGGAGGCACAGAGGATGGCCATGGGCGGGAAGCGCCCTGTAGATCACTAGTCAGAAGTTAATGTCAATCAAACAATGACTAAGCAGAGAGCATCCATCCACACATTCATTCACTCATTCATTCAACAAGTATGTATTACACATCTCCTCTGTTTTAGGTACTGGACATATAGTATGGACAAAATACGTAAAAATTCTGCCTCAAAGATCTTGCATTCTGGTAGATGGGAGGAGCAATAAACACAAACAAGTGAATCAAATAGTATATTAGAAGGCAATAAGTGTTGGATAAAAATAATGCAAGGAAGGGGACTCAAATGTGCCAGGGAGGTAGGGTGCACTTTTTAGTAACAGGAACAGGGAAGGCCTCCCTGAGAAGTTGGCATTCGAGCTAAGGCTTGAAGGATCTGAGGCAGTGTGGAAAAGAAAAGACAGAAAGAATAGAAGCTAAGGGAGCCGACTAGTGGTAGGGCAATCGTGAAGCCCACACCAAGGGAATGAGCGGTAAAATCAGGTAACACAAAGAACAGGGCATCCAAAAACTGACTGGGAGCTCTTTAAAAACAAAATGAACCAGGCACTTCCCCAGATGAACTAGACCAGAACTTTTGTGGATGGGTGCCTCAAAAATCTCAGATGATTGGTATGTTCCACTAACTACTAATAAGATGAGAACCCTTCTATAAAGAAAAGACCGCAAACTCCCACTGATGCCTTGGATTCTGAGCACCCTCAAATTCTGTGTTCCAGAAAGCCCAATTCAGCTTGCATTCCTCTCCTCCTAGGCTCCTTGGTTGTTAACTTTTCTGTTTTTTTTTTTTTTTTTTTTTTTTTTAGGAAGCTTGATATCGTAGCTGGGATTTCAGTTTTTCTAATTTCCATACGTACTCTTTACAAACCAAATGAACAAAAACCAAACTCTGACACCCTATTCCCTGAGATAACATGGTTGGGTTTCTATATCTTGCAACCAAAATTGCCTAACATACCAAAGTCACAAAGCTATGAGATGGTGGTGCCAAAACTGCAGCACTGGACTGGTGTTCTTAATCCTGTAACTCATGGTACCCCCATGGGCAAAACAAAAATGGAAATTGGGGACTATTTCTTTAACATTTCAAAAACATTTTTTGAAAATTGTCAAAGTATATTTTAAAATAGTAAGGTATATAGCATTCATTTTAATAATGTACATTTAATATATTATTGAATCTTAAGAAAAATATTTAATAATTTTATGAAGAAATTACTCTGAGTACCCAATTTATCAGTTCTGACTGATTTGACATTTTAATTCCCAGCTCAAAATTTCTCTCTTTACTGAGGCAGTTAAAAAGATCTGATATTTTTTAAAAAATATATTAATACTTTCATGATTCGAAAATTATATAAATGACAATTTAAAGGATTTTTTTTTCTGTTGCTGTTGTTGTTTGTTTGTTTTGGCCTCCTGTTAGTTCATTATCTAGGCCAAAGTACTTGGAGTCTTTAGACAATAGAATTTTTCCAAGGCCAACATAGTTTGTCTTCACTTGTATCAGGTGTTCCCCACTAACACTCCCAATCACACTTTCACAAAATGTTTTTGGCAAACTGTCCAAAGGAAAGAGTAAAAAACAGTGTCTGATTTTTTGTAAAATCAGCAAAAACCTCTCCTTACAAGACTGATTTCTTTTTCTAGTTATGTAATCAGGATTTTAAAGCTGGAAGACACCATGTCGATTCCAACATCCTCTTATCCCTGAGATCCAGAGAAGTTAAACAACATACCCAACTCTAGAGTCAGTTAACAAAATATCAAACACTAGAATCCAGGCCTCCTAACTACTAGTTGACATGAGCCTTGGCAAGTATTTGAATATATATGGTATCATCTGTATGTGTATAAATAGATATGGTACATAATTTAGACATAATACAAGATTATGTCTTAAGCATCAAAAGTACTTTAAAAGTATTGTGAATTATAGAAAATGAAATAAAATTTCAGGCTAGGGAAAAGCCCCTAATTTCAGTGATCAATTTGCTGTCACTCTTAATTAATATAAACTTTGTAATAGAGATTAACAAGGGAGGCCAAATGAAAAGCAAATTGTTCAGGCAAATGGTTTTAAATGCTTCTGGCAATATATTACATAATATAATAAGATATATTATGCAAAGAATACAGTAAACTGGCTGTGCCAATTTTTATAGTTCTCTTCAATAAATTTTTTCTCTTCAATAAGTACCATTAAATGTGAATACAATATATGCCCAAATGCGTGTTCCTGAATCATAACTCCTTGGTTGCAAGTGCCAAAGTCAATTTGAACTGGATTAGGGTGGAGGGACGCTGGATTTTCTGGAACAATACTGAGGTAGCTCAGAGCATTGAAGGAAGAACTGCGTTTCTGGGGACCTCAGAGATCCAAACAAATCAGCATCTTTCTTTTTGTCCCTTCTCTCAAATCTGTTCCTCTTGGATTTGTCTTCAATTTGTTCAGCAGCAAATCAGTTTGTTTTGGACTATAAGGAACAGAGCCCCAGGTAGCACTGGCTGTATGTACATTCTCCAGCTTTGTGGATAGTTCATGTAGAAAAATATCAGGAATAGCTGTTATTTTGGGTCACATGAACATTGGAACACTGTAGCCAGTAGAACCAGATGAGCCTGGGGTGTAGGGGGCTGAGTATTTTAACTGTCAGTTTCCATCATGGAAGACAGTTTACCCCAAGGGAGACAGGGGCATTACCACCAGAGGGAGAGAAAGGGGTAACAGGCAGATTAAAGCAATAGCTGTTCACTGAAGACGTGTGCTTCTTGGAGCCTCACACCAGAAAGGTGATTTTTGTGAAATATTTTATCATCCACTCAAGTGTTAAAATTATGTTGTAAATTGCTCCTAGTCTCATCATTTTATATTAAAAACCTATACTTAAGTACTTCTGTCTGGTTTGTTAATGTTTCTTTAAAACCATAGCCCAGAAAGACCCTTCAATTTATACTTGATTATGGTAGGAAAATACAATTTTGGTTGATCAGAACATTTTTACCTATCACTTGCATTACAAAAATTTAAATCTAAAAATATTTTATGCAAAGCTGAAGAGATAAAAAGACTTAATTGTCAAATTCAATCTGCACAGTGAAATATTCAGGTCTCATTAAAAAGGTATTAGCTAAGTTACAGAGAAAGTTTTTAAGTTTCTGTTACATGGTATTTCAATATGGGGCTAGGTCCTAGATATTAGTAAGACAGAAAAGAATGTTAAAAACAAGCGTGGTCCAAGTCATAAGGTTCCCCTTTGTTTTTCTAATGTGTTCTAGTCATCAGTCTGAATACAAAGGTCAAGAATATTTACCTCAGCGATCAAGCAATGTGTTCTGCTCTGGACTCTTAAAATCCGACGCCAGAGACTAAAGTGTTTCCCTCTTAGCTTCAATTCTCTGGTGGTCAAAAATGACTCTCTTGTTTATCTACATTTTTTAAAAAATCCTGTGTTCTTGAGCAAAATAGGGACAGAACACATTTAAAAACAATCTCCACCCATTGCCAGGCTTCTTCCACTCTGTCATTCTTTCCAGCTGCCCTGGAGAGGTGTGTGAAACTCTTCTGTGACCAGCAGCTGAATGGCAGCTCCTGAGAAGTCCGATGCAGGAAGTCTGAGGAGGCACTAGCAGCACAGAAGTGAAGAATTGATTCGGTTGTGGGATAAAGTGGAAAATGGAAAGAATTGCCTTTTGTATCAGTCCAACTTTTCCTCTCCTTCTGAATAAAACATTATTATGTAACAAAGGGCCTTTAAACAATTTCTTTCTTTCTTAAATTGGAGATTTGACAAATACAGATTGTGTCATCCTGGGTTAAAGCCACTTCTTAGGGTGTGGAGTTACTTGATTCCAGCACTAGGGATCAAAACATGTGACACCAGCTAGCTTCAGGCCTTATTAATATGGTTTTAGATTTAGGGGGGAAAAATGGAATGAAAAAAGTACGTTCTGTTTGGGGACTTGAAGAAAGGGAGGCCACCAAGTGAGCCCTAGGTTATCTTTTTATCTGAAACCTTAACTTTTTATGTAAAAAATTACGCAAGTCAATAAATCTATTACCATTCTTATGGATTTAAAAAAATCATCTAGACTTCTCCACTTAAAGGACAGCAGCAAATTTGGGGCAAGAGCTGTTGCCGCTGCTCAGTTTACCCTCCCAGCAAACAATCCTGGGTGTCTTGTTTGCAAAGAAATTGTGCCTAGATGCTTCCGAGCGAGACTCTGGAAGTGTTTAGAGATTCTGTGTTCAGGCATCCACTTGGTTGTATCCAGGAAGCTGTGTCATTCTAACGTCACAGGACCAACTTTTAAACAGTTTACTTGGAAAAAAATCTAGATGAGTGTGAGAAGAAACATAGGAAAAGACATTCAATGATTTCTTTGTTCACGCAACCGAAACTAAAGTGCCAGCACTGAGCTAGAGACCCGGAGACAAAAACGAGGATGTCATGAGTTTGCTTTCAGTCTAATTGGGAGGCAGGAACTCGAACAAACAGTCAATGCAACATGATACATACTACAGTTGTAATTAAATTCTACACAAAATGTTACCAGGACCCAGAGCAGAGCCACTGCCAGGGTGTCTGGTGACAGGTTCACTGAGGCATTGACATTTGAACTGAGTCTAGAAGAAAAGTCATCATTATCAAGGGTGAGAAAAGGGGGGAAAAGCGGAAGAAATAGTGCATATACAGTGGCTGAGAAGCACTAAAGAACATGCTGTTTGGAGGAGAATTGTGAGTGTTCTTTCCGTGGCTGCATGAACAGAGGATCATTTGAGGGAAGGATCAAAATGAGAAGCACCTGTGGGCCAGGGGTGGCAATCTCAACAGCCTGCAGAGGACAGGCAGGGAATGTCAATCATCACTGAAGACAGGCAGGTTGAGGTGCAAAATGCACTGGTTGTGTCAGAGCTGATGGCTCACTGAAGGACACAAAATCTCTAAAAATATTGCACAAATTATACTGTGCCCCACAAGAGAGATTGTCTCTTATACTCTCTCCAAGAATGAGTATTTACACTCATTTTTTTATTCATTCAACAAATATTTATTGAGTGCCTATAATTTTGAAGTATTGTATTGGGAATTGAGACTATTGCAGTGAATAAAGCAAAAAATTCCTACCTTCACGGAGCTTATATTGCAGTGAGAGGGAGACAGAAAACTGGATAAAGAAGTAAAACGTGCAGGTGTCAGATAAATGCTATGGAGAAGAGTAAAGGAGGGAGAACCAAAAGAGAATGGGAGGTAGGTTGGATTTAGGTAGAGTGATTAAGAAGACCTCACCAAGAAGGTAACCATTGAGCAAAGACTGAAGAAGATGAAGGAGGGAGCTATGGGGATGTTCATCTGTGGGAAGAGCATTTCAAGTGGAGGAAACAACAAATGAAAGGCCCTGAGGTGAGATCAGACCTGCCAGGGCGAGAGATAAAGGGGATGAGGGTGAGGGGAAAGAGATTGTGTAGAGTCTTTTAGGGAAATCTAAAGATTGAGGCTTCGGCTTTGAGCAAGTTGAAAAACTTTAACTTTTGAGCGGAGGAGTGATAGGTGGGGTTTGTATTTTTAAAGATTCACTCTGGGCCAGGCATGGTGGCTCACACCTGTAATCCTAGCACTCTGGGAGGCCAAGGCAGGGATCGCTTGAGGCCAGGAGTTGAAGACCAGCCTGAGCAAGAGCGAGACACCATCTCTACAAAAAATTAAAAAATTAGCTTGGCATGGTGGTTGCACACTTATAGTCCCAGCTACTAGGGAGGCTGAGGCAGGAGGATCACTTGAGCCCAGGAGTTTGAGACTGCAGTGAGCTATGATGATGCCACTGCACTCTTGCCCAGGTGACAGAGGGAAACTCTGTCTCAAAAAAATAAATAAGTAAAACATGAAGACTCACTCTGGTTGCTGACTGCAGCCAGAATGAATGCCTTGAGGGATGGGTGGAAGCACAGAGACCAGCTGAGAAGTGAGACTATTACCCAGGACAGACATGACGGTGGCTTGGCCACTACCCAGGACAGACATGATGGCAGCAGCAGGGGTGGTAGGAGGAAGTGCTTAGATTCTGGTTATATGTCAAAGATAAAGCACCAGGATTTCCTGACAGATTGGATACGGGCTATGAGAAAAACAGAGAAATCCAGGGATAACTCAGAGGTGTGTTGGCCTGAGTAATTAGAATGATACTATTCCATTTATTATGGAGAAGATTGTGTGGAGGGGCAGTTTGAGGGAGAGGGGGAGCTCAGCAATTTTGTTTTGGAATTGTTAACTTTGAGATGCCTATCAGATAATAAGCATAAATTTAGAATAAGTAGCTGGACATATGAGCCTGGAGTTAAACGAGAAGGTCTGAACCAGAAATGCACATTTGGAATTTGTTGCTGAATCAGTGTACGTGCAATGTTAAAACAATGAGTCTCAGTGAGATCGACACATATAGAGAGGAGGTCTGAAAACTCAGCTCTGGAGCATTCTAACATTTAGACGCTGGGAAGATGAGACTGAGAAGGAATAGCCAGTGAAGTTGCAGAAAAACCAGGACAGTGTGTTTTCCTGGAAGCCAAGGGAAGAAAGTGTTTCAAAGAAGAGGGAATGATCAACTCTGTTAAATGCTACTAATAGGGCAGGTGATTTAGTCAGGCTGAAAGAGAACCATTAGGACGTGTGCAGAGAGATTCATTTTAAGGAATTGGTTTGTTCAATTATGGAGGCTGGGTGGGTGGGCAGGCTGGACACTCAGGAAGATGTGATGGTGCAGTCCATGTCTGAAGACATTCTGCTGCAGAATGCCTTCTTGTTCAGGGAAGGTCAGTCTTTTGTTCTATTCATGCCTTTGACTGATTGGATGAGGCCCCAACACAGTATGGAGGGCAATCTTTTTAAAGTCCACTGATTTAAAAGTAAATCTTATCCAAAAATACCCTCACAGAAACATCCAGAATAATGTTTACCAAATATCTGGGCAACATGGCCCAGCCAATTTGATACATGAAATTAACCATCACAGCAAGTGCTATGGTTTGAATGTCTGTGTTCCTCCCAAAACTCACATTGAAACTTAATCTCCGGTGCAGCAGTATTAAGAGGTGGGACTTTTAGGAGGTGATTAAGCCATGAAGGGTCTGCCCTTATGAGTGGATTAGTGTCTTTATAAAAGTCTCTTTTGTACTTCTACCCTTCCACCAAGTAAGGACACCTAGTTGATACCATCTATGAGGAGTGGGCTTTCACAGACACTGAACTTACTAGTGCCTTGACCTTGGACTTCCTCGTTTCCAGAACTGTGAGAAATACATTTCTGTTCTTTATAAATTACCCAGTCTCAAGTACTCTGTTATGGCAGTACAAAAAGACTGACACAACAAATACGATGAGCTGAGAAGTGGCAGTAACATAGAGGTTATTGGTGACTTTAGGAAACACAGTTTTGATGGAATGATGAGAGAGGAACACTTGATTGGAAGGAGTTCACCGAAAAATGGGAGAAGGGCATCTTCTGCTATGAAACAATAATGCCATACACTTCTAGGCTCACAGAAGTTGGGGGAAAGAAAGTGAAACAGTGGGCTGGAAGCCACCAGGGCAGAGTGACCCAGAGAAAGGACCTAGGGCAAGGAGGGGAGTGAATGGAAAACAGCTTTCTCATGAATCCAGAGACCTGGAAGGGGCTACAGTGGTCCCAGGTCACTAGTAGGTAGGGCATGTGGCTCCACACAGAAGGTGAGTTTTAGAGAAACACATCCTCAGGTTAGGTCTTCCATATTCCCACAGATGAATATCAACTAAATAGGAGTTCATAATCAATGGTTATAAAAATATAAGCAAACAACTTCATAAGAGTATCATGAACCAAGATCACAATTAGTTCCCCAGGAGTCTCAAATATTGGAGTCATCAGACAAAGAATAGGAAACAACTATTATGAAATATTTAAAAAAATAAAAGATGAAAACCCAAAAAATAAGCAAGCAATAAGAGGTTCTCCTATAAGACCAGGTAAATTTGAAAAACAAACCAAATAAAGCTTTTAGAAATTCAAAAAATATATAGAATTGTCAAGTAAAAAAAAAATCTCAATTGATTGGTTAAGATACACATTAGGCACAGCTGAATAAAAATATTGGCAAATTAGAGGACTGACCTGAATGAATGGTACAGAACACAGCAGAGAAAGCAGATGAAGTATATGAAAGGTTAAGAGATGTGGAAATGGTCACACTAGATTACTAGGAAGACAGAAAGAGAAAGCCTGTAACACATGCCTAGCAGCTCAGCAAGCAGGTGAGCAGAAGATAAAATCCACAGGCTCATGCACATTGACCCTGGCCCACCAAATCTTAGATTGATCTGCTCAGTATTTCCTCCTTTGGGGAAGGTGGAGGAGGGGGTTGGGAAAATAGCAGA
>CM052439.1:43263316-43292275 GCA_028533085.1 Varecia variegata | reverse complement strand
TCAGAAGTGTTTTTCATTTTCTTCAAATAAATGAGACACATTTATTTTAAAGCTTATTCTCATGTTTTTCATATTTTTGTTGCTATTAAAATATCTACTACTTCTATGCAATTCATTTTAAAATTTATGTCTCTACCATAATGTCATTTAGAAGCACCACACATGCATGCCCAGCTATTTTTTAAGATATTTCCACCTGAAAATTATGCTGTTATTTTAAACTCAACAAGTCCTAAGTTTGACTCATTATTCTCTACTCACCAAAGTACAATCTGTCTTCTTCGGTTTTGTATCTGGCACATGCTAGGTTTATACATGTCATCTGAGTTGAAACACTTGCACAAGTGCCTTCCCTCTCTACTCCTCTCTCTCTCTCTTGTCACATAGACTCTCACACACGCACACACACACACACACACACTGAGGGCCAGATAAATAATTTGTGGGGCCCAGTGCAAAATAAAAATGAGGGGTCCCTTGTTGACAAAGTGCCATTAAATGTACTGAAACACAAAGCTTTTCCCTTTCTTCTGTGGTCTCTCTTTCAACTTGTCATGGCATTTTTATTTGATGGTTAATGTCATCCTAGGTAAAGAAAAATTAAAATTTTTAATGATTAACATGAATTTTACTATTTATCTTTATGTTGTGCAATGCTAGTTTCAAACAAAAATAGAACGTTTAATGTATGCAGAATCACAGAAATTACACAATTTGTGTACATGCATATGCATTTGTTCTTAACAGAACAGTGGAAACGTTACGCAAAACTAATTCAACTGTTTTTATTTCACTTCTTGATCCACATACATCCTATCAACATTGTGTACCTTTGACTTACTGATGAGTTAAGAAGGACTGCAAGGAAAAGGAACCTATGTGTTACCCTATTTTCCCCTTTCCTACTATGTCCCCATCTTCAGCTTAAGTGAGTGGCTAGTAAGGGAAATCACATGAATAAGAAAGGATATGATAGTATTCCTTGCTTATCATGTTTCTTAGAATGCCATTGTCGTCGTTCTGTGTTTGAAGTTAAGTTCTGGTTCAAAGGGATGGTGTGTCCTCTTGGACATGTCAGCTCTCTCCTCCCCAACTTACTCAAGCATATAGGCATAATATGCTTGCCTTTTACTGGCTTCAAGTCTCATTGAACTTCACACATTGTAGGTGCACTAGAATTCTGTGCTCATGGGCCCCCATGAAGGCTACAGGCAAATGGGGTAGCGAAGAGCAGCAGGTATTTGTATGTAACTAATCTGCTCATTCACATGCTCCATTGTGCTAATGAACTTCACTTACAAAACACAAGTTCAAGGACAAAATTATTAGGAATTTCAAGACAGTGACAGCAGAGTACTAAACAACGCACAGCTCCCTTCTAAGAGCAGGGTCCAGTTGTGCTGCACAGATCCTATGCCGGGGCAGCCAGTCCTGCACACACCTGGTTTCTCTTTCTTCTTACTGCTTCATTCTCAGTTTCTAGTAGTGGCAACCGGTCATGCTAACTTAGAATTTTGAAGTTGGTTTTGGCTTTTTCTTCTCTTCCTTGCTGTTCCATCCTCTTCTTTCACTTCTATTTACTAAATCCTATCACTTAAATCTGTATCTAGCATCTGCCTTTTCCTTCTATTCCTATTGTTATTATCCAAATTTAGATAATTTTATTTTTTTATGTTATTTATTAAAAGTAACCACCTGCTAAGAACTGAATTGTGTCCCCCCCCCACAAAGTTCATATGTTGAATCCCTAAACCCCTATATAATTGTATTGGAAGTAGGATCTTGACAGAAGTGACTAAGGTTAAATGAGATCATAAAAGTAGAGCCCTAATCCAATGGGGCTGGTATCCTTATGACAAAAGGACTGGAGCTCTCTATCTCCATCATGTGAGGACTCAGCAAGAAGGTGGCCCTACGCAACCCAGGAAGAGAGCCCTCACCAGAACCCAACCATGCTGACACCCTGATCTCAGACAGCTAACTTCTAAAACTTTGAAAGAATAAATTTCTGTCATTTAAACCACTCCATCTGTAATCATTTTGTTATGGTAACAATAAAAAGATTAATATCACCTAACTCTTTCTCCTTGTTTTCAGTTTTCAATCTGCTTCCATCAGTATACTTTTACTAGATTAATTATCCTAAAATTATAACTCAAGTCAAAGTACTGCTTCATCTAAAAACACTGATGATTGAATTAAATGCTTGCTTCTTAGCCTAGCCTTCAAAGACCTCCACATAAGTGACTTTTACCTACTCTTCTGTCTTTTGTGCCTCAAGAAAACTGGATCACTTATGCTCTCAGGAATGGACCTCTTCCTGCCTCTGTGCTTTTGGAACACTTCTCCTCCCATATTTACCTGCTAAAATCCTGCCTTTTATTCAAGATCTATTTCTAAATGTCTTTTTTCCTTGAAGCTTTACCTTACCTAATTGTATGTTATCTTTCTTGATATTTGGTGGGGGGGGAGGAATTCGCTTGGTGTTTTATTTTAAATCCCATAGAGAATTTAAAAAAATTCAAGGTAGAGTATGACTTAGATATTTTTCTTACCTTTCTTACCTTTTCTATTAGACTATATTTCGTATGGATAATAGCTGGGTCCAAACTTGACTTTCTAGTAACTATGTGCCTTATTGTGGAGTCTCTGTTTTTCATATATTAATTTAAAGAATGATTATCTATGGATAGAGAAACTCAAAGATGTTCTAGTGTGACTATTTGCTTATTCGTTCGTCTTCACCTAATAGATGGCAAGTTCTTTGGGGCAAAAATATTAAATTGCCTTTAGCATTCTCCAAAAGAAATTTAATACAGACTCAAAATATCATCTAATATACATTCCAAGTTCCAAAAATGTGTTACAGTTTTTTTAGATCCAAGGTCCCATCAAGATTCATCCATTGCACTTTGGTGTCATATATTTTTTCATATAAACCAAAACAGGCTTCAACTTTTTTCTTTGTTTTGTACAAAATCTAGGTCTAATTATTTTATAGAATGTCCCACAATTTGGATTTGTCAGATTATTTCCTCATGATTAGATTTAAGTTAAACATTTTAGGCAAAAATATTATATAGGTGACATTGTGTCCTTCCTATCCCATTACAAATGGAGGTACGTAATTCCGGTTTATTCCATTACTAATGACTTTGAGTTTGATCATTTGATTAAAGTGATGCCCACCAGATTTCTCCATTGACAGTTACATTTTCTCTTTGTAATTATTAAACAGATTCATTTGTGGGTCATATTTCAAAACCGATGAATATCCTCTTTCCAAACAACTTTTTATCTGTTGGTTTTAATGTCCAATTAATGATCATTTCCTGAATCATTAGTACATTGAGGGTAGTAAAACTGTATTCTTTCACATTTGGAGAACAAAAATCTGAATGTTTTCTTTAGAAGCTCCAATAACAAAAATGTACTGATCTTTCTAAAAAGAATGCGAAATTAGCACCCAAGGTTTAAAGCCAGGGCTGAGAGCTGGGTAGAAAGGCAAAGAAAAAGCTGTAGACTAAGTAACATATGAAGGAAGAGTCTTTTTCTAAGAGCTGTCAGTGCATTCAGGCAAGAATAAGAGCCATTTCCTGCTAAACTAAAGTTGTGCTCATGAACAGTTACAAGTCACTTGGGTGAATACAAAAGAATAAGACTAGAACAGGAATTAGCAAACTATGGTCCATGGGCCAAGTCTGGCCCAGAGCCTGCTTTTGTAAATAAAGTTTTATTGGAATAAAGCCATGTTCATTCATTTATATTGTCTATGGCTGCTTTTGTGCTACAGTACCATATTCAAACAGTTGTAGCAGAGACTGAGTGACCTGCAAAGCCTGAAAGATTTACTATCTGGTCCTTTACAGAAAAGGTTTGCCAGCTTCTGGTATACAGTGTGTGTTTGGTAAGATGTGATTTTTATTCCAGCTTTATAAGGAGTGGCTCCAAGCAAGTGAAGAATAACACACTCAAATAAGTATGATGAAGCCCTTTACATGAGAAACAATAAAGCCTGTTGCTTAGCACTGGCTCGGGAACCAGCCTGCCTGGGTTCAAATCCTGGATCTATCACTTAGCTGTGTGACCTTAAGCAAGATTTTATACTTCTCTATACCTCACATTCTTGTCTGTGTAAGGAGGCTTATAGTCATACCCATCTCACAGGAGTATTGTGAAGTTTAAGTTAATGCATACAAAGCTCCTGGACTACCATCTGGTACATAGTAAGAGTCATTAACAGCCAGGATTAGGTTAAGCAACTCTGATTAATTTTTTATTTCCTAAATCACTTAAGACAATAAAATTGAGAAATATTTATTGAATTAGTGTCCTTATAATCGAGATAAAGTGGAACCCACTGATGATGACCCAGATGTGAGAGGAAACTGACACATTTTGAAGGCCACAGGCAGAAACCTGTCTGGTTTTGGATAGGTAAAAGGACAAGCGTGAAATGTTACCTAATCTCTGATGTGAAAGAAAAATGAAGAATTCCATAATTGTGCATTTATTCATATAGGTTAAAGTAATGTGCAGCTCTAGTATTTGGTAATTTTTTATTCTTTCACGAGGAATTATCATTTGGTAATTTAAATAGTATCTAATACGTTTGGTTGAAATCACTGGATGACTCTAGATTTCTGTTTGTAAAACTACAGATCTATGAAATTTAAATATAACTGTAGAAATTAAAATCTTCATCATTTGTAGACATTACTAGCTTTAATGTGTTAAAAAACTTACATGATTTATTATAATAGACATTAATCCTTTGTTGCTTTTAGCTTCACTCATTCATTCAATGAAAACTGAGCACCCAAAATATGCTACTCTCTGCACATTATAGGATTCTGTTAGCTGATATATTTATGTGCTGTGGATGTTTTCATTTGAATTTGTATGAATATAAAATGTTTTTTAAAGTGCTAAAAGCACTTTATTTGCATATTGCATCAGTTAATTTCAAAACTGCTCTCTAATGTAGGGAGAGAATACTTGGCTTTTACTTCCATTTAAAAATAAAAGAAATGAAAAAATAGCACCTTGTTTTTCTTTCTAGTTCTCAAATCATGCTCACACCTATTAATGCATGTCATCTGCTGTCTAGTAGATAAAGAAGCCAAGGCTCTGAAGATTAAGGGATTTACTGGTGGTCCTGAAATTGTTTAGTGAGCCCTGGAACCCAGAGTGGGTTGGGTCCCCACCATTGTCTATTTTTTTAAATTAAGTCCATGTTGAAGAAACTTTCATAACTTGCTTCTCTTTTAGAACCTCATGTTGTAGGACCTATTGCTTCTGAAGTCTATCACTCTAGTCCACATGTGAATCAGTTTCAGATTTGGGAATGAATTCAGATCTGTTTATCCTCAAACCATTTACTTTTCACAGCTTTATAAACATGTTTTAAAACAAAAGGATCCTTTTTTTCCATTTCTGAGTCTAAACAGCTAACACTGTATATCTAGACTGTAGGCACAATTAAATTAACTTTATTAGTTTCTAGAAAGTTTTAATCATACAGAAAATTTATATGTATTCAGAAAAAACACATATGTCAGAGAAACTTTTATACTGAAAGAGTTGTTAAAAACAACATTTTGAACTGAGGGACAAAGGACCTCTTTGTGCGTATACTAAAGAGTGGAGCTGCCGCCTACTTAATATTTTCCTGTTCATTGTTTTCCTGAGTAATATGAATTTGGAGTTCACTCTCTGCCTGGAAACTCTTCAGTGAATCCTGAAATATAAAATGCTGGCCATATTGAATGCAGTTAATATAGTTCTGGGCAGCTGAACATTTAAGTTGGCACATTTGACTGGAAAGGAGATAGTTGTTTCCCCATCTGATGTTTCCTCAACCCCCTTACTGCCTACAAATGCTGGTTCTACAGGAAATTGAGGTTCTGAGGGATGCTGGAGTAAGCCATTTGTTATGAGCATTTTCAATAAAGTGGCTCATAGATGAGTAGAATAAAACCCTTGAGGACAAGAATTTCCCTTTTTCTTGTTGCTCTTTGATGTCCCTACTTTATGTAAAACAACAGGCATCCCAATAGCACAATGGAATTCTATGTATGATGCAATCCATCCAGGAACATAGGAATTTCTTGCATCAGCTGAAGAGTTGGTCTACCTACTTTCCATATTTGGAGACACAGGGGGACATGCCAACTCTTTAGCGGACCTAAAATTTCCATTTGGGTTAGAGCCCAGTTCTTCCATCCTGTGCAATAATTGTAATGAAGCTCAGAAGACTAATCTGAAATAGGCAATTAAGAAACTTCTCTATTTTTCTGTACATGCATACATGTGACAAAGAAAAGGGGAGGACTACAGATGATCCTTAAACAATGTGGGGTTAGGGCCACTGACCCCTGCACTGTCAAAAATAGAGTATAATTTTGACTTCCTAAAAACTAAACTATTAATAGCCTACTGTTGACCAGAAGCGTTACTGATAACAGAAACAGTTGATTAGCCCATATGCTGTATGTTATATATATATAACTGATAACAGAAACAGTCAATTAGCCCATATGCTGTATGTTATATATATATATATATATATTACATACTGTATTCTGACACAGGTAAGCTAGAGAAATAAAAATGTTATTAAGAAAGTCATAAGGAAGAGAAAATACATTTATAGTACTGTGCTGTATTTTTCGATATCTTAAGTTTACATTGTCCATTTACAAGATGAATTGTCTGTCTGAAATGGCGGGGAACTGCAGCTGTAGGCCTCAATCTATGGCACGTATCAAGCAATTCAACTTTTTCTTATAATGTCATGACTTCTCCTTGCTGCTTGGGAGCATTTCCAAGCATCACTAGTGGCACTTCCTATGGGTCTCATGGTGTTATTCAACGTTTACGGTATTGCACTAAACATAATGAAGAATACTGGAGAACCATGCGAAATCACTTTTTACCATGATAACAAAATACACTGGAGAGGTGAACTGCTCACGCAGAGGTGATTAGCATCACGTGATGTTTTAAGCAGACGCAATACTTGAGTTCACTGCTACAGGAGGTAGCTATGAAATTATTATAGTCGTATAGTATGTACTATAGTTCATTTTATGCAGTTAGGATTTAATACTGAATCTCTACATTTGTTTATATTTCTCTCAACTGCAAATAGTGCCATGTATGGTCTGTAAGTGTTTGTATGCGTAAGTTTTAGTTTTAACTTTCCATAATAGATTTGGGTATACTTTATGGTGGTAGATGATAAAATGGATTGGTATCTACATACATTTTATGCATTCATGACATATCTTTTTCTTAATTTTTTTGATATTTCTAGACTACCTCGAGGGAGGCAGTTCACTGCAGAGTCAAGGGCAAGTACCATTGAAAGACACATGGTGAGCCTAGTGGCAGCACCTGGGGATGGGTACATCAGCCCCGAGGAGAGGACACGGGTGGGAATCCATGGCATTAACTACAAGGCCCTACATGATGTGACCTCCTCATATCTCTGACCTTATCCCCTCTCTAGCCACACTGACCTCCTTACTAGTTCCTGAAACTGCAAGGCTGCTCCCATCTCAGGGCCTTTGTTCTTCCTTTTTCCTCTGTCTGGAACATTCAGAAGGTGACCGGTTGTCCTGGTTTGCCTGGGCTGGGTCTGCCCTGGTTTTAGCACTGGAAGTCTTGCACCCAGGGAAACCTCTTAGCTCCAGACAAGCCAGGATGGTTGGTCACCTAAATCTTTTCCAGATATCCACATTTCACTTCCTCATTTCTTCCATGTCTTTGCATACATGTTATCTTCTCTGACCCATTCTTTTTTAAATTGTACTTTTTACCCTCAAATGCATACTCCTTTCCTTTCCCTGCTTTTATTTTTCTCTGTAGCACTTAATACCTTCTAATATAGTAAATCACATATTTGTTTTCTTTAGTTTAGGAGTATAAACTCCATAATGATGGTTCCTGGCACATAGTAAGCACTTGGTAAATATGTGCTGAATGATTGAAATAAATAAGTCTATCCAATATTGTGATAGAAAATATATAGTTCCTGGTTGTAAGAAATGTATGCTGTCTTTTAATGATTAGTTAAAAATGTTTCAGATAATAATCATTTATCACTGTTAATTATTTAGCATTTATGCTGGTAAAAGTTCAAATCGATCACAGAACCATTTCTTCGGTAAGTGAATAGAGAAAGGATTTAAAATTAAATCATTCTACTTGGGGGCTGATGGTAATGGCATGCTATTTTTAAATTATGTAAAATAATTTAACACATTACTTATTTAGAATTTGCAATCTGAAAAAAATAGGCTGCAAAAAATGGGACAATCTAGTTGACTGACAGCATTGCCCACTGTGAAATTAATACATGGCAGCAACCATGTCCTAAACACATCTTTGTAAGCAAATGTTTAAACAGGAACACAGGACAGCTGAGACTGAAATTGCAACAGCTATAAAGTCAAAGCATTAGATTGTGCTTTATCTTCAGTGATCCATATTTTCTTCAATAAGAAGTGCAGAGAAAGAGAAATAGGTATCATTTGGAGAGATAAATATTTACTTACACTTGAAAGAAAAGTTTTTAGAAAATATAATAGATATTCAAACACGCAGTTTCATTTCCATAAAATGTAATAGATGCTTTGACTCCTATTCCTAAGAACTTAGCCCAAAATACTGTTCCCTCAGCTCCACAAAGAGTGAAATGTGATAAGAAATAGGAAGTGGTCTCTCACAGTACCTTAAATGAACTTTTTTGCTTTGGGTTTTAGCAGAGAATTAATATGCCTCCAAAATCCTTTATCAGCCAAACTTTAATATGGACCAATAATTATTCTCAAGCTGTGGAGAATTTTTAAAACCAAAAATGTAGAAAATTTTCCTTCAATTTTATTTCTGAAATATTTCATCCTAAGAAAATGTAATAAATGAAACCCAAGTGAACATACTGCATGGTGATAGAAATTATGCGTTAGCTTCCCATGATTTATATATAGATTCACACACAAAACAGTTCCATTAAAAATAGATCCTGTATCTTTGTTCTGTTTACAGAACTGTAGAGAAAGCGAATTAATCTAAGTACTTTACCTGAAAAAGCCTAGGGTTGTAACACATGGCTTGAAGGCTCAGTTTCTCAATCAGTCTTTTGTTTCCTAATATCTAAAAGGCAGTGGTTTAAATGGGTTTTTTTTTTCTTTTCTTTTCTTTTCTTTTCTTTTCTTTTCTTTCTTTCTTTCTTTCTTTCTTTTTTTTTTTTTTTTTTTTTGAGACAGGGTCTCACTTTGTTGCCTAGGCTAGAGTGCAGTGGTGCAATCACAGCTCACTGCAACCTTAAACTCTGGGTTCAAGTGACCTTTCTGCCTCAGTCTCCCGAGTACCTGGGACTATAGGTATGTGCCTCTATGCTCAGCTAATTTTTGTATTTTTTGTAGAGACAGGATCTCACTATGTTGCTCAGTCTGGTTTCTAACTCTTGGCCTAAATCTGTTCTTCTTCTTCTTCCTCCCGAAGTGCTGGAATTACAAGCGTGAGCCACTGTGTCAGTTCAAATGTTTATTGTATCTCTGTTGGAATTCTACTAAACACTAAAGTTATTTTACTTTATGCTCCATTAATTAGCTTTTATTCTCTTTAAAGTTATAAATTAAACTCCCACATGGAGTCAAGGAATATATGAGATTTTTTAAAAAATTAAATGAAATTGGTTAAGACCATTGTTAGGGGCTGAACCTGTCCTTCCTGCCTCTCTCCTCAAATTACTGTTTTGAAGCCCTAAACTCAAGTACCTCAGACTGTGACTGTATTTGGAGACGGGGCCTTTAAAGAGGTGGTTAAGTTAAAATGAGGTCATTAGGGAGGGCTCTAATCAGAGCGGTGTACTTACAAAAACAGGAAATTTGGACATGCAGAGAGACACCAGGGATTTGTGGGTACAGGGGGGACACTGTGCGAGGACACGCGGAGAGGGCAGCCCTCCACAAGCCCAGGAGAGAAGCCTCAGGAGAAACCAACCCCACCAACGCCTGGATCTCAGACTTCTAGCCTGCACCACTGTGAGAAAATAAATTTTTTTTTGTTTAAGCCACTGGTCTGTGGTAGCCATGCATTACTTAGTGATGGGAATATGTTCTGAGAAACACGTAGTTGGGCGATTTTGTTGTGCAAACATCATACAGTATACTTGCACAAACCTAGACCGTAGAGTCTACTATACACCTAGTGGCCGGATCATCCTTATGTGGTGCATGACTGTATTTTGTTAGGCAGCCTTAGCTAACTTATACAGTATACTCTAAAAATATGGCCGTTGTTAATGCTAATTGTAAGAGCTAAGCCATTTTATTTTTAGTCCCTGATCAAAATGCAGTTTAAGTGTTTTGTTAGTTTGTTCTGTGGACGGGGGACGGGTGAACTTGGCCTGCTTAGCACCCCAGCAAGCATTTCCCGTTCTCTTCCTCCTTACCCGGTCTCTCCCTCCGCATCTTGCTCTTTGCTTCACTTTAGCTCTTTCCCTTCCAGGGCTTTTGAAATGATACACATGCTGCAACCAGATGTCTTTAAATGTATGAAAGTGGAAAAAATGTCAAGTTTTAATTTAAATGTGAAAAATAGTGAGAAACCCAAAGATGAGGAGAAATGGATCGTACCAGACCTCCTGAAAAAAATTAGGATATCATCCTTCCTTGCCTTATAAACAAATGTCTCAATAGTAGAGCAGGTTTCTAATTAAATTACTTTTAAAAATCATTTAATGATTTTACATTTCACTATCATTGTAAGTCTCTGTCTTTCTTCTCTTTGAAGAAAAACATTTTCTCTCAGTTCCCTCCTTTTTCTATATCCCTTATTTTTTTTATATCCCTTATTTTGGCTCTGAAATCTACCCACATTCCTATTTTCCCCCCATTAGATGTCCCAACTTGGCAAATAGTAGGCACTCAATAAATGCTTGATTGATAATTATATAAATACCAAAGTGGACACTGACATTTTCCACCTATCACTGTCCCCAGCTTGGCTCTGGTCTGAGTGAGCCTCCTCTCTCCTGGACCATGGCGGACCCTCCTAACCGGGCTCCCTGCTCCCCTTGTTCCTGGCAGTCTATTCTCAACACAGCAGCCAGTGGTTCTTGTAAAATATAAGGCAAATGTGTTGACACCCTACTGAAAGTCCCACCACGATTCTCTATGTCACTCAAGAACGTACCAAGATCTTACAACAGCCTATGAGGCTCTATGTAATCTGCCCTCCCCTCAGTCTCACTCACTCTACCCTACCCCGGCCCTGGCTCTTCTCCAACGCCTCGAATTATGATTTTGGAGTGTTTGTACTCGTTTTCCTTTTGCATGGAATATCCTTGCTATAGGCTGAATTGTGTTCCCTCAAATTCATTAAGTGGAAGTCCTAACCCCAGTACCCCAGAATAGGACTATTTAGAGATAGGGCCTTTAAGGAGTAATTAAGTTAAAATAAGGTTGTTAGAATTGGCCTCCAAGATGCTTGTGTCCTTATAAAAACAGGAAATTTGGACACAGACACTCACAGAGGAAAGACCATGTGAAGAAACAGGGGGAAGAGGGTCACCTGCAAGCCAAGGAGAGAGGCCTCAGAAAATATCAACTCTGCTGACACCTTGATCTCAGACTTCTAGACCCCAGAACTGTGAGAAAATAAATTTCTGTCATTTATGCCGCACGGTCTGTGGTACTTTGTTGTGGCAGCCCTAGAAAACTAATAATACGACCCACAAAGCTCACTCCCTCACCTCCTGCAAGTATTTTTGAAAATGTGACTTTCTCAAGAAGACTACCTTTATTACCCTACTTAAAATTCAACCTCCCTTAACCCCCTTCAACATCCCAACCTCTAGTCCCAATTCCCCTTACTCTGCTCTACTTTTTCCTTTTTTTTCCCCAATAGCCTTTATCACCTTCTAATACACTCTAAAATTACTTATTTATTGTGTGTATTTTTTATTATTTATCTCTCCCTGCTGGAATTTCAGCTCCACAAGACTAGGGATCTTTGTCTTTCATTGTTCCCAGATGTATTCTCTGTGTTAAACACCTGAAATACTGTTTGGCTCATAGTAGCTGTCCAATAAATATCCAATGACTATTGAATGAGTGAATGAAACAGGATACTTACTTTTGTGTACAACCAAAAGTAATTTTCTTTGAGAAACACAATATATTTTCTCAAATTAACTTAGTCTGTTTTGTTTCAAAATACATCTCTTCTCATATAAAAATTTCTGTACTGTTTAACCCAGAAAATGGGAAAAAATTCAAAAGCCTATTTTAGCATTTATTGAGCACTTACAAAATATCACTTTATATGGATTGTCTTATTTAATTTTCACAAAAATCCTATAA
This sequence comes from Varecia variegata, assembly GCA_028533085.1. Lineage (NCBI taxonomy): Eukaryota > Metazoa > Chordata > Mammalia > Primates > Lemuridae > Varecia > Varecia variegata. Next base: position 43,279,901 of record CM052439.1, on the reverse strand, counting down.
GATATATCCTATAAAAAGGACTCCCATTTTACAGATTAGAAAATAGAATGATAAAGAGGCTAAATAACTTTTTCAAAGTTCTTGTTCTACGAATCATGGAACATAATTTGAATCCAGGTGATCTGACCCCAAAGTCTGTGCTCAGAACCACTATATTATACTGCCTGGTAGAGGGATATCATTGATTTCCAAGTCCATATGTTATAACCCTTTGTGCTGTTGACCTCCAATTCCAACTCTTCAGATTCCCAAAGTTGTAGGAGGAATTACAAGTGTATATGAATATATATTCATAGATAGTTTATGTAAACAAATAATAAACTATAGATGGTGATTTGAATGGGAATATAGTTAGGAGTCTTATTTTATTTTTATTTTTTTGCTATGTTTTAGCATCTTTATTCAATAAATGTCTTACTTTAAAAATTTCTTTTATTTGGTATCAAATTTCCCCCTTAAGTTGCTTTCTAACTCCAAATTACTTTTTTTTCCCTCCAGAAACACAGTTAGCCATGCCTAATAGCAACATCATATTCTTTGATTTCTCTGTTTTATATTTTGGAGTGCAATTTTTGCTAAAAAACAAACAGAAACTTTCTTAACTATCAGGAAAGAATATTCAGGCCACGCACAGTGGCACATGCCTGTGATCCCAGTGCTCTGGGAGGCTGAGAAGGGAGGATAGCTTGGGGCCAGGAGTTTGGGGCCATCCTGGGCAGACCTTCATCTCTACAAAAAAGTTTTTTTTAAAAAAACTAGCCAGGTTTGCACTTATAGTCCCAGCTACTCGGGAGGTTGAGATAGGAGGATCACTGAGCCCAGGAGTTCGAGGTTGCAGTGAGCTGGTATTGTGCCTACTGCACTCCAGCCTGGGGAACAGAAGTGAGATCATGTCTCTAAAAAAAAAGAAAAGAAAAGAAAAAAAAATTCATGTGAGTAAATTTTAGGTTTATAGTATTCAACAAGGAAGGTAAAAAATCTCAGTAATTTAATCTGTTAAAGTCACAGGCAATTAAATATATTATCTTGAAACGATGACCCATAGGTAACTTTGATCTTTAGATTTGCAGGATTAAGATGATTTATTTCCTCTTCTGCACCAGACTGCAATCCAGGTGTCAGCAGTACCAGGTGACTAGTGGAATTTTGAATTATGGTTGCTTGACTCCACTCAACAGGCGTACTTGAGGTGTGGATAATTGACCAAAAGGAAGATGTTATGGACTGAATCTTTGTAGTCTCCAAAATTTATATGTTGAAATCTAACCCCCAAGATGATGGCATTTTGAGGTGGGGCCTTTTGGGAGGTAGTTAGATCATGAGGGCTACCCTCACAAATGCCATTAGTGCCCTGATAAGAAGAGACCAGAGAGCTAGCTCTCTTCCCGCCCTCCACTATGTAAAGATACAAGAAGTCGGCAATCTGCAACCTGGAAGAGGGTCCTCACCAGAACCTAGCCATACTGGCACCCTGATCTCAGACTTCCCAGCCTTCAGAACTTCAAGAAATAATACATTTCTGCTGTTTATAAATGACCCAGTTTGCGGTACTTATAACAACCCAAAGTGACTAAGACAGAAGACTAGCTTAGAATTTCATCAGATCTTTATAAAAATTAGCTCTTTATTTAAATACCAAAGTTTGCCTTACATATACAGTTATGGACCAGGGCCCCTCAGCATCTTGGACTCCATCCTAACAGGGCCATCAGTGGTGTCCAGCAACCATTCCATGAGTCCGTTGCCAATGGCTCCCTCACTCATTCCCCACATTTGTTTGCAAATCTTCACTAGTCTTGTTAAGCCCCCTGAAGTGTACCACCTCCCTCTTTATCTCAGAAGACAAATTTGCTTCTATTTTATAGAGAAAACAGGGAATTTTCAGGAAGAAAAGAATCCCTCAATTTCCTAGCCTTCTCTATCAAGTTTGTCTGTGATCTTACCTATCTCTATTCTTTCTATATTTTCCTGCCAACTCCAGCATTGCCCCTCATCCATCTCTCCCGTATATCCTACATTTCCATTTTCTTTATATCCTATTTGTTCCTCAATCCCTGATCTCCTACTTGATAAATCAGATAGACATTTCAGCTCTCATCTTACACACCTCCTACTTCATGGACCATTCTCAGGCCTCCTTAGTTGTCTCCATCTTCTTTTCCTGCCTTCAATATACTGTGTCTTGAGGCTTCTCATCTTTCTCATGTTCCCAGAGAGAATCTTGTCCATTCTATGACTTTAAACACAAAATCTGTTATATGCTGAAGATTTCCAGATTAATATCTCTCAGAGCCCAAACCCCTCCTCTGCACTCAGCACTTGTATATTCCATTGTCAATTTGCCATTCTCTTGAATGTCTCACTGAACATGTTCAAAATACAGTTTCTTTTAATCCGCTTGTTTCCTAGCTCTGCAGCTCAGGACAGGGCACATGTTCAGCTGTTTAAGCCAGAGACCTGGAAGTTGTGCTTAATTCCTTCCTCTCCCTAACTGTCTACACCCAAAAACATCTAGTCTAATAGCAAGTCCTGTGATAATACCTCCCAAATGTATCTCAAACCAATCCACTCTCCCGCCTCACTTTAATCTCCTAGTTCAGATGAGAGGCTCCCTGCTTCTATTCTTGCTCCTCATGAGCTCTTGACTCTATAGCCCCCTTTCCATCTCCCATATCATGTTTCGGTCCTCATCACTTTCCCCTTGGACCACTGCCATAGCTTCTTGTCTTCTTTCATTCTAATCCCTTTAACCTATTGCTGGCAGTTGGATCTTTTTAGTGTGTGAGATACAGAATCTTTAGCACTGCATACAAGGTCCTCTATGATCTGGTGTCTCTTGGATTCCACACTCATTTCCCTGCCTTGCTCCCTATCGAGAGTCACACAACACTATACACCTTCTCTGCTTCTATGCTTTTGCTGCCTAGTTTCATAATCTCAACTCATTATTTATCTGCCTTACTCCTATTTGCCCTTGGAGAGACTCAGTTAAAGTTCTATCTCTTCTGGAAAATCTCCCTGATTTCTCACAATTCAAGAATTTGACCCTTGAGTTTCCTGTCTAACTTCTGTCATGGCATTTATCACAGAATATGCTATCTCTTCCACTAGACAGAGTGATTTGAGAGCAGAGACTCAGATTGTATATGACTAGCACATGGTCGGTGCTCACTAAATGTTTATTGAATAAATTAATAGATGAATAATATAGTTTTCAATAAAATGGGAGAAGTACAGATATTGGGCACAAAATAAAAAGACAACATAAAACATAACTCTGGAGAAGATTGTGAGATGAAAGATTGAACAAAGGAAGAATGTTCACTTTTCTCTTTATGTGCTTATTTAAAAAATACAACTGGCTGTTGTGTGGGAATTATGAGAGCATGGTATGAGAGTTAACAGAACTAGGCTCATTATACACCTAACTAATTGAATAACCCCAGACAAATCACTTAAGTGACCTGGCCTCAATTTCCCCACATGGAAAATCAGGGGATTGGCTAAACTAAATGTTCTCTTAAGATCTTCTCCACATTTAAAATTCTACTATTTTATAAATGGAACAAATTAACAATTTTATAATAGAACTCTGAGTTCCCTTTTTCTGTTTTAAGATTTAATTTTTATGTACTTTTCAGATATTAAAAAACCATTCAACAATTTCCTGGAACTAGTTTAATACCTCGAGGTGGTATCACAGCAGAACCCCTAAAGTTCTTGCCTGCAGGATATCAGAGAACAAAGCATTCATTTGCTCTCTTGGCACAGTTGACTTTTTAGCCAAAAAAGTCTAAATAACAACATCATTCTTTTGAGCTGTGTTCTCTAAACCAGTGTTTCAGGAGATAGAAATAGAGGTCATTAGAGGTCAAGTTAGTTTGGAAGATTGCTGCATCCCCAAGCCCTTATTGGAGATGCACGATCTATTCTGGCCTCCTGAAAGCTCAGGGAAATCCTGCAGTATAGAAATGTGTTTAGTTCAGCATTTCCCTAACCAAGGTGAGCATGGAACACTTTTTTTCATGGCACACATATTCACATCCTGTGGCAATTGTTTTTTTGGCACCAATGTGAGAAACTGATTTAGAACAGCCTTTCTACTACTGATCCCTTTCGTTTTTTGTTTCCTAAAGTTCCTTGTCCTGTAAGCAGCTTGACTCAAACTAAGACTGTTTCATGGCTTGGTCAATGCCCTTGACTGACGATTCCTTTCCAATCTGATCATTATCTCCACTCAATCTATTTTTCTGTCTTAGACTGCCTTAACGTCAAAGTTAATTTGCATGGAATTTCTTAAAGGTACCTACACATCACCTTAGAGGACTTCCATTTCACTTTCTTGCTACTGATTAAAGTGGCTATAACCTTTTCTTTATAACACTTTAAAACACATTTGTATAGGTATATAGTTATAGAAAATTTCCAGCTGATCTAGTGGGTACTTATGCTTTTGTAAAAAATACATTATCTTAGAAATTGCTTGAATTTTTGTCCTATCACACTTGAACCATACCATATTGGTAGTTAAAGCACTTAAAGCACAGAAGAATATATTCATTCCATATTTCTTTGCACATAATAGATGCTATTCTGAGAAGCCAGTTGAAGTCTGAGAATGGTATATCATCCTGTAGTCAGCAGGGCAAACCGAAAATCTGTACAATGTTCCTCTTATGTTTTATTATTCAAACAACAGCTTCTTGCCTCTTTTCTACACAGATCTACTAATGCTTCATCAACTCAAGATCAGAGTTGAGGCCCCAAGCTGAAAAATTACAAAGCTTCAATTACTTGTCCTACTTTATAGAGATTTATTTTTAAAGCAGGCAAAGAACAGTTTTTTGATGGTCTGTGCTGCCGGACCTCTCATGCTCGGCATGACTGCAGACAGCTGCAACCAAAGTTAGCAAGAGGCTAGCGGGCTTTGACCTGACTGTGGTACTCCATCAATAATCTGAAGCACACGCTGGGGCTATAGCCAAAGGAGTTGACAGCTGTCTTCTTAGGAGCATTTCACAACAGTTTCAGTGAGCCTGATTATAACTTATTTTAAAAATCCTCTGGTTTTGAATTTTGGAAGACCGAGTAGTTGAATGGGGCTAATCTGAATAATGTCATAATAGTTCCATTTAGGACTCAAGTGAAACAGTATGTTTGATGGAGCTGTGAAATAAATATTTGGTAGAGAAAAAGCAAGGTATCATTATTCTTGGCATTGTTTTTAAATGACAGACTCAGCTCTAAAAAGGAAATTATGGTTATAGGACACGTGAGTAAAGTAGACTGACCCAAGTGTTAAAAAAAACTAGAGCCATAAGTATTTTAAAAAATACCTATAGTTAGGTCATTTTATAGGTAGGATAATTAAAATAAATAGAATATTGGCCTAAGAATAGATAGATTAGTGAAATATAATAAACAACCCAGAAATTAACTGTAAGAATTTAAAATCAGATAAAGGCAGTAGCACAAATCAAAAGGGTTGAGAAAGTTATTGAATAAATAGTGTTGTGGTAACTGGATAAACACAAAAATAATTATCCCCATCTAGTTTTTCTAGTAGGGATGGGTATATTAAACTAGGGGGCGTTTAGAGCTAAATAAATAAATAAATACTATAACATTCATTAATAGCAAATTGCTTATGTAAATTGTGGCACATTTATGAGATGAAGGTGTAAAGTGTCATTAAAAATTATAGTTACAAAGATTATTTGGCAACAAAAAATGTATGAGATAGTATTAAGTTAAAAGGGTAGACTATAGCAAAATTCATGCATCTATATTATGTAAGATTAAATTCAAATATGTGTGAAGAAAGCCCTAAGTAACAGTGGCTTAAAGTAGATAGAAGCTGTTAAATGAAAGTCCATTGAGCAGTCCAGGGCTGGGGTGGTGATAGTGCACAGACATTAATCTTGTTGTTCCACTGTGCCTCAAAGCTGAGGACTCAACCTCAAAACTGAAGACGGAAGCAGTGAGATGAAGAAAAAAATGACAAAGGGTCCAGGCATTGTCTCTGAAGGATAAGTCCCAGAAGTAGCCACATGACCCTTCTGCTTAGATCTCTGCGGCCTGAATTCAGTCAAATGGCCACTCCTAGCTGCAAGGAAAGCTGGGAAAGGTAGTCTCTAATGTGGATGGCCATGTGTGCAGGCAAAAGTTAGGTGCTTCCTTACCAAAGAAGAGGGGGGAAGGGATCTGGCAAATCTCTGAGGTGCTATACACCTTGTTAGGAGAGCTGAATGTTAAATTATTCTGTAATACTACCCAAAGTTTTGAATAGTAATGGATACTATCCGATAATGTTTGCTGGTATTTTCAGTGTTTGAATATTCATTATAGGGCATGGATCTTTGTAAATACTGTCACAGAAAAAAAACAGAGAAAAAAATATGTGAATACTCCTATATAAAATCAGAAAAAGATCCAAAATCTGAATTATCAAAAACAGTATTGATTTCAACAGCAAAATCAAAATCAGGGCAGATGGACAAAATATTTTCATCATTAAACAAATGAACTTGTATAAAGCCACATGTATCCAATGCCCAACTTGAGGCTTTAGTACACTGTTAATAATTTGACTGACATCAATGCAAAAATGCAAGAAAGTTTTTTATGTTGAACAGGGCAATTAAAACTAGGTATGTTTTAAAGTGTTACTTTAAAAATGATAATTCTAAATATTAAATATTTATGGCATTCTTTTCTAATTTTTAAAATTATTTTTATTTGACATTGTTTCATGTTTTTCTTGCTTTCTTTTAGTATTATTTAAAAATTATCGGCCGGGCGAGGTGGCTCATGCCTGTAATCCTAGCATTCTGGGAGGCTGAGGCGGGAGGATTGCTCGAGGTCAGGAGTTTGAGACCAGCCTGAGCAAGAGGGAGACCTCGTCTCTACTAAAAATAGAAAGAAATTAGCTGGACAACTAAAAATATATAGAAAAAAAATTAGCCGGGCATGGTGGCACATGCCTGTAGTCCCAGCTACTTGGGAGGCTGAGGCAGGAGGATCTCTTGAACCCAGGAGTTTGAGGTTGCTGTGAGCCAAGCCGACACCACGGCACTCTATCTAGCCCGGGCAAGAGTGAAACTCTGTCTCAAAAAAAAATTTAAAAAAAATAAAAATAAATAAAAATTATCAGATAGCACAAAAAAGTGATGACTATAATCAACAATAAGTTAGAGTATACTTTAAAATAACTAAAAGACTGGAATTAGAATGTTCTTAATACAAAGAAATGATAAATGCCTGAGGTGATGGATACCCCAAATATCCTGATTTTATTAATTCACATTGTATGCCCATATCAAATGTACATCACATGTACCCTATAAAGATATACACCTATTATGTACCAGTAATAATTTTTTAAAAGTTATCATAGATTTTTACATGTTATTGAAATAACATATAACAATATATTATAGTCATAATAATAAACCATAATTTCTTGGTATATCATTTTTATAGAAAAATCTCTGAAAATTTTACTAATCCTATCACAAAAAGATCCACTGCTTGTTATTATAACTTATTACTTAACAACATATGAAGTGTTATGAAAAACATAGATTACTTATGATTTTAGAAATTCCTGAGAGTTTTCAGAAATTCTGATATCTTGCTTCTGAATCCTGAAGATTCATATCTATTGAGAATTTAGCAGGTTATGGCAAGAATCACAGAAACAATGACAGAGCAAAATAAACTACCACCAGGGTGGAGGGGGAGCAACTTCTGCTAAGTGGTGCAGTGAATCTTGCCTTATGCTGGGAGCTGCCAACAGTGTTCTAGTTCTCATGACTCTTTCCTGTGTCCTTGAGGCCCATCTGTAATGCAGTTTTTATTCCTTCCATTAGAATCCTATTCTCTTTATCGCCACGTTGCCATTCTGTAAATTATTGCAGGTGATCTGAGTGTGTCAAAGGACCCTAAGATACATAGAAATTTAGAATGAAAGGATCAGGGTGTGACTGAAGAGCATTAGCATTTATTTTCAAGCAGGTATAATCAATGAATAAGAAGTGATCTTTATTTTCCCTCCTGATTAAATAGCTTTACTTACTTTAAAATACAGTATAATTCTAGGCTGTACTATGTCAGAAGCCTGCACTACCTCAGAAGCCTGTGTCTGGCCCCAGACTAATGTCAGAATTGTAAAACAGGCTAGTGAATCATGCTGATTGTCCAAGTGGCACTTTAAAATACGGACTATGCTATGTATTAGTAAATACAAAATTATTTCTTTAGTCTGTAGTAGTTATCAGAAAGATTGCCAAAATTTCCAAAATAGAACTAACTTGAAAATTGTGCAGATGTGTGGAATTCAGGAAGTGTTAACAACTCACCAAGCATGTTTCCTCTATTATAACTCACTCAATTGTGTTACTAATTGTATCATCACTTATCTCTCTATAATGTGAATCTAGTTATTTCTTTACTCATTTTTTGTGTCCCTTGCTTTTTTGAGTTAAAGCCAAAAGAAATTTGGCTTGTATCATAGACCAAAGTGCTCCCAAATGATGTATAGATCCATTTTCACATCTATTTATAACTAATTTGTGTGGTCAGCCAGTTAGCTCAGTTGGTTATTTATAACTAATTTTTCTCCTTTTATTGAAAGGATAATGTAACTTTATTTTTAAATTACCTGTATATTCACTATCTCAACATGACTAGTTTCCATTTGGAATATTAGACCTTATATGTCCATATAATTTATACATTATTTTAATCTCAAATAACTTTATAATATTTTGGTAATTCATTTTAATCAAATAGGAATACTATTCTGTATTGCTAGGCTATTTGTTACTGGGATACAAACTACCACCTAAATTATATACAAGATGTCAGCAAACTTTTTCTATAAAGGGTAAGATAGCAAATATTTTAGGTTTTGTGCATCACACACTTTCTGTCAAACTATTCAACTCTGCCTTTGTCACATGAAGACAGTCATAGGCAATATATAAATGAATGTGTGGCTGCTTTCCAATAAAACATCATGTATGGATGCTGGAATTCAAGTTTCACGTAAGTTTTAAGTCATAAAATTATTCCTTTCTTGAATTTTTTCAACCATTTAAAAAATGTAAAAACTATATTCATGGGCCATAAAAAACAGATGATAGGTTGGATTTGATCTGTGGGCCATAGTTTGCCAACCTATATACTGTGCTAGATTCCTACATATTATAAATATTTTCAACATGATGCTTTTAACCACTTTTACTGGTAAAGAATGGACATTATAGTGTCAGTAGTAACCAGAAATCCAGTTTCACAGGTAAACTTCTGACAGTTTTGAATTCACATATTTACATATTCCAATGCTATGTATCAGAATAATAGGGAGATAATAACTAGCTTTCATTTCAGTCAAAGTGGCTTAATCATATACAGAAATAAAATTGGATTAATAATGCTTCTCTCTCATTCTCAAAGGAGAATTGGAAGAAGTAGTTGGTGATTTTTACATCACATAACAAGAAAAATTGCTATAGAAATATGGAATTTAATAAGGTGTGTGGGGAGCTTCTGGGCAAGATGGCTGACTGGAGACATCAGCAGCCAGAGTTTCTCAGTAAGAAGGAGAAGTTTTAGATGAAAGAGAAAAAACGAACAGGCAGACATAGATAGGGTGTGGATCTGCAGGAAGGGTGCCAGAGCCTTCAGGAGCCTCCACGGGAGAAGTTGCAGTGCAGAACAACAAGGAGCAAGGGATCGGGAAAGATCAACCCCTGATAGGCTTCAGTCCAGTGAGAAGGGTTGATTTTCTCACCACATACCAAGACTGATAGGAATTGAACAACTAACTGAAGGTTCTATGGCTAAAATGACCAGGAAACCATGATAAGCAGAAAGAAAGGAAACAACACAGAAAGGAAGAACATTTGTTCCCAAGGACAGGGAGCTAAAGAGAAACACTAATAACAATTCATAACAACCTGGCTGGAGCATGCTTGAGTTGAGTTTGTAGGACATAAATCTTACTTAACAAAATAAAACTCTTCTGACTACATACCCCTTCCTGCCTCAGCCTCATTTCTTTGCTTCAGATTCATAGCAAATGTACTGAAAAAATGTGTCTTTACTTGCTAGCTCTATGATCTCATTGCCATTGGGTTTTTGACCTTTTACTCCACTAAAATGGCTCCTTTGAAGTCATCAGTGCTCCCCATGTTGCCAAATCTACGTATTACCTCTTTGTCCTCCTCTTCTCTCAGCAGGACTGACATACTCAACAACTCTCTCCTTTTTCATCTTGTCCTCTTGAGCCCAACTCCCCTGATTTCTACCTACCTCACTGATAACTCTTTGCAGTTCCTGTCTCTAGTTCTTCCTCCTTTGCCTTTCTCTAAATATTGCAGTGTGATGGGATTCAGTTTTTGCTTCCCTACCTGTGCTACTGTCTCTAGATGATCTCACAAGCTCTGTGACTTTAAAAAGCATTTGTGTGCTGACGTCTTCCAAATATATATCCCCAGACCTCACTTCCCTCAAGTTCCAGACTTGTAGCATTTACTGTACATCTGCTATCTCCCTTTGGCTGGCAATAAGCGTATCAAATTCAACATATCTAAAGAGAATGCTGGAAACAATCCTCCACCACCCGCACTAGGAAAGCTGTTCCTCATTTGGGCTTTCCTATCTTAGAGATAACTTAGATGGGTTGAGTGCCAGAAAAGGGAATGACAGGTAAATTGGTCACTTAATCTAGTTATATAGCTAGTTAGGGACAGAGCCAGCGATATGACTCAGGTCATTTTATTCTCAGTTCAAGCTTTAAAATATACAGCATACTTTTTTGATTTTATGGAGTCATATCAGGTATGATTTTGGCTGTCATTGGTTTCTGATGCATCATTCAAAGCCACTGTATTATAAATGAGGACGAATTCATTCTAATCTTTCCCTGCCACCATTTGCTCCTGGGCTGCTGGAGGAACTTGCATAGTGATATAAATTAGTGCCATTACAATTTGTGTCTTCCAAGCTCACCTGTGTTCTCAAAGCCCTCCAATGTATTTTTACTTATTCTTAAACATCTCTCTTTTCCATTCTGCACAGCAGCTGTTCCAAACTTTCATAATTCAACTCGTTTATATTTATTGAATGAATTTACCTTCAATTTATCATAGAAACAGAAGTGATCTGATAAATAGTTCCTCAACTTCCTACAATCCTATGTCTAAACTTCCCTTCACTTGCTTTGATACTTCCCTCTTCTGTACTCTCAATTTGAGCCTACTGGAAATTAAATTTTCTATTAAAAAAAAAGCTTTGATGAGTAGAACCTTCCTTCCTTCTTGAAACTCTAGTTTTCTCTTGAGTTCTTTACTACCATTGCCTCCTGGTTTTCTTCCTACCTCTTTCAGACTCCTTCACTGAGCTTATCTACCCCTTAAAGTGTTTCATTCTGGGATTCCATGTTGGCTTTTTCTAATGTTGAACCTTCTCTCCCTGGGAAACCTCATTCATTCCACATCTCTTCATAACCCCCTTAGCTGTGATCCATATTTCCAGTAGGGATTTGAAGGTGGTCTAGCTATATTTTTAGCTTTCATATTTTATCTGAACTTAGTATTTATATTTCCAACTAGACATAGTTATAAAAGAGATCGGCTTACCACACAGTGATGGGGTGTTCAAAGCACTATTTTGATACCACACCTTACAAGACTTGCCAGTTTTCAATTACTGATATCAAACTAATCAACAAATACATATTAAGAATCTACCACTGTTGGCCAGGTGCAGTGGCTCATGCCTATAATCCCAGCACTTGGGGAGGCTGAGGCAGGAGGATTGCTTGAGACCAGGAGTTCAAGACCAGCCAAGGCAACATAGTGAGACCCCTGTCTCTGCAAGAAGTATTTTTAAAAAATTAGCTAGGCATGGTGGTGTGTGCCTTTAGTCCTAGCTACTCAGGAGGCTGAGGCAGGAGGATCTCTTGAACCCAGGGGTTTGAGGGTGCAGTGAGTTATGATTACACCTACCACTGCATTCCAGCCTGAGTGACAGAGTAAGACCCTGTATCTTAAAAAAGAAAGAACCTATCACTGTTAAGGCATTGTGCTAGGTCGTTTATCTTCCGTTTCCAACAACCCCAGCAAGATGTGCTTGACTTTGCTTAAACTAATAAAATTTGATCTAAAATAAAATAGCATATAGGGACATCATTTCTAATTAAATGTTATAAATATTTGTCCTTTCCCCACTGGAATTTATTATGTATGAACATTGATGTGTTCTACATTGTTGCTGAATGAACTCTGAAGAAGTTTCCACATTCCAACCTGAAGCAAATGAGCACATTAGAAAAAATATTAGAGGGACAATGCCACTCTATTGTAAGAATCCAAAACTCATATTTTGTTCTAGAAGCTGATCACTTCTAACTGGCTGAGTTTATTTTTTAAGCAATGAAGGAGGGAAAGCATATATTCTGGATGTCAACTATAATCAATACTATACTACTGATTTGATTGATGTAAAAATGTTCTAAGAATGCATGAAGCAGGTGCACACAAAAGACATAAAAGAGCGAAGATTTCAGGTTTATCTTGTGATTCTGGTTCCATCTCTTCACTTAGAAGGCTCCTAGATTAAATTTTTGCCCATTTCTGTCAGATAAGGTGTAAAATAAACCTCAAGACTAGAATTCCTGTTGGGAGGGCTTTTTTCTCCATAAAGGAATTCTTCTTGTCATAGTCAATGAACATCATTTTCTAATTTAAGGGAAAAATATAATAAGATAGAAAAACATTTAAACAGGTAAGAAAAGGAATCCTAAAAGAATTTAGTTAATTTATAGTATTTGCAATAATTCAAGAAAATGAAGGGGATGGATTAATCTCTGGTGTAGATTGGCAAAAATTTTGTGCTGAGATTACATTAGTAGTAGATGTCTGGTATGTGGCATTGAGAAGAATTTCAAGTCCAACTGCAGGCTAAACAGGAAAGACCAATGAATGATATTTACTTTGCGTGTAGAATTGGGGAATGATAGCACCCATACAGTGTATTTGTTGACCTGAGTCTAACAGTATCACTGTAACACCAACAAAGTCTGGAGTGTCCATCTACCCTGCTTATGACTATCCTATTTCAGTTTCCTGTGAAGCCTGTCCTTTATTATTTTTTATTTCTTTGTACAATTTTAATGTGGCAGCATATTATTTGGAAATTTCCTATTGTCCAGCACCTTGATGGTGCAAATCAAAAAGGTAAAAATTTGGAAATGAACCATCTTGTACAGAACATTAATAGAATATTTTCTTGCATATTAATTTTGCTGAGTAAAGTAGGCTTTGAATTAGTGCATATTGTCCTATATGAAATCCTGTTAGATAATTATCTGAACTTTTTGCCTCAGGGTAATTCGGAAATTTTGTTATATAGTTTGGATATTACTAAATGTTTTTATCAAAAAAAAAAAAGCCTAGCGTGTAAGATGTAAACATGATTCCTGAAAATAAGAAAAGAAATCAATCTTATAGCTCCCACAAAATATATAAAGAATTGGTTAGATAAAAGATAAGATCTGTTCTAGAAAGAGATAATTAATAGCTCTCGAAACAGATTCTACAGCATAGCATTATTTGGAATCTGTGAATTTCGATATAGTTGAAGTAGAATGATACAAGAGGCTAATTATCAAATAAGTAATGGGAAACCTATAAATCAAAATAGGAAAAGTTCACATTTTTATTGTCCAGACATGTACAACCCAAACAATACTGATTAGTTCCATTAAATCCAAGATTCAAAATCTTGAAGGAAAAAACAATATAAGCCCAAAGTTTTAAACAACTGTTCGATGTTCAGACTCCTTTTCCATTTTATCTTTTGTTTTTATGCTGATTTTAAGTACAGCTTTTCCAACAACTCACCAATCAGGATCTTTTTCTCTCTCTCTCTTTCTAATTTAGATTCTTTTGATGAAGTATAATAGGAAGTATAATGAAGTATAATAGGAAAGAAAGAAAAGACAAAGGAAATTAAATGACTAATCACCTAATTAAATTAGAGGCTTATCTTAGATTTTTTCTCTTCTTCCAGTTGGTTAACATTCAGTGCATTTATGAAGAGTTCAGTGTGCTTTGCAAAACCATAGCAGCACAATTAAGCTTAATCTATTTACTTCACAGCTAGCCAAGTAAAAGTGTTTAGGAAATAGATGTCCATTACCACGTTTTTCTGGTTTAATTTATACACCTTAGCTGGCTATTTTCTCAAGAGGGGGAGATTATAAAAGTTCATGCATGTTATGCCATACATAATGAAATAAAGTTTCAAATCATCTCTAGGATAAATTTGTTCTATTCATTCTATCTTCAAGCCTAGTAAAATTAATTGCGTTCAAACTTCTCTCTACTCTTTATTTATGTCTTTTCCCTTCTTCTGGGAAGAGGGTACAAGTCCAACCTTTGAGAAGTTACGGTCTTGTGGAATGAGCAGAAGCTTAGCCTTTATAAGCAAAGCATTAAGGAGCCGGTGAAAGCAGAGCCCTGAGATGACATTTCTCGGGGAAGAAAATGGAAATGAAGTCTCCCCAAATTATTTTATCCATTCCCATAATGCCAGCAAACTGTAGCTAACCATTTGGGGAAAAATGTATTAACAACTTTGATTAAATAAATACTTATTGAACATCTACCTCAGTGTGTGCAAGGTGTTATGGTAAGTACTGTAGAGAAATAACAGGATAAACAAAAGACTGGCTTTGCCATCAAAGAAATCATAGACTAGTGGAGTACTTAGGCACTTTGGGACTCTGTCTTTCCACCAAAAATGTAGTAAGGGTAAACAAAATATAACCAGGGAAATAAAGTCAGAGAATTATCTTGCTCAAGACAATTTGTCTGGCAAGTGGCTGAGGTGGGCTTTGACTCCCGGTTTTCTGATTTCAAAGGCACCTCTTCAGCAAATACTCCTTAGGCATGAATGTACCAGAAAGAGCCCCATTAAATGGAGTGGGGAGATGAGGGTGTGTAGGAGGGAAACAATAGAATTAGAAGACATTGATCCAGCTACATTGTTTGCTAGGAACAGTAGTTAGAGAACAATTCTAAATTGTACACAAGAGAATGGTAGTAGGTTATATATATACAGTATTTTTTTGGCTCTAAGGTGCATGTTTTTTCTTTATATTTTAATATTTCAGAATTAAAGCTTGATCTTACAATTAGCATTTACATTTAATGTGAAGCTGTCATCAATGACAACTTAAATGAAGAAATCTTGGTTTTGCTACCTTCTGACCATTGTCTGGGCTCTCTGAGTCTCAGCTTTCTCATCTCCAAAATGGGAGTGATAATACCTCAAAGAGTATATGAAGATAAAATGAGTTAATGTATGTAAATCACTTACCAGTGCTTCCTGGCACACAATAGGTCCACTGCTAAATGCAGTTATTGTCATTTTTATTATTGTTGATGTGTACTATAACAGTTCATAGGCCGGGCATTGTTCATAACTTTACTTTCTGTCAGACTTTTATCATCACACACAACACATGACTGCTTCCAGACATAAGCTGCCTCCTTGAAGGCAAGGCATTATGATGGTGTTGGGGGGATGAGGCGCATTCGAGGTGGAGGGTTGCTAAATGTTGAAAACCTTCTTTGGGAATGTAACCTCTAAGCGAGGAACTATTTCTCTGAAAGCTGCAGATGCATCCTAAGAACATGTCAATTTTCTATTCTGTTGAAGGATGAGCAAATTGTGGCTTCTCATCACTGAATTCAATTGTGACAATAACACACTGACAGTTACCAGATGACAATGGCAGCCATGAATGGGGAGAGAGACTTCAGAAGAAAAACAATTATAATTAAGCCACAAGAAGGAAGCCAGAAGAATGCAGAAAGTAGAGGCCCACATACAATAGCGCTGAGGTTACCTAGCAACAGGACAACTTTTTTTTTGTTAGAAAATGGCAAAATGGAATAGTAAAAATAGGATATAACACACGAGGGATGAATGCATGGCTATTATCAATGAGGTTATAATTACATTCATAGCAACATCAATATATAATGGCGTTTTGTGGCACTTACTTCAGGGGATTGGTTACACAAAATAGGTATGTGTGTGTGTTATGTATGTGTGCATAAATTTACAATGAAGCCTATAGGAATAAGGAATAATCCAAATATAAAGAATTCAGATAGTATGGAGAAAAATCTCAGGTATCACCCCAACTGGAATGTGCAAGACAAAGTGTTAAAGTCAAGGAGACGTTCTATATAAACCAGATGTGAGTTGGCTAAATACATGACTTTTCCTAGTAATATTTACATTTTAGGAGGCGGCTCCTGGAAATGAGTTCTTCTCAGCTGTAAGGTAGAGGGGTAGGGATTTCAGCACCTGCAAGGCAGATATTTTTGAAGTAGAGAACCTTTGTAGCAGCTGAAATGAGTTTACAGCACACAGACAATCTGTTCTTCTGTTCAAGGTCAGTATGCCCAGATGAAAAACTGCCCTACTTTAGAAGAGGCTAATACGGTCTGCAGCAGCAGCTACAGTACAGCATACGTTATCTGTCAATCCAAACCAGCATGAT
>CM052439.1:43034046-43263216 GCA_028533085.1 Varecia variegata | reverse complement strand
TACAAATGTTCATTGGTGTGTGCCCAACACCCCCCCCCACCCCCTGCATATTGGCAAAGTAGAAATAAGCAAATAGACAAATCATTCAGGAAGGAAGGGAGGTACTCTAAACTTCAGCCTATGGCTAAGCCCCAAGGTCTCCTAATTCCTAGAACCTTCACTTTCATTATTCTTTAGTTCTTTCTTTGCTGTGTTAGAACAAATACAACTGAATTCTTTAATTCATGTCTAGAAGGGCACCAGCACACACCCTCTTCAGTGAGCGGGGATAAACATTGTTGCTGTTCTCCCCAGGCAGATCTCCCAGCAGACTGAGTCTGTACATCTGGAAAATATTGCCTGCTGCCTGGAGCATCACTCCAACTGTGCGCTGCTGGCAGGAATTCCTGCTACTCAGACTTTTGGTATTTATTGGGAGAGCCCTGCATGCTGGTGCAAGGATGCCCAGAAGGGAGTCCTAAAAATCCTTTTGAGCTGCACAGCTGGGCTCCTCTTTCAGGCTGCACAGCTGGCCTTCTATCTGGGCAGTGTGCCCCACTGTCTGACTGTGGGGATGCAGAGGCCAACACCCCTCTGCTGTCTTAAGACTTCCAAGTCCTTCCAGTATCCACCTCCTGCCTTCATGAGAAGAAGAATTGAGTTGGTTGATTCTTTAATGCTTTCAAATCGCTATCAACGTATTAATGTCCAGTCCTAAGTATGGTAGGTTTCACTAAAAATACTAGAGATTAAATGGGTATTTTCTGACTCTGAGCAAATGGCATTGTTAAATTGAAAGTAATTTTATTACGTAGCAGTTATTGGAAAGAGAATTAAAACTGGATTTTCTCCAGCCGTTACTTGAAATTTTAGTGGACTTTAAACTCATTCCTAAAACTCTTCCTGATGTAAAAGAATTCACTGAGGTAGTTGGATTTTAGAAAGAATATCAAAGTTGTCTTCCAAGCATCCTCCCTACCTCCTTCATAATGTTCCACTCCATTTCCATGTCAAGCCTTAGCCCTGACATATTTAAGCCAATCAAGGTAGCCCAGTCCTCTTGATACGTTTATTAGTTCGGGTAACTTAGGCCTCATAATCAGCAAATGGAATTTCCTTGCTTAATGGCTGGAAGAAGCCTGCCTCTTCTCTTCTTTTAAATGTGACCGAGGGAGGAGCAGGTGGTCTCAGCTGATGCTGCAGCCATCTTGTAAAGCCAGCCTGAGGGCAAGGCCGATGCATGATGGGAGATTGACTCAAAGAACTGTCTGTGCTCTGACCAAATCTCAACTCAACCCTCACAAAATTTTGAGCCAGAATTTTTCATTTATTGTTTCATTCAGTTTGGGTTGCTTTCTTGCTACTTGCATTCAAAAGAATTTCAACTGACATAAATTAAGGTGCAACCTGAGTATCCACAAATTCTCCCAGCCTTCTGGGGTAACTCTTTTACTACCATAATTCGGGACCTCATCCTGGGAGACTTCTAGAAGTACCCTGTGCTTTCCAAGTGCTCTAAGGATTGCCAAGGAGTGATTCCTTCTTTTGGTGCTCTCTTGTTACCTTTTCTCTTGTAGCTAGGATCACTCTCATACAGATCTAAGTTCTCTTTCTCTCTCTCTCTTTAGTTCCAGGATGACAACTCTGGGACAACTACAACCCCAACCAGGAAGTTCCAAATAAGTTATTATAACACTCTCTACATTCAGAAAAGACAACTTTTTGTGGAGAGTAGTTTAACATCTCATTGCCCCAGTACTCACCTCCCACTTCCTCTCCACCTCAGCACCAAGTTTTGGGCCTTATCTTGCCTAACCAGAAATTAATTAAAATATTTTTCCTAAGAAATGGACAATCTTCCCCGAAGAAGTTGTAGTCATCCTCATTAATGCAAAAGACACTTCAGTTTTCTATGCTATTACATATGCAAATACTAGGCAAGAAAACTGTGATTGAGCCTAACCTTTTTCTAATACCTAAAATTGCTTTGTGCATTTTAAATAATAATGAATAAAATTTAGGAAAACTAGTGGATGGTATGAACTTGTCTTGCTGACTAACAATTATAGCACAATGCAATGATTACCCAGAAGTTTAATAAATATTATTAATACTTAATGTTTAGGTATAAAGTCAGTAAAACAAATTTCTTATTTTATTGGAGATCCTCTTTTGGATATGATTTAGCAGATACAATTCTTTCTATACTTTCTATTTTTATTACATTATTTTTTCATTAAGAAAGGCTTTGGTTAAATCTCCCTACTCATCAAAAATGCCTTCATCTGATTTATTTTTGCACTTCATCAGTGAAGGTCTAGGTAGGTAAACATCATTGGGGAAGTATTTGAGTCTAGAAGATAGTATTATGATTAATATTATGCTTTAATTAAGTTACATTGACATTCATAATAGATCTCTATCTGGCTAATAAGAACTAATATTTTCCTGGATAAAAAGCAATACAAATTATAGACAGACAGTGATCAACTACTAGTGCTAAGTTTTAGCCCTTCAGATGAAATGGATCATACTCTATGGGGAAATTACGGAACTAATTATGAAGAGTAGTGATGCTCTGAAAAAATAGATTCTGAACAGAAGGTAATTATAAAAGTTATAGATAGGTTTAAATTTTTCAATATCTAATACTTTTCATGAGTAGGTGCAATTTTCTGTCTTGTAATTTTCTCTTCAAGAGCCACAATGATTGAGCATTTCAAAGTAACTCAATATGCAACACACACATAAAGTGATTGGATCAGATACTATGCTGGTGAAGATCACTCAAATAGGTCCACTTCTGAGCATCAGAAGTTCCTTCAACCCGGAACTTTTAAGTCAACCCGGCCTTCATATGCAAAGCATCTTCCTTTCCCTGTAATCACTAATTAACCCCAGGCAGTACAAACAAATGGTATCACCGCAGAGCTTGGGGCCTCTGGGCTCATTACACTGTGCTCTCACATCATCTTGATGTGCACCGCACAGAAATACATGAATTTTTGCCAAGATAGTTTTATACATTCCACTCTCTACCTTGATCAGTTTGATTCAGGTGAACTGATTCTTTTTGGCATGTAAACATGCCAAACTCAATCTTGCCTTGGGGTCTTTTTGTTAGCTGTCCTGTGATTGGAAGTCCCTTTCTGCAAGGCTTGGAGCAAACGTCACATTCTCAGAGAGCCCTGGCCTGTCGACTTGCTCTAAGGTTGTTCACTTTCCACACTCAGTCATACTATCCTGGTTTTTCTTTTGCTATAACTACCTGAAATAATCTGTCTGTTTGGCTCTCTCATGTTCTAGAAGTCACCTCCCCCAGAGCAGAGACCTTATTTGTCCTGTTTTTTCTATATCCCTAGCATCTAGAAGGAGCTCAAAAATATTTGTTGAATGAATGAAGGAAAAAATGATTGAATTAATGAAGTTAAAAAATGAAATTAAGGTGAGAAAAATTACAGAATGTCCCACTACCTGGACTTTAATGATAAAGAAAGCTTTTTTTTTAAAACTGGTTTAGTGGCTGGGGTTATAAGAACCCCAGTGTCCTTTGAAAATTTCCCTATTTCAAAGGAAAATAAATGCTTTCCAAACTTTAGTCATCTCATAACACTTTGGTATTTTTGCCGTATCCACATATCACCCACATAATTTTTAACATATCCATGTATAAAGTCTTCTCTAAATTAATTATTTTAATTAGCTTTTCCCCCCTTAAATAGATTTATTTTCAAAGAAATAGGGGTTTTTCTCCAATGCTGCTTTCTTTAGTTACTGGCCAGTTACCCTGTAAGTTTCAGGGGTAGAGTCTGGGAGGGTCATCTCAGCCCAGGAGTAATCCCATCAATTAGATTTTTCTTCTTTCTCAATATATTCTGTCACCAGACCTAATGGAGAAACCATTCAACTGTAAGTTGAGTTGAAGTGGGCGAAAGATTGGAAAATGCACAAAGCTTACAAAGGTAGGAGGCCTCATATTTTAGACTTTTTGGAGCATTCCACAGCCTTCTCAATCTCCTGCCCTCGTACCTGTTAAAAGAGAAAATACTGGAGTATTCTTTTGGGTGTTAACTACATTCCTCAAAGTATACAAGTCATTTTTTTAATATTTGGCTAGAATAACCTATTGACTTTTAGGCTAGGAAACATAAGTGCATTTTTTTTTTTTTTTACCTTGGTTTCCTTGATTTCCCTGAGTCCTGAATGTTCTGAAACCAATGAAATGATTGAGAAGTAATCATTGCTCAGTCTTATTGTTTCTACCTTGTATACACTTTGCACACCCAGGCTCTTATATTAGCAGGCGTAGACACTGTAATATGAAGGAAGATTCTGTAAAAGCTCACCTGAATGTGGCAAGAATATTTGAACGTGTATCTGTATATATGGAACTACTTATTTCCTGTCTTATTTCAAAAAGATTTAAAGCAGTTGATCCTAAAAGGCACAAACCCTTATTCTTCATCAAGCCACCAAAGTAAAGGATGGTAGAAACATAAAAACACTAAGTTAGGAAATTTGGTTTCTCTGTGTCTGAATAATTGATTTATTTATCCATCCGTTTATGGGACATTCATTTATCAAAGCAATGTTCTAAGTGTTGGAAATTCAGTCTTTTGTCCAAGTAATGCTGTTAGAGGAATAACTGGGATTCAAACCCAAGCAGTGTGACTGCAGAATCCAGGGGCAAATACACTTTTTCAAAATTATAAATATGTCAGCCTAGTTCCCAAAGAAGGAAAAGTAGGCAAAGAGGACCCCAAAGCTTTGAGCCTAAGTTAGTGCTTCTCAAACTTTAATGTGCATGAGAATTACTTAGGGAATCTGATTCAGTAGGTCTGTGGTGGGGTCAGAGACTGCCACCCTAACAAGCTCCCAGGTGCTGCTCGTGTGCATACCACACTTTGAGGAACAGGGGCATAAACAAGGAAGACCTGGGGCGGCCCCAGTTATTTTTATAGTTACTGATATACTGCCCTCTTGTGGCTCCTGAAATAATTGCCCTCTGTGCTCCCATTTTCTTTATCCTTAAATTAAACATCTGCAATCATCCTCTAATTATCCCAGGTAAAATGCTTTGCAAACTTTAGTCTTCTCATAATACTTCCTTTCATATTTTTTCCATATCCACATATCACTACATATTACCATCACAATTTTTAACATATGCATGTACAATCTCTTCTCTAAATTAATTATTTAAATTGGCTTTCTTTTTCTTTTAAATAGGTTTATGTTCAAGGGAAACTTTGTCTCGCTATCTCAAATGGAAAGACCAGTGTTGCTTATCACAAATACAAGATAACTGTAAAATTAATTAAATGGAAAACAAAACAATGTTTACAAGTCCAGGTAGATAGATGTTCTTCAAAGCTCCAAAGGGAGATGAACAAGTGTTAGAGAGTGTTAAAGCCTTAGAGCACTAAACTGGCTTTCCCTTTGATAGTTTCAGGAGGATTGAAAAGGTGCTGAATAGAGATTAACTGCTATGTAATTCAGTGTTATTTAATGCAGTGAATATGTACTACCTAAATCATCTCTTGAGGAGTCTGCTGCAGATAAGGTGTTAAGGGTCTTGTTTTTCTTCCACACATTCATGTCACTTGTACTTGAAAAGTGTATTTATAGATCTAAGTTAATTAGCGTCACAACAGGATTGG
Organism: Varecia variegata; assembly: GCA_028533085.1. Classification (NCBI taxonomy): domain Eukaryota; kingdom Metazoa; phylum Chordata; class Mammalia; order Primates; family Lemuridae; genus Varecia; species Varecia variegata. The sequence goes on along the minus strand of CM052439.1, from coordinate 43,257,577 downwards.
TCTAAGGTAACTTGTATGGAGCAAGGGGAATTCTTACTGCCCCTTTCTGCATAACGAGTGGACGTGGAGCGCTGTGGGCTCTAAAATCAGGCAGCCTTGGTTTATTTCTGTGCCATTCACTGTCAGTTTTCTGGGTGTTACTAGAATTTCCATCTGTAGTCATAAATAAGCTTATTTTCATTCATTCATCCATTTAAGAAGTAGTAATTGAGTCCTGATGTATAAAGCTTTAAGGAGGGTAGTGGACAAATTCTGTTCCCAATCATTAAGATGATTAATAAATTAATACTGAAAAATCTATCTCCTTCTATCAGTGAATGGTTCCACGTGGGCAAGCTCAAGCCAGCATGGGCCAATGAGATGACAGGAGAGACCGGTAACTATGTGGAAAATAAGCTTTCTTGTCCTTAATACAACCACAAGGCAGCAGCCTTCCTCTCCTCTCAGACAGTAATGAAATATGATCACTGCTGGTTACCATAGGCTACCGTAGCCCCCCTCACCAGCGAGGGTAACAAGCTGCAGGGTTAAGCAGATCCTGCAGATGGTGGAGCAGAGAGAAAGAATCGAGGTCCTTACAAACATTGTTGATTGCTGAACCAACCACCCCTCAAGCCTGCCCTGGCCATCCTCCTATGTGAGCTGATTGATTTCCTTTCTGTTTAACCCAGTGTGTGTCTGGTTTACAGAACTTGTAATCAATAGCATTCTAACTGACACAAGGGGATACAAAAGAGGATTTTTAATCTAGCTGGAGGAACCATAACACACACATGAAAGTTAAGTATCAGTACAGCTGAAGAATGGTATGATCATACTGTACTATTCATTAAGCACCTAGTATGAGCTGGGCACTGTTTTACAAACATAAACTCATGGAATGTTCTAACAGAGTAGGTAGACATTGTTATCCCAATTTTAAAGCCAGGGAAATTCAGGCTCAAACAGCTGTGTACCTGTCCAGTTACACAGTGAGCAAGTGACAAATACGATTCTAAATTGTGGGCTTTTTCCACAGGGTAGCCAGGAACAGGAAATTGGATAGAAGTCAGTGTAGCAGATTGATGGGCTGAACAGAGTAGATTGAGTGACTTCGTGTTCGGGTAGACCAGGCATCTGCTTCCTACTGTAGTATAATCTTATATAAATTACTTAATTTCTCTAAGCCTCAGTTTTCTTATCTGAAATATGGGATAATTATACCTACCTCATATGGTTCTTGCCAGGATGTGTAAGATTATATATTTATAATGAGACCATATTATTCTAATGGTAGCTGGTATGGTTATTGGGATAAGGAAAGATTTGAGGATAATGCTATGGTAGTATCACACTCACATGGTATTTTATGAGAAACCCCTCTGTATTTGGGTGGGACCAATACCCATTTTTCAAACCTTTTTTTATTTTGAAATATTGTTGATTCACAAGAAGTTGTCACCAATATCCATTTTTGAAAGCATACAGTGTCAAACTTTTCCTGTATATCCTGCTACACTTTATTCTTTTACTTAAAAAGTTTGCTTTTAATTCACTGACCTTTGGGAAATATAAAATGGAAAGTTCGAATGTAGCCAGACTTTGGTTTTGAAGCGGTAGATATTTGAAGATCAGTAGCTAAATCAAGACATCCAAACGCTTAGAACTTCACACATTTATCCTCTCAGTACCCTTCTATTACAGGAGGAGCAAAAGTCACCCTCCCATTTAACTGGTGCAAAACCCTAAGGTGGCGGCCAGTGGGAAAGGCTGAGAACTCGACAGACTCTCTGCAGTCCCAGCCCGGACCTGAAGAACTGCCTCCCTGCTGCATGACGGGGAATTTTCCATTCGTATTATACCATTTTCGCTTATGAAATATGATCTTCCTCAAACCCTGTGAAGTGGACTTTGTGCCTGTTACCCTGCATGAACTTCTCGCCCACTTTCCCCATCCTCCTCAGTTCACTCACTCTTGAAAATAACCTTTTAAGTCCTGGGAAATGATTCTGTTTTTTCAATTGCCGACTGCTGCCCACAGAGTGTCTGTGGCTCCTTTCAGTGACTCAGCACCTCAGAGACAAAAAGTATTCTGGAGGGAATGTTAGGACAGGCCACACTGCTGTTTACAGGAAAGAAAGAGATCAAATGCTGCCTACAGGGAAAGCTGAAACACCAAACTTAAACACTGAATAGCAAAAACAACCGATGGTGGAAATCCTGTGAGCAAGGTGAAAAAGAGAACAGTGGGAGCTCTCTTAGGTATGAACAGGGCAGCTTCTGAAAAGCTCTGGGTTAAATCTCTTGGTAGGCAGGAGCAAAGTGGCCCTAATCAAGTGTTCACACGGCTGTTGGTGGTAGACAGAGCACACACTCTCTTGTTCTGATGCCCGCTTTGTCCCCACTGGCCTGCAGTCGACAGTCTGTAAGTAGGGGAGTGTGTGTAAAGATGCAGGGGAGAATTTGAACTTGGAAAATTACAAAGGAACAAAGAAAAAAGTCACTCTTTTCTGCCTCTCTGACTTGTCCACTTGGACCCAGTGCAGCTGGCTTAGTCCCTAAGAAAGTAAGTCTATTTTAGGTAGTTTCTATGGTCACAGTGGATCTTGTCAGAGCTGTAAGTATACCTGGGACTTGGCCTGTGTCATTCTTCTTGCAACCAAGTAGTGGGGAAAATCTTCCATTTGTCATGTTTTCCTCATGTTAGCTCCTCTTGAATCACCGTAGGTTGTTCTAGAAAAACAGATGAAGCAATAAAACTCTCCATATTGTGTTGACTTGAAATCATAGCCATAAGTTCTCATCACAAATCTACCTTCCTTCCTTCCTTCCTTTCTTCCTTCCTTCCTTCCTTCCTTCCTTCCTTCCTTCCTTCCTTCCTTCCTTCCTTCCTTCCTTTCTTTGTTCTTTCTTTCTTCCTTTCTTCTTTCTTTCTTTCTTTCTTCCTTTCTTCTTTCTTTCTTTCTTCCCTTCTTTCTCTTTCTTTCTTCATTAATTCATTCATTTCCCCCTCCCTCCTTCTTGTTCTAGAAAGACTTTGAAGGAGCATATAAAAATTAATAAAAGGAGGAAATGGGTACTAGGAGAAAAATCAGGAACTGTCACACTACACATGGACATTTGCTAGAGGAGTACCGCGTATTTGGCCTGGAGGTTTACAGCAGCTAAGACAGAGGTGTGTGTGTGTGTGATCTGTAGTTAGTAAATTGAGAATACAATTACTGTGTCCATAAGATGAAGACAAACCTGTTGCTTGGAAAAATCATGGCAATTTTTGACCTGGGAGAAATTCCCTCCTCAAGTGTGATGATGTGGTGAACAACTGTTCAACAGCATTGCACATATAATGCAATAAGGAGTTTCATAGGGCCATTACTTATAATGTCCCTCAATGCAAGATAATGGTTTCATGGCCAAATCCAGCTCTGTAAAGGTAATTCTGTGAGGAGCTCAATGATGTGGTTGTACGACACAGCTGTAAGATTTGGTGATAAAATGACCCATAGAAATAGATTTACTATATGGCCAACTGGGAGTTTTATCTGATTTTTTAATTTTTTTCACAGTGAAGCTTTTTAACTGTTTTGAGCATCAGAGTTCAAGGTTATGCTCTCTGGAGAGATGCATGTATATAGATAATCTATAATGCTAGTGAAGGACACATCTATCAGAGTCAGTTGAGCTAGTGGTAGAATTGATATTTTCTTATGAAAACTAAGGAATTGAATCCAAACAAGGCCAGGATGGGAGGCCACCTTATCTCTAGATAGAGGTGGCTGAGGTTGTCACAGAAAAAATAAAAATAAAAGACTCCTTTTTGTTCAATGCTAGAAATTAGGGGAGATTCACTTTAGGAGTTTTTATGTGCTTACTATGCTTTAATTTTTGGATTTTAAAGATAGTATATGGCCATAAAAAATTGGAGACAGAAGCATAAAGAAAAAAATTAAAATCATCTTTTTATCCAAACACTAGACATCATTAACATCAACATTCTATTTTCTAATGTTTAGGTCCAAAATTGGGATCTTACAGTGCAAACAGCTTTCATATACTACTATTTCGTTTAATATTGTATGGTGAACAGTTTTCCATGCCATTAAATACATATAAAATATATATTTATAAAGTCATTGTTTTGTTATATATTATTTGTTTTATCTGTTATATGTCAAATGTTTATTTGTTTATATTGTTTATATGCTATATGTTATATTTCATTGCATGGGTAAACCAAAATTATTTAATGCCCACTGTTTTGGGCATTTCATTTCTTCTGTAGACATTCTGGTCAGGGAACCATCTCACCTGGCTTCTGCAAAGATATACAGTCTTTGCAGTCAGATTGTTTGTGTTCAAATCTCAGTTGAACCACTGAGTGACCTTGGAAAAGTTACTTAACCTCTCTGATTCTCAATTTCTTCATCTGTTGAGCAGGGATAATATCAGCACACGTCTTCTAGAGTTTTTGTGACAGATGATGCCTGTGAAAGAGTTACCACATAGAAAAGGCTCTCCAAATGACAGCTGTCATCATGATTATCTTCCAAAGGAGTCAATCCAGAGTTTGCAACATCAAAAATCTAAGTTTAGATCTTGGATGCCAGACCCCAGACACTGCAGCCTATTTCTAAGAGAGTTATTATCTCTCAACTCCAGCTTTGGGAAGAAGGGAAAGAGGTGGCCATGGCAATGAACCCTTCAGTTTGTAAAATAAAGGTACGGGGTGAAAAGCAAAAAAGAAAGCAATTAACTACAGCTGGGCTCTGTACTAGTTTGCCAGGGCTGCTGTAATAAGGTGTCACAAACTGGGTGGCTTACACAACAGAAATTTATTGTCTCATAGTTCTGGAGACTAGAAGTCCAAAATCAAGGTGTTGACAGGGTTGGTTCCTTACAGGGACCTTAAGGAAAGAATCTATTCCAGGCCTCTCTCTTAGGCTTGTAGATGTCTGTCTTCTCCCTGTGTTTCTTTAAATCATCTTTCCTTTATGTGTGTCTCTGGATCCAAATTTCCCTTTTTATAAAGACACTAGTCATATTGGATGAAGGTCCACTCTAATGACCTCATTTTAAATTGATTACCCCTGTAAAGATATATCTCTGAATAAGGTCACATTCATAGGACTTCAACATATGAATTTTGGGGCAGTGCAGGGACCACACAATTCAATTCATAACATGTTCCAAAGTGAGTTTCATTTTATTTTATGCTTTGCAGAAAAATCACTTTATCAAGATAGACAAGAACCACTTCTATTCTAACTTTTTTTTTTTTATAGCCCACAATAACATAAAAAATACGTGTGCACAATGTAAGCTCTCTGTGAAGCCATGGTAGCTGGTGAAGGGGGTGGACGTGGGGACAAAACCTAGATTAGATAATAAAGAAGACTGCAGGGCCACTCTCTCAAATTCTACCTCTTAAACGGTCTGTCTCTTCATCAAGCAATTCTTTCATGAGTCCTGGGGTGTTCATTATACTCTTGAGCTAGCTACGTGAACATTTCACAAGACATACAAAATATGGTAGTGTGAAGCCTGCAACCATTTCAGAGGGTAAATCTGAAGGAATCTCTCTTCTTTGATAAAAATCAGAGAACAAAACTGAACTTGCAATGTGACCCAGCAAGGGCTTGAAAAGATAGGAGACGAGGGGAAAATCACGGAGAAAATGTCTTCTTTTCTGCTCTTCAAAACTAAAATAATGAACTATTATATAGTTGTAGGTTTAATTGCCTGAAGGGAATAGGCATTCTAGGAATAGATGAAATACCTCAGAAAAACACAGGACTGAGCTAGGGTAACGGAAGTCCAACTGATCAGCAGCGACTGAGAGCACGAATCCTTGGGAGAGGGGAGAGACCAGCGTATCCGTGGTCATTCTTCAACTCCCAAGGATAGAATCATGACTCAAGTTACTGAAATCATCCGTGGATTTACAGAACTGCAAATTTGAAGAGGCATTAAATGTGAAAGTGGCAGGCAAAGAACCACTGACAAAATTACAATTCAGAGCTGAGGTCTTGATGTCTTTGAGGATTGGTCTAACTTTGCAACTGATACAAGGCAGGGACTCAGGCTTTAGTCTTGCTTTAATCCCCAGTCTAAAGCTTCAAAACTGATTCCGTGGCGCCGAGGAGCATGGCGATCCAAAGGCTCCTTCTGCAGGTGAGATTTCCGACTTCCCTTGGAGCGACTGTTCATCACAGGACTCTGTCGGGGATCTCCCTGGCCTCGTGCAGGGGTCAGCACGGAGCATTCATCAGGGGACCATTTATCCTGCAACTCTGGCCAGCGTCCCTCCAGGAGCAGGGCTGAGAACTGAAGAGCCTTTAGAAGGGACAGGAAACTGGAAGCAGGACAGCGCTTGAGAGCACATTTGTCTCAGGGGCTTTTGTTGTGTTGTCAGATGTGGAAATTTCCAGTCTGAGGAGTTTTAATATTTCCTAGACCTTCTTGTCTGAAATATGGCTTCTTCCTTTTTGAAACATCAAAAGCCGATGTCACCATCCTTCCAGGAGCTCCTTTTAGGAGCAAAGCAGAGTAGATTTTTGGTAATGTTTTCACCCAGAGTTAGATGGCATTGGGCATCAGCAAATGATAATTCTTCCTGAGAAATATTTGTTTTTGTATTTTATGTCCAAATTGTCATTTATTCTGATGTGTGCAAACATGGAAGCTGCTTTGTAATCTTGGTGCCTGTGAGACAACCTTCTTCTCAGTTTAGTAATTAGCCAGGCATAAACAGCATTTCCTAGCCTTTAAAATGATGGTATTGATAAATACCTCATGATTTATTTCAGGTGCACTCAGTTTAGTGGCTGGTCAATTTAAATCTCCTTGCCAGAAGACTCAAATGCAGAGAAATCCACCAGAATTTTAGTTTTACAGTTGTGATGGAAATACACATAGAAGTGTCTATAAATAAAGGGGTATGAGTAACTCCATATAATACATATTTTATTTTTAAGTTCATATTTTTCTCTCCATCAAATAGACCTGGCTGAAATATGCAGCTGTGACAAACATTTCTAGCAAAATACATAATATGAGTAGTGAAAATGTCTTAGCGACTTAGTTTAGTATTTTTTTTTTTGATAAGATGACAAGGATATACTCTTCCTTCCTGAAAAATTGGCCTGCTGCATTCTTAATATATTTAAGAATAAGAATGAGTTAACTATTGCCTCCTGCTTGAAAGTCAAAATTAGGATGTCTTTTCCCAGTAATTTATACCACGCTATAAATAGTATTTGCTAATAATATTAACAAGGAACTGACCTACTTCCTCTTTTTAACCAAGGGATAAAAGGTAACTGATTTTCCAATTACTGAGTATTGCTCTTGCTAAAAATTTGTCTCATTTCATAAATATTAAAATAATTTAAATTCCAAACCTAGGGGAAAAACTGGTAGAATTAGAATTCCCTGGTTTTCTTATCAGGACAAGCAGAAAAGTATGCCTAATACCATATCTGGCTTCTTGGAATTATAGCTACAGAAGAAATATTCGGATGTTTTCAATTAAAACCTGACAAAAGATAAACTGCAGTGGGAATGACAGGAAAATCATATGCCGATTTTATTAGAAGGGAGACACATTAAAACCAGGAACTGATGGCAATTTGTGGTTCTGGGAGACAGAAAGTGGAGCTATTGCCTCTTAGAAAATGTTTTACAACAATATGAATTTCACAAAGAACAGATAATGCAATTAGACTTGTCAGTTCTTCAGATGGCCAGGGCCAAGCCTTACTGACCAGCTGCAACACACCAAGCTTGAGCTGTGTGTCCCGGACTGTGAGTGTCCCAGGGACAGGGGCTGTGTCTGTCTTACCTTGGTATCCCAGTGGAAAATGATATAAGCTTGTTGTAAAAATGCAAGAAGCATTGGAAATATCCAATGAAGAAAATGAAAATAATCTGATCCACTCCCTTAGAGATAATTTATTATTGACAGTTTAGTAAACCATCTCCTTGCCCTTTGGGGACCTATCTATTTCTACCATGTATCTATTTATATTAGATAATAAAGTGGAAATATTTTTGTTATCTTAACTGCTGTTTGAAAATTCATCATAGATTAAGGCCAGTTTTTGTTTGGAAAAATACCTTAACAAATGATTGAGTTAAAAGGTGAAACCTTAAAGATATTGGCCAAGGTGTTGGTTGATGTTCAACCTTCAGAGAACAGAGCACAAAATTGCTGGGCAGGAGACAAGGAAAGGGATTCTTCCTTTTTTTTTTTTTTTTTCTTTCAAAAAAAGGGCAGAAGGCAGAGTAGAGAAGAAATAATCAGGGAGAAATAAATGAGTGGGAGGTGGGGGGTGAGGGGTGGGGTGGGAGGGGAGGAGCCAGAGGAGGCTGTGGGACTGGGCCCTGCATGGGAGAGGAGTGAAGAGAATTCATGGTGCTGGGCTGCCCAAAAAGTGTCTGGGGTCCAGCAATTTCTCACAGGGACGCCACGCAGCTGGCACGAACACCTCCCCGCAGCCCCCAGAGGTTAGTAAAGACTGTTAGGTCTACAACATGCTTGGTGTGAGTAAGCTTTTCTTGTGGGCTCAGGTGAAAGGAGGAAGGGGCTGAGTGTCAAGACCGTACCGAAGCTGTGTGAAGGAAGAGCCCGTGTGTGGAAGCAGGTGCCCACAGGAACAGAAGCAGAGGAGGCCCGGAGACACAGACCCTTCTTCCCACAGAACACTTGGGAATGTTTCAGACCCTGCAGGACCTGCACTTGGGGGTGGGTGTTGAACCACTTTTATCTTAAAGGGTCAGAAAGACTTGGCCTGGATAATCTGGTTTATAATTACTCTAAATCAAACCATGATAGTGAGACCCCTGGCCCAATCTTCTTTATTGATTAAGATGGAATCACCTCCAAAGAATGTCTCTTGGATATTTCTAATGGTTTCTGCTACCTAACATGCACTAAGCAACATGTCCCTGGGGTGCTTCCCCTTTTCTTGTTAAAGTGTCCCTCCTTGTTCTGGTGATGAAACTGATCGCCTCTGCTCCAGGGGGCATGGCTGCGCTTTGGCAGTGACCGCTGCCCACCAGCACAGACACAGGCTCTACCATAATTTCCCCTTACAGAAGAACAAGGATTCATGGCAGGAGAGTCCAACACAAAGAATAAATTGCTTCTGCAGTTCAAGTCCAGTGTGCTCTGGGTCGACAATGGGCCCAGCCACTTTCCTGACTTGTCATCAGCTTGTCTCTGTGTAGACAGGCACAGGTCAGGGCTCCTGGCCCCTCATAATCACTGAGTCTTGATCTCAGAAAAAGGAGGAAAATTCTCTCCTCGCCTCAGTCTAATTCCTGCTCATTAAGTCCTCATTTTCTGTCTCAGGATGAATGTCTTCCTAGTATGACTGACAGTGGAGAACGTCTATTGGTTACAGGAAAATCCAACTCCTATATAAAAGAGTAAGACCTGGATCTGTGTCCTCAAGAAGAAAATCACAAAGATGATGCTTTTTCCATCATCTGGGTTAGATGGCCTTACCTTTGGTTAACTTGATGTAATCTTATTTTTACAAAAGATATATATAAAATAATTCTAATACAATTTTACATTTCCTCTTCCACTGGACAATATATCTTGTACATCATTTCATGTAAGTATATGTCCACTTTATTCTTTTTAACAGTTGCATGTTACTCCATTTAACAGTTATACTAGGCCGGGCGCGGTGGCTCATGCCTGTAATCCTAGCACTCTGGGAGACTGAGGCAGGAGGATTGCTCAAGGTCAGGAGTTCAAGACCAATCTGAGCAAGAGTGAGACTCTGTCTCTACTAAAAATAGAAAGAAATTAGCTGGACAACTAAAAATATATAGAAAAAATTAGCTGGGCATGGTGGCGCATGCCTGTAGTCCCAGCTACATGGGAGGCTGAGGCAGGAGGATTGCTTGAGTCCAGGAGTTTGAGGTTGCTGTGAGCTATAGCCTGACACCATGGCACTCTAGCCCAGGCAACAGAGCAAGACTCTGTCTCAAAAACAAAACAAAACAAAAAAACAGTTATACTATAACTTATTGATGAACATTTTGGTTATTTAAAAAAATACTGCAACAAATTTATATTTCAGAAGTGCTTTAATAGTTAATGTGAGTGTAGTGAGTAGCCCAACATTTACCATCCAACACTTTTTTTTTGACATAGCCCAAGTCATAGACGCCTACAACACTTTTTAAAATATTGTGGTTAAATATATATAATTTTAAGTTTATATTTTTAACCATTTTAAAGTATACAGTTTTGTGGTACTAAGTATATACATATTGTCATATGACAATCACCACCATTCATCTTCCCCAGATGAAACTCTATACCGATTAAACACTAACTCCCCTTTACTCCGGGTTCTGACAACCACACTTATACTTTCTGAATCTGACTATTTTAGGGACCTCATATAAGGAAGTCTACAGTATTTGTCTTTTTGTAACTGGCTTATTTCACTTAGCATATGATATCTTCAAGGTTCATCAAGGTTGTAGCATGTATCAGAATTTTCTTCCTTTTTAAGACTGAATAATATTCCATTCTATGTATGTACCACATTTTGTTTATCTATTCATCTGTCCATGGACGCTTGGGTTCCTTCTACTTTTTGGCTATTATGAACAATGTTGCTATGAACATAGGTGTGCAAATATCTGTTTGAGTTCCTGCTTTCAATTCTTTTGTGTATATACCCAGAAGTGGAATTATGGGATCATACAGTAATTCTATGTTTATGTTTTTTTTTTTTTTTAGGAACTGCCATATTGTTTTCCATGGTGGTATTTGAGTCATTTTTTAAAAATAGTTTTATTCATATATCTCTATACATTCATGTAAAGTGTTTCTGTAGGATGAAGTCCACAAAGCGTAGAAGTAAGTTAAAAACATTTTAATGATTATTGTCAGAGTCACCTCAAAAAGGATTGCATTCATTTTCATTGCTACCTACAGTACTGAAATTCCCTGCTTTGTCACATGTTCACAAATTTGCATTATCAACTCTTTCCATCTTCACCAGGCTGATCAGCAACATTTTTCAGTTTGTTTAGGTTTGCGTTTCTGTTTTTGTTGTTTAGATTTGCATTTCTCCATCAGTGAGGTTGAGCATCTTTTCATTGTTTTCTGCCCATTTGTATCTGTTCCCCTGAGGTTTGCCTATTTATGTCCTTTGCCTATTTTTCTGTTGTGTTGCCTTTCTCCTAGTGACTAAAGAGAGGTCTTTGTGAATTAGAAAACTGGCACTTTGCTTTCACAAATATTATGACTGTTTTTCTAGTTCTTGCCTTCTGACCATAATTATGGAAGATTTTTTTATAATTTCAAAGTTTAAATCTGTATAATGTTATATTTATAGATATTTTCTTTATGATCTCTGGGTTTCATATTATGTTCATAAATGCTTTCCTCACTCCAAGATTTATTAAAATACTCATTCTTATTTATTTTCAGTATTTTATTATGTTTTAAAATTTAACACATGGACCTATTTGAAACATATTTTGATGTGAGGAGAGAGGTAGTCCATTGTATTTTTTTCTTGAAATGATTAATTAGTTGTTTCAATTCCTTTTTCCTCACTAATTCAAAATGCCAACATTAACTTTTACTAAAATACCATATATTACTGTTTGTTTGTTTTTCTGTTCCTTTGCAATACCCCTCTTTTACTGATCTGATAACATACTGTTTTATTTACTGTGACCTTTAAACACATTAAATCTAGTCCTTTCCTCTGTGACCCTTATTAAAATTTTTGTTGCTGTTTTTCTTGCACATTCTCACTTGCATATTCTTTCAGACAAACTTTAGATACATTTGCTCAAGTGCATTAATATTCTGTTGGGATGCCATCGAATTTACAGATTAATTTAGGGAAACTGACAACTTAAAATACTGAGTCTTTTTATCCACAAACAAGGCATTTTTATTTATTTGTTAAAGTCATTTTAATTTATGATTACCTTATAATTCCTATCAGTTGAAGATAAATCTTAATTTCAAGTTTTTGTTGAGAACCACCTGTTCTGCTTGATTATCTCCTTTGGTTTTCACAACTGCCTTTATTCTCCCCCTCTGTATACAAACTATAACTCATTAGAGTTTGGAAGCAAGAACTTTAGAATGAAAAATATCCAATTAAATTTCTACCTGAGAAAAAGGTAGACAGAGGGATAGCAGTACACTTGGCAGCAGCTCTTCCAAAGCATGTGCTTTCTTTTATTTTAAAAATTTGCCCTGGCTCATCTTGGGGTGGGGAGAAAATGGAGGGTAGGGAAGCCAGAGAAAGAAAGAATGGAATAGCACAATACTAGATAAGGAATCATGTGGATAAATTCCTAGTTCTCGTAGAATCGGAAATCCCATGTGTGGCTTCTTTATTTTACTTCAAATGTTGCAAATCCTTGGAAAAGGAAATGTACTATGACTAAACATGGATGTAAAGGTCCTCTAAATTCAAATATAGATGATATTTTGGGAGGTGAAGGTCCTCCAGTAGTGTGAATAACTGAATATTGACAATATTCCAAAATGAAAGAAAGAATTAGAACATTTTTTTAAAAAAGGAAATAAAATTTGGGGTAATAAAATATGAGGAAAATAGGGCACTTTCCTATGAAACAATTTTTGATGCAATTATAAACACCATGACAATGAAATACAAATGATTCTATCATTTGTATCTCCTTAAAGGTTGATAAAATTCTACACTGTGCAGTAAATTTACAATAAAAGGCCTAAAAGGGAAATAAATATATATTTTTAAAGGAATGTCACAATCACCACTAGAGGGTACAATAAGCAACCTTTCTTCCAGATATTTGAGCAGAAGAATATTACTGAGAAATAAGAGGCAATTTAGAATCACAGTATTTGAAACAACCTCAATAGGTCATCTGGAAGAGAAATAGCTTTTAGAAATGTTCAACATATTTGACATCTAACCAAGGCAAAGGGTATCAAGTGATTTTCAAGGGCAGTGTGTGTCTTGCATAAAAGTAAAGTGCATTTATCAATGAATACAGAAATGTTTCTATAGTAATTAAACAGGGAAAATAAAGCTCTTTATGCATACATGGGACTCTGCAACAATCTCACTCATTAAGCCTGTTGATTAAAACTGCTTCTAGAGTGATTTCACTCTGTAAAGTCAAACTCCTTGAGGTCTTAGAAAACAAAATGATGACATAGGCTTTCAAAACCTCAGTAAGATCCAAGTTGGCAGTAAAAGAAAGAGACAACATTCTCAAACCAGCATTGACATTGGTGTAAGCCAGATGCAGAGGGCATGAATTCATAACTTCAGATATTTCACCAGACTTGTGGAGTCTATGTTGTGAAAAATAAACACATTCCTTATTATTCTTTCCAATTCTAAGAAGAGCAGTTGTTTATTTAAGTTGGACCATCTCATCCAATGCATCACCAAATCTGCTGTAATGTTTTCTGGAAAAAAAAATCTTTAATACAGGATCTCTCCCATATCCCACTATAAACATGCTTCCAACCTTCAAATTTTGAATGCTATTCTGTGTGGCAGAATAATTGCACTTTGTAAAAGAAACACACCAAACTTTGCAGTACAGGAGAAAACAAGGCAAGTACATCTCATGAGAAAAAGAAAAATTTAATTCTTCTTTCATTAACTATTGTTCCAAGCATATTATTGCTTAACAAGTACATAGTACTTTACAATTTATGACATACCTTTACACTAACATTCCCACCCTGTCAGGTAGGTATTTTAATTTACATTTTCTGAGTGAGGAAACAAAGACTTGGAGCACTGCAGAACTTTATCCAAAGTCGTCCAGTTAGTAGAGGACAGAGCTGGGAGATGGAAATTTGGACTCCTCCCTGATCCAGTCCTGTTGCTGCTATACGCTGGCTCCCGTGCAATGGAGAGGATTCAGGGTCAGAAATCCTCGGAGTGGCACATTTACATCTCTCTGAAAGAACTTCAGAGTTAATATGAGAAGGATTTTCTATTTGGCTGTGAGTGCTCCTGTGTTTATGCCCAGAGTGTCCAGTCATGCCCCAAATGTGGTCCTTTTTGTTTCCCAGGTCCATTTCATCATGCAGGTGTGACACCCCAAGTAGTACATCACTAAGGGATCACTATATTTCTTTGGTGGTTGAAGATCCTTGGCCTTCATTGTGACATTACCTTGTCTAGTTTTATTGATTATGTAAAAAACTTTCTCAAAATGTACAAAGTTGCTGAGGGCATGCTTAAGTCTTTTTAGCATTTGCTAAATCATTAGAATAGTGTTTACCTATATTGTTACTCAGCATTTGTAATGCACGTGTATTGGATATTGAAAAATATTTATCACATTTATATATTTTAATATCTTAAATATCAATGATAGAGGAATTATATAAAAAGTAATAATGTCTTCTGCACACTAATAATTTCAATATAATATGCAGATAGAATGCCATAGATGTATTCTTTCTTAAAAATATCTTACATTCCAAATCTTGAACTTAATATGGCCACTGGATCACTTTTGAAAAGATTTTCAAGAAGTTGTTAATAATTTCATGTGAACTTTATTTTTACCATATCTATATGTTATCTGTACTATCATTTACTATGTACATACATTCATAACATAAAATTTGATGCAAATTATTTTTTTCAATATATTAAATAAATGGGCAACTTTAAACATTTAACAATTTTTTTCATAATCTACTTAAAATACTCTTGGGTGCCACATTTCATGTATGTACTGCATTTTGAGAGACACCGACCTAATAGAAAGAGTTCTGAACTAGGAGGGAGAGGCCTAGATTATGATATCAACATTATCATTTTCTACTTTGATCATTGAGCAATTCAGTTGACCTCTCTGAGCCTGAACCTTATAAAGTTGTGAAGATTAAAGTGCTAATGACTGTAAAGATTTGTCCATGAAATACATTCAATAAATGTGAGTTTTATCCCTTGAAGGGAATTCAATTGATTAAAGACCATGTTTACTCAAGACAGTATGAGTTGAGTGTAGATACCTCTCTCTGTAATTTTTACCCACACAATATGCAACCAAATGCTGGTAAAAGACACAGAAGATATTTCAGAAAGGCCAGGCTATTAATGAAACCAAATGAGAAGGCCGATCCCCATTGAAATGCTTTGTATGGAAGTTCATACAATTATTTATCACATTCTCTTATGAACTCTTTTGTTCTTTTCAAGGCTGCAAGAACAGAAGCCCACTAAACTAAGCTCAAATCAAAGGTGGAGGGGAGGCCTATTGCAGGTACTTCAAAATCTCGACTATGAGGACACCTAACGGCATTCAGCTAGGTCTCAGGTCAGCTGGGACTGGAAAACCCACCTCAGTCTTTCAGAGGCTTCATGATCTCTTCTCTGTCTCTGTCTGGCTCTTTCTGGCTCTGTCTGCTCCGCTCTCCTGTGGCTCTTTCTTATTGCAATTTTGTCTGCTCACTCATCTTGCTCATGATCCCAAAATGGCAGTTAGAAGAATCTGGCCCAGTTTATATATTTCCATGCAGTCTGAGGTGTCTGGCTAACTGTCGGTTTGGCTCCTCTGAGAATCCACTTCGGAGACAATGAGCTGTGGCCAGCCTGAGACAGTGAATGGAAGGGAGGTGTAATTCATTCCTCCGGTCTCGAATATACAAATCCTCCCACACCCAACCCTTCCTCCCAAAGTGTTAGTAACACTTGCTAGGGGCTGTGGGCATACTAAAGACCTATAGGAGTATATGCTTTTAAGATTGGTGTTTTTATAAGATATATAATATGACGAAAAATATCCTGTCAGTAAATACACTTTCGTCTTTTTAACATTAATTGTTCCCTCAGGTTGTTTTGGCTCTCAAATTAAAGCAACTCTCCTTCCCTGGACTAGGCTACATTCATGCTTTGAAATTTTTTTTGAAAAAACTTTTTCAGAGAAATATGACCTGTGAAGTCAGACTCCTTCATCTAGAGAAACAACCCCATCAAACCCTTCTCGAGTGGGAACTGAGGAAATAGTATCAACACTTACCATCAAGGCTCACTGACTTTTATAAATGTGATGAAATGTTTTATTTCCTAAGCAAGGAGTCAATAGTTGATTCCCCCATCCCCAAATGTTAGTATCCCATCATGTGGACATATGCTCGAAATACTCAATACCATTAATTAGAGAAATTAAAATTTATATTTTCAGTACTATTTTATATACTGGGTGAATTCAATACAAAATAAGTAATTTTTTATGCAAAATTATTCCAAACTCAGCATAAAGGCATAGTTTGTAAATGATAGCATGGCTAAGAATCAAATTAAAAATTCTTATCCCCTAGGTCTGAAGACACGAGGAAATTGCCTTTTTAGTCAGCACCCCAGATTATGTTGATGCAAGTGGTCTAAAAACTACACTTGGAGAAACATTTTGAGAAAACTGCTATGTATGGCTGAAAACAATCTAAACAAGCTCCCCTGGGGATGATCTGATTTTTACTTTTTGCATAGAGTTCATTGCATCATGCACTTTATATTTGGGGCGCTCACGCGCTAGTTGTGCTAGCATAAGTCCCACTTACCTACTTTGAAATAATTACATAACAACTGATTTTTAGAAAACAGGGTTACTTGATGCCCAGAGAGAGAGCCTGACCTCTACCCATTTAAGCACAACCAAGCCAGCCTGGTGAGTGGGAGTCTCGTGTTGGTTTCCTGTCAGTCCACAACACTTTGATCACACACATTGCTTTAGTGATGTTCTGTGCTTTCAGAGCATTCTGTGAAGTAAGAAGCTTTGCTCCACTTTGAAGCAGGTGTTTTGCCAAGGGAAACGTGTCTTTTGAAATCAGGTAAAATTTCTTGGGTGTTGGAATACATGACTGTGGCAAATGATTATAGAAATGCTATGATAGTCTTTGGGGCTATTTTAAAATGTCATACCATATGATTTTTGAATCATAAAAGCTTGCAAGTGATACCAGTTCAAATTGAATATTATATGACTAAGGTACTTAAGATAGTCTGAAGCCCCCAGGGATTTTCTTTTGTGTCTCTACAGGGAGAATGTAGGAAAATTGAAGGCATGTAATAGCATAAGAGACTTTCGGTTGTTTATCATAAGGATCTCCCGGGTTTTAAATGGAATTTCAAAAAATAATTGTTTCAACCTGAAGAAAGATTTCCGAAAACAACAAAGGCAAAATTTATTTTCCAGAGTTCACCTTGTGGTTTTACATCTAATGCTTTCTACATGCTGGCGATAAAACCCCTTTATTCTTTACCCCTACATTTAATGCTGTCTTGGATTCTTAAAAAAGCTTTTATTGGCTTTAAATATTTTTTTCTTAGCCAGGACCAAACTTGTTTCTGTGTTTTTTTATTTTTTATATTTTTAATCTTTGAACCATGGATAAGTTAGATTCTGAGAACTTGTTTATTTTTCCTGATTTTTCCCTTGGAGATTTAAATTATCAGCCATTGTGCTTTTTCCAATCAAATTTTCAGAAGCCTTTAATGATTCTAGATCTGATTTAACTCCTAATTGCTCCATATACTATTAAAGGAAAGAGCAATTTATTTTCTAAAACTAATTAGACTTACATAACAGTTATGTTTTTCATGGTGTCCCTTCTACCAAGACAATTTTTCTTCAGCCTCTAGTCTGAAGTATTTCTATTTACCCATATAGTGTCAACTCGCTGCTCCTCCTTTTTGAAGCCTACTCTGGAAATCCCTTGGCTATTTTGCTATTCTTTGTCCTATTTTCCGTCCTCTAATATTGCCATTACCCCATAGGAATGTGACTATTGACATGTCTTTTTCCATCCTAGATAGCAGCTCATAGAAGTCAGGGAACTTATTTTTAAATTCACAGTGCCAGTGCATTGCCTACTGCAAATAAAATGCCAAATAAATACCCGAAGAAATGTTTCTTTATATATTAAACTCAAATCCACATGCTCCGATCCACATAAACATTTAACATGTTATTATAGACAACAACATTTGAATAAGAAAAGCTTCTCTCCAAATGAAAGAAGTTAAGACTTTGCCAAACTCCTTACTGTAATATAATTGTCTCTGATACCCTAGGTCAGGCTTTCTCAACCTTGACACTACTGACAGTGTGGACTGGATAATGCTTTGTTGTGGGAGGCTGCTCTGTGCATCCTAAGACATTTGACACCATCCCTGGCCTCTATCCACTAGATACTAGTAGCTTCCCCTACCCCATTTGTGATAACCAAACATGTCTCTGGACATTGCCAAATGTACCCTGGAGGATGAAATTGCTCTTAGTTGAGATATACTGTCCTTAAATAACTCTTTTAACCTCAGGTCAAGCAGCTAATATCTGAAAGAGATTTCAGACATCATTAGAAAATCTAATCCTGGCCAGGCGCGGTGGTTTATGCCTGTAATCGTAGCACTCTGGGAAGCCAAGGCAGGAGGATCATCTGAGCCCAGGAGTTCGAGACCAGCCTCAGCAAGAGCAAGAACCCATCTCTACTAAAAAAAAAAAATAGAAAGAAATTAGCTGGACAACTAAAAGTATATACAGAAAATATTAGCCGGGCATGGTAGCTCATGCCTATAGTCCCAGCTACTTGGGAGGCTGAGGCAGAAGGATGCTTAAGCCCAGGAGTTTGAGGTTGCTGTGAGCTAGGCTGACTAACTCCATGAAATGTTTGCTTTTAAGTTTTAACTGCCCCTTTAAACTTCCAATTAGCTCACAATGTAAACCTAAAATTTCTTTTTGATACTTACCCCAGTCTTATTTTTTTAACCACTCTTCCAGTATATATTTCAATTATACCTATTTTTATACTTATCTATTGCTTCTTAACAAACCACCTCAAAATTTAGTGGCATAGAACAATCACCTTGTACAACAAGCACACCACACTTATATGCATGATTTTGTGGGTGAGGGATTTGGACAGGGCATAGTAGAGGTGGCTGGAGATGCCTGGGACAGTTCAACTGAGCCATACGTGTAGGGCCATCATTCTGTCTTTTGGCTGAGTTCCTTATTTTTTTCCCTGTGGCATCTGCTGGTATGGGAATGTCCAATATGGCTCCTTAGCTTAGGTGACTGGTGCATGGGCTGGATGGCTGCAAGTGTGGGGTTGGTTGTGCTTCCTCACAGCATGGCAGTCTTAGGGTAGTCAGATGTTTTACACTATCCCCAGACCAGGCATTTCAAAAAACTTGTACAAAAGCTGCAAGGCTTCTTAAGACCTAGTCTTAAAGCTGCACATCCCAGAATGCCACTTCTGTTGTATTGTATTATTTAAGGAATTCACCGAGTCCAGCTCAGATTCAAGGTGTAGGGAGAGGGGTTGGGTGGAAGGAGAGGAATAGACCTTACCTCTCTTTAGGGGAGTGAAATCTACATACAAGGAAGGAGGAAATTGATGGTGGCCATTCTGGGAACGAGCTACTAAATCTGCCAGGTTTAAACAAGATGCTCCCTCTTCTTTTTCACCCTCCTAGGATAGGTTTTAGCACTCCTCCCAGATTTTTGGCAGCCTGGTTTCTGGAAATGGAAAACAGAGAACAAATACTTCATTTGGCTTCTTAGGATATTCTTTCACTTTGGACAACAGTTCTTTCTATCCCCTCTCCTTACTGTTGGCAATTAGAATTTGGTGGCCTACTGTAAAGAAATCTCATTTTGGAGGAGGCATGCCAAGCTCATTTAAAAAGCCTTGTTTTAGTTCTTCTGGAATATCTTTCGGAAAATAAAATTTGTCATCGTGTGGGGCATGATAAACTGATAGAAATGTTCCTCCTAGAAGGATCTGCTATGATTTTGGGCTTGTCATAAACACAAACCATAAACACGCATGGGTCTCAAGAGTGGTTTAGTGGAGAGAGGCCATGGAAAAAGGCAGGCCTTCCTATAAATTCTAACTGTACCACTATGGGACCCAGGGTGCTCCTTAACTTCTCTGGTCCTCATTTTCCTTCTCTGAAAAGTGAGTGAAATATGCCTACCTTGAAGGTTTTTGTTAGGTATTAATTATTAAGATGCATCTTCTTTGGGTCTCATGTTTTTGCCTGTCTTGTAAACACAGTCACTGATTGCCTTTGTTCCAGACTGTCTTTTCAAGGTTGATTTTATAATGAAAAGCTTAGAAGACAGTGACTCCCTCTGGGACAAAAAATAAAATTGTTTCCTGACCAGGATAATAAGACAATGTCTACCTCTAGGGGAAAGGTCAGGCAGACTCACTGTCCAGCATAAAAGATTCAGGTTTCCTAAACTCAAACTTTCTCTTTTATAATGTAATCAACTATGTATGAAGGAGTGAGGTAGCCTTCTTCATGTCACCCTGTGGGAATTCAGGCTTGAGGAACTTAGGCAAATGCTGACACTCTGGCTACTGCAATTGCTATAATTAATAAAGTCCTTTGCTTTTGACCCAGAAGTTTGCTGTATTCTGCCAGCATCTAGGTATCTGTGGCAGGCTTATTTGATAGTTTGTTAGTAGGGTAAAATCCCAACTCAACACAATTTTTGATATTGATATGGCTCCAAATCAGGGCACAAATGTGGGAATATTGCAGGTTTTGATTCCAGACTGCTGACCCCCTCTAATGTTTCCTCTAGAACAGCAGTCCCCAGTCTTTTTGGCACCAGGGACTGGTTTCATGGAAGGCAATTTTCCCATGGATGGGAGCAGTGACTGGGGGGAACTCTGCGGCCCATCCCTAACAGGCCGTGGACCGGTACCAGTCTGTGGCCCAGTGGGTGGGGACCGCAGCTCTAGAAGAGGGAGGATAAGTATAGACTCTGGTCTTATTATTCAATTTAATTCCACCTCTCTTCAAAGTTAGCTATGGCATCTATGTCTTGTCAGCCTGTAGATTGATAGTAATTACTGACTTAGCCTCCAATCAGCTCCTATTTCTCAGCTTCCTCAAAGACCTTTTGCTTATTTCTGTGGATTTTTAGACTCTCATGTTAAAGCTCTAATATTTCAAGCCTGAACATGGTGTTTAGGTCCAGATGTTAGGCTTTGAGAACCAGAACACTGGGAATGGTCAGAATTCTGGTAATTGGATTTCACAGCTGGCTCTCCTATTTCTGGAGAAAGGGAAATGTTTTCCTGGAAGGTGCTATCTGCTATTTCCCATATGGTTCTTTAGGGCTAAGTCTTTTAGTAAACCGTAATTCATGCCTTAGCAATTATTGCATAGCTAAGAGATTTATGAAAAGTGACTAATTAAGGGATACTAATTACCAATTGACATAATTTACTTGAACCTGGGATGTGTCTACCTCCTTGGCTATTCCAGATAGCTCTCCCTCTTACTTCCCAAGTGGTTGTATTAGTTGCAGGTTTTGAATCCCAAGCAACAGGAATCAACTTTGGCTGATAAACAGAAAAGGAATGCACAGAAGGATAATGGTAAGAAGGTAGAGAACCAGACTTGGAAAATAACAGAAGGTGAGCTACCTCCAGGAGTCTGGAGAGCATTAAGTATACAGCAATCTTCTCAGGATTCTGTTCCAACCATTCTTCCCCTTCCTTCCGCTTACATTTCAAAGCCTTGGGAGAGAGAGTCCAAATGGCTGCTTTTGGTCCCTGGTTCACCCCTGGGCTAGGGAAGGACAGAGAATCTTGTTTTGTGGTTCCAGGGTTGCACACAATGGAGACAGTAATTTTGCAAAGGAAACCAGGAAAATAGAGGTTGTGGTAGCAAAAAGTAAGATATATCCCCTATAGTGGCCAGTGAAAACATGTTTTCTTCTCTGAACAGAGAACCCACCCATCCTGAGAGCAGATTCAGGTCTGGGATGGGGTTTGGGAATTTGTTTTTTAAAAGGCTCTCTACCCAGGGGTAATATATAATCAATCCTAGGATAACATGGAGAATAACATATTTTTTCTGAGCATAAGGAAGAACTTCTGGCCGGGCACAGTGGCTCATGCCTGTAACCCTAGCACTCTGGGAGGCCGAGGCAGGTGAATTGCTCGAGGTCAGGAGTTCGAGACCAGCCTGAGCAAGAGCGAGACCCCGTCTCTACTAAAAATAGAAAGAAATTATCTGGCCAACTAAAATATATATATATAGAAAAAATTAGCCGGGCATGGTGGCGCATGCCTGTAGTCCCAGCTACTCGGGAGGCTGAGGCAGGAGGATTGCTTAACCCCAGGAGTTTGAGGTTGCTGTGAGCTAGGCTGACGCCACGGCACTCACTCTAGCCCGGGCAACAGAGCGAGACTCTGTCTCAAAAAAAAAAAAAAAAAAAAGGAAGAACTTCTGAGGCATAGTTGTTAAACTCAAAAATTATATTCATCTTGACCATTTGAACTAGACAAAAATTAAGAATTATAACATTTTAACTCTAATTTCTGAGTGTTTACTATTATGGGCTGAATTTTGTCCTCCACCCCTCCACTGAATTCCTATGTTGAAGTCCTAACATATGAATGTGGCTGTATTTGAGACAAGGCCTTTAAAGAGGTAATTAAGGTCAAATGAGGTCATTGGGGTGGGCCCTGCATCCAATATGACCGGTGTCCTTATAAGAAGAAGAGAGTAGGACACAGACATACACAGAGGACATGAAGACACGAAGACACTGGGAGAAGACAGCCATCTACAAGCCAAGGAGAGAGGCCTGAGAAGAAATCAACACTGCCAACACCGCGAAACTTCCAGCCTCCAGAACTGTGAGAAAATAGATTTCTGTTATTTAAGCCACCCAGTCTGTGATACTTTATTATGGCAGCCCCAGCAAACTAAAATAGTTACAAACTGGTATAGCAGGTTTACAAAGTTATTGACATCACAATTCTCATGCAGAAATAAACAGTAGCCCCTATGTTTTTCTATGACTGGCCTGTTTTTCCTCACAAGCTCCACCTTACTGGATAACAGAAAGAAACAAAATGGACAATAAAATGTTAATCCTTCTCTGGTCATATTTAATAATTTAAGTTGCATCATTAGATTATTCGTTCTCTGTTTCACTATTGACCAGGTAAATGCAGAGTTATGCACCCTCTTCTGCCCTCCTTAAGATGGGGGGTGAGGATGGGGACAGAATTGTATCTTATGTAGCTTTACGAGGTTGGGTGGGACAGTGCTTGAAACCATACAGCAACTACTGGATGGTTTGAATGACTGGGCTTCTCTTCTGCTACATCTGCTAATTGTTGCGATACCATGGATCTCACTGGTCTTTTGGGGATTATTTGTGCCTCCTCTCTTCCACTGGCATCTCTGGTCTTGGCCATTTGCTCTGGACCTGAAGTCTCAATCAGGAAGCTCTCTGTTGATTCAGTGCTGTTCTCACCGCTTCCCCATACCTTCACCAGGACACGGAGGATTTTCTGGATTTCCACATGGGGATCAGGGCTCTCACATCTATTTGCTTTTTTCCTCCACCTCCATTATACTGCTCCTTTCTACATTGAAAGTGGTTGGCTGTGGACCTTCTGTTATGCGTCCAGCCAGGGATGCATACCAATAGCTCTGAGGTCCCTGGACTCCAACATACCTAACAGCTGCAGTCCCCAAACCCCAGGCCGCAGACCAATACCGAGCTGTGTCGGCCGCACAGCAAGCCAGGGAAGCTTCACCTGTATTTACAGCCATTCAACACCACTTGCGTCACTGCTTGAACTCCGCCTTCTGTCAATCATCGGAGGCATTAGATTCTCAGAGGAGCATGAATTCTCCTGTAAACTGCCTATTGGAGAGGTGTAGGTGGCGCGCTGCTTATGAGAATCTAATGCCTGATGATCTGAGGTGCAGCTGAGGTGGTAATGCTAGTGCTGGGGAGTGGCTGCAAATACAGATTATTATTAGCAGAGAGGTTTGCACAATAAATGTAATGCGCTTGAATCATCCTGAAACCATACCCCCACCCACCCCGGTCCGTGGAATAATTGTCTTCCATGAAACCGGTCCCTGGTGCTAAAAAGGTTGGGGACGGCTGCCGATCAGGATGTTTCTAAAGCCTGTGTGCTTTAAGGTTGGGCGTGAGAGGCAGCCTTGATGCTCCCCTCCCCACTGCTTCAGCTCCCTTCCACTCTGCTCTTCACCTCCTAATCAAACAGGCTGGGAGTGGGTTAGTTTTCTCAGTCTTCCTGTGTTGACGGGATCTCCCTTTTCCCAAATCATTATGAATAAGATTACTGATTTTAGCTTCTTAAAGGAGGAGGTAATGGTGTCTAGAAAATGTTTCTGCTCTTTTTCTCCAAAAAAGTTGCTGCATTTTGGATATCAAAAGCTGAATATTAACACTATTTTTTTCCTCTTTGCATTCCTATGTTAACAATTCTAAATCTCCCCTAGGCAAATTTATCAGGAAAATGGAGGCAAGATTCGTGTAAGAAAATGCAAAACAGAGAATCTCATTAATATTTTAGAAAAGTCCATGTTATTACTAGCTCTCAAGAACTGCTATGGAGTGATTCCTCTCCTGCTAATAGATGTAATTATGTTTAACATAAATTCAGTACATTGTGGGTAAGTTTGGTAGCACCCCCTTTGCTCAGAACATTTCTTTGGGGTAGTTCTACCCCTTCAAAAAAAGCTCAGTGTCCTCCATGCCAGATAAAGGGACTGAACCAGTCGAAACTCACTGAAAAAGGCGTTCCTGTGTAATCTCCACCTGCTCACTCCAACCAGATCTCAGAACTGAAAGAGAAATCGTACTCAAATTCTCAATGTTATAGTCAGTTCCCCTAAGGACAGCTTCAACTGGTTGAAAAGCCGCTGAAAGAGAGAGGGCATGCTCTGGAAATGTGATCTAGTACATTTTGTTTCTATTTTGGGAAGCATGTTACTTCAGATTTTCACCAGGATGGAGTTGGATTAATTCTTCTCATTCATGTACAGTGTTCACATTAGAATTCACATCACCTGAGGGTAAAACTTCCTTTATGAACTCCAAACTGCATTGCAGTCCTGAGCCTAAAGCAAATCAATTCGTTTTTCAGAGGATAGCGACAGGGGAAGTCAGCCAGTGTGTCCCCCAGCAACACTGAATCACCTTTCCCTCTCTTAGGTGCCTACTGAAAGTCATTTGACTACTTATTGTCCTCAATTTATCTCAGTGCAACACATTGATCATATACCAGTCAATTAGTGTGGGGCTCAGCATTGTGTGGAATGTTAAGTAAGTACCTGGAGCTTATAACCTTGTTGGGTCAACTTGGCAGTTGAATGGAAAACAATATAAGACAAAATAAAAATTGAGTCAAAATATATAATAAACCAAAAGAAATGAAAGCACATATCCATACAAAGACTTGTATACAGATATTCATATCAGTCCTATTTGTAATAACCCAAAACTTGAAATCACCTATAATAGTTTTCTATTGCTATGTAACACATTAACTGAAAATTTATCTCACAAGTTCTGTGGATAAGGAATTTGGGAGAAGCATAGCTGGGTGGTTCTGGCTCTTGGTCTCCCACGAGGCTGCAGTCAAGCTGTCAGGGGGCTGTGGTCATCTGATATCTGGACTGAAGTTGGAGGATCTGCTTCCAAACTGGCTCATGCACATGACTGCTGACAGGAGACCTCAGTTTCTCATTACACGGGCTTCTCTGTTGAACTGCTTGAGTTTCCTTGCAGCATGACAGCCAGCTTCCCCCAGAGTGGGTGATCTGAAAAAGAACAAGGAGGAAGTTCAAAATCTTTTTATGTCCTAGCTTCAGGAGTCGCTGTTTCAGGAGTTGTTTATTCTATTCATCAGAAAAGAGTCGCTAAGCCCAGTCCATACTGGAAAGGAGAGGAAAATAGGCTTCACCTCTTGAAGGGAGAAGTATCAAAGAATTTGTGGACATATTTTAAAACCACCATACAACCAAAATGTCCATCAACAGGAGAATCCATAAAGAAATTATTTGTATGTCCATACAATGTATTATTACTCAGCAATAAAAAGGAATGAAGTTTTGATACATGCAATAACATGAATGAATCTCAAAATAATTCTACTAAGTGAAATAAGCCATACACAAAAGGGGACATTCATTAGGATTTTGTTTATATAAAATTGTATAACTGCACATTAAGCTATCTACAGAGAATGCAGATCAGTGGTTGCTTGGGACCAGGGACAAAGGGGCTGTGGGGAGAGGGATTTCAAGGGGGCATAAGGAAACGTTTGGAGACCATGGATATATTCATTATCCTGATTGTGGTGACAATTTCAGAGGTGTGTAGATGTGCCAAAACTCATTAAATTATGTTTTAAATATATACAGTTTATTGTATGTCAGTTATACCTCAATAAAACTGAAAAAATGTGTGGTAAAGATAAGAAAATTTTTTTAGCTCATTTGCCAATCATATTTTCCAGAACTTCAGTTTTTAGCTCTGTCTCCTTAGTCACCAAATATAATTAATAAATCTAGGCCTTTTATCAATTGCAGAATAGTTTTCAGCATGGAAGGAACTTACTAACCTCTTTTCATGTAAGGTAATACTTTTGGGACTCTGAGTTCTTATTTGGTTAATCAACACACTTCAGATTATTATCATTTTAAATACGATCCTTGAAAAATTTTAAATATATAAAGCCAACAATGTCTATTTTGCTTTGTGGGTTTGTCTAAAATCATACTATTTTCTTCCCCCACATGTATGCTCCTTTATCTCAGTTTATTAAATCACCATTCACCCAGCATCATGACCTGGAAACATCACTACTTCTCCTTCCTTGGCATCTTTTTCCCCAATTCATACTCCACAATTCACTTATTAATTTAGTAAATATGCACTGAGCAACTGCCATATGGTAAACACTGTATTAGTTGTTAGGGGTACCGTGGTGAGCAAATGCACCTAATTTTTCCCCTCACGCTGCTTACATTTTAGCAGAGGATGTAATCCCCAGTCTGGTCAATTGTATCCTGGAGCTGCCTCTGTGTCCCCTATGTCTCCAATCCCACTGCCACTGATGCAGTTTGAACACTAATCGTCTTTCGTCTAAAGTATTAATAACTTTCTAACTGGTCTCTATCTTTTTTTTTTTTAACCTCCTCAGCTAGTTTTTTCTCCATATTGCTGCCAAAGTCAGCTTTCTAAAACATATATTTGATTATGTTATTTTCTGATTCAAATCACTTTTGGTGGATCCATATAACCAGCTGAATGAAATCCAAACTCCTTCATGACTTGACCGTGGCCTATGACTCAGCCCAATTTCCCCAACTCCACTCCTTCAGTCATTCTGGCAGCACTGCTCTACTCAACGTTCCCCATCATGCTGTGTGTGCTCGCACACTTTGCTTTGGTTTGGAAATGACCTTTGACATCTTCACCCAATAAATTCCTTGTATTCTGCATTCTTTAATATACCATTCACATGAACCTCCTTTCTAAAGAACACCTATTCAGCAGCAGCATTTACCAGTCTTTCAAACATGTGTGTATTCTTGCAACTTAGCACTTATCAAGGTTGGGCGTAGCACACTACTGAGGAAGAAAAACAGTTCTACCCCCCAGCGCAGCCGTGGTGTCATCCTGCTGAACATAATAGCATTTTCACAGAATAACAAAATCATATGATGTTGCTATGTGTGCAAACCACTTAAAGGATCAAAACAAAAACAAGAACCCACCGTAATCACGTCCAAGCACAAAAACAAGGATGCTGTGCTAACCACAAAAATGGCCACACGCACCCCTTTCCCAGTTACTGTGAGTGGCTCCTGCTGCTTTACAAATTACAGATTTAAACCCATTCCATTCTTCCCTCCACCTACATAAAAGTTATGAAGATATCCAGTCATAGAATTCCTCCCACTTTCTGACAGCATGTGATCTAGAGAAAACCCCTGTTTCCCACAACCTTCCCCCAAATTACCTAACACAATCCCAAACTCAAAGAGTATAACAAGTCTCTGCTCTTACCCTCTGAGACTCCCCTTTCTTCCCTATGGCCTGGGGTCTCCCTTCCTGCAATAAATAATAAATCTCACTTTGAATGCAGTTATATTCCTGGTGGTGTTTGGCTGGTGGGCATCGAAGTTTTACATATTTGATTTTTCTACCAGACTTTGAGATCTGGGACTTTTTTTTTTTTTTGGTACTCCCTATATCAAGCCTGGTGCCTGACCAGATAATGAGTATGTGTTTACAGGATAAATTAATGAATGTGTGTTTTATGATTAAAGGCACACAATTCAACAAATAGAAGAAATGAATTTGATGTTATTTTTCATCAAAATGCTCCACCAGTGGGCTCCTCACTGAGTTTGCTTGTGCACGTGAGGGTGCTCCTGTGGTGTCCATACCATCGCCTTCAGCCAGTTCCCCCCATCAGCAGAGCTCACGTCTTCATTTGGAAGTGACGATGGCTTGTCTCGTAGCTCCACAGTCCTCACCATTCCCAGCATGTGGAGCTACACAGCCCACCAGGTGTGAGGATGCTGTTACCAGACTATACATTACCGGAAATAAGTCACAGTAGGGAAGCAGATTAGGATGGTTTGAAGAGTGGGCAAGGAGAAGCTATGAAAAACTAGAAAGAAAATTTGCTCCTAACTACAGTTAGACAGTATACTTTTCTGACTTCATGGAAGTAGAGTATAGTACGGTTGTCTTCTCCCTTCAGGATTTACTTCTGTCTGTAGACTTCAGAGCCCTCTCAACCTTAATGCTATGGATCTTCCTGTTTTGTGCTTTAGTAACATACTACTCGTAGTAGAATAAAAAGTGCTAGATCTATTCAAAGCATTGATCTCATTTTTGTCCAGTAGAGCAGAGTGGTTAGAACTTAGATTTTTAACTCAGAAGGACATGGATTGGAATCTAGGATCACCAACTTCCTGAATATGTGATTTCAATGTCATTTAACCTTTCTGAAGCTCAATTTTCTCATCTGTAAAATAGGGATATTGATAGTATATACCAAAAATTGAGTTGTGGTGAGAATGAAATGAGATAGCATATAAAAACTTTCCTTGAGGGCTGGGCGTGGTGGCTCACGCCTGTAATCCTAGCACTCTGGGAGGCCGAGGCGGGTGGATCCTTTGAGCTCAGGAGTTTGAGACCAGCCTGAGCAAGAGCGAGACCCCATCTCTACTAAAAATAGAAAGAAATTATATGGACAACTAAAAATATATAGAAAAAATTAGCCGGGCATGGTGGAGCATGCCTGTAGTCCCAGCTACTTGGGAGACTGAGGCAGAAGGATTGCTTGAGCCCAGGAGTTTGAGGTTGCTGTGAGCTAGGCTGACGCCATGGCACTCTAGCCTGGGCAACAGAGGGAGACTCTGTCTCAAAAAAAAAAAGTATAGCAATTAACTCATTACTTTTCATTTGCAGAAATTGCATTTATAAATACAGGGTAGAAAACTATACAATATTACATTATATAATATACAACTATTTTATGTATTAATATGGTATAAAATACAACTATTTTATGTATTAATATACTGCATATATTTTAGAATATAAACTAAAATATAATAGTTTACATTATAGGATTTAGTCAAACTCATTATTTCACTAACAAAAACTTTACAAAATTGGTTTGTATATGTTATCTGAAACTGTTGGAAATAAACTTCTAACCTAGAAAAATAAAATAAACTCTTTAGAATACCTATCACAGTTGGAGTTTTAGTGGTTGAACTGGATGACTTTCAAGGTTCCCTGTGGTCAGAGAGTGAATAGTGAATTTGATAAACAGCAGGACAGACTAAACCAAGTGGGGAAAGAAGCAGAAACTAGGCTGGCCCTTGGAAGGGATAAGCATTATCATAGTCAGCTGAAGATGGTGAAAGAAAGTTGAGTCAAACTGGAAGTATTGCTGAGAATGGTGATAGGTAATTAGTTGTTCTAAGCAGGCAGTTAGCAGCTGGGAGGTCAAGAGAGTTGGAGCACAGCAGAGCAACCAGGTGAAATGTATAAACAAGATATATTACTATTATTAGCTAATATTAATGAGGTCTTTTTATGTGCCAAGGACTGTTCTGAGTTGCACCTGTTAGCTCATTTAATCCTCCTAACACCCTATTATGATGGGTACTACTTCTATCCCCACTTTACAAGTGAGGAAATGGAGTCTAATGGGTCACCTAGCCAGTAACAGCAGAATTTGATTCAAACCAGAGGCACTATTTGTCAGGTCTCTTTGGGTTGCAGTTTGTTTCAGTGTATTTTTAATCTCTGATGTTGTATTGTTCATATCTGGATGACCAATTTGGATCATTTTTATATTGTTCATGTCTCTCCTTATCATGCTCATGTTTTCCTCTATGTTTGTGAACATATGGAATAAGTTATAATAATTATTTGAATGTTTGTGTTTACTAGTTCTACCATCTGTTTCTATTTTGATTGCTTTTTCTACTTATTAAGGGTCTTATTTTTCTGCTTCCTTGAATACCTGATAATTTTTGATTGTGTGCCAGACATTGAAAATTTACTTTTTTATTGGCCACTGGATATTCACCTATTTAAGAAAAATATGCTTGAGCTTTATTGTAGGACATAGTTAAGTTACTTTGTAACAGTTTAATATTTTTGAGACTTGTATTTCAGATTTTGTTAGGTGGCAGCAGATTAGCCTTTAGCCTAGGGCTAATTGTGCTCATTGGCATGTCAATACCCTCCTGACTGCTCCACCTGATGCCCCATGTATTAGGCCATTTTTCTACGCTCACTGGAGGAAACAGCAACTATCCCTGGCCTGTGTGAGCTCCAGTGATTGCTCTACCTGCCCCTTTCAGGTGGCTCTTTCCATGGCCTTGGGTCCATGCAATAATCAGGACTCAGGTGAAAATTTGGTGAGGGTGGGGAGGACCTCTGACGATCTCCAGAACTCTCTTTATGTAGAGCTCTCTCCTCTTTGGCTCTTTGCCCAAACTCTATTTTCCTTGGCCTCTGCAAACCCCCAGTTCTGCCTTTCCAACTCAGGGTTCTGCCTGGGCTCCTCCTCTCAGCACTGCATCCTGGAGACTTCCTCCAGGCGGTAAGTTCGGCACTCCGAGAGCTCATCTCATGGGTTTTCTTTTTCAGGAATCACTGCCCTGTGATACCTGCTATCCAGTGTCTGAAAACTATTGTTTCTTTTTTTTTTTTTTTTTTCCTATTTTTTAGTTGTTTGCGGCAGGAGAGCAGTTCTAGTCTTTGTTATAACATCTTGGTCGGAAGCAGAAGTCCTTGAATAAATTTTTACTAACTTACAAAAGCTGCAGCTTGGGTAAGCCTGTGATTTGTGTCCCTAAACACAATACACACAGTTTAATTAACTGTTCCATGACGATGTAACATTCTACCTAGACTCAGCCTACTCCTCATTTTAAGGTCTATTGCCTGCCATATCCCATTCTCATGTGTAAGTTTAGAAAAGCATAGAAATTCTACTGAAACTAGTTAAGGGAAAATATCCTTTTAGCTTATTTAGCTAAAAGTCCAGGGAACAGAAGCAGTTTCAGGTGTAGATGCTTTGGAGTGGGAGGAGGTCCAATTTTTTGTTTGTTTGTTTGAGACAGGGCCTCGCTCTGTTACCCAGGCTAGAGTGCAGTGGCATCATCATAGCTCACAGCAACCTCAAACTCCGGGGATCACGTGATCCTCCTGTCTCATCCTCCTGTATAGCTGGGGACCATAGGCATGTGCCACCGTGCCTGGCTACATTTTGTATTTTTTGTAGAGACAGGGGCTCGCTCTTGCTCAGGCTGGTCTGGAACTTTTGGCCTCAAGAGATCCTCCTGCCTCAGTCTCCCAAAGTGCTGGGATTACAGGTGCGAGCCACCACACCTGGCCCAATGATATTATGAAGTTTCTATATTGCTATTTCTTGGACATGTTCTCTCAAATGGTAGGTAAGATTGCTGTTGACACTATACGACTTACATCCATGCAGTTAACTACTTTAAGACATATATCTTATGAGTTTAGACATCCCCAGAGAAAGATTTCTTTTCTGATAGCACTTGTACAAAAGTCCTTATGTTAGATAAGATCGGCCAGGCGTGGATCACATGGCCATTTTAGAACTAATCACTCTGGCCTGGGGCAAGAGTTTCTTTCATTGGTCAGGACTAGCTATGTGCTGTACCTGAGGCATATGGGATATTTATAGGAAAGTGGGGTACTATTATCAAAAGAATTAGATGAGTCCCTATGCAAGATAGGGCTGTACACATTATACTTGGGGTATAAAGTGGGAGCTTAATTTCAGGAATAATGCATAAACCCAATACCATATTTGACAGACAAAATAGAGGAATTCAAGATGAATGTGTGAGCTGGGCTATTGCATGGAGTCCTAAATCTCTGACTAAGGACAGATTGGTCAAAAAATACTGGGTGTGGGGAAGACTATTCTAATTGTACTACCAACTGGAGTCAGGTAACCACATCTATGAAAAGAAGATACTATCAGAAGATGCTATCAGATATAATACATTTGCATCTTTAATACTGAAATTCTTTGATTCTGTTACTGCATAATATAAAAATAGTGCTTTCATTAACAAAAATGTTCCTGGTGCATAAATTCTTGGTACAAAAACATAGGTGAAATGTTGCTATTGATTTTCAAATTGAAGAAATAAATCACTTCTGGGTGTCTCTCAATACAAGTTTGCCAACATCAAATTGTGTGAATTACTAAAAAGCATTTTCAACATTAAAATGAGAGGGAAGTCTTTTCATTCTTGGGAAAAAGCACTGGGATTAACAATTGTATTCCATGTTATTCAATCAGCAGGGTTGTCTGATCAAATCCAGTTTGAATCTCTAAAAGCTCCAAGCAGTTGGTAAGTGTGTGATGTGTTGCTATTATAAAGGCTTTTGAGGTTATGTTTGGACTAAGCTGGAAGTATTGCCTTTTCCACAGTGACTTTATATTTCAGTATTAGCTCTTGTGAATATTAGCATGACTTAGGAACTGAACCAAGAAGGAGTAACTGCATCTGACCCTGGTTTCAGTTGGTTTCCTGGCCTTGGGTAAATCATATAGAGTCACCTAAGTTTCTATTTCTATGCAGAAAAAAGGCTTGTAACACTCACATATGCCACAAAGATTGACTAACAATGAAACAATATAGTGTTTAGGGACATATACATACATTATAAAACTTTTTTTTTAGTCAGAGGAAAATAAAATTTAGGATAGTGGTTACCTTTGGGAAGAGGTTGAGTTAGGGGGATGACAGAGGGAAAGATCCCACAGTTAGATGCAATAATATTAATAATTATGTACTTCTTAGGTAGAGGGTTCACAAATGCTTATTTACCTCATAACTTATTCTTCATGACATATAAATATATATACTTTTTGAATGTATTTAATATTACATTATAAAATATAAAATAACAAAATAATTTCCTTTGGAAAAAATACTCTAGCACCTTGAATAAAGAGCATTCAGAAGTACAAAATGATTCAACTCAATCCCCAACCCTGTATATCTACATTCTAAATGAGACTGTTCTCTAGTATAATACATACTGAAGAAGTTGTACAGAGTATCATGAGAGAGATCCTGGGTGACAGAAGCATACTCGGACTTTCTTGAGGACATTTAATTTGTTGACAACACAAAATGTAGGCAAGTCTGCTTCCTCATGTATAGGAAGATAGAAACTATAAGCATAGGATTCCTGAACTTACTGTTTCTGCTTTCTCACCATTCCATTCTATCTCCTTGGATTGATTCCCCACCACTCCAATGAGTAGCTCATATCAAGATCGCAAATGACTTCCATCTTGCCAAGTCCAGTGGTTCTTTAAAAGCTCCAAGCAATCAGTAGTAACTTCCTGATGTGCTGTTGTTATAAAGGCTTTTTAGGTTGTGTTTGGACTAAGCTGAAAAGAGTGCCTTTTCCACAGTGACTTTATGTTTACCAATGGTTAGTTCTCTGATCTTATTGTATTTGACCTCTCTGCAGCTTTTATCACGGATGAAACACTTCTTTTTTCTGGAAACACTTTGTTCTCATGTTTTTTTTCTATTTCAACTGCTGCTATTTCTGAGTACCCTTTGCTAGCCTGGCCTCTTCTCTACTTGATTTCTAAAGTTGAAATGACTTAGGTCTTGTCCTAAGTTCTCTTCTCTTTCTTTAGTCTCCCACTAGGTGAGATCATACTGTGCTAGTTAGTTAATCCCAAAACTCTATCTCCAGCCCGGGCCTCTCTCCTCAACTCCAGATTTGTGTATCTGACTGCCAGACTGACATGTGCACTCAGGCATCAGACAGCTTCAAAAGTCTGCTCATTCCCCAGATTTCCCCCTGTCAGAAAATGCGACATCCACCATGCCGGTATCTCAGGCTACAGACGTTTTTCATTCCTTGCTTTCTCTCATACCCCACAACCCATCCTTTATCAAGCAGTGTCAGCCCTATCTACAAAATATATTCCAGCACAATCACTTGCTATCAATTCCACTGCTAAAATACTGTCTAAACTTCCATCATATCTCACTTAGACCCCACCCACTCCACACAGCAGTCAGAGTTATCTTTTTAAAGCATAAGTCTGATCATACCATTTCATCATACAAACCTCTGCTGGGTTCTCTTTGAAATTCCTGCTGAAATTCTAAGTGCCTTGCCATGACCAACAAGGCCTACATGATCGAGTCCCTGCGAGGGGACTCATCCCATACCACTCTTCCTCTCTCTCCAGTCTCCAACCACACTGACAGTTTCTACATTTCACAATTACACAAAGCTCTAGCCCTTTTTGAGGCTTTTGCATTTGCAATTTCCTTTGCTTGGAATGTCTCCCCCACCTCCTTGTGCCATCCCATACTGTCACACCATTTCTTCTTTGCTTTATTCAATTCCAAACTCAAGTGCCAGCTCTTCAGAGAGAACTTCCCTCAGGAGCCAGGTAAAGTAGAACATCCTCTCTTCTCTACCACTAGTCACTTTCTATGTCATTACGCTGTTTTGTTTTCTCCCTGATACTAAAGCTATTTGAAAAGATCTTATTTGTTTCTTAATTTGCTTATTTTCTGTGTCTCCTTTTTAAATGTCAACTAACATGAGGACAAAGACTCTATCTTATTTTTTGCCTTATCCCCAGTACCTTGAGTAGTACCTATCTTATAATTGGTGATCAATGAATATTTATAGAGTGAATTTTCATTGTTGAATGAATAAATGAGTAAAGAGTTTAAAGTCATATGGGTCTTGTCTGCAACTCAAACCCAGATTATATTAACCATTAACTGAATATAACTTGATAAAATATTCCCAGAAGGTGATGATTTAATGAACACAAGGATGCACATATCATTTTCTTTTATGTAGAACAGGTAGATTGCCTCAGAATTCTCCCAGTCTTAGTCCTTCATTCTTGCATGCTCCTTACCTCCCTCTGATGAGAACTCCTAAAGACATTTAAACCACAGAAAGACAAGAAATAATTGCCAGATTTCTCTGCCTGAAACAAACAAAAAGAAAGAAAGGGCAAAAGAAAGAAAACCAGACAGAATATATATATATATATATATTTCTTATATATGTATAATATATATATATATATAAAACAATGTTTAGTTTTCAAGATGCAGGACATCAGGCATTGAAAGCCAGTAATTGCTAAGACAGGAAACAAAAGAGGTCAGCTCTATGCACCAGTTTTACTGCCCAGACAGAGTTTTTAGGCTGTGGCACAGGGAGAGGGAAACGGGCAAAATCTGGCAAACTCCCTAAGTTGATGAAATGAATCTGAGAGTCTGGGAAGACCAAGGCATCTAGAGTTCCTAAGTCAGAGTACTGGAGAGGGGAGTGCTGCACAGAAAGGAAATCCCAGAGACCTAATATTCCCCTTCAGTATTTGGCAGAATACTGATCGGTACGCGCAGCTAACAATGGAGCTTCAAAATGTATGAAGTGAAAACTGAGAGAACTACAAGAAGAAATAGACAAACCTACAATTTCATTCAGAGATTTGAATACTTTTCTCTCAATAATTGATAGAACATGTAGACATAAAGTCAACAAGGATGTGCAATATTCGAACAACACTACCAATTATGCAATACTTTACCCAACAGCAGAATGCACATTCTTTTCAAATTCACATGTACATTTACCAACATAGACCATATTTTGGGCCAAAACTCAAGTCTCTATAAATTTAGAATTATTAAAATCATACAAAATATGTTCTCTGACAATTGAATTAAATTAGAAAGCAATAACAGAAAGAGATCTAGAAGTCCTCAAACATGAACACACTTTTAAATAACACATGAAAAATGGAAAAAAACAAAAGGGAAGATAGAAATTATATGAACTGAATAAACATGTAAATATAACATCAGAATTTGCTAAAGTAGTACTTTAAATACTGCTACCTTAAAAAAATATGTTCAAATGCTTATTTTATAAAAAAAGAGAAAGGTCTCAAATCAACCTCTGCTTCTATCTTAAGAAACTAGAGAAAGAAGAGTGAATGAAACTTATAGTAAAAGGAAGAGGAAAATCAGTGGTATTGAAAGATCAAAGTGGAAATTATGAAACAGGAAACAGAAAAACAATAGAGAGAATCAATGAAACCAAGGCTGGTTCTTCAATAAGATCAATAAAGTTTACAAAACTCCAGCCACACTGATCAGGAAAAAAAAAAGAGCAGATATGAATGACCAATATTCAGAAATGAGAAAGGTGACATCACTAGAGATTTTACAGATAGCAAGAAAAAAAATGAAAGAATGTTATGAACAACATTATACCTATAAATTTTACAATGTAGATGAAATAGACAAATTTCTCAAAAGTCACAAACTACCAAAGCTCACTCAATAAAAAATAGATAACCTGAATATCCCTATACCTATTAAAGAAATAGAATGTTTTGTTATAAACATATCTAAAAAGAAAAACTCCAGGCCAAGATAGCTTTGTTGATAAATTCTTCCAAATATTTAAGGAAGATAACACCAATTTTACCTGAACTCTTCCAGAAAATTGAAGAGGATGGAATACTTTTCCAACTCATTCTGTGATGAAATTATTACCCTGAGAACGAAAGTAGACAAAGGCATTATAAAAAAAAATTGCAAATTAAGACCCCTCATGAATATAGAGGCAAAAATTCTAAAGAAAATTTAAGAAATTTAGTGTACCAACACACAAAAAAGGATAATACATCAGGACCAAGTAAGGTTTATTCCAGGAATCCAAGTTTGGTTTAGCATTAAAAAATTAATAAACATAAACTACCATATTAATAAATTAAAAAAGAAAATTCATGAGATCATGTGAATGGATGTAGATGTAGAAAAAAATTGACACATTAGTTACTGCTATGATACAGCAAAAATGATATAAATGTGAGAAGCTGTCAAGCTAATGTACTCTTGGCAGAACTCTGTGTGTGCATGTGTTTGTGTGCACATACTTTTTTTTTCTGGAACCATTTGTAAAATGCTTACATCATGGTCCTTTGCCTGCAAATACTTCAGAATATATTTCCTGAAAATAAAAGCATTCTCTTATATAACTATGGTGTTGTTATCAACATCAGTAAATTTAACATTGATATGATACTTTTACCTAATGTACCATCTACATTCCAATTTTGTCAATTGACTCAACAATGTCCTTTATAGCACTTTTTCCTCTCCGGAACAGGATTCCATATATAGTCCAGAACTACATTTAGTTATGTCTCTTTAACCTCCTTTAATCTGGAACATTTCCATACTCTTGCTTTGCCTTTTATCACGCTGATGTTAAAAAATAAATATAGTAATTTCCCTCCCTTTCTAAATGAAATATCTTCATTTGGGATTTGCTGATATTTCTATATGATTTGCTCCTCTGATGTTTCCTCATGATTGGATTCAGGTGATTTTTTTCTCCTTATATGGTGTTGTGTCCTTCTCTGTGTATAACAAATGCAGGTGCATGATGTCCATCTGTCCCTCATAGCTGAGGTTAATTTTTATCACTCTCTCAAGGCATTGTCCTATTTCTTTCTCCAATATATAATTACAGCTTTTTACTCTTTACAGCCAATAAGCAGTCTGTGTGGACACACTTTTATACCAACCATGTAAATAACCTACTCCTTACCAAAATTCCCTTCCCCAGTTTAGTACCCTAATGATGATTCTTGTCCAATGTAATCTTTATTATAAAGTCACAAAGATGATGATTTTCCAATCCCTGGACTCTTGCATTTTCCAGTTGGCATTCTGCTTTTTACTGTAAGCAAGAGCTTCTCTTTCCCCTATTTATTTATATCAGTAAGAACAAATAAATTACTATTTTTTTCAGTGGATAATTCCTTACTTAATTATTTTGGTGGTCAATTTTCCCTCTGTGGGGCCAAACGCTGTGGCTCACACCTGTAATCCCAGCACTTTGGGTGACTGAGGTGGGAAGATAACTTGAGGCCAGGAGTTTGAGACCAGCCTGAGCAACATAGCAAGACCCTGTCTCTACAAAAAATAAAAATAAAAAATCAGCCAGATGTGGTGGTGCACACCTGTATTCCCAGTTATTCAGGAAGCTGAGGCAGGAGAATAGCTTGAGACCAGAAGTTCAAGGCTGCAGTGAGCTGTGATCATGCCACTGCACTCCAGCCTGTGCAACAGAGCAAGACCCGGTCTCTTAAAAAAAAAATAAATTCCCCCATATTTGGCTCTTTAATTTGGCACCTATGTCCTTGTGATGTGCCTCATCATTTTTTTATTTTCTGACATAACAGTAAGTCCCAGGTTGATCTTGAATCTCCCTGTTCCAGTCCTGGAATCATCCATTTCTCCAAGGAGTCCTGATTCCTTTTAGTGGAACCAAGTGGGATCAAGATCTACGATCATGATGATAGTCAGTATATTTTAATACCTTTCATATTAATTAAAACCATTATTTTAGCACTTAGGGAGCTAGATTACCTGAGTCTAAGTTTACCATTTTCTATTTCCCCTTTATTCTTTGTTCTATTATTTTTTAAAAGCTTTAATTTCTGTTTATAAAATAATGTGTTCATTATAAAAAATTAAAACAATGAGACAGATATGAATAAGCAAAACAACTAAGCCCAAAACCAAAAAACACCTGAATTCTCACCAACCAGCCATTACCCTCTATAAACATCATGGCTTATCAGTTTCATCAGTTTCATAACTGGATATTGTGCTGAAGACTTAGTGGGAGTAATCTACTGACTAGATAAAGTGTGTATCCTCTACTTTAACAAGAAGATCCCTTTGTCTAATCTTGGGGCAGAGGGGATGGGTGTGGGGGTGGGGTGGGAATGACTTATCAACGGGGAATGTAGCCCTGGCTCTAGCCCTGGTTAAGTAAGGGTTTATACTTCTAAGCTATGGACCCCTCCTACACAAAATTGTTGGAGAAAGAGTGTTCCAAGTTCTAAAAAAGTAGGTGGCAGAACTTCAGGGAATATGAGAAGCAAAAAAAGGTGGCATGCTTTAAGTCTATGAGACAGTGGTTAATAGACTGCCAAGTTCCCCCAGAGATTGGCAGTCTGGGTCTGACATTGAAGAGCCACAGGTGATCAAAGAATACACTGCGGCACAACATGGTAGAGCCTGGGAGATGGCAGAGGCCACAGTGCTGCATTGACCATGTTCCCAATGTACTGGTTTACTGTCACCGTTTGCTAAGGACTCTTGTCTCTGAGCTTCTAAGACATCACGAATGAGTCCTCTGGGCACTCTCCTGAGGAGGCCTCTAGTCATTTTTACACAACTTATAGAAGTCTGTTTCTATGGTATTTGATAATTTCTTTCATTAAAAGAGACTAAAACATAATTTAACTCATATAACCACAATTTTTCAGTGGTTGACATCAGTCATTGTGCATTATAATAAGGATTCAAATATGGAAAAAGTCTCTCTATGCTGTTTTAATAGTATCATTGGCCTCACATTGGTACAAAGTGAAAAGGTGCATCCAAGTCAGGGGTGACAGAAGACACAAATTGGGGTGATTTCACAGCTCCTGGTTCCCATAGTGGCTGAGCTCAAGCTATCTGCCATCTTATCTGGCCATGCTATCTCTGCCTGGAATTTGAAATGCGCACATGAATGAAAAGCTATTGGTCACAAGTCATCTTGGGGTGAGACTCTGTACAGAAGGTCGATAAGCTATTGCTGCAGGGGTCCCTGGAGTTGTCCTGGTTTCTACCTTCCATAAGGCTGAGTTGTTCCGCTCTTGCTGAGGTTTCTGGGAGGCATCTTTTGTTTCCATTGCTTAACCAGAATCCATTTCTGTCCCTTCCCTTCCATGAAATTTACCAGATACTGAAGGTTTCAGAATATAGGCAGCTTTTGAGCTGAGACTAGAAGGGTAAACATGGATTTTCAAGACAGACATCTAGGCAGAGAATGCAGCATGCAGATTTTCAATCTGCACGTTGATTATTTGCCCAAACCTGGACTAGTTTCCTCCAGAATAGTCATTTGGAATCTGACTGGTCAGGGTGAACAACAGGGACAAACATTTCAGGGATCTGAGAGAGACTGTGTTAAAAACATGTCTCTTTCCTTCTGCAATCCACGTAGTTCAAGTTTTTGAGCAGATGCAAAGTAGAGATGTGTGTTTTCAGTGTTGTCAGTTTAATACTAGCTATTTCATGCTAAGAGAAGTTTATATACAGAAATTATATAATTTAAAAAAACTACATTCTACATCTCTAAAAATGGGAGAAATTTAAATTCTTTAGCTGGAATACTTAAAACTGATCATTTATTTGCAAACATGACCTGAAAACTCAGTAGAATGCAGTGGTCTATTAAATGTAGCATTATAGAAAGCTTAGGCAAAATTTAGGCTCTGGGAAAGCTTATAAAATGCACTACTAAATTAAGGTTCTGCTTGTTTGTTTATCACAGAGATCAAGTAAACAGGCAACCAAATCAATCAGCTACTTTACTTGCCTTAATCAAATCAGGAGTCAATGAAGTTGAATGGGAAAAACTCAGTCAATCATATAGATTTAAAAAAATCAAATAAAATCAGTGTTGGATTAAAGAAAAGTTCCTTTTTGAGAGCAACTGAGTTGGGATAGCTAGAAAGAGCTAAAGAGTTGGAGATAAAAAGATGAAAAGTTTTGATTTTAAAACTTTTAGGCCAAATCCTTTTGGTCTGGCCATTTATCGAGAGGACAACTGTGTATTTTGACCGAGGCTTTTGTGGCTCGGGAGGCAAAGGGGCCAGGATAATGGACTCATTAATTTTTGTGTTTTCCCGGGACGTAATGTAGCATGTGTGGACCAGCTCCCCCTAGAAGGGTAGCATCATGGCAAGAATTTGCCAAGCTAATCCACTCTTGCCATGTAATTTGTAGACTTAAACACATCATCTCTCTTCGGACCCTCCAAAGAAACCTAAAAGATTTACAGCTTTTTCTGTCCGAGGGATTTATAGCTTTTCTGGCCTGAATTCCTGGTCTATTGGGGATTACTTTGACAATTTCTTAAACTTAGGATTTATATGTCTAAAAATCCATAAAATTTCAAGAGAGCTAACAAATTTTCAGATCCCTCTTAACTATGGGGGGCCCAAATGCTTTTTGCTAACAGATCCAGCAGTCATACAAATCTTAAATTAGAATCCTGTCAGAGAAGCACAGTTAAAGGACCTGGTGAAATTAAGTGAGACTTTAGCTATATGCTCAATCAAATTACACTGCTGGCATCCACAAGGGCATTTTTGTTCCTAAATATTTAGAATGTTGTCTGTATAGACATAAACTAAAGGAGTCCGACAACACGGCTTGTCTTCAGAGCTCTAACATAAAGCCCCGGTTAGTGAAATAGGTATCAAAAGATTCATATATCACTTTGTTTTTCAATTTTGTTGTATTTGAAATATTTACTTATGAAATAAAAAGTCAATAATATATGCATATAGTTGAAAAATCAAAAAGTACCAGTAAACTTAAAATGAAAAGTAAGTCCCTGACCTTCATGTCTTTCTACCCAAAGACAATTTTTTGCCTTTTTTAGTGGTTTCTTCTATTCTCAAGTCTATATTTCTAAGTGGTAAACTCATATTCCTATCTTCTCAAATTATTAATTTTAGGCATCCGGCTCTCTTATACCACCTTATCCCTCCTCCTACCCATCTCCTATTATATGTCACTGTATTTAATGAAATCAATACTTAGTGTAAAACCATTATAACCATGTAAATACTATTTACTCTAGAGGTGAAACATATATTTCTGTAATGTATTTCCCCCCTTTTATAAGCAGTTTTTTACATTGTCAGAATTTTTTACATGAAGCACTTGCTATCCGTGTATTCTCCCCACACTGCCCCCAACCAAAATGCTCTGTAATATCCATTGTTCTATTGAACAGCTTTTTCTGAAGACATCCAGTTGAGGTATCCCTGTTCTCTCACTCCAATACGGGCTGCCCAGCTGTCTGGCGAACCTGCGGCCTTCTGATTTCAAGATTTTTAAGCACCAAAGGAGACAAGAAAAGCTTCATCCTTCTCTGCTGCACCCCTTTTATTAAAAGGATTTATTCTGTAAAATTTGGATTCAGTCAAAGGCCACACTTAAGGACCTAGAAGGCCACAAGTGGCATTAAGGCTGCAGATTCCCCACCCCTAAGTGTTTTTCATTGTCTGCCAACTTACACAGCTATCTCTTGATGAGTCAATGCCATTCTCAGTATGCTATCTTTTTTAGGTGACCTAATGTTTTCATCTAGAAACTTTAGTTCCTTCTCTATTCCTATTGATGTGCACGGATGTGAGTCATCCCCTAGTCAATGTGCTCGACACTTGGTGCCCCCTTTTTTTCTTTTTAAAACAGTTTAAACAGCTTTGTTGAGATATAATTAACATACCCTATGATTTTCTCTTTTAAAGAATGCAATTCAATGATTTTTAAGTATATTCACAGCTACACGCAGCCATCACCACTGTCAAATTTGTAACATTTTTATTGGCACAAAGAACCCCATACCCTTGTCCTCTATCCTCCTCATCCCTCAGGAATCACTAATATACTTTATATCCCTGTATTTTTGCCAATTTTGGACATTTCATATAAAAATGGTATTTTGTGACTGGCTCCTTTACTTACCATAATGTTTTCAAGTTCTTCCTTTATTCCTTTTTAGGGCAAAATAATACTCCATTGAATAAATATTTTAATACAGTATTTTATTTATCCACTCACCTGGTAATGGTCATTTGGATTGTTTTCACCTTTTGGCTGCTGTGAATAGTGCCCGCATGTACATCCATCTGTATGTTTTTGTTTGAACATCTGCTTTTAAATACTGTGTGTGTAAATTTAGGAGTTTAATTGCTGGGTCCTATGGTAATTCCGTGTTTAATTTATTGAGGAACTGTCAAACTATATTCCAGAGCAGCTGTACCACTGACAGTCTCACCAGCAAAGTACAAGGATTCCAACTTCACCACATCCTCACCAACACTTGTTAGTTCCCATTGTTTTAAAATTATTATTATAGAAATCCTAATGGATGTGAAGTAGTATCTCATTGAGGTTTTGATTTGCATTTTTCTAATGATTAATGATGTTGAGCATCTTTTTATGTGCTTGTGGCCGTTTACCTATCTTCTTTGAGGATATATATATCCATGTCCTTTGCCTACTCTTTATTTCTTTTTCTTGTTGAGTTGTAAGAGTTTTTAAATTGGTATTATACCCTTGTTAGATATATGGTTTGCAAATATTTTCTCCAGTTCTGTAGGTTGTCTTCTCACTTTCCTAATATTGTCCTCTGATGCACAAAAGTTTTTAATTTTTAGGAATTAAAATTTATCTTTTTTCTCTTTGTGATTTTGGTGTCATATATAAGAAGTCATAATTAAATACAAAGTCATGAAAATTTACGCTAATGTTTACCTCAAAGAGTTAATTCTTTGATCAATTTTGAGTTTTTTTTTTTTAATGATGTGAGGTAAGGGTCTAACTTCATTCTTTTGCATGTAGTTATTGAGTGGAACTGGCATTATTTGTTGAGGAGACTCTTCTTTCCCCATTGAATACTCTTGGCACCATTGTCAAAAATCAGTTGACCATAGACACAGAGGTTTATTTATGGATTCACAATTCTACTCCACTGATTTGTATGTCTATCCTAATGCCAGTGTCACTCTGTGTTGATTACTGCAGCTTTGCAGTAAGCTTTGAAATTGGGAAGTATGACTCCTCCTACTTTGTTATTCTATTTTAAGATTAGTTTGGCCCCCCTGGGTTCCTTGAAATTCAATATGAATTTTAGATTCAGCTTGTCAACTTCTACAAAGAAGTCAGCCCAAAATCTGACAAGGATGATGTTGAATCTGTAGACTAATTTGGGGAGCATTGCCATCTTACCTTTTTTTCATTTATTTATATCTTCTTTAATTTCTTTCAATAATATTTTGTAGTTTTCAGAATATAAGTTTTGCACTTCTATTCTAAAATTCATGACTAAGTATGTATTACTTAGTGGCCCCTTACAATCTGGAGATTCATATCCTTCTGTTGTAGGAAATATTATCATATTATTTCTTTGACAATTTCTTTTCTACCATTTTCTCTGTTCTCTTTTTCTATAATTCTCCTTGGTTGGATGTAGGACTTCCTAGCTTGAACTGCTGTG
Organism: Varecia variegata; assembly: GCA_028533085.1. NCBI lineage: Eukaryota > Metazoa > Chordata > Mammalia > Primates > Lemuridae > Varecia > Varecia variegata. The sequence goes on along the minus strand of CM052439.1, from coordinate 43,213,036 downwards.
CTTTATCTTTTCTTTTTTTAATAACCTCTACTTTTTTATTTCTTTGTTTTACTTTCTGAGAGTTTTCCATAACTCTGTCTTCCAACTCTTTTATTGAATTTCTCATTTTGACAATAGCATTATTAATTTCTAATAATCTTTATCTTTGTTTCTTTTTATATATATTTTTCTTGTTTTATACATGCATTATTTTCTTATCTCTTTGATGATTCTAAGTACAGGTTTTATTTTCTTTTTTAAAGTTCTTTTTTGTTCTCTGAACACTCTGTTTTCCTTATATAATTACAAATATATAATTTATATATATATATATATACTGTATACATATATGTATATATACATACATAAATTTTTTATAGAAACCTCCCATCTCCTTCTTGGGACCAGATATTCAACTTGCCAGCATTCTGAACAAAGATCTAATGGGGATGGGGTTTGAAGGAGCTACACATAGCCTGTAACTTTATTCTCTATATCCTCTATATCTCTATATTCTCTATATTCTCTATATCCTCCAACCCCATATCCTCTCCCTGCTTCTGCTGGTCTGGCTGTGAGTTCTTCATGTTTCTCATTCAAATTCTTCAGAGAAGGAAACTTCAGTCTTCTGACTAAGCATTATTGGAAGTGCCTGCTATATTGAAAAAAAGGTTTCTGGAATTCTGTTTGTGAGCAGTCAGAGGAACTGACCACTCCATACAATGACTTCAACCCGTATCTTCTTTTACTGCTCCTCACCTTATACTTACCCTCAGTCATGCCAGGTGATTTCAAGTCCTTCCAGATATTGTCACTGTCTGCCCACTCTTTAGGCTTTGACGTCTTCCGATCAGATAATTGGTTCTGTTCCTCAATTTGTTTTTTGCCTTCCAAAATTGTGTTGCACTCTCTCATGCACTAATATTACTTCTTCCAATCTCATGCTTTTTTTTTTTTTATCAGTTTATTCTCTCATTTTAGTGGGGTCTTGGGAGGGACAAGAGATAAACATGGGCAGTCAACTTAGTGTCTTTTCCTCTTGGGAAAAGAATAAGAACTGGAAGAATAAGAACTCTCTTTTTCCAGATTAATTTTGCCATGATCTTGTGCCTGTCCCTGGACCAATTGTTGTGGCTGAAGAGTGAAGGTGGTGGAGTCAGCCCTGCCCCAGCCACGTGGACAGAGTCCAGTATGATTTCAAGTTAGAAAAAGCAATCAAACCTGGCATATGAGAATTAGAGATGGGGAAAAAACCTAACAAGGATGAACTGATAAATGCCTTATAGAAAGGATATAAAGAAATTGATGATAAAGTAGTAGAAAGAACAAACCGATAGCAAAAAAGAAAAAATAGAAGAAAGCAGAAATGCTGATCTGAGATAACTCCTATATTGAAGTTACAAAGAAAGCAACAAAAATTTGTATAAAGAATAAAGATAGGTCAGAACTATATGCTTGCTTGGGCAAGTGTTTAAACCATATATTGAATGTAGAAAGTGCTTGAATTGAGGTTCATTTCTTCTATAAAATGCATATATAAGCTTCTCTCATGTACCCAGAAATGGATAGTGAAGTAAATTTATAATTATGTTTGCTGATCTATCCAAATACCATACATATGAATGATGGAAAACTGGAGAAATTATGAACTGAATTACAATTTATTTGTAATAGAGACAGGAAATATATTCATTGAAAGAAAGGAGTGGATATTTTCAGTGCTTTGAAAATAGAGTTCTAATTAATTTATAGATTTAAAAGGCCACTCTGACTTAGCCTCATAATTTGAGTAATAAAACTCTTCTAATGGCTTTACACAAAATTTATAAAATAAATGGGCAAACTTAATCAAACCACAGTGCTTGGTCAATACAAACGTTTCTGTTGTCAGCAATTTACTCTATCAATTCAGAAATTTAGCCATGAATTTGGGTGACTACATGCCTCATATTCTATGAATATATTAGCTGGACCTTCATAAATGCATTCTCTATACTAAATTGAGAAAGGTATATCCCTAGCAATTGTCTGAAGTAAAAAAATCTTTCATCTTTTTTTTAAAACATAGACTTTATTTTCTAGAGCAGTTTTAAGTTCACAGAAAAGTTAAACAGAAAATATAGAAATTTCCCATATACTCCTTTCCCAAACACATGCATAGCCTCCTCCATTGTCAATATCCCACACCACTGCAGTCGCCAACGCCCAGGTCACAGACTGGTACCAGTTTGTGGCCTGTTAGGAACCGGCCGCACAGCAGGAGGTGAGTGGTGGGCCAGCAAAGCTTCATCTGTGTTTACTGCTGCTCCTCATTACTCGCATCACTGCCTGAGCTCCGCCTCCTTTCAGATCAGCTGTGGCATTAGATTCTTATCGGAGCGTGAACCCTACTGTGAACTGTGCACAGGAGGGATCTAGGTTGCGGGCTCCTTATGAGAATGTAATGCTTGATGATCTGAGGTGGAGCTGAGGCGCCATTGGCAGTGCTGGGGAGCAGCTGCAAATACAGATTATCATTAGCAGAGAGGTTTGACTGCACAATAAATGTAATGGGCTTGAATGATCCCAAAACCATCCTTCCTGCACTAGTCCATGGAAAAATTGTCTTCCATCAAACTGGTCCCTGGTGCCAAAAAGGTTGGGGACTGCTGCCCCACCAGAGTGGCACATTTGTTACAATTGATGAACTTACATTGATACATTGTAATCCATGCTGGGGTGGGGAACCTGCAGCCTCAAGGCCACATGTGGCCCTGCAGATACCCAAGTGTGGCCCCTCAACCAAATCCAAACTTCATAGAACAAATCCCTTTATTAAAAGGATTTGTTCTGTAAAATTTGGATTCAGTCAAAAGGTGACACTCAAGAGTCCAGAAGGCCACATGTGGCCCCAAGGCTGCAGGGTTTGAACAAAGTATGATGACATGTATCCACCATTACAGTATCATACAGAGGAGTTTCACTGCCCTAACAATCCTCTGTGCTCTGCCTATTCTTTCTTCTTTTTCATAAAAATGAACAATTCCCTCGAAGCTCCATAGAGATATATAACAAATGAATTAAAAAACCCTCTAAGATATTGATTATATATATTAATATGAAGGAATTAGTGTTTTGCCATTTAATATTATTTCAGTTGATTAGAACAAATTATATAGACATCTTTACTTGTAAGTTTTATGTATCTGTGGAATTAACTTGGAAATATTTACAAGGGCAGACAAGGTTATTAATTTATGATTTATGCTGTAAAATTACAGAGCAGAAAGATAGTTTAACTATAGTCTGTAGCTGCTCCCCTGAAGAAATAGACTCAGACTATGCAAAGGAGCTGTCCACAGTGAGGGAGAGGTACCAAGGAACCCCTCCTGCCCACTGGGCTCTGGTGGGGCTAACCTCATCCATAGGTACCTGAGATTTATTCCGTAGGTAGAAAGTTGATTACATATTATTACGGGGTCATGGCTTCTTTGAGAATCTGATGGAAGTTATGGACATTCCCCCAGTAGAATGTACATATACACCTACACACCAGTATATGTAATTTCAGGAGTTTTGTGTACTCCCTCTGAAGGTCAGTTATGAAGCCAAGAATTTTTGCATCAGAGTAAGTCCTTTTGTATACAAAGGAATGCATATTTCCTTTAGAATATAAATAATGAAATAAACATGTGCATCTGTACCAAAGGCAGCACATAGATTAATGTATTAATTTAACTTGGGAAGTCACTTGTATAAAAATTTAAAGAATTTTACTCACAAGAGAATTTCCTGTATTAAAGTCAATTAGAAAAGGAGAAAAGAAAAAACTTTATTTACTAGGGCGTTGGGATATTTACCTTCAGGGGGTCAAGGGAAAATGGGAGGTGGTGAAACCAAGCGAGGACTCCTGCTGTCCTAGAGCGTTTCAGCCTGTGGGAGTAGAAGGCTGTGCCCTGCCTGGACCTCTCTTCTTGTGGATATACCAGTGCCTCACTTGCCTTCTCAGAGAGGCCTTCCTGAATCTTGGTATCTAAGATTCCACTCTCTCCAATGTTTCATAACACAATACTTAACAATAATTTATTGTATATTTCAAAAGAGCTAGAAGGGAAGGTTTGAAATGTTCCCAACCCAAGGAAATGATAACTGTTGGGGGTGAGGGATATGCTGGACACTCTGGTTTGATCATTACATGTTACCATCACATGTACCCCATAAATACGTACCCCATAAATATGAGAAGTACTGAAGCTAAATGAGAGTCTAAATTTCCTGGCCTATGGTAAAATGATTCACTGCTCTAGAGAGAGCATAAATTAAGGTGGTCAGTCACTGGGATTCACACATCAAATTAGTAGCAGAGCTTAGAAAAATACTCTACCTAACGTGTTCCGCCTGGAAAAGCTGTTACACAGTATCGTCCACCAGGGGGCAGTAGTGCGGTGCTGGGAGCCCGAAGCTCCTGAATGCCAGGGCCGAACAGCGGCGCTGGGATCCAAGCCACAGCGCCACCTCGGAGCGCTGCAAGTGAGGCAGGTGTTCTCCCTCTGGCCTTGAAGTAGGGCTCCCAGGTAAGAGCCCGAATCCTGGCCAGGCTGACAGCGGGGCAGGATGTGTCACAGCGGGATCATAAGTTTCTTCACCAACTCATTAGGCATTTTTCAAGTGGATGAAACAGATTCAGTAATCGCTCTTGGGCTGCACGGAGCTTAGGAGGTGGGAAACCGTCCCGGGTTTGTCTCAGCTGTGGTGAAGAGTGACGGGACCTACGACTGTAAGGAAAAAACTGAATCACTTTCCAGACAGGCCTTGCAGGGGGCCAGGATTGGATTCTTGGTTGCTGCCTGGCAAGTCCCCTTTCTCTCAGCCCCAAAGTGTGCGACGGGGTGGGCATACCCGAGAAGAATCCTGCTCCCCTAGTAGAAGGCGAACGAAGGAGGGGGCCATGAACAGGCAGAGTGAACGTCCCTCGCTGAAAAGAACCGGAGAGATTTAACTGGGACACAGAGTATTTAGTTCACTGGATGTTGGGGTTTTAGGCTGGGAGTGAGGACTGGTTCTCTGTTAACCCTCCACCCGGTATGCGGCAGGACAGGAAGACGTAGATGGGGTAATATGGGGTATCTCAATACGCAGAAACAGAAGTGCCATATTTCTCTTCCTTCTCTGGTGTGTGGTGGGTATGAGATCAAAGAGTGTGTCCACATCCTTGTTACAATAATCCTAAAATGTAAATGAATGCATTTAACCTACCACTTCTTTAAAAGAAGTCAATTGCTTTAGCCTTTCGGCATTAATTCTTGTGTTCTGATGCTTGCCCCTCTCCCTTGGTTGCTTTTCCTCTACCTTTTTTAATTCCTCAGTAACAAGTCGAAACTTGGTGACTGTAGAAAGATAAAAAGTTCTAGGTTGGTTGAATAAATAAGGAAAAAAACCTTTTGCCACAGTTGGAATAAATAGGGAGTTACCAAGGCTGGCTACTTTTTATGTGTGGGGCTCAGAGCAAAATGAAAATGCGGACCCCTTGTTCACAAGTAGGAAAAAGTGCCATTAAGAGTGCTAATGTATAAAGCTTTTTCTCGTAAAATTATTTTATTAATTATAACATATAATGGAGGTAATTATTTTATGTGAAGAAAAATTTAAAATTTAAATTATTAGCATGAATTTTACTATTCATCTTTATATCATGCAGTGCCAATTTTAATCAGCGTATTTAATGCATATGCAGAATTACTGGTATTTTGTGGTTCCTACGTGCATATGTATTTCATTCTTGCCTGAACAATTAAAATGCAAAAAACTGTTCTGTTCACTTCTTGTTGCACCCATATTTACCAACACTCTCATCTTTGACCTACTGATGAGTAAGGAAGATCTCAAAGGAAAAGGAACTTTGGGTTTTCCTATCTTTCTCTTTTTTAATGTCATGTTTTAAAGTGCCAGTTTTAGTAAATACAGGGAAGTAATGGAAATAGGAAACGATAACATAGGGTTCTTTGGATACTTCTGTACCTTAGGACACCATTACTTTCTTTGTTTGAGGCAAGTTCTGGTTCAAATGAAAAGCATGGACTCTCAGGGCTGTCAGGGTCCCCACTTACTCAGTGTTAGATGTGTCGATGTGGAAGTAGCTCAGAATTCTGGTGGACTCATGATGCGTGGGGTGCAGCGAGACTCAAAGCTAGTACAAGTTAAGAGTGTTATGAAAGCTGCATAGTAATTACCAGTACAGTGTGTCAATGAGTGCAAGGCACCATAGACATGTTCCTGTGTATCTCTTCTTTCATGTGCATGCTCCATTGTCTCATTGAACTTCATGTACAAAACACAAGTTCAAAGATAAAAATTATTAAGAATTTCAGATGCAACAGCAGAGCTTTTAACCAAATGCAGGCATTTCTGAGAGTGGAGCTCTGTGTGCACTTCTTGCATGTCCACAAAGCTGGCCCTGTAAGCTACAAATCCAGATCAGCTGGCCCTGATATTGTCCTGTCCTTATCTGGTGCTTCCAGATTCTAGCCTGGCTATTACCAACTGGGATATTAAAAGTCAAGTTACTTTCAGAGCTGCTCCCTGGTTTTTGTCTACTTAGGGTAGAGAGAGCCAGGGAAAGAGATTCTGTCTGGGATCTTAAAGATGCTCTTCCTAGCGATATCCTTCTTGTCTTTCCCCAGACCAGTAAGAGGTCTAAGATACAGAAGAAGTCAAGTAGATGACCCAAAATATCACAGTTTGACACACACTTAATGTTCCTCACATATCGGGAACTGCCTGTCATTGAACAAACACTGAACTTTGCCAAATGTCATACAAATCTAACCAAAAGTTTGGAACTTCCATGGCCTCAGCCGTCACTTTTATTATGACTCCTTATTCTGCATCTCTAGCCCAGAGAGCTTTTCTTTGAACTTCAAACCCATAATTCCACTCATCCACAGGACTCATCATTGCTGTGCTTCATTGGCATCTCAAACTCAGAATAGCCAAGACTGAATTTGTTGCATTATTCTCCAAATGTTCTCCTGCTCCTTCATCAGAAATTCCCATTTTGCTGAGCAGCCACACTGTCCTGGCCTCCTCTCTGTCTTTACTCAACTCACCTTCAATTGGTCCCCAAGTGTACGGAGACCAGCTTTTAACCACGTGTTGGGTCCAGACCCCTCCCTCCCTCCTGACTGCCCCAGCAATAATTCAGCTCTTCATTAGTTGTCTCCTGTGCATTTGTCCCCCTGATTTGTCTCCCTGTCCCCAGACTGCCACAACACTGACTTTTTTAATCTTGAAAAATATAAAACTTATAAAATATGTCAAGCATTGAAGAAGCTTAAAACAGTTTATAAGAAAACCTACATACTCACCACCAAGCTTTGCTAAATTTTAATTTACCAAATTTGCTTCATATTTTTTGAAAAGATATAAAACATTACAAATATAGTGAGAGCCACTTATGTATGTCCTTCTGTTCCATTCTCCTTCCTTTCCCTTGCAGATAAGTACATTTGATGTTTATTCTTCCTATTTTGGTTTTTATATGTTTGCTATGCATGGACTTTATTTGTAACATATATATGTTATAATTTTTTTAAATTTTACATAAGTGGTATCACACTGTGTATATTCTTCTGAGTATTGTGTTTTTGAAATTTAATCATGTCAAAGCTTGCCTTTTCAGTAATTTATCTTAATTTTCATTTAGTATTTCATTATCTGAACATACCAAAATTTGGTAATCCAGACTATACGTTCATACTGAGATTTTTTTCATTTTGTGCTATTGCAAATTTTGTGCCAATTAATATTCTAACCCATATTTCTTTGTACAAATTAAAGAGATTTTCTACAGTATAGTCCTAAAAATGGAATTGTTGGACACATTTCACTTAACTAAATGTTGCCAAATTTCTCTCCAAAGTGGTTGCACTGATATACATTTCCTCTTTCAGTTTTCACTCCTTTATCCCATTTCTTTGTTTACAGTTAAAACTGCCAGTATTTACATTTCTTGTTGCCAAAGAGATGGATGTGTAATAGTATATTATTGTCATTTTATATTCCCTGATTATGAAGGCATATATACCATATTTTGTTATACTTATTGGCCATTCAAGTGTTATTTTCTATGAACTGCCTGTTCATATCATTTAGCCATTTTTTTGGTTTTATTGTTTATTTTTCCTTATTGGTTTGTAGAAATTCTTTATGAATTCTGTATACTAATCTTTTGTTGGGTAAAAGCATCTCAAATATCTTCTCTGTTTATGATTTATCTTTTCACTTTGCTTATGGTGTCTTTTAAAATGTAGATGTAATATAGAAAAGTTTACCAATTTTCCTTATGATTCTTGATCTTTTTGTGTCTATGTTTTGTTTAAGAGATCTTTTCTTATCCCATGGTGATAGAAAATTCTCCTATATTGTCTGCTAAAAATTGTAAAAGTTTTGTTTTTTATATTTAGGTAAAGATTTAATCTGTCTAGAACTTTTTATGTATGGCAAAGTATAGGAATATAATTTTGTTTTTTCCATGCAGATATCATTATCACTCTTACAAAAGAATAACTTCTTAATATGATCAAGTATCCTATCAATATTAAAATTCCCACATGTCTCATGTCATTAATGGTATGTTTTTCTATTTGTCCATCCATCCATCCATGCATCCATGCATGCATCCATCCATCCATCCATCAGTCCATCCATCTCATTATCAGAGTTTTTTTGAACCAGAATGGCAGGGGTATCTACTCAAAGTAGCACTCAAGACCAGGGCTGATAGAGGATTTGCATTAAGCTCCACAAATTGTGATTAGTTGCTATGTCTTTGTATTTCTTTTAATCTATAGATTTCCCATCTATTATGGACTGAATGTTTGTATCCCTCACAAATTCATATGTTAAACCCTCCCCACTAATGAGATGGTATTAGAAGGTGGGGTCTTTAGGTAATTAGGAGGTGGGGTCTTTAGGTAATTAGGAGGTGGGGTCTGTAGGTAATTAGGATTAAATGAGGTCATATGGGTGGAGCCCTCATGAATGGGATGAGTGCCTTTATAAAAGTCACATTGCTGCTTCTGCCCTGGTCTCCACCATGTGAAGATACAATGAGAAGTGGGCAGTTTGCAACCCAGAAGAGGACTTTCACCAGAACTTGAGCATGCTGGCACCCTGATCAGTATACCAAAGAGATATCTGCCCTCCTGTGTTCACTGTGGTATTATTTGCAATGGCCAAAATATGGAACCAAATTAAGTGTCCATCAATGAATGAATGGATAAAAAAAAAAAGTGCTATGTACACACAATAGAATACGATTCAGCCTTCAAGAAGAAGGAAATCCTGTTATTTGTGACAACATAGATGAACCTGGAGGATACTATGTTAAGTGAAATAAGACAGTTGCAGAGAGCCATACTGCATGATCTCACTTGTGTGTGGAGTGTAAAAACATCTAGCTCATAGAAAGAGAGTGATAATAGTGGTAATAGTGATTACCAGAGGCTGGAGGAGAGGGGATTGGAGAGGTGTTGATCAAAGAACACAAAATTTCAGCTAGGCAGGAGGAATAAATTCAAGAGATCTATTGTACATCGTGGTGGCCAGTTAATAACAATATATTGTATATTTGAAAATAGCTAATAGATTTTAAGTTTTTTCACCACAAAAATGGTACATATGCGAGGTAATACATATATTAAACATCTTGATTTATCCATTCCACAATGTATACATATATAAAAAATCATGTTATACACAATAAATATACATAATGCTTACCTGTCAATTAAAAAATAGATAATGAGATAGTGCCACTTGCCAGAAAACATAGAGAATCTTTCTAACATGCAAATCTAGCACATTATGTCTTAGATGCATCTCGTGCCCATGGCATAGTGGAAAAGAGAAACATGAACACAACATAATTTAAATATGATTCAATAAATGCTATAATGAAAGCATGTACAACAATGCTGTGAGGGTTACCCAACCCAGTCTTGGGCAAAGGGTAAAAGGGGACATGATATAGAGAGTTCTTCATAACCTTTTGCTTAACTAACTTTACTGTTCCTTTTGGACAGAGGACAGTGAATTATCAATGTGGAATGTCTAGGGCCTGCTATGGTTTTAGGTGCCTAGTTGGCAGGTAATTGGTGAATGAACTGAATATGGTCTAATTTGGAAAAAATGTGTAAATCACATTGTTCGTCTTCTTATTTTACTAAGGGTATAAAATTAATACGACATTAAAATACATTTTCCATGACACAAGGCCTGATCACCCAACACTGAAATAGTGATATAGTGTGATTTCAGTGCCTTGTGAAATAAAACCCCAAGTACTCATTCTCACCTGCTGGCTTGAGTCTCAAATTTCAGTGTAAGTATGATTTTCCTTTAGCTGAGGGCCTAGAGGCTGGCCAAATTCCACCTCTCCCTTCCCAGGGAGGTGTCGCTTGAAGCTGTGATGAGGTATTTCACCCAAGGGTGGATGGGTTTCATATCTTTCCAGTGAGCTTGTCTGAATGGAAGGAAGAGACAGAGGAAAGCTTAGGGTGGGAAGCGATTGCTGGAGGCAATCATTGCCTACCAGCAGTTTAGTTGAGCAGGTCCTGGCCCTGTTTTTAAAAATGAAACAGAGAAAGTCAGTGTATGTTGTTCTCACTCCATATACGCCCACTCGCTTGCCCAAGCAAAGAATATTCATTTTCCCTTAAGTTTGAAACCCATCATTTCGTTAAAAAGTACTCCCTATACTTTTTCAAAAAGGACATTCTTGATGTCCAAGGCTCTTCTTGATATGCTGTGTTTTTAAAGTCTTTTAAATTAATTTATCTTAAAAAATTGTGGTAAAACACACCACATAAAATTTGCCATTCTCACCATTTTTAAGTGTATACTTCAGTGACATTAAGTACATTCACATTATTGTGCAACCATCACTAACATCCATCTCCAGAACTTTTTTTCATCTTATAAAACTGAAATTCTGTACCCATTATACAAAAACTTTCCATTCACCTCTGCCCCCTGCCCCTGGCAAGCACCATTCTACTTTCTCTATGAATTTGATCACTCTTAAGTACCGCACAAGTGGCATCAGATAGTATTTGTCTTTTTGTGACTAGCTTATTTGACTGAGCATAATGTCTTCAAGGTTTATACATATTATACCATGTGTCAAAATTTCCTTCATTTGCAAGGCTCAATGATGTTCCGTTGTATGTATATCATATTTTGTTTATTCATTTATCCATCGATGGACACAGTTTCTTCCACCTTTTGGCTGTTGTGAATATGCTGCTATGAACATAGGTGTACAAGTATCTGTTTGTGTCCCTGCTTTCAATTCTTTTGGATAAATACCCGGAAGTGGAATTGCTGGATCATATGATAATTCTATTTTTAATTTTTTGAGGAACTAACAAAATGTTTTCTATAGCAGGAGCACCATTCTACATTCCTACCAAGCAGTGCACATGGGTTTCAATTTATCATCTTCACCAACAGCTATTATTTTCTATGTTTTTGATAATAGCCATCCTAATGAGTTTGAAGTGGTATTTCATTGTGATTTTGACTTGCAATTCCCTAGAGTGTTGGCTTTTATGACCTTGGCTCCAATGTTTGTTATCATTTCTCCTAAAGAAGTCAGACATCTAAAGACATAGAAAGTTAATGAGCACAGAAAGAAAGATAACTCTTCTATATGAGAAAATCAAAATGGATGCTGGTATCTGATGATGAAAATTTGAGATAATTTTTTTTTAACTTTGACATGTATAAGAGACTCTGAATTTCCCTTTTTCACCCTTTAAAGGGTGGCGTTCCTTGCAGAATGAGGTACGGTGCCAGTGGCCTCCAGGGGGCACCCGAAGGCTGTGGGTTTGCCTGCTTGGGTCCCTGGCCTGCAGCGGTTGGTAGCAGGTTTAGGGACAGTTTACCTGGGTCCTGTTCTTGTTCTCATTATTCCTCTTTACTGCATAGAACTTCTAGGTGGGGAATCTGAGGAAGAAAACTGTTTCAGAGCTTCCTGTTAATTCTGCTGGGAGGCCTGAGGAGCAGTTAGCAAAATTATAACTCTCTTATATCTATAAACTTCATTTAACCCTCCAGAGAATGACCTGAAAACCTGAGGGTCACACCAAGGTTATAGAAGGAGAGGAAATATTTGTCATGTGCTAGGTATTGAGTTAGATACTCTTCACATAGTAGCTTATAAATCATGTAGTATTTTGCTTAACTAAAAAAAAAAAAAGATGTAAGTAATTTGTCAAAGTCACATAGCTAGTAAGTCCCAGAGATAGCTAAAATCCAGGTCCAATGTCTATCATGCATTGGGCATAATTATGGTAGTTTTATTATATTCCCTTTCATGACTGAAAGGCAGATTATCTTTGCAATTCATGGATTAGATGCCATCGGTATCTTTGGAAATAGCATGAAATTGTGAGACACTCTAAACACAACCCTGTTTAGAAAGGATGCTGATTCCAGCTTTATGTTTACTAAAACATGAATAGATGTTCTATGATTTACTTACAAGTGCCTGAGTTCATCCAAATCACAGAAGTAGACTTGGCATGGCCTTGTTTATCAGAACTAGATCCCAGGAAATGTAAGCCTCAGAAAAATTAGGATTTTTATCTTTCAAACTCTTTGTGCAGTGGGTTGAATATAACAAGGCAACACAGGCCAAGGAATAATTATACCACTGTTTATGAGCTTCTGTTCAAACACCACCCTGTTTTCCTCATCCCACATATTGACCCAAAAAGGCATTTAAAATATATTAAAAATATAAAGCCTGACCTAAAATAACACTTGATGGCTTGTCATGTGATAACAGTGCTCAGGGGCACCTTTTATCTAAGGATTTCACGGAGCTTTATACACTCATTAACTCACAGCCCATCTGTTTTACTCCATTTTATAGCAGAAAAATGGATACACCACAGAAATCACACAATATGTTGGAATAGTGGCTTGAAAGGGAATTCTTCAAATTGTAAGCATTCAGCCTGTTCATCCTGATTTGATATGAACTCACCGGATATGGAGAGCAAGGAATATAATGGTTAAATGTTATCGAGAGTGTATTGTTCTAGACTTTGTACTAACTGTACTAAATACATATAAAGATATGGATTAGCTCATTTAGGCTTTTTGGACTTCAATGAGTACCTATTATTATCAGATGGAAAACCTGAGGACCAGAGAGGCTAAGTTACATGCCCTGAATTTACAGTAAGAGACAGAGCCAGGATTCAAACCAGGAAGAGCCCGTGTTCTTACTCAGTGCATGACCTTGCCTCTCAACATGACAGAAGGTCTTAGATCTTTAAACATATTGAAGCTTAATGGTTAGACAGAAAGCACTCATTTTGCTCTGATGTGTCTGAAGCTCTGTATCAGTTATGAAATCCTTGGATACCAGCAACAGAAATTGACCCTGGCTAACACAAAGGGGAATGGGAATTTGTGGGTAGGATAGGACAGAAGTACTCACAGAATCAAAGAAAAGATGAGTGGCTGGGTCTTGGGAAAGACAAGGACAAAAGCAATTTCAAAAATCTAGGAAGCAACAACTAGTGGACAATGCATCCAAGACACCACTGCCCAGTGAATGATCCCTAATTCTCTCCATTGCTCAAGATCCAGTGCCTGGGAGAGTTCAGCAACCTGAGCTCGGGTCACACACCCACTGCAGCCAGGGGTGGTCTAGGCTCACCCACGCTGCACCTGATGGTGAGGTGGAGTTCCCAGGTGACATCCAGGTGCTAATTCCTAGCAGTAGCAATTAGCAATTAGGGGGATGGATGCTAGGCAGGACATTCACTAAACAAGATATTCCTGAGAAACAGTGCGTGATGTGAGACAGGTGTTCCAGATACAGCAAGATGAGGCAGGAAAGGCAGAGAAATCAAATGGTAAATAAAGATGCAATATCAGTTACTAATTTTTGGAAGGAAATGGAGCTAAAAAGTCTCTATGGCTTTTCCAGCTCTAAAACTCACTGTAAAAAAAAAATTAAAACTCACACAACCTCATTACTTGGACAATATCAAGGAGCAGTTTTCCTGATGATTAATAAGCCCTCACCTGATCCTGCAGTTGCACTGAGGAAGTTCCAGTTGCTATGTGTAATTGAACACCTAGAGAGCCTGGCCTTTATAAATTCATGGGCTGTGTGAGATATGGGGCTGGTCCCAGGACAAACTGTCTGCTGTTGGTCTGTTGGTTTTACTTATTTGCAGTGTGCTACTGGGGATCTAACCCCGCAGTCTGTGCCTCTCTCTCCTCAGCTGTTTTTTGGTCATAGTTCTGGGTTATTAAGACCTTCACTGTTCACTATTTCAATCATTTGAACCAAGTATCCTCTTCTGCTTTACCTACTTTCTGAAACTCAACTGTTTTTGGTTTCTTCTCTATGGTAGCTTCCTTCTACTTTTCAAGGTGACAGCTAATCTAGAAATCTAGAACTTTCTAAACACAATTCCTAACCTCCAGGGGAATAAAGGAAACAATGCTAAATTGTAAACTCTTCTAAATGTAGGTGTTCTGGTTTAAGCTCCCAGTGGAGACAAAGCTGGGCATTTATTGGTTGCTCAGCAAATTGATGAGTATGTTTGTAGCTTGGACCAACTCTTTTAGCCTCTCTGTTTCCTCATCTGTAAATTGTAATAATATTACCTTGGTCCTTTAGGCACTGCAAGGTGCACGTGAGAATATGTACATTAAAATGCCTTGAAAAATAAACTTATTGTGCATGTGTGTGCAGCACCTGTACTTTCTAGAAGCAATGCCTTCCCTATTGTCCCAAAGTAGTGAGTTATACCTGGTCATCAAGGCAGTCACAGTGGATATTTCAGACCACGTAGGAGGAGAAACACTGATGCTGGTAGGAGGATGAAGTGGTTAGTGGGAGCTGTTTGAAACAGGCAGGCTCTTAGCGCCCCTTAAATGTCACTTTATGGGGGCTTAGCCACCTTCCCTTCATGGAAGAGTGGCCGTGTTACATGTATAAGTTGATCTATTTGCTGGATTTTATTTATGAGCAAAATAAACTACTTAAGAAATTATAGATATATTACTGGTACAAATGGGACAAAAGAACAGTTTCAAATAACTTCTCAATGAGTATCAGCCTCAAACAGTATTTCTCAGCACACAACTAAAGGATGTACTTGAGTTGGCCATCACAAATTCAAATTTGTTAACCATTAAATAGTTCCACAAGAGATGAAATAGAGCCAAAAAGATGTAAAAGAAAATAGCAATGGAGATAAATCAAATGAAAAATTAAAAGGAGGCACCAACTCAGGTTTGGGTTAAAATTTAAAATAAGTACAATTAACATTTATATTTACTGAGCAGTTATGGTGTACTACACATTGTTCTAAGCTCATTATGTGACAATTTATTCCTCATAGTAATCCTATGAGGAAGGGATTATTATTGCCATCTTACAGATAAGGAAACCAAGGGACAGAGGTTACTACTTTGTTATAGGTCACACAGTTAGTGAGTGGTAGAGCCAGAAGTTGAGCCCAGGCAGGTAGTGTGCCTTCCTTCAGAGCCTGTGCTTTTAACCCCTAAGCTAGATTAAATGAAAGAAAGTGCCTTGTGAATATCAAAGATGCATACGAAATCAAGGTATTATGATCATGATTATGATTTGATCCACAATATTTTTTAGTAGAAGGTACGTTAGAGAGAATCTAGCAGGAACCTTCATTTTGTACCAGAGGGAACAGGACAGGTTCACGGACTTGCTCAAGTTCACAGGTGAGCTAAAGCAGAATCTAAATTTGCTCAATATTATCGGTATTCCTGCCACACCCTCCCCACATTACATGGAGAGCGTAGATTCTAATAACAATTTCGTTTCAATTCTGTTTCTTGCCAACTCCTTCGTAAGTTAGTTCAATCCATTGAAAGAAAGAAAATGCTGGTAAACTGGAGGAGGGAATTAGATAAATGAATATAGAAGCAAAAAGACAACAATCTCAATTACTGAGCCTGCTTTTGGGGGCAGATTTATTCCTAGGATTCAGCAAGTCAGTGTGGCTTCCTGACTTGGGACTTGGGTGGACATCTGCATATGCGATTACTGCCTCCCCCCTGCGCCTACACACTCCCCCACGCACCCGGCCCTGCAGTGACCCCCTTGGAAACACATCCACTCACTCTGCCACACGCCTCCCTTCTGAGAGTTGTTGTGTTCAGAGATGTCTGCTTCGAGGGCTGTTTTCAGTGTTGATTTCAACCATCATAACAATATTAAATGGAAAGATGCTAAAAAAAATTGTTTCAATAAACTGAGGTTTTGAACAGTCTCAGTCTTAAGTGAGATAATCTGAACATCCCTGAGCTTCACCAACCTGTGGGTACAAATGAGATGGCTGTAACATTTATATCCACATTTGACTGATTTAATGTGGGTGCCCTCACCTGGTTAGGCCCCCTGCTCCCAAGGCTTTGGTGGCCTCTCCCATGAATGTTCCACAGGTGTGACACCTCCATGGCATCTGTGCTGCCCCACCGCTCTGCTGGGCACAGATGTCAGTGTTGGTGGCTGTCCTGCAAGTGCCAGGGGTGGAGTGGGGGAGACCAAATCTTCCCCTTGGAACTGAATCCAGACACAGGAGGCCAAGGCAGTGTCTTTTGGAGGCCAGTGTGTTACTGAATTGAGAACAGCAGCGTCCTCTCTGCCCAGGACAGACCTGCCTCCAGGACACTGGGCTGGAGACAGGGCGGGGGATGCTGTGCTATTGTGTCAATTCTCAAGGTGGGGGAGGGGATGGGTGTATACCTACATGATGAGTGCGATGTGCACTGTCTGGGGAGTGGACACGCTGGAAGCTCAGACTGGGGGGGGATGGGGGGGCATGGGCAATATATATAACCTGAACTTTTGTACCCCCATAATAAGCTGAAATAAAAAAAAAAAAGAAGTAGGAACTCTAAGGAAAGTGTCTCCCTGAGTCCATGGAACGGCTTCCCAGGGTCTGAGAACACCCCTGGAATTGTGTAAGAAATTGAATGTTGTGGATGCATATGCAAATATTTTCCGTAGAGAGGGTCCAATACTTCCAGCAAGTTTTCAAAGGGGTCCATGAGCAAAAAGGATTAAAAGCTGTCTCCCCCTCCAAGGCTTTGCTATCAGGTGAAGCTCCTCAACCCAAAGCTCTTTGCTCACTTGCCATGGGATCCTTAGGCCCTTCCACTTTGGGGCAGGTGACTGTCGGAGAAGGCCATTTGCGCTGCTCTGCAAATAGATTCCTCCCTGCAAGTTCTCCAAATATGCTCAAATATGCCTGAACCCAGTAGAAGACTCTGGCTCCATAAGACATCCTTGCTACATGAGTTTAATTAAATTTAGAAAAGGTAAGTTTGCACATTTTATTGCCAGCCCTCCTGCGTTTGCAGCAGAGGTTGTATTACCATTTTAAAAGAGCCTTGAGGGAAAAAAATTCTTTTTCTTAGAGAGACTGACAACTTATTCTGGGAAATAGTAGGAGTGGTAATGGAGAGTGTTGATTTAATTAATTTTACTGCTTATCTGCATTGCCTGAAAACAGGTAAAATAACCAAATAAAACGGTAGCATTTCATCTTCATGATCCTCACAATCGGGTCAGTAAGAATTTACTGAATTGTGGAAGCCACTGTGCACAATTCAAGGAATACTAACAAGATTTTGAGGTCTTGGAATTCAGAGGCACACTTACCACAGGCCCTCTGAAATTCAACTCTGGTGGGATTGTGGGCCCTGGTTTAAAGCAAGGAAATAAGGTGGCTCCGTGGCGCAATGGATAGCGCATTGGACTTCTAAAGCAAGGAAATGGCTCTGGACTGGGAGAGGGCACCCCCATATTGGGGTGGTGATGGGAAGGAGGGGCCAGTATGAAATTCGGGAGAAGCATTATCTTCCTAAGAACCTCATACTTCTGTAATTTGTATTGATTTATACTTAATTCCATCCTTTCCCTAATTTTTGCTCCAAAGTGGTTCAGTTATTAAATGGCTCGTTTACTTTTCCAGACTTATGTCCTAGAACATCCCATTTCCTTCCAAGCGCCTTTGGGGAAAGCAGGAAACCGCTCCCCACTTACTGGTAGGGGCAGCAAAACCACAGGCTTTCTTCTTCTTTGGCTCTTTTTGTTGTAATGGTTCCCATCTGCTCCCTAAAGAAGAAAAAGAGAACTGCACTGCATCGGGCACATGCTGGAGCAAGCTTTCACACTGATTATCGCGATTAATGCCAAGCACATTTGCTAGTGCTTCAGCCTGGTCCCTTTATTGACTGAACTGTCCTTAGGAGGGAGCTGTGCCGGGAAGTCAGCCTGCCCAGCGGCAGAGCCCTTGCAGCTAAAGCGGGGCACCCCCTGCGCAGTTGAAAATGACTTCTGATCTTCCTAAACGCCAAACGGGTCTTGCCCCAAAGGATTTTGACTTATTCTAAATTGTCCAGTTCCGGCATCGCCTAATAGCTTAGCTCCACTACCCAGGTTCGCTTTTAATGAGCACTATTTTACCCACTGCTCGAAACAGTGAGAGCAGGCGAGCAGGTTGTGTGGATCAACACTGAATGGGGACATCTGCCTCCTGCCTCAGTCGCCAGCGGGCAGCCTCAGTGCTGGCTCTGCCGGGCCACAGCAGCTCCGCCGCTCTGGGACACCCTGCGGTTTAGGTCCACGGCTTTATTAGCTGGCTGAAAACCTGCTCCCCTCCACACCCGGCACTCGGGGAAGATGGGTCTTTGCTCCAGGTGTGAGAGAATGAAAAGATGCGCAGGGACTCCTGCGTTACCTGTTGGTTTCTCTCTTCAGGGGCCAATTTGGCAGGGGTTTCTGTAGCAGCAGAGCCCAGACATAGAGTTTTTGGTGAACAGGATTGCGTTTCTGTCTGCAATGCACGTTTCCAGCTTTGTTTTAGAAAGTGCTGTGCAGAAAAGGGAGTCATGCTACATTTCTCTGAGGTGGTCAGGGCCAGAGCACAAGGTATGAGAGTTATCGCTGGTGTCCATAATGAGAAAGCCCTTTGCCAGGGATTTATCAATATATTTGGCTAGGAAAATTCAAAAGAAGGAAAGGGAACGTAGGGAGAGACTCTCTGTCTGTCTGATAAAATATGATTCCGGGTCTACCGTTGCCTTGCTCTGTGTGAAGTCCCCCTGTGGCTCACTTTATAGAATCTGATGATAACGGCACAAGGTCCAGAAAGGAAATCAGATGACATCACCACAGGGGGGTTGGCAAAATTCACACTCAGAGCAGATAGAAATCATTTATAATCTGTTTGAGACTGTTTAACATATGTCATGATTCAGAAGCACCCATGACGTTTTAGCATTAGTGTTTCCAGTCGTCATTTTGTTGTATTTATTAAATATGTGGGATTGTCTTTCCCGGCCCTTATCACCATAAAGATGTAGCTAATGTGTCTAATGCATCCAAATACTGCTGTGTGATCTGAAAACCATCCTGACCTGAATTTAATACATGTCCGTTTCCTAGTAGAATGGTGGTCACAGGGGCTGGGGGTGGAAGGAACAGGGAGTTGATGGTCCCAGGGGACAAAATCTCAGGAGGAATATGTGTGTGTGTGTGTGTGTGTGTGTGTGTGTATTTTAGTTCTATTGCACAGCATGGTGAATATAGTTGATAATAGAGAATGGCACATTTCAAAATTGTTAAGAGAGTAAATTGCAAATGTTCTCATCACAAAAAATGTTAAGTATTTAAGGTGTTGCATATGCTAGCTAGCTTGATTTAATTATTCCACATTGTATTACAAATCATGAATCACTTTGTACCATACAAATTTATACAATTATAAATTGTCAATTTACAATAAGAAAATTTAAAAACATTCCTATGATAATTTGGGGGGCCTATTATGTAGGAATGTGTAGATTATGGGTAGTTAAATAATTAAAGGTTTTTTTTTTTCTGACATCAATGTTCTAACAAATTACTCTGTGCCACTTTAGGAATTTTATGTTTAGATAAATAATTTTAGAAGGCTAACTTCTAGAGTTTATTCTTTTCCATCAGAAGTTGCGTAATGAATGATAATATTCTTCTCCCCAAGTCCTTGTGAACACAGTACCAGATGACAGTTCAAATGGTCTGGAGATTCACACATAGGTGCAATTCGAAGTTAATCTGATTAAGAAAAGCAAGATAACACTTAATCAAAATATCTTTACCTCTCCCTCCACTCACACACCTAGGAAGCTGGTTCGTTTATTTTTTTCCTCAGCTTGGGAGCCGTATTTTGCCCTCAGATAGAAGTGACCTGAGGCATCAGACTTCTCTCAGCTTCATATTTGTGGTCCCTCTTCAGCTTTAAATAACAGAAGGTTTCAAAGCTTTTGATGATTATTATCGCTGCTCATTAAGGTCATCTGGGGAATCTCTTTGTTTTCGTATCAGTGTCAGGGTCTCCCCATCTTAGATTCGGATTCAGCTAATCTGGTGTCAAGGCCTGGCTTTGATAATTTTTTTGAAAGCTCCACAGGGGCTTCTCAGCCAGGTTGAAGGTGTCTGGATTAAACTCATCTCAGCATTATCAGAAACAGAATAAGTCAACTCAAGTTAAAACACAAATACATGAAAAAGTTAACCTACTACCCCAGTCATTGACTTTGCCTTCTTTGGGGATCTTAATAATCTCCTTCAGGGCCATGTGGGAGTCTCATTTTTTTTTTTTTTTTAGTATCCTCAGTACAGTGCCTGGCACATTTTATTATACTTTATAGAATGAATTAAGAATAATTATGATTTATTCTCATGTTATAATAGTGATTCATAATATGCTTCCAGAAATCATTTCTATGACAGCCTCGACTTACAAACACTATGGAGCACCTGAAAGTAAGAAAGGACAAAAAATTCTGTTGAGCAGCTAACATAGATGTCAAAAAGACCAAGAATGATTCTAGTACACTTTATTCCTGGGAGCATCCCTCAGGCTGCTCTGGGAGCTCTGTTCCTATTTTACACACAGTTCTAACAGTCTTGCTTCTCTGGTTTCTCCATTCATAGAAACTTAGATGATAAGGAGTGACTATTTTGCAATTTGACACTAAGGAAAATGATACATTAAAAAATATTAAACAGTGGAACTCAGAATATTGCAGTCTGGGACTATTTAGGATGCAGCACTCAGCATCTCTGTTTTTGTGCCCATCATCTGGTCACTTATTAGGATTCATTAGTGCGAAGTACCATGCTGGATGCATAGAGATTACAAAGGGAAACTCATGAGTATCAAGTGAAACTCTACCTTGCCCCAAGTCCCAATATTCTTGCTCTTGAGATGCTTGAAGTGTAGTAACGTTATGTTGCTGCTGCTACTGCTCTACTATTTGGCTTTTGTGTAGCAGTTTTTGTGTTCCAAAACATTTTGTAGTTTTTATAACTGCTTCCCTAGTTCAGGCCATACTTAATGGCCTTATAACTCTCTCTCTGGTCCACAGAACCTCCTCCAATCCCTCCTTTATAGTACTACCAGGAAGATCTCCCTAAATGCAAATACAATCTTATTACTCCCAATTAAAACCCTCCAGTGATCCCAAAAGCTGCAGGATTTAGCCCAGACTGTTGTACAAGGCTCTTCATTTCTGGTCCATGGCTGCCTCCCAGCCTCCTCTTACCCCACCTGCGTCTCAGTTTGGGCTCTGTGAACTGCTCCACTTCCCTCCACACACTGCACGATTACATACCTCATGCCATGCCTTCTCTTTGGAATGCTTTTTTTTTCTGGTTTTAGCCACCCAATTCTCCAGGAAGTTTTCCTCGGCATCTACTCACCCCACACATAGGTCACCCCTACCACGTGGGCTAGTTGTCTTCCCTTTGATCTTACTATATATTGAAATAATGTTTCTATGTGTTTGTCTTCATGGCCACTCCCTCCCCTACATTGCCCTCCCTCCCCTACTTCCCAGCATTTTAAGCATCTCAAAGAGGGGAAGCATTCTTACCCATTTATCATCTTTCCAGTGTCTGACATAAGCAAGTGGCTGTTGAATGGGACTAAACTGGAAGCTCTTTTCCAATCATTTTCACATTTTTATAACTCAGATGTTATGTCTCAGCAGGAAGCTGTGTAAGTAGTTCACAAGCTCTGTGTTTCTACAAATAGTCCCTAGGATTTGGCTACGGAATCTGATGCTCTGATGGTGAAACAGCAACGTCATGGAGCTCATTGAAGATGGCCCGAGGCTGCCCGTGATACATTTGTGGAAATTAGTCTTTATGAGCCTTGGTTCCTCAGTTATTTCTTCGGTATGTGCAGTGCCTGACATGTCAGCAGTATGATAGCTAAAAATTTATTGAGCACTTACTATAATTATTTTTATTTGATCGCCACAATACATTTTGGCATATGCAGGACAAACAGTATCATCTGCATTTTACAGAGAACGATACTGAGTCTCGAACTTGCTTAGGGTAACATGCCCAGTCAGTGTAGGCTCTGAGGACTAAAATTTAGTAATTCTGAATTTTAGTTCATTGTTCTCTCTATAACTATATGACATCTACAGATGTATCACAAATGATGGTTTTAGTGTGGAACTTCAATCATCAAAAAAAGATCATAGCTAGTATATTATGCTGAGTATACTGCAGAAGGCAGGACCATATGTAACAACTTTTAGATCCTGAAGGCAATCACAGCAACAACAAAATAAATAAATGGGACCTGATAAAATTAAAAAGCTTCTGCACAGCCAAGGAAACTATCATGACAGCATACAGACAACCTACAGCATGGGAGAAAATATTCGCATGCTTACACATCTGATAAAGGCTGATAACTAGAATCTATCTATATAGAATTCAGGAAAATCAGCAAGAAAAATAATCAAACAACCCCATTAAAAAGTGGGCAAAGGACATGAACAGAAACTTTTCAAAAGAAGACAGACTAATGCCCAAGGAACATATAACAAATACTCAACATCTCTAGTCATCAGGAAAATGCACATCAAAACCACAATGAGATTATCACTTAACGCCAGTGAGAATGGCTTTTATCAGAAAGTCCCAAAACAATAAATGTTGGCATGGATGCGGAGAGATAAGAACACTCATACACTGCTGGTGGGACTGCAAACTAGTGCAGCCTCTGTGGAAAGTAATATGGAGATACTTCAAAGAGATACAAGTAGAACTACCATTTGATCCAGCAATCCCATTACTAAGCATATATCCGAAGGAAAAAAAGACATTCTATAAAAAAGACATCTGCACTAGAATGGTTATAGCAGCACAA
The DNA here is from genome assembly GCA_028533085.1 of Varecia variegata. Classification (NCBI taxonomy): domain Eukaryota; kingdom Metazoa; phylum Chordata; class Mammalia; order Primates; family Lemuridae; genus Varecia; species Varecia variegata. The sequence goes on along the minus strand of CM052439.1, from coordinate 43,189,787 downwards.
TTCACAATTGCAAAAATGTGGAAACAATCCAAGTGCCCATCAATACATGAGTGGATTAATAAAATGTGGTATATGTATACCATGGAGTTCTACTCAGCCACAAAAAACAATGATGATCTAGCACCTCTTGTATTATCCTGGATGGAGCTGGAGCCTATTCTTCTAAGTGAAGTATCCCAAGAATGGAAAAACAAGCACCATATGTACTCACCATCCAATTGGTATTAATTGATCAACATTATATGCATATATAGTAGAAACATTCATCGAGTGTCGGGCAGGTGGGAGAGGGGAGGAGGGGATGGGTATATTCACATCTAATGGGTGCGGTGCGCACCGTTTGGGGGATGGACATGCTTGAAGCTCTGACTTGGGTGGGGCAAAGGCAATATATGTAACCTAAACCTTTGTACCCCCACATTTGCTGAAATAAAAAAAAAAGATAAAACTAGGAAAAAATAACTTTTAGAAAAACTTTAAATAAAACCAAGAGAAATATAATTCTAAAGGGACTAAGATTTATATATGTGAAAAATAAGCTTATGTTGGACACCTTATCCCTTGATTCTAAATCAAATATTATTATAGCCAAATTTTGATATCATAGTAGGTTTATCAAGCAATTGGAATCATGGAATAGAAAGGTTCCTTGAGCTGTATTCTGGATTATTGTTCTATCTTTATGCAAAGCCATGCTTTACCTAGTCCACAATAATGATAGGTAAATTTTAGAGACCTTGCTTTGAAAGCAATCTTCAGGAATCCTTCTTTTACTTTCCAGAATTGCTAACTCAGAACTAGCCTAAATCTTTCATAAACTCCTAAAATCACTTGCTATTTATTTCTATTCTTAAATTATAGGTATTCAGGTTCCTCTAGTTGTTTTGACTCACTGGGTCCTCTTCCACATTACGAATTATTTCTGTTTTTTTATTTTTAGTAAAGGTTATATATAGGATATTGTTTGCAAGGGCCAAAAAACAAGTGCACTGATTCCCAGGGCATTTAAAAATCTTTATTGAAAAAGTATTTGGCTATTTGCTGATGGACCTCCTTGGACCCCAGCCTGAAGATGGGTCTACTCAATATAATCTGTGGAAATGTTTGTTGCTTTGAGCTGGACTTTTTATGTAGCTCTGCATACACTCAGGAGTCTAGTAGGTATACTGTTATATAAAGCTAATAAAGCTTTCTTTGTCTTATGAGCCAGACTGTTCTGCCTTCGCCTTGTTACACTAGGGGGCATCTGCATTTTAACAAGCTTTCTAGGTGTTTCTTCTGTACACTACCTTGTAGTCCATGTCATAGTTTGCACTTCAGTGAAGACTCAGTCAGTTCAAGTTTTTTACCTGTTGACAACGCAAACAACCATCCTATTAGAAAGGCCCTGCTTTCTGGCGTGAGTGAGACCAGTGGCGCTCTTCTACAGTTGATTGATGTTCTGCTTCCAAACCAATTTCGGTGCTTAACTGCCCACTATATTGATTTAAAATGGGCTCAGCCATGCTGGGAATTCGAAGAGTGAGCGTTAAAGCTAGTCTTGCCTTTTAACAAAGGTGTGAACTTGACTAGCAGCCATCCGTAATGAGAACGCATCTCAGGAGAAACTCCTATTCCCAGGAGCCACAGGAGGAGTCTGCTGCTCTTTATCCTGAAGAGCCAGGAATCAAAATGCAAAGTGTTTCTTCACTAGAGGGTTTTCCTATTCATCATGCAACCTTTGATTTTAACGTTCAGTCTCATACGTGCTATGCGTTTATGCTTAGTGGAATGTGAAACAATTATTGGCATCCAAATAGTGAATTCTCATAGGGAGAGTATCTGGATGGGATTCTGACTTCTTGAAGGAAAGAGAGCTTGTGTTTTACATCATCCTTTTATCATTTGAACCTTCTGGGTCTTGTAGGTTAAATGTTGTCAGTTGCTCTTCAAGGAAATTTTACCAGATATTTGTATTTATGTAATCTGTGCTCTTTTCCTGTCGGACAAAAATGCCTTAGGTAGTCATCTCAAAGAGGGAGAGAGAAAGTCTGGCTTGTCTTTCAGTTAGTGGGCTATTCACGAACCTATGTATTTAATAGTACAAATGCACTTCCAATCAATAATGACAGATAAATGTATTTTAATGTAATAATAATGTCCTTATTTGCATAAATATTCACAATTTCTCATTTTTTTTTAATAGAGCCATATGGACCTATGCACTGGTTATGCAATTCCCCCCAAAATTGGTGTTCAGTTATAAAAGACAAGGCACTGGTTGGACAATAGAAGAGCCCAGAACCTGGGAGAAAGGTGAAAAAAAATCCATGTGAGTGTCATTGAGAGTCATAAACCGCAAGAGTTAATTTACATTATTTAAGCAAATTAGGTGTTTCCTTTTTCAAATTAACCTTATTATAGTTTCTCAACATGTAAGGAAAATAGTACCACTCAAGGCAGAGAAACTAAATCTGAAGTATAATAACACTAAAACTCTTAACTTGCTTTTTATTTTTATAATTAACTATTCTTATTTGATATTTATTATATGTTTATTTTCTAATTATAATTGTCTTTCTGTCATTACATAGTAGAGATCATCTGTTTTGATTATAATGGGACAATTAATTATATTTGCATGATTCTGAAACAGTGACATATTCATTGTAAATAATTCAAACCATACCAAAAATTATAATTAAAATGTAAAGCCATGGAAAAACCTACAACTCAAGGGTAACTTCTTTTATCAGTCTGGATAACCATTCTTATCAGATACCTCTCCATGCATAAATACAAACATACAAGTGTAGTTTTAAAATTTAACACTAATATGATCATACTCAACATGCATTCTATAACTGTTTGTCTCCCCCATTGGACACATATCATTGACATCTTTTCATGTCAATAATTAGAGAAATATGCCATCATTTTTAATGGCCATGGTGTTTTCCACTGCATATTGGTTCCATAGTTTTGTTTTTTTTTTTTCATCTCCTGTTCGCAAACATGTTCTCATAATTTTGAAACGTACTTGTACTGAAATCTTTTTACATTTATGTGGTTACTATCTCAGGGTATAGCCTGGGACATGGAATTCCTGGGCTGAAGATTATGGATTATTGATATGGTGATTGATACATATGACCAACCATCCTTCCAGAAAAATTGAAGCAATTTTCATTACCCTGAAAAGGGTGTGAATATGTCCGCTTTCCCACCCTTATTGAAACAAGGGTTAGAAAATTTACAAAATATATTTGTTAATATGCTAGATCAAAAAATGTTGATTTTATTCATATACTTCAGTGAGGACAAACATCTTTTCATATTCATTAGGCATTTGTATATATTTTGTCTTTTGTGGATTGCCTTTTTCACTGTTTTTCTGTCGCATAGTTTCTTTCTTTTTTGAGAGTCCTCCCACCCCATTTTGTATGAGTAAGGATACAAAATATCCTTATTTTGTATAATAATAATAATATGACCCTGTATATGTCTTATGGATTGTAAATATTTTCCCTAGTTGGTTTTTTTTTTTTTTTTTTTGAGACGGAGTCTGGCTCTGTTGCCCAGGCTAGAGTGCCATGGCGTTAGCCTCGTTCACAGCAACCTCAAACTCCTGGGCTCAAGCAATCCTTCTGCCTCAGCCTCCTGCCTAGTTGGTTTTATATTTAAAAATTGTTTACATCAGGGAGAAGTTTTTATTTTTCATAACAGGAATTATGATTTTTTTAGCAACATAAAAAAGTTTTTAATTTTTTACAACTTGAGAATCTGTTTTTTTAATATGGAATATAAGACAAATTTCAAACATACTTGTGATAAGCAAACATTTTTGCATTAATTTGGCTCTCTTAGTATTACTTCTATTTGAATTATACCTTTAGGAATAGGAACATAAATGTACAATTAATGAATTTGCTATTTCTTTTCCATTACAGATGGATTTTTCTCTAAGTCTAGGTCACCACCAAAATTGGCTAATTTGAGAGAATCTTACTTAAAATTTAGACATTTAAAATGAGAAAAATTATTGATTTTGTTTATCAATTCACTATGAAAATTTGTATAGCATGCAATAATGTACAAAAACATTTTCACATATTTAATTTTATTTGCTTCTCAGAATCATCCTGTGAGTTGAATACCATTCTAAATATTTAATTTTTACATATGGGAAAAACTGAGGCTTTGGGAAAATGAATACAATCTTTTTCTGACATAAAATCACAGAACTAACGTGTATCCTACATTACCAGGATTTGAATTCAGGTGTTTGAGTGAAAATTATGTATTATTCTTGTTTAATTCTCTTGTATCCTAATTTTAGATTTTCACTATAATACAAATAAAAAGCAGATGCTTAATGGCAAGCTTGTCCAATTGCCTGTAGATAAGTGACTTCTTAAAATGCAGAATATGACATGAAGATATTTTCATTACACCTACGGAAGAAATTCTATTTGACAACCAGAATTTTGATGCATTTTGAGCACTTAGCTAGGAGAAGAATGCGTTAGTCACTCTGGCTTTAAAATTTTAGCCAAAGATCTCAGGGCAATTCCCTAGCCATGCCTCAGAGAACCTGCACCATCGTGTCCCTGATGAATTCCCCCATGGAGCTAATTACTTGAAGGAAGGAAGGAGCCAAAGATGAGCATCCCCTGTGGAATTTGCTCTTGCACCACACAACTTCTCCTCAACCCTTCACGGTACCAGAAACTAATATTTTCCCAAAGAGGCCATGTCACCTCTGATATTGAGGGCCATCATATTAGCAAAACAAGGATCTGATGGAAGAGACACTGTAACAAGAGGCCAGAATCCACACAGCCAACCTACAGAGGTGAAATGAAATTCACTGGCCTGTTACCAGAAGATGCATGTGCTTATCTAGGGTGTATGCCTTGATGCTGACTTAATCTTTACCTGTCAGACAGCTCTTGGTCATCTCTCCCCTCCCCCATGACCCCTCTCTCTGATGGTGCCCCAGGCGGTGGGTACCCATTTCCCCAGAGCTCCCCAAACTCAACCTCCTTGCGCAGTCTCTTTGGATTCTTTGGGAGTCTTTGCAAAACAGGATTTCCACCTCATGTTCTATCAGCTCTTTCTCTTTTGTTTTTTCCAATGGGAATTTCTTTTGCTTCTTTTTCAATAACATTAACTGTAGTATAGATTTCCTTAAATTACTTTCTGAAAGAAAAATTCTACATGACCATATCTATTTCTGCTCTGAAAATCTTAGGTCAGAGAAGGAGAAAATCAGGGGTGATGTGATTGGTGCATGATACAGATGAAAATCTTGTTGTTTCCCTTTACAATCATTTAATTTTGTTAAACAGGTATCAGTGTAACTTTAAGTAAGAAGCATCTGTATCTACATTTTCCCTTGTGCTGGTCCTATCTGATGTCAATATGTCATTAACTTTTATTTGATGCAAATTCCTTCCATCTGCCTATTTACGAGTGTTATTTCATAATGTGCCTTTAAGAAACATTATGTAGCGTTTAATACCCAAGAGGTAATTTCTCTCCTGAGGCATCACGGTACTTGAGATGAAGAGGAATGCTCTTGAGAAAAGGGTTGCCAGATTTAGCAAATAAATATACAGGATGTCCACTTAAACTTGAATTTCAGATAAACAACAAATAATCTGTGAATATAAGTTAGTCCCAAATATTGCATACTTACTTATGGTACATGCTCACTCTGTGTATAATACCATACTGAAAATTATTTAAAATAAATATTATCCTAAACAATTATTGTTTACCTGAAATTCAAATTTAACTGGGTAGTTTACATTTTATCTGGCAACCCTACCTGAGACCAGTATTCAGATTCTACAGAGACCAAAGCTGGACTATGTCCAAGGAAGCAGCATGTTTTTAATTCTCACATCAAGTGGAGTAGAGCAGCATTCTTCACCCATTAGAAATAGCATAGGAGGGGGTGTTAGTTAAAAAATGTATATTCCTTCAGGGTTGACCCACTCTGGCACCTCAAATTCAGGGTCGATGATAAGATATATCTATTTAATAGTGTTTTATAAATCATTGCTTGGAGCTACTCATGGCTTCTTTTAAAGGCATGCATTTTAAATTAATTGGTATTCTTTTGTACTTCTTCCCTGAGGTAATTTTAAAAATCTTAACTCCATAAATCTAATCACTAAATTCTTAGGTCTATTTAAATATTGACATTAAAAATTTTTTGAGAATTGCAGTAAGCTTTAATGAGATACAGGATAACGTAAGATAAATCAAATATAATTGCCATTGAAGTCCATAAAAATAAAAGTACTCCAAAGTGTTAAACTGAAACATAATTCCTTCAGAGCAGGATGTCTATAAATTCCATCTGAAGGTCCAACCAAGGTTAAGTGTAACTAGTATAGGTTAGAGGTCAAATGAGTCATATTTTTTAAAAATAAAAATTTTGCATGTCAAACTGGAATCCTACTAGACCCTAAAAGTAACCTGACTAGGAGCTTAAAATATTAAGGCCAACAATTTTCAAGCAATTGGATAAACGTTGTTAGAGGAAGTCTATTGCCATTCATCGCAGCTACACTGCCATCTACTGGCCTTAATTTTTTAGAAATAAAAATTTAAGTCCTACCCCAATCCCATTCTTCTCATTTTGAAATACTGACATGGTTTGGGGTTAAGGTCAGGAGAAACAGGATCTGTAATAGTTTTGCTACCATTTCCTTTAAAATTCTGTAACAGTGTGGTAGATTACAAATGGTGGCAAATTCTTTGCTTTTCTTCACATTAAGAAGTGGAGTCTAATTTTCTTCCCCTTGAGTCTGGATTGGCCTTAATGATTTTCTTGATCAATAGAATGCTACATAAGTCACATGATGGGAGTTTCAAAACTATTTCTTAAGAAGCCTTTTGACTTTCACTCAGGCTTTTAAAAACATTTTCCCTGCTACTACGTAACTACCTGAGAAGACAACAACAATGCTGGGGAGGCCACAGGTAGGCCCTCTGGTCGACTGTTCCAGTACAACCAACCCTCTAGCCATATTTGCTCCCACAGACATGTGAGTGAAGCCATCTTGGGCCCTCCAGCCCAGCCCACCTGGCAGCTGATTACTACTCAGGGAAGGCTCTTGATGCCATGGGCAACGGAGGAGGAGCCGTGACAAAGCCTGCTGGGATCCCTGACCTATGAAATCCTGATATAACCCATAATAAAATGGCTGTTTTTTTTTTAACCTACTCCATTTTGAAGTAGTTTGTTAAGCAGCAATAAATTCCCAGACCAAACAGTGATGTATTGATCTTTACACTTAAAAAATAATAGAATTAGGTGAAAGAAAAGAAGGATGAGCTGATTAGAGAAGGTGAAGGAGGAGGAGTGGGAAAAAATTCTCTAAAAAAATGTTTGTCCATGAATGCTGTGGATACTAAAAAAGATGAGCTAGGGATTTAGAGGAATCGCAGTGAGTTTAAAAAATCAGAGACTCACAAATTTTTCACAGGTTGCTGCTATAATTTCAGGTAAACTCACAATTTTGGCCCTACTTCTTAGGGATTCAGAGAGAAAATAGCAGTAGAGTTTCACTTCAAGGAGATACTGTGAACAGTAATGAACAAACATGACAAATAAATATGCTGCAAATAAGAGCTGAAAGTGCCATGTAAGAAGCAAGCTTTGTACCTACGCAAAATCTTACACCGGGTGATTTCACATTGGATATGTCTCAGAAGAAAATAACATTGAAAATGCAGATTTTTATTTTTTGTACTTTTATTGAAAAGGTACATTTAAAAAAATACACAGACATTTTACCATTTACAGATTGCAGATATAGATGCTCTAAAAGAGTTCTCTCTATGTTGTTGTTTTATGCATAACTCTTGCCCCTGATATCACAAACATTCCAGTCTTGTTGATATCAGCTTAGAAAGGGGGGCATGGGAGCATGACCTGCAACATATTCAGTGAACAGAAAGACAAATTGTTCAATTACAAATGTTTTATCTTCTGTACATTATTGCATTAGGGAGCCACAAAATTATGTAGCATCATTACAAATGAAAACAGGTTAAAAATGAAGAAGATAATTATGTAGAAATACATGGATTCATTGTCTTCTTGCAGAATGCACAAGAGGTGCACAAATGTGCAATTTAGGAAGCTCTTTTTTTTTTTTCTGTTTGTATACATTTGCTTAGCAACTCAAACCGGTGAGGAAGCTACAAAATAAGTTAAACAAAAATAGCAAACAGGTAGTAATTATAGCTATGTTATATGGCTTTCTATTTCGTTTAAATATCTCCAAATAAAATGTGACATAAAGAAAATACATTATCTTTTGTTCTCTTAAAGAGAAAATCCAAAGCTAATTTGCTTCCTAACATTTACACAGCAACTAAAAATGTTTAATTCAGACAAGAGATACAGATCTAGTACTACACAGGATACAACAGTACTGGGTCTAAAACAGTACACAATCCCTGTCAGCAATAGTACATCAAAAAGAAAACGCTGTGATCCGTTGGTAAGATGGTCTCCACAAGTAAGCACTTGTGTTCATCCATTTTTGTCCCACACTAGAATATGCCCAGTTGGACTCCAGAGTTATTTACAGACATCTGAGGAAGATCCTAGTTTTCAAGTCTGTCAGGAAAATATTCCATATTGTTTCTAAGCCAGATCACACACATGGAAAAATAGAGAATAATTTTCTTTCTTTTTCTTTCTGACCAATACATTTTCAAGAAACCAAGTATCTCAGATACACAAATTGAACGGGGGAGAGGAGGGGAGGGAATAGGAGAGAAAGCCTACGCTGCTCAGATTCCTAAACTCTAGGAGCGGTCCATGAAAGCACTCTTGAATCTAGTGATTTTTCTTTGGAATTGGGGCTCGGTGGGGTAGGCTGCGTTTTGGGTGGGGCACCGCAACACGAAATGCTTAAACTGCCGACTCCTTTTGGCTTTCCTTCTCCACTGTCCTACTGGCCTCAACCGTCTGGGGCTCTCAGACGTCAGTATGGAGCGAAGAGGATGGAGGCGGGAGTGGCGCGGATGGGCCCGTGCCCCGCTCTCAGCAGAGCTGGAGGAATGGCTGGAGCCTGGAAGAGCGAGGCCGACGGCCGGGGCGGGAGCGACAGCGCGGAGGACACGGCTGCCGCCGCCGCCAGTGGCGAGGACAGGAAGGCCGGGGCCAAAGGCTTCATCATGTCTTTCTGGAATGCAAGTTTTGCCTAAAGGAGGGAGAAAACCAGGAATGGGGTGGAAACATTGTTTCTGAATAACAGCTCCGCAGACATCTCTTCCTAGGTAAAACACCAACATTAAGGTGTCTTAAATTTTAAAAAATCTGAATAGATACTAAAGCTATTTTACGCATACCATGAAGATTCCTGCTTAGGCAATGGAGCTCAATTCAAAATTAAGACTTATCTTAAACCATGATGAGACCTAGAGAGGTTTCTTTTCTTTTTCTTTTTTTCTTTTCTTTTTTTTTTTTTGAGACTATGCCTGGTCCTTCATTTCTCTTGGCTAAGGGGCACTGAGGTTTGGTACCTGGGGTTCAGGTCACCAGGGACTCATGAAGAGTCAAGAAAACAAAGTCAGTTTACACCTCTTTCACTGAGTATTCCTTGAAAAATCACAGCTAATTCAAATTTCTATTGTTGGGAATGATTGTAAATGGGCTAGAAAATCTCCATTTAAAGGAATTCCAGGGTGGAATCCTCCTGTGAAGAAAGAAATCAAGCCTTCATTTCTCTATTTGCAATCAGAAGGAGCACTGCGAGCTGGATTTGCTGACTGCAGGTCACACCTGCTTGCAGCTTCAGGTGGAGGCTTTGGAGAGGTTGGAAGGTAATCTCAGGATCACCTCCAGCTGGACAGTCCCAGCTTCATCCGCAGACTGAACGCTAGACTGGGCCCAGTCCCAGCGAGATGGTGAAATGCATCCATCTGGGTATTTATATGACACCTATTGTTGGAGCCCTTATTATTTTTTGCAAAGACACTGAAAACAGCACATATTGAGAGCAGGTGAGACAGACTGATTACCAACATGCTTGCTAGAATGGAGAGAGAGCACAATACAAATACCACTTTACTATCTCGTACCAAAAAAAAAAAAAAATGCCGAAAGCAGGAGGATATTAAATTAAATGGATGGATTCTTGTTTTATGAAAGCAATCCTTCTTGCCAGACTCAACACATCCCAGGATTCCTCAGGGACCACCTGTCTTATCTTTATATGCTAAAGAAGGTAGTCTTTTGAGAAAGTCTTGGTAAAGAGTAAGGTATTAGTTCTCAAAGAGGTTCTGTTTCTCTTTTCTGAGGAAGTTTTCTTCAAGGTGTCCTATAGCAGCAACTAAACAGTACGTTCGAAAACTTCTGTCTATGAGGGCTATTTTAATTCAGAATCTTTCATGACCAGAGTTCCTAGGCCATCTTTACCCACAGTGGCTGCCCAACCCAGCAAGGCCACCCCACCAAACACGTAAGCAGGTGAGGTAAACTTACTGCTAAGATACTCGGGCTCCGCTGGAGTTTGTTGTAAGGGCTGTATTTCGGCTTCAATGGTTTCCCAGCAACTCGATCTTTATGCCTTCGGCTAGAAATATGCTGAAGAAAGTTTGATGCATTAGCTGAATCTAAACCTGAGTTTTATTCCATATAAAATGTATGTCTAGGTAGATGGTTTCTCCATTTCCAACGCTAGGCCCATAGTTACAAGAGGGTTTGGGTTAAATCATTATGATCTCTAAATTAAGACTTGCTCTCCTTTCAATTGTAATGCCTCTCTGTCTCTCTCCTCTGTTTTCTATACTTCTTATCAGATTTTGCCTGGTATTATCGCTGTCACTGCTGAGTCTCTCTCCCTCACCAGATTGTGAGTCCTTGGAAGACAGGCTTAACATCTCACTTACCTTACCAGAAGCTCCTGCTCAACTGCAAGCTCCAGTGACTGTTGTGCTCGTTTCTCTAACACCCGGCCTGCAACCTGACTTACAGTAAGAGCAGATGCTCAAATATTTGCTACTGACTTTTTCTTCCACACAGCTCCTGCATATTGTATATTGTATGCATCCTATAAAGGTTCGTAAATTTAACTGTGCACACAGTGAGAACTATTGCATAGATGAGGAGATACACAGTCAAGTGGTGACCCCAAACGACAGTGTATACTAACTCAGGATACATTACCTGTTTGAGTTGAATTTCTGAATTAACATGAACATCACAAATTTCACAATGAAATGTCTTGTTCTGTAGTCCTGATCCCTTACTGCCATTCTGCATCTTTAATCTTGATCCAGGTCTAGGGTAGGATTTAATTGGACCAGCCCCATTACGAGCCTCAACCATGGTCTTGTGTTTAGATCCTAAGACAGAAAGAGACATAAATTAAACAACTATTGAAGAACTACATGAAGCTCTTTGTTTTCTTATCCTTGAGAAGTTTATCTTCAGGCTAGCTAAAGTTGCCAGTGTTTTTTTCATGACCATTTTAATGCTGATTTTAAATTTCATGCATTTTCATTGTAAAAAATGGAAAAAAAAACATAAGAGCATATAGTAAAGAAAATATGGAAAATATAGAGAAATATAAGAAAATAAAGATTACCTGTATTTTTATCACTCACAGGTAACCACTCTTATCATTTTAGTGCATTTCTTTTCAGGTTCTTTATTTACTAAAAAAATATATTTTCAAAATTGGGATCATGTTAATTAAATATCCTGAAAATTTCACATAGCAAACCATGTATGCTATGATATTTTCTTATCATTATGTTTTAATGGCTGAGTAATATATTCTATCATATTGGGTTACTCTGATTTGTTAAATATTTCCCTACTGATGGACGTTTAGGTTGTTTCAATTTTTTCTCTTATAAGTGTGTTGCAGTGAACATTGTGCATAAATATTTATCTATATCTCTATCACTTCATCAAAAGAAGTTTTGGGAAGTATTAGATGAGTTTAAGGAAATAAAGAATAGAACAAGTTTTATCTCTAATCTGCTTTTGCCTTGCTATTTCCAAAGTCATATGATCATACTTTTCTAAAATCAGTCCTTTAATCAAAGAAGTAGAGAAGACATTGAACAAACCTAATGTTTGAATAACAAAAGATATGGCATTCTGACGGGAAAAGTTGGGTTTTGTTATAAACATTATTTAAATTCCAAAGACAGCTGCTAACCTGTGTTGTGTGCCTCTAGCTGTGACAGGGAGTTCACAGCCACTTTGCATAGTGAACAGTAAAGTAATTTTTTGGCTTTTTCTTCTTCTGATTCAGCAGCAGTACTGGGAGCTCCATTTGTGCTCTTGGAGGGAGAAGTGGCTGCTCCGGGTGGCAGGGGTGTTGTGCCAGATTTGAGGAGAAATGAGCCACCTTCAGAGCTTGATGGCTGACTGGAGCTGTTGGCTTTTAACTTCCCTTTATCTTCTAAGAGAGACACAGAGATCTTATTGAAGCCTCATGTATCATATAAGCATAGACAAATCACCATAAAGGAATTAAAAATAGAAATTTGATTCCTATATGGAGTTTTGACTGCAGCACAGATTTTAGTTCAGAGAGCTTGATTTAAACAGAACTCCATGGCATCAGTTTCCATATTAGGTCACCTCAAGACCATGATGACTTACGAAAAATGACTTTTGTTCTCCCACTTGGAGCAGGTAACTTTCTGTCTGATATCCATGAGTTGTAAATTATGCTACAGGGAAGTCTTTATTATGTAACAAAAGCAGCTACCCTCCAATACAGTTACATGATATGATGGCAACATGAAAGAAGTCATTAGGCCATGCTAGTTTCATTTGACTACTCATGTTTTAATTATGACAGGGATATAAAGTTAAAATTCAATTTTTAAACCAAGTTAAAACTTTACTTTGGGTTATGGGATAGAAGGGAGGGAAGAAACATGTTTAATTTTGGTTATGATTAGTTGTTTTTCCTGCTCTTTGAAAGGCAATGCAATTTATCAAAAATATGAGATAAGATTTCATTCATTATGCTTATTAATTACCCAGTCTAAATCTAAAATTTTAAATAATGACATTAACCATAAGTACAATATGAAGATTAGCCAAATCATTTAAAGACATCTTGGTAGTTTGATCATGTAGCTACTGAATGCTTGGAATCCTCAAGGCCCATGTGCAGGCTACGAGGGGTCAGAGTGACTTGAACAGAATCTAACTCATTGAAGTTCATTTGCTATTCAAGCCAGGCTCTGTTCAGTGACTCCTTTGGGAAAGAAACTAGAGCTTTGTAGGTAACAGCAAAATCCATCATGCCTTTAATCCTAGTAGAGCTGGTACTCTTAGAAAATATCTATAAATATGCTGATTAACTCTCATTAAGAGAGAAAGGGAATCAAAACTGAGACTATATTTGCTAATTGCCTTAGCTCATTTGGAATTGTATACCATTGTCCTGAATCACCAAGAGAGAAGTCGTGACTCAGCAACAGCAATGTGGTGTTTCTGTGTGTGTGTGTTACAGGTTTTGTATATGTCTAAACCAAAGCTTTTACAACTCATCAAAAATTATGGGAGATCATATTTCTACTAAAACATAAAGAAAAGCCTAATTGATTTAGCGATCAGCAGTCAATTTCCATCCCTTTCCCTGAGTTGGATCCATCCAGGACAAGACTAGCCACAACAAGGGTGTTAGGGATTTCAGATCTAGGTGTTATTTAGAATAAATGAATGCTGAAATCCTTTCTTATCCTTAGGTTCCACATTCTATATTCCCTCTCAGCAAGTGTATTAAAACTTCAGGATGACATGAAGTTTGATGGAAAAGGTCTTAGACTTTTATTAAACTGACCTCTATAGTAAGAGAGAAGGAAATAAAATCATTCTTCTCAATTGGTAATAGTAACTTTGTTTGGAGAATATTCTAGGCCAGTTTTGAAACTCTCTCATCTATAAGGATTTCTTAGATTGAATTGGCAATCCTATAGAACTCATAAAGTACCAAATAATTTAGTAATATTAATATTTGCCCCTTTGGAATTACTTAGTTTCTTGTTATGGAAACTTAAGTTATTACACACCAAAATCTTTCCTTGCTTCAAGCATTTTATAAGATATTTCATATAAATTTGACCTAAAAGAATCTGACCTGAATCAGTCATTTATTCACTCATTCTCACTCATATTACTATTTTAATGTCCCTCATATTAATGTCCCTCGTATACCCATACATTTATATAGAACTTTACAGTTTACAAGTGCTATCACTTACATTATCTTATTATCTCTCACAGAAAACCTATGAAATAGGTAAGGCTGAAAATGATGATTCCTATCTTAAAGATGAGGAAACTGAATATCATCAAAATTAAATAATATCCCACAGATTAGAAGGGGATATAAATGAGCATAATGTTTTCTCTAACTGATCACTATGTGATACACTAATCTTTCAGCACAAAAGGGGGACTTAATATGTCATTAATAATATAAAAGCACACAACAGTCACTCTAGATGTGAAATAGTTATTGCTTTGTTTTACAAAGTTAGGGTTTTTTTTTTTTATTTTTGTTTTTAGAGATAGGGTCTCACTCTGTTCCCCAGGCTGGAGTGCAGTGGTATGATCATAGCTCACTGCAGCCTCAAACTCCTGGGCTCAAGGAGTCCTCCTGCTTTAGCCTCCCAACTAACTAGGACTACAGGCCCATGCCACCATGCCCAGCTAATTTTTAAAAAGTTTTTGTAGAGGTAGGGTCTTGCTATGTTGCCCAGGCTGGTCTTGAACTCATGGTGCAGTTTAGTTTTAAAGTATATTTGCCTTAAAAATATTTATCCTGTTACACAGTCATCTGATTCAGGTTATATTGAGAAGATATATAACATTGTATGTTTTTCTCTATATCACTCTTTCTTTAAGAAAAACAAGTTTCCTTTTTATATCTTCTTTTCAAAAGAAGGCCGGGCGCAGTGGCTCAGGCCTCTAATCCTAGCACTCTAGGAGGCCGAGGCGGGCGGATTATTTGAGCTCAGGAGTTCGAGACCAGCCTGAGCAAGAGCGAGACTCTGTCTCTACTAAAAATAGAAGGAAAATTATATGGACAGCTAAAAATATATATAGAAAAATTAGCCGGGCATGGTGGCACATGTCTGTAGTCCCAGCTACCTGGGAGGCTGAGGCAGGAGGATTGCTTGAGCCCAAGAGTTTGAGGTTCCTGTGAGCTAGGTTGACGCCACAGCACTCTAGCCTGGGCAACAGATTGAGACTCTGTCTCAAAACAAACAAACAAACAAACAAACAAACAAAAAAACAAAAGAGATGATTTATGCTTTAACAAGTACATATTAACAACATAATAATTGCTAATAATGTGCTAGATACTGAAGAGAACAGTAAATAAAGTAGGACTAAACTATAAGAAAGTTACAGTTTAGAAGGAGGAAATGAGATAGTCATTCAGAGACCTCTAATTTATGATAGAAACTGGTAAAAGGCATGAGAGCATAGAGCAGAAAATGATTACTTGGGGAGAAAGAGACATTTTTCATTAAGGAAGTGGCATTTTGAAGGTTTTGAAGGTCAAATTTAGATAGGCATAGAATAGAGGGGAAAAGGATTAGCAAGTGAATGGTTAGACACAGAAACATGGGGAAATACTTAGTTGTTAGAAATCTTGAGGTTTTATTGGTGAATATTTAGTAGTTGAGCATACAGCTGGCAACAAAT
Organism: Varecia variegata; assembly: GCA_028533085.1. NCBI lineage: Eukaryota > Metazoa > Chordata > Mammalia > Primates > Lemuridae > Varecia > Varecia variegata. Next base: position 43,174,087 of record CM052439.1, on the reverse strand, counting down.
GTAATGGGAGATATTATTATAAACGTGAATTGAGCCAGAAGGCAGAGACTATCTTAAAACTATTAAAAAAATACTAAAGGCAGACATTTCCGTTTTAAAATATATTGAGGGGCATGGTGTGTTTAACATTTACATGATCTAAAATTTAGATGTTTCTATTTTTTTCCTCCAGATAGGCCAGAGTCTTAATCTTTGAGAATATTAAGGAAAAATTTTGACTTTGGAAATATGTAAATGGTTTCACCATATTCAGGAAACTCTTTTTGGGGGTTGATACCATCTAGTTAATAAAATAGATCCTAAAATCAGAAAAGTCATGATAAATTTATATGTTTAAATTGTGGCATTCTTTCTGGACATATAAAATTAAAATCTTCAAAGCCTTTTATTATTTCTCATCTTAATTGCTTGATATTTATATCAAATCTATTACATTATTTCTCTTTCCTTACTGCCATTTTTTAAGCCTTCTTATTTTGTGTATTTGAAAGTTTAATTAATGTACTGTTTACTTCTGTTTCTTTTAATAAAGATGCATGTCATCTGGAACTTCTGGTTAATACGAATTCCATTTTCAAGTGTTCCCTCACCTAATGTTAATTAGCAGGTCTTCTGACTGTCTTAATTATTTCCTGATTACTCAAACACCTTTTTTAAGGTTTTATCCTCCAGGATTTTGAAGCAAAATTTGCTTAGCTACATCAGAATTGCCCTTTGTAACAAATATCCATAATTTATGCATCCGAGTGAATTTATTTCTTCAAAATAGCCTCCTTCAGAGGTTCCACATTGACTTACTTGTTTTCCAAAGCTCCAAACATTTTTTTTCTTTTTGAGACTACTTTCATGCCCAGTTGATAAACCATGTAAAGAAAATCAGTCTTCAAAATTTGTCACCCTTATTTTTTACTCCAAAAACTTTACTCAAATTAATCTACCTTATTCATCAAATTTAACATCATATTGCTCAAAAACAGCCTCAGAGGACTAATATGCTAACACAGAAGATAAAAAGAACGTGCCAGAAGTTCTAAAAAGCAATTTTAAGAAACTAATACTGTTGGCATATAGAAGAATCATGTCCATATATGGGTCTTAATTTGAAAAACAATCAAAATAATATTCTACCTACAATTTAGGTCTTATATTTTGAATTAGGACTTTGGAAGCTATAATCAAATTTTTGTTATTCTATTTGTAAGATTTACTTTTGAGTTTAATTTTAATGTAATGAGTTTATTCCTAACAGGTTTCAGTGGTTTAATGACATACATATTTCATATAATAAATTTAGGCTCACTGTAGAAAATTTTAAAAATGAAGTCAGACAAATATTTTTAAAAATTAAAATCACCCATAATTCCATCATCTAGAATAATAGTTGGTAAGCTTTCTCTATACAGCAGCAGATGACACATATATTAGGCTTTGCAGACTATACCGTCTCTGTTGTAACTACGCAATTCTGCTTTGTAGTAGGGAAGCAGCCACTAACATGGCCGTGATCCAATTAAGACTCTATTTACAAAAATAGGTGGCAGGCAAGAGTTAGCCCATAGGCAGTAGTTTGCCGGTCCTTGATCTAGCCTGATTATGTTTTGGTATATATTGTTCCATCCTATTTTTTATACAATAGTATATAGGAATATACAAAACATATTATTCTATAACTAACATTTCTCACTTAGGAATAAATCAAGAACATCTTTACATGTCAATAAATGTAGAATTGGATTGTGATTTATAACACCAAATGATATTTACTTATATGGATGTACTATATTCAAATAGTCTTTTGATATTTGGGTTATGTTTGTTTTCACTTTTATTAATATTAAAAGGATACTGAATGGAGTTTCTGTTGCCTCCATGAATGACACAACTGAGAACTGACAGCAATTGGTATTAAGTATTGCAGAATGCTAGAGAAAAGTACTCCAGGAACCCCCAGACACATTCCTGTAAAATTTATATGAGATAGTAGAACTGCTACTAATACCCTATCACCCACCTGTCCAGTCTGTGTAAGAATAGTCTGAGGATTGGACAACTCACTGGAGCCATGAGTTTTGACCTGGTTGGGAACTTCGAAATCCAGCCAAATAAGTAAAGCTAGAAGTGCATGTGAGAAGGGGATACTGGCATTTTATTTCCCAGTCAGACCACAGCAGGTCTTGGTGATGCACCCCTCATACCAAGTGAAATAGGGGAAAGGAAGGTTGGAGAAAGATGGGGCTGGACCAAGAAAGGTTGGAAATAGAAGAATCTGTAATCTCAATTTGGCATGTCAAGGCTGAATAAGTTTTCTTTGGGCCAACAGGACACTTTGAAAGGTGGCCAGGCTTGAACCATGTTGTTATACCCAGCACAAGAAGGCTGATCACCAGGACCCTAGCAGCAGAGGCTGAGAAGTGGACCTCCATTGGCAGGAGCTGAGGAAGGGTTGGAAGAGGTCAGGGAACCAACCTCATGAAGATTTCACACATGGTCCCTGAGAGAGACAGACAGCATCTGGACACTTGTCATGCAGAGGACAACCGTGATTGTCATCAAGTACAAAAACATTTGCCCTTTTTTCTCCTCTAATTCCTCCTCCTATCCCCAACAACAGAAAGAGCAAGAATCAGAAAGCATGGGACAGGGAAGAAAGAAAGAGTAGACTATCCCCCTTTCCATGGTTCAGCCTGAGCCAGAAGCAAGAGAGTGTTGAATTGGATAAGAGCCTAAAGTTTCAAATAAAGCCACACATTCTGATATCTGACAATGTCTTTGAGGAATGAGAAAGGGAGATTCAATAGAGTATATAATTCTGTGCTGCATAATGACGTTTTGGTCAACAGTGGACCACGTATGTGATGGTGGTCCCATGTGATTACAATGGAGCTAAAAAATTACTATCGCTTAGTGACATTGTAGTCATCATGATGTAGTGCAATGCATTACTCCCTATTTGTGGTGATGCTGGTTGGTGTAAACAAACACACTGCGCTTCTAGTCATATAAAAGTCTAGCAATACAATTATGTATAGTATATAATATAATACTTGGTAATGATAATAAATGACTATGCTACTGGTTTATGTATTTACTATACTATACTTTTAATCATTATTTTAGAATGTACTCCTTCCACTTATAAAAAAGAAGTAAACTGCAAAACAGCCTTAGGCAGGGCCTTCAGGAGGTATTTCAGAAGGCATTGTTATCATAGGAGATGACAGCTCCATCTAGGAATTATGTGCCTAAAGACCTTCCAGTGAGTTAAGATGTGGAGGTGGAAGACTGAGATATTGATGATCCTGATCCTGTGTAGGCCTAGGCTAATGTGTGTGTTTGTGTCATTGTTTTAAAAAAAAAATTTAAAAATTTAAAAATAGAAAAAAGTTTATAGAATAAGGATATAAAGAAAAAATATTCTTGTACAGTTGTATAATGTATTTATGTTTTAAGCTAAGTATTATAAAAAAGGCAAAAGTTTAAAAAAATTTAAAAATGTGTAAAGTAAAAATGTTATGGTAAGCTAAGGTCAATTTATTATTGAAGAAAGAAAATTTTTTTTTATAAATTTAGTATCACCTAAGTGTACAGTGTTTATAAAGTCTACAGCAGTGTACAGTGATGTCCTAGGCCTTCACATTCACTCACCACTCACTGACTTACCCAGAACAACTTCCAGTCCTGCAGGCTCCATTCATGGAGCGATACAGTGCCCTATATAGGTGTACCATTTAAAATATCTTCTATATTGCATTTTTATTATAACTTTTCTATGTTTAGATATGTTTAGATACAGAAATAATTAGCATTGCGTTACAATTGCCTACAGTATTCAGTACAGTAACAGGCTGTACAGGTTGGTAGCCTAGGAGCAATGGGCTATACCACATAGCCTAGGTGTGTAGTAGACTATACCATCTAGGTTTGTGTAAGTACTGTGCACTCTACAATATTTGCACAATGACAAAATCACCTAACAACACATTTCTCAGAACCTATCCCAGTTTTTAAGTAATGCATGACGGTATAGGCAATCATGTTTTTACCTCATTGAATTCATACATTCAATAAACCAGTTATATAAATAATATTGTATGCAGACATCTCTGTAAACTTGTCTGATAATTTCCTTAGGGCATAAACTTTGAAGAGGAATTGCTGGGACAAAGAACATGTGCATTTTTGAGCTTTTGTGCACATTGCCAATTGCCCTTCCAGAATAATCATACAAATTAACACTCTCAGGAGCTTCATAAGAGATTGCTGGCTTCCCTGTACCTCAACCAACCTAATTACCCATTGTCTTTACCAATCCAACAGATGAAATACAGGTACCTCATTGTTAATTTGATTTGCATTTCTTTTATTACGAAAGCAGATGAATGTCTTTTCATAAGATTAATGATGATTTGTATTTCAAAGTAATTAAAAAATTCTTATCTATTCTGAAAGGAAAAATCTTGAATTAATTGAAGTTTTGAGAATTAAAAAATTCTACACTAAATAAGAAAACTTTACGATAATAATAAACTTCTTTTTAGAGAAAACTAGCGATGTTAAGTTGGTTGGGGCATGGTTCTTGAAAGCTGAAATCAGAGGCGCCGTCATTGTTGGGGAAATTTGCTTAGCCTGATGACTGCTGCAGACAATTGTATCTTACAGTAATGGTAAAAACAACAATACTAATCACAAATCAATAGCTAACACTAATTGGGTACTCACTATAGATCAAGCACTATATATATATCTCATTTTTTTCCACATGCTCTAATAAGATAAACTGTTACTATGTATATCTATTAATTTCTTTTTTATTTATTTTTATTGAGGTATAATATATACTGTACATAAATTTTAATAAAGTTTTACATATTTAAAATTTTTACCTACTCATGAAAACACAACACATATGAAGATGTAGAATGTTTCTACCACCCCAGAAGGCTCCCTTGAACTCCCACTAGTTGATACTGCCTCCCAAAGGTAGCCACCTCTATCAGCTTAGATCAGTTTTACCTGTTTTTGAGCTTCATATACGTGGGATCACACAATATATGTTCCTTTGTGTCTGGCTTCTTTCTCTCAACATTATGTCTATAAGATTCATCCATGCTATTACATATGGAAGTTTTTTTTTTTCCATTTCTGGGTAGTATTCCATTGTATGAGTATGCCTCAATGTATTTCTCTATTTTGCTATTGAACATTTGAAATGTTTTCAGTTCTTGGCCATTTTGAATAATGCTACTATAGACATTCTTATAAGTGTTTTTTGGTAGACATAAATACTCATTTATGTTAAGTATATATACACAGCAGAATTGACTGGGCCACAAGATATTCATGTATCTGGCTTTAGTAGATTCTGAAAACAGTTTTCCAAAATGGTTGTACCAATTTATATTCCTATCAGCAATGTATGAAAATTTCAATTGTTCCACATCCTGTCTAACACATGGTATCAGTGTTGAATAAAGGTGAGTAGATGGTAACATCTTTATATTAATATATCTGAGTTACATAAGGCCACAGGAAGCAGAGCACATTATGGGCAAAATTTGCTGAGAACTAGATAAATTAGTCTGCTTTAATACTGTTTTCTTAATGGTTGTATAGACCATTCAGGGAATGGTATTAAGGAGACTAGAATATGCCACCCCTAAATACACCTCTTTAGTACAAGGATTATTTTGAGAAACAGCAGCCACAGGAGAAGCTCTGAAAACAGTTAATAGTTGTGAGGAGTAAGCTCAGACAATGAGGTCTAGGTTATGAATTCTATTTTATACTCAGGACTATGGGTTTCTAAATCCATGCTATTTAGCACTGTGGACTGAAGAATGATGGACCAGTCTTTACAAGCAAATCACTACAACTAGACAATCTAAGCTCAACACCCCAGGCCCTAAAGCAATGATTTTAAATTTGTATTTTGCAGGGGGGGATATTATTTATCTATTTGCATATTTTTTATCATTATTATTTTAAAAGACTAAAATTTAAGGTAGATTTTTAATATGTATATTTTGCTTTCAATGAAAATGTAATGCTTATTGTGTAGTCATTTACCATTTGTCAAAAAGAGTCTTTGAAAAACTATGAAACTTATTGATACCTACTGATGTCTTTCCTAGACAAGACTTCCAGAACAGAAAAGGAGCCCCAAAACTTGAAAAAAGTGCTCAGGATACCAAGGCCACAATTTTAATATTATAGAATCGTACTTTTTGTTTTCTGAGGTTACTGAAGAATACTGCTTGTCAATTAATGCAATTAACTTTTCCTTTTATACTTAATATTGCACTAAAAACAACTAAACAAAAAGCATGTAGTGAAAAGAAAAGTCATATTCTTTCCTGTATTCACAAGCACCTTGTCCAACATCTCTTTATTATTCCAAAAAACAAAGTAATACCCATATTACTGCTTAACACTCATTAAACCAAGTTAGCTCACTTTGATAAGGAATTCTGAAATCATTCTCTTCTGCTTTATCTTCCCACTTTTTGAATAATAAGAAATTAATGGGTGTCAGTCAGAGGACCGACTTTCTTCCACTTGTGCAGTCTTGTGAAAAATGAAGCTGAAATCCCATGGGGCTCTGCACCAGACAAAAAGAAAAAAAAAAACCAAAACTACAAACCTGTATGTATGTAAATTGGTGTGCTGCAGAAGACTTCTTAAGCCTTTACCTTGTTCATCTCCTCCTTATCTACACATTTGACACAGTACAAGTGATAGAAATCACCAACCGATGACAGATATTTTAAAGTTTTAAGTAGAATTCCATTAAGATAGTTAATAGATTTGCAAAAAAAAAATTAATGAAAAAAAGACGCAGCAGGACACAAGCTGCAAGATGAACAAGTCAATTCAGCACTTTGTAGTTCTTTGCTTAATAAAATGTTATAAGAAATGTACAGATACTAGAGCATCATCACTATATTGTTGGATGTACAAAGAAAGGGGTATTCATTTGTAGTACAAAAGGACTGCACTCATCTAAAGGAGCAGGAAGAAAAGGCCAATATTGCAGATAATGATCAAATACAGTAGTCGATTTGCCTCACTTTATTTTTTAGATGTTTTCCTGAAAGGTTATGTGCAGAAAGATCTTGGAAAATATAGTAATAATTTGAATGCACTATTTAAAAGGTTTTCTTTCTTTCTTTCTTTTTTTTTTTTTGGAAACCAGAGCTTTCTTGGCAATGCAATAGTCACATACATTTTAAAATTCTGTAATCATATAGATTAGATTTGCTTAAATTAGGAAAATATAAAATGAAAAGTTACATACCTGGAGAAGAGGTCAATAAATGAAAGAAATGGGGGGAAAAGGATCATATAAAGGGAATACACATATCAGTCAGCTTCCCCATGGAAGCTTTAGCCTTCTTAAGTTCCCTACCAATACTCCAAATCTCTCATTGGCAAATGTCTCATCTCCTATTTCTTAGAGAAGTGGGGAAGCTGGATGAGATTACCCTTGATGTTACAATTTCTTCCATATGTACCTATTTTCTTCATATCTCTGAGGAAAAGGTATATGCTTCCACTTGGCCTCGCTATCTTTTAAATCTCTCTTTCCTACAGTAGCTTCAACTGCTTTCTTTCTATTAGATTATTTCTGTCTACAAAATGCTGAAACCTCCATGTTCCAAAAGTCATTTCCTGACTCGGTTCACTGCTGGAGCTTCCCCCAATCCCCTTCTGCCTTCTCTCCGGTGCTGAACAGGAAGTGAGCATGTGAAGTGGGCCTTTCTGCTCCTTCTTCCTGCTCATCCTTATACTCCTGCCAAAGCCAAGGGTCTCTCCTCAGTCTTCTCTTGCACCGGGCACAAATTTCTTCTTGAAACTTATCCCCATCATATCCACAACACTTTTCTCCATTGATGTCTATAACACTTCTCTTTCCAGATTCTCCTTCAGCTTCTACGATGGCTCATTCTAGGTCCCCTTCATGAGCTTCTATTCTTCTGTCTGCCTCTAAGTGTTGGCATTCCTCAAGGTTACACATTTGTCCTCCTCTTGGGCATTATATGATCTAATTACTTTAGTGACCTCTTCTACCACATTGACATAGATTCCTAAATCCACAGGTGAATTCTCTACCTTCCTTCCCAGTTGAAGACCCCTTTTCCCCTGGAAGCCTATAGGATATCTATTTCTAGACGTTTCATAGATATTTCCAAGTAGCCCTCACATAAATTAATGGCATTACCAGTTAGTTATATGTTAACTGTCAGCGATGACTCTTGAATTCTTCCCTGTTTATCTTCTTCATTTGAGTAACTACTAAAGTTTATTGATAGTATCTTCTAACTATCTCTTCTATCAGCCTTACTCACCCTTTTATTGAGCAGACATGTATTCAGCATCTGCTTTGTGCCACTGCCTCATTTCAGGCCCTCATCTATTCTCTCTGAATTACCATAAAACTTCTTTACTCATCTTGCTACTTCTAGACTCTGAGCCTGCCTCCTCTCTCCTTCCCTGCTCTATGCTCTCGTATTCCTCTTCACATAATTATATTATGATCTTACATTAATTATAAGTATTTATTTGCACTTCAAAATGATTACCAAGATAGAGACAGTCTTGAGTCCTGGAACCATGTTTTAATTTATCTTCATGCCCAGTGTACGGAAACTCATAGGTGTGCAACAATTTTGTTGAAGTAAGGAATGTCCAGCTGAAGGCAGTGCTCTCTAGCCTCAAGTAAAAATACAAGAAAAATTCACTGCTAATAGCTGAATCATAACTAGTGAGACAAATATACATAGAACAGACACTTAAATGCATTTGAGCTGTTGATTAGGTAAATTACTCTTATCATTGTTGCCAAGGCTATATATTTGCAATAAATATTTAATGTCAGTTGAGGTTGAAACGATTCTCTTCAGAATGGATCCCCTGGAAATGTACTAGGACAGAGTTGTAACAACAAACATATTCCTTTGTGCCAGGTCCAATATTTTGATGTTTGATAAAATGAACAAATCTGTGGATTTCATTATCTCCTTTATTAGGATTCCTATACAAAACTTACATATAGACAAGCAATGTACGTCTGAGAAAGATACAGCTAAGGCATGTACCACTAACAGAAAATCTAAAGCACATGTGAAAGCAAAATATCACCAAAATATAGCCATTCCTCTTTGCAATGAAACTGGTGTTCTGTTTTTTGGCTAAGTTTCTTATAGAACTATAAGGTATTCTGTTTGGAGATTCATCAGAGGTTTCTAGTCCAACAACCTATCTCTGCAATACTTTATAGAGTTAGCATTAAATTACACCATGCTATATGCATTTGAGTTACCAATGATTACATGGTTGATATATTTATATAATAATGCATTTTAAGAAATTCCAAGTATTATGTCCTGTGGCATTATTTAATTTTCCCTACCCTTTAGGTAATAGATGACCTTCACTGAAAGTGTCATAATGAAAGCTTTATGCATTAGTAATGGCACTACTTCTGACTAAATCCCCAAGGCACATAACTTTACACCAGGTGGCCTAAGACTGACTCATATACTGGAAGTCCTTTAGTCACCCATTTGTGTTTCCAACCAGATGCCTCATTTAGACTTGGTCTAACTCCAAGTGTCCCCAAGGGTTACCCAGACTGGTATTGTATAGGCTGGTTTATCTCATAACACCTACTAGTTAGCTGACTTGCTTTCTTAGTCATAGGATTTCCTGTTGGAAAATTATTTCAATGCCCCACTCAAGGGTGAACTGCTAGACTACCTTTGGAAACAGAAAAAGTTTTCTATATGGCTTATGCCATTTTGCAGATGTGGAAAACAAATCAGAGTACTTAAGTCATGAGCCCAGAAACACCAAGTAGCCAAGGACAGACATGGAAATTAAAGCTAGTTTTTGAAATTCTCCAAGCACTAATACACTGGGCCAATCTGCTGCTGTCAGGCCCTTAACATCCAGCGCCACATCACCATGCCTCCAGCTAAACTCCAGAAACCCTGTCTCTTCAAGCATGGTTGATGACTGTGAAGCTTGCTAATTCCTAATTAATTATGTTTATGTCTAATTTTCATATCTTGGCTTTTAGACTAATCCTGAAAGCAGGGAAAATTGTCTATAAATTAAAGTGACTCTTCTCTGAATCAGAATCTGCATATTCTTATCTTATTTAAAAAAACTAAAAAGCTTACTCATTTTAAGTAACTTAGGCCCCATGACAGTGAAATAACTAATTTTTAAGTCCAAAACCGGCCCTGTGCTGTACTCACATCTGCCAGGCTACAATCCTAACTCAGGATGTTGTTGCTCTTTCCATTTGAAAGCCTATGTCAATCAGGTTCTGCCCATTGGTTCTGGCCTGCAGCGATTTTGTACTTCAATAAAATGTCAGCCATTGCCCTCCTTGTCTGAGCACCGCATGACAAATGCCCCGTTGTCCCTTGTGCCACTTTGTTGGGGAGCAGAAGCTGCCAGTCTCACACACTCAGATAAAACAGTGGCATCTCCAAATATCTTGACGTTGAAAGCTGGCGGCCTACCCTCACTGTATCAGTGAACTGGCACTGATATTGGTGAACCTGTCAGCTTTTCTGAGTGAGCATAAAAGAGGGCTTGTTTGCCAGAGTTTGAATCTAACGAACAGCTTTCTCCTATTCTGCGTAGTTTTCCAGACATTTGACTTGTACAATAGAGAAATCATATTTCAACTTCTTTGGGTTGAAAAATTGCCCCTTTTATGATGTGTCACCAAGAGATGTGAAACAGTTATTTCTGAGGCAGCTTTATTATGGAAAATAGAATAAGTAACTCGTGTCACTCAAATCAAGTCCCGCAGGGAGTAGGTCCAGTGGAGATTCAAAAGCCAGGAATAAGATTAAAAAACTAATTTTCTAAGTGAAATGAGGAACAGGTTCTTTTTCTTCTAAATGAATGGCTCGTTACAGAGGAAAGACAGATTCACAAGGTACAAGGAAAACATTTGAATTCAGCTCCTTCCAATCTCCTTCCTCTCTAGATGCAGAGATCAGAAAAGGGTTTTAGCTTTGATACTTCAGGCAGGGGGAGGTGCACACTAACAATGGAAAGGTCAGCCTGAGAGCTAGTGAGGAAACTGAGTCTTTCTTCATCTACTCAGGACAAAAAAATTAGTTAGGAAAGAAGCTTTTTGACTTAGGCTGCTTCAGGGAGGCAGGTACCAAGCCTTTATGGACCTAACTAGGGCCTGCTCTAGAGAGACTATGCAGACATACAGGGGCTGACTGCCCATGCATAAGAAAGCTACTAATCCTTTAAAAACATATTGCTAAAAGCCAATCATACTTTTTTCTTTTACATTTCTAATCTAGCATTTATGCCTAAATTCAAGCTGCAGCAGTTTTATTATGAAATTGTCAAAGCCAGCTTTATATTTAAGATCTATAGGTTGCGGCAGAAAGATGGTTGACCATAGAAAGTCTCCTTTAAAAAGTGACATTATTTTAAGAGGCCTGGGTACTCAAAGGGGTTTATCTGGGGTTTCGTATCCTGCTAGCCGGGCCTCTTAGGAATATTGCTATCTGGAGACTTATAACTGTGTGACTGTGACCATGATAGCATTGAGCAAGACATAGACACAAAATTGCATTGCAAACTGTGAACAACACAACTGTAATACAAAATAAATGGCTAGGAGTTTCTTTCCCATCCTACCTGTGCCCAATGATATACAAACTTCATCAAGATATAAGAAATTGTTATAAAAGTAACATGGCATATGGAGAATAGAGAAAAGAACCCATAATCCTGTCACACTAAACGGGAGTTTTAACCTGGGCTCTGTGGACTTCCAAGGGGCTGATGAATTCAAGGGCTCCAAGAACTTGGATGGCAAAAAACATCTTTTTAAAAATTGATCTCAACTGAAATTTAGAATTTTCTTCAATTATAAATGAAGGCGACAAACTATAGCAGTCCTAGCGGTACCTGTAACTTTGTCATGAATACAAATCAGATATACTCATCGGACATTGCAGTTGTCATAGAATGCTTGAAATATTGTTTATGCTCATCACCACTTCAAAATTATGATAGATATTAGACCCACTGCTAGACCTTATTTAATCATTATTGCCATATTACTATATCATAACAAAAAACTGACAATTGTATTTCAATATAATTGGTTTTCTTTGTATTTTATATTTTATAGATTTAAAAACACCTGGTCTGAGACCAGGCTTCACTAGTCAGTCCCAGGAATTGATGGCATGAAAAGAGATTAAGAACCTCTGCATTTATGGCCATCATTTCATTCTGCCTTCATTTCTGTCCTTACCCATCATTTCAACCGCTCTCTTACCAACATCCTAAATTCCCTTCCTTGTCCCCAAGTGTCCTTCATTGCCTGAGTTATTTAAATAGGTATGCTTTCACATCTCAGGTCCTGTGAAGTACTGGTCTCTCTGATGAGAATCCTCTTCTCCCCAACCCCTAAACCAGGGCCCCTGTTTGCCTGGCTAACTTCTCATCTGCAGGCGTAGGGAACTTAAATCCCCTGCCCAGGCCTTCTCTCCTTCCCAGACAAGGTCAATGTCATCAAGCTTGTCATCACCTGCTCAGTACCTATCCTTCCAGACAATATGCTGTCATGAAGACAGGACCCAATGTGTCTGATTCACCATCATATACCCAGTGCCTGGCATGATGCTGAGTATTCCATAGGGGCTCAATAAATAGATGGAAATACATGAATAAATAAATCATTTTGTAATTTTTGATTTAATATACTTTGGAACTTTTTAATTTAATATATTACTTGACTTTCCCATGTCGCTACTTTTATTGACTTTAAAGCTGCATTATACAAGTATTTTATTTAAGTAATTCCCCTAGTACTAATGATCTTGTTTCCATTTCCCATTAATACAAATGCTTAATACACAGTATTTTATTTTTCTTGCTTTGTATTTAGAATTATTTCCTTGCTACAGAGTATAGGAAGAGGAATTAACTGGCCCAGTGGAATAAACATTATTATAGTTCTTAATTTATTCTATGAAGTTGCCTTTCAAAAGGGTTCTTTCAATTTAAAATACCATAAGTAATACAAGCAAAATAGCTGCTAATGATTTTTCAAAGTACTTAAGAAACCTATTGGATATTAATCATTATGTATCATGGTCTACTCATAGGATTGGGTAAAATTTTGGTTGAAAGAAATAAACAAATAACTCTTCCTAAACCCAAAATGCAGTATATGAATTAATTTCCACATTCAGTAAAATTTATTTACTTGTTAACAGAGAACTAAGAACAAATATATTGTGCTAGGGAAGACAAGTTATTTTAACTTAGATACAGTCATTTTACCAGTTAAATGGGCAAAAATCGTCAAAAGACACTGATAAAAGTTCAAATATTTGAAGGAAAGGAATAAAATAATTTCTACTGTGATAAAAACGTTGAGTATTTATGTCATTTCATATTTGAAAGAAAACAAAGCACGTCTTTTCTAGAAGCTAAGTAATTAGTAGCCAAAATAAATACCAAAAATCATACACCAAACAAATTTTTTTGCAAGAAACTGGAAATAAAATGTATGGGGTGACAAGTTTCTCCTTTTTTACTGATAGAAATGCCAGCAAGGACTTGTTAGGCTGGGGTGTGTTTCTCATTTGGATCGCACCCTCCTCCCTAATCCTTTAATCTCAGTAGCCAGCCCTGGCTCCAGGCAGGCCTGCTTTTCCACAGGTAGCACCCAATTTTCTCTCTCTACAGGTGCGGATGTGTTGGGTCGTCCCTTCTTTCAATACTGTAGCTGTACAGAGAGCAACCTGTCAGCCTGTAGGACAGGCATCCATCTCACAGTGTCGTCTTGCTCTGTTCACATTCTAGGGAGGCACTAGAGTTTCCCCCATTAAATTCCACTTAATGATATTCATTTCATATGTGCTAACTATGTGACTACTGTGTGCAAGATGGAGTACCAGAAGCTTCAGGGGACATAATGGATAAGACACATTAACCAGCGGAAGGATGAGTATAAAGACATTTCCTCCACTACATAAAAAGGTGAGGAAGACCAAAAGGGTCCTTGTACATCTTTAAATGTCTCACTGGGACAGTCAGGCTCATGACGCCATAATGTCCTGAAAGGAAAATATAAGTGCAAATAATTACTATGCGATAATAAAACAAACACATAAAGAGGAATGTAAGTGCAGGTCATTGTTGCATGCCAGCATGGCATTAAATGATTGTAGAATCACAATAAGGACAGGGCCTAGAAATTTCTTTGAACAAATGGTTGCTTTTTATGGCTACCATTTATTGAGTGTCTGTTATGTGATATGCACTGAGCTGGGCACCTTACATTTATTAGCTTATTAATTCTGACAATATCCCTAGTAGGTAGGTATTGGCACTCCCATTTTATAGATGAGGGAATGCTCAATGAACATGACTTGGTCAAGGTAATGTGAAATCAGGGGCAGGGCTAATCTGTCTGACTTTGAACTCATGCCCTTTCTGTTTAATATTATGCTATAGATGCAAAGTATGTAAGTGGTACTCAAGAATCATACCTCAGTTAATAGATCCACAGGAGGACCAAGGAAAAAAATCTGTAAGGACATCAATAACAAGCATTTCTATTATAATTTACATTATGTAAAGCTCTTTTACTATCACTTTATTTGACCCATACAACACTACTGTGATGTAGGGAGGGCATTATTTCCACTTACAGATGAGAAAAGAGTGGCTAAGAGAATTTACTACCTTCCCTGGAGTAGCAGTTGCTCAAAAAGAGCAGAGTACCATGGTATTGAGATGTCCTGTCCAATACAGTAGCCACTAGCTTTGTGTGGCTACTTAAAATTAATCAAAATTAAATAAAATGAAATATTCTATTTCTCAGTAGCACAAGGGATGTTTCAAATGCTCAAAGGCCACACGTGGCTAATCACACACACACTGGACACACAGATTATAGATCATTTTCTTGATCACAGGATATTTTATTGGATGGTGCTGCTCTACAGAAATGAGAGCACCACTCCAATACCGTGTAATAATATGCCTGATGTTCATAACGGTGAACTTAAGTCTCAGAGAAAGGAGTCAGGGAAGGGGAATATACTTTAGAAATATTTCTGTGAAAAACACTTTAAGCTTTATACTATAAGGCTAACTTTGTGACTATCAGCATCGTCAGAATCAGACCCAGAATCCCCCAAAATGCCTAGCACATGAGCCCTGCCCACAGAATCTACAAATTAAGTAGCTCTGTTTGATCATCCATCCATGTCAGAATAATATGGCACTGTTAGAGAATTCTTCTTGAAGAAAATAAGTGGAATGTCCTAAAAATATAAGTAATAACCTTTGTTGAAATCTCAAGGGCATGTATGGTTACATATTTACAAAATTATTCAGTGTACATACAAAGTCCTTTTATATTCCAATACCTTTTTAATACAGAAAGGTTGTAAATAAATGTAATCAAAAGAGATGAATCCTAGTTAAAATAAATATGACTGAAGATGAGAAAAGTTTCTAATAGTAATATAAACCTTAACAAGAGGCTTCCAGGAGAAATCCAAGGTTTTGCTTTTTGGAGTGTTTTATAATATATGCCCAGTAAATCATAAGTTAACAGATCTTTAATAAATCATAAATCAGTCTCAACTTTTGGGTCAACTTTTCTTAGAGTAACACTAGGAAACAGCTTTCAAAAGTGGAGAAACTAACAATAAAATGTTCAGCATTATTTCAAAGCAATATAAAATGCTCAAAAGTTTCTTTCAGAAGTTACTTTCCCGAGAATGACAAACACTTAACTACCTAAGAATCTTCAGCCTTGCCTGGACAGATGCTATTGTCAAATTCAAGGTGCATGGGCAAAAGATGGAGGCAGTTCCATTTTTTAAATTGACTTTGAAAGTCTTAATGATATATGTACATTTCATAAAAATATGAGCCTTAGTATAATGGTCTGTTCTCTTTAGACAGATGGGACTCATTTATGTTCTACATGACTATACCCCAAAACTTCAGACTTAAGATGTTTGTCATAAATATAGTTAATCTATTATTTTATGAAGGATACTAAAGTTCAGCCTCCTGGATTTGGATAGATGTATGCCAAATTTATGATGGTGCTTGTCTATAACTGACAGATGCTGCTAAAGCAGAAAACTATCATTTTCTTCTATTCAACATCACAAGGTCCTGTTGCTAGAGACAGAAAGGGATGGAGAGGCAGTTAAGAAGACCTTGCTGGTTAATTGATGGAGTCCTGTGGCACTCAGTGGAAATGAGAAGTTGTCAGTTGGAAAACTTGGCCCTATTTGTAACAACACATAAAAACTATGAAACACATAGGGTAATCCATAAAAACGATGAGGCGAGGGTCTCCATTTGTATCTTTGGCTGGAAAACTCTTTGACAAAATTGAAAATGCACTTTCATATGGCAATAGGGTGGCCATAAAAAGTGGAACTGTAGTCTTTCCAGGCAAATCATACTGATCTACTAGTTGACAACCACTCTGGGTTCACACCTGAGGAATTGCCACCATGCAAAAGCACAACATGCTAAAAACGAAAATGAGCAGTTTTGAGGTGTCCTCTTCTCTTTCCCCCCTTCTTAGGTCTTTTCTAACACTGTTATCTCACAGTCTCCTTAGGTCATGGGTATGGGATTAAAAAAGCAATCTTCGTGACCTCAGTGGAAATCTTTTTCGATGGAATGATTCAAGGTGCTACTGAAGATGTGGACATTGTTTAAGGTAACCCACTGTGCCCTTTTGGAGGCAGGGCAAGGCTTCTGCCATCTTGGCAGTGGCCTTTCTCAGTGTTAACCTCTACCTTAGTGAGTATATTTGGCTCTAGACATGTGAAGACTATCATTGTCAAGCTGGAGCTTTGAGAACATCTGTCATTTGCCATTTACCTGAAATGAGTGTTTTTATTCAAATTTGCCCTTGAAAAGACTTGTAACTTCTAAAGCTTCGTTCTATAACTATTAAACATTACAGACAATATACTACATGGGAACTAGGGATTATCAACAAAACAAAGCCTTTAACGTACCTTCACTGCCACAGCTTCTACCAAAACGTAAAAACAGTCAGCAAGTGATTTAAAAGTAATAGATGGTCTACGCACTAATTCTTTAAAAAGTGGTTTAGTGGCATTTGACTTTGCCCACTGGAATACTTGCATTTGCTCCTCCAAGTCACAGAGTTTAGAAGTAGTTGGAATTAGGGAATAAGCATGGAACAAGAAGCCCTGAGTTCCCACTCGGACTCTGCTGGGATTTGAGTTGTGCAATTTCACATAAGCCACTCAGCGTTTCCAAAACCCAGGTTCTTCATTGTTACCACATTTGAGGGAGCAGCTTGAAGGTGGTGACTATATATTTCTCTTTATATCCCTAATATCCAACATGGTAAAACAAAACAAAAAACACCACTAGGTTGGAAGTTCTTTGGGGCAAGAAAATGTCTTTCTGTTCATTGTTGCATCCCAGAGTCTGGAAAAACATACAGATATACTATTTAGTATGGATAATAAATATTTGAGTGAATAAATGGATATCAAGTTTGTTGCATGAATGAATAAAAGATGAATAAAAAAAGAATACAAAATAATAAAAGATATTAATTTCAGCCCTACCCATCAGAGGGTTAAGAGGGTCATATGAAAACATATAACCTGAACAAATTTAGGTGTTCCTATTATCGTATTTTAAGCAGAACATGCTGGTTTCATCATCTTTGTTCTTAATTGCATTTATATCTATGGCATTTTGAATCGTTCCATATGCTTTTGTCTGTTTAGACAGCAACTGATTAAAGGCTGTTTAAATAGCTTTATGTACTTTAAACTAGAAATGTATTTTTCTCCCTCTTGATATGTAATTATTTTTTTTAAAAATCTAGTGCTAAACCCCAGACATATGGACTATTAGGTTGACTATCACAATATTTTATCATTAGGTTGACTATCATAATATTTTATTATTTTTAAGAAAAAATATTTTTTTAAACATTCTATATTTTTTGACCCTGTTATGAGTTGTTAAAGGCTGTCACAAAAGAGCCTTCAGTTTGATGTATGGCATGTATTACCACAGGGAAGTGTGTTGTCATGTGGCATTATGACACTTGAACTCCACGGGGAAATTTGGGTAGAGTGTTTGGCCAATATGTTCTAGACATCTTCCTGAAGCTGCCTAATGCTTGCTGTGTTTTGACCCCAATTCTCCCAAAGCACATTTTCCCTCCCTCTCATTATGTTTCAGACTTCCACTGATGTATCATTAAAAGTTGGGACATATCCTAGGAGACCATAAAGCCATTTCTTTGGATTTTACATTTAATTCTACCTCAACATCTAAAAAGTGAATGGGACAGCTACTGTTACTTAACTGCCTTTAATTAAATATATTTAATTTTTTAAAATGATATAATTAGAGCTTCTTATAATAAATAAAATTTCTGCTATTGTAGTTTAAACTTATTTTGTTTATTTACCTGAGAGAAAAAAGGAAAGCTTTCCATAATACCCTGAAATTTTTATATATGATAGCTCCATCATAACAAATCTCTTTGTATTATATGGATCCAGGCACAACATGGGCCAAATTATGTCTCCAAATATAATATAAAAGTGAGAAATGGTTATCCCAAGTGCCAAAATAGCAGGTAAGAAGACTTCCCTAGCTTTTGGAAGACTGTTAGATCACTTCTTCGAATAAATAATGTGTGCTCTTGAGGAGCATAAAGAGGTCATCTGTGGGTTCCCTGTTCCTTGTCAGATTCTCTGAATTCACACTTTGCCTTGACTGATGTTCAGTGAATCCCAGGGTGCTGCTCTCCCAGAAGCTCCCTCCCTTAACCCTCAGTTATTTCTTCTTCCTCAAAATTTGCTCTCATCGAACAACACCCTGTTGCCAAGCTATTGATGCTAAAACATGAGAATGGAAATTGAATTAGTCAATCCTATGGATGTTGTGAATGCCTGGATATTTGAAATCTGGCAGCTGAGACATCAAGTGAGTAACATTTTCACTTTTCATTCAAATACCTAAGAATCACATAGATACTATGTGAGCCCACTTGACAGGAGCTCTTCATTCAGAATAAAAAGACAAATGCTAGGAAATTGCAGTCTCATGAGATTTTCCAAGCAACCATGAATTTTACTGTGACTGTTATTCTCATTTTTGGCTGACTCTTTAGAGGCAATGTTGTCTGAAATAAAACATTTCACTTCATTAAGTGTCACAATCACCATTTCTCCTTCCCACTCCCTTTCCTCTCTATAGTTTGCCTGACCTTTTATGAAGCACTGGTTTTTGTGTCTTCTGTTTTTCTAAAACAGGATTTTAAATGAAATGAAAGCCAGATATCAACAAAAATCTAGGACTCTGACAAAGCTGTAGGAGCTTTTCAAGGATTTAGAAATAGGTGGTAGCAATACATTATATATTATATTTTTTAGACTAGATTTCCCACCTGGGCAAAACTTCTAATTTTCTAACTTGAAAATTCTATAAAACACATATGGGAATTCTTGCTTACAATCTGGCATTCAGCTGAAGGTGACAAAAGAACATACATCTATTTAGCAAATACAACCCACTTCATTTTTAAATTGTGCCATCTTCCAACAACTATGGCATTGCTTTTGCAAATAAAATAGAAGAAATACAATATCTCACTAGTATTAATACTTATAGAAAACATGGAGGACTCAAATAAGTAATTTGAATGACCCAACCAATGAATTACCAGATAATTTATACAGATTTTGAATAAGGAGACATGGAAAATGAGGTAATCCCAAAATGCAGGTGGTTTCCATCACTTCTAGTCCAAATCTGTATAGTCACATGGTGAGTGAGGTCAATACTGTCAGAGCAGGTTCTGTGGGGGTGGGTAGGGAAATGGCAGAGGATGCAGAAAATGCAGGGTTGAAGACCATCACGTATCTACTGAAGAAGAGATGCTGTGGTTGTGATTTGTTTTCCTCTCCCCCGTGGTTCTAGATCTTAGTTCTTGTTCCTTTTTTGTATCACTACTATGCTTGACCCTGGCATGTTCCAAATGCTCAGTGGGCAAACACAACTGCTTAGGAAGTGTTTTTGTTTTACTGAGCATCTGCTAACATTTAAGTGAATAAATGCCTTGAATTGTTAAATTTTATTTCAACATATACTGGTTGAAATTGTGCACCGCATAGGTATAAGCCATGCTGTGACTATAACCCAGGATCCTTTATTTGGATTTTCTATTTCCATATTGCTCTTTCCTTGATTCTATTTCCTAATCTTTGACCTTTTCCCCCTACTTTCTTTTCTCTTCTTCCACACTTTTCCTTCTCCCTTTAATTATCTTTTGTTTTTTTATTGAGTCTTCTCTTATTGATCCTTCTGTATTTCTGTTTTTGATACTTTTTTTCTGCTCACTACTTTTACTACTATCCCTAGAGCAAACTCAATTCCCAAATAATAATATAACTTCAGTGGAGCATTGAGTTCACTCAGTAGCAATGTTGGAGCACTTACAGGACCTGTCAACTGTTCTATTGGCTCAAGTCACAAAATAAGCCGATAGAATAGAGTGACACTAACTTTTATTGTTTCAACATTTTACTTGTACATTCTGCTGGAGATAAAGAGCATAACTTAGGTTGTAAAAGCCTTGGCAGAGTATTATTTTATAGAGGCAGTCATATCCTGTAGAAAATGAAACTAGGCAGGAAGTTAGGAGATGATAGTTACTGCTCTTCCAAACACTGGATAAACTCCAGCAAGGTACTGCCACAATGCGTACCTTACTGCAGCTTGCAATTTTGTAAAATGGAGGTAATACTTGATACTACATCTGATAAGTATTGGTTAAAGAGTAATTAGATAATAGAAGTAAAAAGCATTTGTTCTTTAGAAGGGGAGAAGTTCTATATAAAAATCCAGTATTTATTACTGTATCTGTTCATCAGATAACATGATTTAGTGATTCTATCACACAAAGAACAAAAAATCCTTATTATCAAATTCGGGTTAGCTCACTCTTTCTAGGCTGCGGAGTTTTTGGAATCAGCATCTATGGGACCTATTCAATAATGGTCCCTTTTTACACAGTCTCTTTGACTGAACAGGTTTTCTGAACCTTCCTCTTACTGCAATGGATTTGTTCTTTTCCAAAAGCCCTGGGCAGCCATGGGAAAGCATTCTTAAGCCTCCTCCTCAAATTCTACAACGATTTGAAGAGTCAAAGAGAATTAGAAAGGTGTGTGTTTCCCACAATAGAGAGGTCCCTATAGAGAAAGTCAAACATTAAGAGAAAGGGACATACTCTCTTAGTCTCTTTTGACAGACACTGTTCCTTAATCAGACACTGTTCCTTAATTAGCCACTGAAACAAGATGACATATTCATCATGGGCCCTGAGGGGCAGATGTGAGAGTGTGAAAGTCTATTAACCATCCAATTTCATGGTATCCATGCTGCAAAAATGAATTTTTTCTCTTTCCACTGAATGAACTTACTCATACTGCTGATTCACTGGGACTATGAAATATAGATTCTTCTTAAGAGGCACTTCCAGTAGTAACCCATTTCCATTTATATATAAAGTTTTTCTATTAATTAATGCATAACTTTGTAAATAGTTCCCTTAAAATATTTAAGTTCCTTTGTAACTCTGAGGGGAAATCCACGAAGATCCTCAAAAATAAAAATCTTTTATTACTAAGCACATTTCCATATTTATTTACTAATGACACTCTCTCAGAAAACTTCATCCTTTTGCCCTTCACTGGGGTAAGAGAATATAAAAATATCTATTAGTAAACAAGTTTAAGAATTCCTTTACTTAAAAAGTCTATAGTAAAAACCAAACATAAAAGGAATAGAAAGAAATAATAATTAACTCAGTATTTCAGATCCATTTCCTGATTTTTGTCTAAATACATTTTGACCAAGTAGTTTTTACTTATTTCCATGCATATATACTTTCATATATATATATATATATTTACACACACATATATATTTAGATGTATATATTTAACAACATGGAATGGCAACATATCAAATGCTTAGATTCCGTGCAAACACATAATCCTTTTTGTGAAGGAAACATATTCATATTACAAAAATAAATCATGGAAAGTAACATGCAACAACTGAGGGGAGGAAAATGGGGTTGTGACGGGGGAACACGAGAAACACAAAGAATGTAAAGAACAAAAAGTGTCATTGACCTGATTTGTCAGAGTTGTTGCCTGTGATTGAAGTGATGGAGCAGCTGGGATTAGCCTTTGCGCTGTCCTTGGAAGAAACCATTTTGGGTTTATTTTTCGTTGCCTCTAGTGCTTTGACCTTCTTGGCATGTTTACTTCCTTTGTAGTGGGCCTCGGCCTGGCTCTACAAAGGAGAACAAATCAGGCTCATTTTTTGCTACTTACAAACACCACAATGGATGATCATGCAGGAAAAAAATACATTCAATCATAGGCACCACAGACATTTACAAGTCAGCACTTGACTAGGTTTTTGGCATTTAATGAAGTGGTAGACCAGTATTTAAGGGGTTACAGCGCGTCAAAACCTTCTATACAACACAGAGGACCTGCATCTTTAAAAACCCAGACGTTAAGTGAGTGGACAAGAGGGTCAGGGAAAATTGTGATGAAGGTGAGCTTTGTCATTAATGCCCTCCCATCAGTGCCCACTGGGGTTACGTTTCAAACATTTGGCTTGCATAGGTAGCTTTGAGTTCCCACCAAAGCACGTGGGCATGACCTTCCACAACCATTTCCCTTTAGCTAAAATCCTGTTTGCTCTTCTGGGCTCTGCTCTGAGACCAACTGGCGTGACAAAACAATGTGTTAATAGATACTATTGAGTGGAAATAACACTGCATTTTGGAAACATCTACATGCACTTCATGCGTCATTTTGATGACTCCAGTTCCAAGAACAGATCATGTAAGCCACAGGAAAGGTTAGGGACAATCCCTGTTTCTGATCTCAGATGTGATTCTGAAGTCAAAGCTGTTAGTGTGAAATTCATTTATACACAAAGCATATGTAGAACTATATCTGCAATACTAGATCAAAAGGAAGAAAAAAGAGCAAGACAAAACACAAAACAAATTACAACAAACCTAGAAAACATTTGGTCAATTTACTGACATTTGGAAAATTCCCCTATTCCTAAACAAAAGCCTTTTTATCTTTTTGGCATCTAGCGCTAATGTACACATTAACAAAAGAATCTAAGTATATTCACTTGAATTTTACCCTGAATAGACTCTGAAAGGATATAAACATGCATTTGGTAAAAAGAAATAAAACAAGACATATGGTATATTGGCTTAGGTATAAAAGTGAAATGGATGATAAACCTCAGGTAAAACAAGAGGAGTTTTTGTTAGAGGATTTCTAAAGAAATAATAACTTTTTTTACATCAGCTTTCTTTAATATACTTGTATGTGCTTGAAGATGATTATATGAACTTTTCCATCCATTTCCCTGATAGGTGTGTGTGTGTGTGTGTGTGTGTGTGTGTGTGTAGGTAGGTAGGTAGAAGCGACAGTGGACAGAACAGGTTCTCTGTCTTTAGGGCCGTCAAGGCTACACACATACGTGAAGATAACAAGAGTGATTCAGAGCTCTCCATGTGCAGGGGTGAGCGAAAATAGCAAAGCATGCATGTTATGGGAGATACAGAACAACCAAAAAAAGGACCAGAGAGGAGTAATGTTAATGAAGGTTTTCTAAAATTGGTAACTTTTGATTTGAGATTTGAAGAAAGGGATCCACATAAATTGGTAGAGAAAGTACATTTCTGGCCAAAGGATGGAGGCATAAGAAAGAACTGAGGCTGGAGTGCCAGAACGGTGAGGGATATGGCTGGACAGGGGCTCACATAGGGCTCTTGGGAGAAGATCTTCAACAGGAGGCCAAGGAAACTAAATGCGTGGCTGTGTGGAGTAGACCACCATTGAGACGAGATTCTCAAGCAGAGGCATAGTGATAAAAATTCCAAATGGGGAGGATTTCTATGATAGCTATTTCTTACATGTTTGTTTGGATAGGAGAGAAAAGAGATGAGACAGACAAGCAGGCAGCAGGGGAGAATATGTAATTCTTTAGGTAAAATCATGAGTGGAGAATATGAATATAATAAAAAAGTCATAATTATAATATTGATTTCTTGAAGCCTGAGTTATTATCATTCCTGCTTCTGCCCTTTGCTTAAATAAAACCATTTCACTGCCAACTACTAGAGATGAAGCACTTTTCCATTATGCCACTATCAGACGAAGTCATCTAAGGCTGATTTTTGTGTGTTGTTGGAGTGTTTCTTCTGACTTCCAAGCTTGTTCCACTGCAGCTCACCAGGCACATGCTGCTTTGCTGTCCTCAGACATGCAGCCGTACCTGGTTCAGCAGAACTATTGATGGTACCACTGCAATGCCAGTATCACTTCCAGATCTTGGTGGGGGATGATTCCACTTTATCCCAAGCTCATAAATTATGCTGATGAAGTTGTTCATGCCAAACATTATGACTGATGCAATCACAGTGTCAAGGGTCATGCAGTGAGTTAAACATTATATGCGTGTATTTGCTGTCCCATCTGGCTGGAGCTTTTTGATAGATTTCTGTCACAGTTTGTTTTTCAGTGTTCCTTGATTCTACTGTTTTATTTCTTCTGGAATGGGAGGCAGTTAGGAAAACAATATATTACCTTGGTAGTAGTGCAGTCTAGGGATAGGTTTTGGTTCTATATTACAACTAAAGCTATATCGGTGATTTCTCTAGTATATAACTCAGAGTACCCAAGGTCTATAGCCTTGTACTGACTATACACAATACCTAACTTCCTGAATATCTTTTCAGAAATATCTTTTTAAATCTTCATTGACTTATCATTGCTCTTATTTGGTTTGCTCAAGGACTTCTCATGTTGTTTTCTGACTGTCAAGTTGAAAAAAAAAATCCCAAGGGGGGAGAAAAGTATAACATATTTTAAGTCCTTCATTTTTTAACAACTGAGAATAGGTAAATCCAACTAATATAGTTGGGTAGTTACAAATTAAGAAACTATACAAATAAAATTCAAAATTTGATAATATGAAATAAAAGTAATTATTATTGAGCAGTGTTTCAGGCATGATTCTAAGTATATTACATGTTTTAGCTCATTTAATCCTCATAATATCCTAGGAGATAAGTATTAATAACCAGCACTTTACAAATGGGAAACTAGGCATAGAGAAGTTAAATAACTTATCAAAAGTCACACAGGTAGGTGTAAAAGCCATAGTAGATATGAAATGCTTATAAGTATTCCTATTTAATTATATAACCACACATTATAGTACACACATACTTACACTAAGTTAACATTATAATTTTATTAGAAGTGAATAATTACACACAAAGAAATCATACTGCTTTTAATAACTCAGAGAAGGATTATAACAATACTATATAAATTTTCATGAATAGGAAATATCTACTTAGTTCATGAGAAACCTAGTAGCACAATACATTAGGTCTGATCCTTCTGAGGAGTAGCTAAGAAAGCTCCTCTTTTTAGGTATACAACAATTTCTACAAGATATCAGGAGACCTTCTAAAAACTCACTCACTTTTCCAAGTACACTAAATAGTGCAGTGTTACTTTAGTGTTCTTTGGCTAAAGAAACATATGGTTTTCTAAATAAAACCTGCAAGTACAAGATAAGCAGAGTGTCTTTTCCCCATTACTGTTTCCTGGCATCACTACAGAAAGTTAACAGCATCAATTAACACTTGGGATGCAGCTAAGTGACACCTCGCTGGATGCCAAGATGGAAAGAACCCTTCTAGCTATGACCCACTTTCCCTTTGAGTTCTGGGGCAGGGGGAGAAGTGAAGCAAGGGTTCTTAGCTTCTGCTGATTGTTGTTTGGGGAAAAAGGAGTGGAAGACTGTGAAATAAAGACAGAGTGGCAAGCACCACTCGATCACATTCGGCATCTTTCCAATTCCCCTGTGGTATTCCTGGTAGTGGCACTTTGCTATCCTCAGTACTCTATCTGAGGCAGTGTCAACAGCTTCTAAGTCCTGGGCAAATCTTCAAGTGAAACTGAGACACTGTTAAATAGCAACAAGATCAACCTGACTTTATTTTCTAGGAATCTCCTTAATTGAGGAGTCAAAGAAACAAGGACAAGAGCCAGAAAGCCCATGAACTCGGCAATACACAGCAAGCTCAATTAACAATGGTTCTTGTACTACTTCTAAGAGACTTGGTTGCCCAAGCTGACTTACTTTATACCCCTATGACAAATCAGCAGACATATGTTTGTCTAGCACTAATGGCTTGCTTTCTGCTTCCCTTCCTACAGTGCTGCTGTGCCCCAAACTGGCAGTGATCAAAGAAACCTCTTGACAAGAACTGCCAGAATTAGAAAGAGTTGCCCAAATTACCATACTGACCTCCACATAAGAATTCATTAGTATCTAGGTTCTTCTCTCAAGGCCACTCTGGTAGTTTGCACTGATAGAGCAATATCTTTGGCAAGAAAAGACATCCTGGAATTTTTTTCTTCCATTAGTTACTAAAGCCCTTCACTTTCCCAAATCCTCAACTCTCAGGACCTTACTGGTCCAAACAAAAAAGATAAAGAGTGAAATAACTTATTGCTTTAAAAGCAAAATGTAACAAAGTATTCCTGAGAAATTCTAAAATTCACTGTGCTCTCATTTCTGGTTTTTACCTTATTTCTAATTTGAACTTTAGAAAGGTGGTTAGGATGTTGAATTTTTACATTAAAATGTGTTAACTTTATATGGAAAGAACATTTCAAACACACCAACTCACAAAGTAGCAATGTCTCTCCAGAAAGTACTTAACTATCTATTTATCAATATAATCAATCTTTTTGCATTTTAAAAAGTAATTAGAACTGTTCCCTTCATTAAAGAAAGTGTATCATTAAAACTACTAGCATTTGTTGTTGTTTTTTTTTCCTTGAGACCTTAGATTCAATGTGTTAGGCAGTGTTATAGGGGAAATAGCAGAGGTCAGTTAATTTTCAGGAAAACCCTATACACTAAAATGCCAAATAAAACATATGTTAAGTGAACTACCATAAAACAAGCTAAACTAACAAGGGAGAACTTGATTATTTATTCTACAAAGAATTATTTAGTACCTGCCATGTGCTAGACATTGTAACAGATTAAAAACAAATACCTTCACTTGCAAGAATGAAGGTTGGAACAAAAGACAGGAATACAAATAGCTGTAATCCAAAGCAGAGGGTGGAACTCTAAAATGGGAGGTTCAAAGAAACAAAGAACTGTGGGAGTCAGAGGAGAAATAAATCTCTTCAGATTGGAAGAAATCAAGGAAGCTTCATGAAAAAGGGGTATCAGAGATGGGCCCTGCTACAGGGCACGGTTCCGTAGCTGCAGAATGGAGGGGAAGGTATTTGGGGCAAAAGGAACAGCGTGTGCTAGGGCACTGAGTCCTGTGTACCATACAGCATTCCCTGGGCACATCCACTTTTCAGCTTCACTAGAACACAGAGACATAAAAGGAACAACAGGAAAGGTTGCCACATCAAGCTACTTTGAAAATGATGATCACCTGTAAAACGGAAAACATATCACAGTGTTTTACGGTTAAAAATCAAATGTTCTATTTGTAGGCATTTTGTATAGAAAATAATTACAACATAAGATGTTGCTTTTACATCACAAATAGTTTCTCTGCTCCAAACTATAATCCTATATTAAAACAAATAAATTATTTATAATGAGGCTTTAATAATTATTTGAGAGAAAAGCAAGGCACTTAAAATACCAGTTAAACAAACATATTAAGGAACAAACAAAATATTACTGAGTAATAGCTAAATAATTACTTGAATTATTGCTCTAAGATAAAACTTTTTTTTTTACTATTAAAATGCTTTTTGCATATACTTGTATTGATAAGATCACACACCCTCAGAGACAAAGCTACAATATAGGAAACATAAGCTACACCCAAGAGAAAGGCTTACTTAATCCAAAGATTGCTAGTAAGTCTTTCTGCTGATATTTGCAATTGTAAGGCCTGCAATATCAGTAATGACATACTACTGGCTTTGATATTCACTTCATTCAATCCTCATCTATTGGGATCTGTTAAAAACAAAGTCCAGACAAAATTGTAACTATTATGAGCTTTTTAGCTAAAAAAGACATACTGTCATTGCTAATTTCTAATTTCTAGCTAGTGAAACACTACTGTTGCTATGGCCTATCCAGGGCCATCACATTTTATAATTCTGTAGGTCACCATTCACATATAGTACAAAATGAGTGGTATCCTCTGGATTGTGCCATGCCAGACTTGGGCCTGTGACATTCTATGTTACTGGCTTTATAATATGCATGTAAAAAGCTTCATCAACTCCAAATATTTCTATATTACTAAAGAGAAAAGTAGTGACTAAGAAGAAGATGATGTGTACTCTAGACTGCTAATTCTCTTTGGGCCAATTTAGATTCTATCAAAAGACAAAAGTAGAATTGTTGGATTATAGCTGCTTTGAAAATGCCACTATTTAATACACCAGCATTACATTCCTTTACAATATCAAAAAATTTCAATGTAGGAAAATTAATTCATTTTTTAAAATGTTAAGATCTTTAATGAGATTCAAATTAATTTTTCAAATGCAGCCTGTTAGTCAGCTAAGAGTCTTGATGCCCATGTTTCTGGTGGATGATTCATTGGTAGAATTACTTTACACATGAAAACATAGAGAAGCTATAAAGGGACCAAAAAACTGTAACAATCTACATGATGAATTAGAAAGACACTGCAGTTTGAATTAAAAATCTACTAGAATATAGGAAAAAAGTACCTTTTTTAAGAAAAGTGCTTTTAAAAATATAAATTAAAAATGATTTCTTGTAGAGTTCCAAGTGAACAAAATTTTGTCTCATTTTCCCAGTGAGTTTTATATTTCACTTTCAATTATTAGAAGGTAGATTATTAATTTTATATGATTCACAGCAATCTAAGCTTCTTCACCTACATATTCAACTACACTTTATGTTACCAGTTTAGGGTTG
Source organism: Varecia variegata (assembly GCA_028533085.1). NCBI lineage: Eukaryota > Metazoa > Chordata > Mammalia > Primates > Lemuridae > Varecia > Varecia variegata. Next base: position 43,144,975 of record CM052439.1, on the reverse strand, counting down.
AGTAGGGCAAGGCATAAAAGAGATAATTATTTGAGGTTGGCTGTATCAACTGTGATCTGAGCACAAATTCTTTCATTTGTTCAAGTCTGCTCTCTCCTCCAGTTTTCTCCTTTATTTCAAATTAAGTCATAAATAAAAATTGTCTTCTTTTAAAAATAAGTTTATCATATCTACTTGCCAAGGTAAAGTTCATCTCAGATGATTAATTTCTTAATTCTATTTATGAACACTGCAAATTATATAGATTGTATTTTGAAAAAGATTCCCTCCCCCAAAAAACCTAACGAAAGGAGATTTACATGAATTTTTCAACATAGATAATGGGTAATAAAATAACTTTTATTTAATGTCACAATTTAACATCATCACAATTTATTTAAGAATTCAGCAAGAAGTATCAGAGATGCTTACCTAAGAAAATAAGACTGTCTTCATTTTACATTACAATTTCAGAAGTTCTGAAAGGTATATTTACTATATCTTCTGGATTGGGGGCCAATATCTGAGTCAGTTTAAGGATAAATGTGTATGCAAACTCTCAGTATGTGCACTAGAGTATAAGTGAGGCGAGATGAAGTAAATGAATGTCTGGCAAGACATTCCCTTGACCACTCTCTTAAATCATAAGAGATGGAGGGGCAAATCATGAACTCCACAGACAATGCACTTGATAAGCCATGATCTCTGTTATTCCATCAGGGAAAATGAGTGCTCTGTGCACTAACATAATTTGAATATGAAATAAATTAATTTTATAAAAATATCCAATTTTCTCAAAGAATTATGCACATAGGGTTCGAACATTTTACAACTTCTAAACTTTAGAATTTTTATGAAGCACATGGATATTATATTTTATTTTTATAATATGATAAAATATCAAGAATAAGAATTTGTTACTAATTACATAATATTCTTGAGTCATTTATTTTGTGATTTTCCCAAAAGTATTTAAAAGTGGAAATTATTCACATTTCTCAAATTAATTTCACATTTTATATTAAACTGGGAAATTTCAGTTAATAATTATCAGTTACCTTGAAATATGAAGATGGATATCTCAGAGTTTATAATGATTTCACAGTTACATCCCATGTTGCTAATGTGTTAGAGAATGCTGCTATCTTTCAGTGGGAAAATGGATTGCCATTGTGTGCTTCCTAAGAGCAATTTTTGTTACTCAAAGATATGTAATACAACATAATTCAAGTTTACACATTAACACTGTGACTCTATAGCTAACTAATTCAAGCCTTCTGACAGTCTTTTAAATTAGGCTCCCAGGCTTCCACACGTTAATTTGTAATCAGTCCCAGAAGGTATTACACTTACTTTGGTTTCCATATTAAAAGAATTCACATAAATGATGCAAAATAAATCTAAAATTAGTATTTGAATTGTGTCTCCTTATATTTGATGAATAATATCCTTATTGTAGACAAAAGTGGCAAAGTTACTTTGAAAGTGCAATGCTCAGAAAATTGGTTGTAAAATAGCTTTAGTAATATTTTATATATGTTTATTATTTATCATTATGCATTTGAAAACTTGTTTCACAAAATAGGTTTTTGTAAAACTCATACTCCAAAGCCCTAAACCAATTATGAAAACCCAGAAGACATTTTGTAATTCAAAATTAAATGAAATATGTAAATGTGAAAATTACTATCATGTACTTCAAAACATACAAATATAAGTAAGGGAAAATAATGAAACTATATCTTTAGTAGTTGAGTAGTCAACCTGAGTCATGCTAAGGCTGTCTCTACAGTAAAGTACCAGATTAAACTAGAAGTTTTCATTCAAAATTAATCTGGTCAACCTTCCTCACATATAAGAGATTGGTCCACTGGACGCAAAAGAAAAATGAAAATGCCTATAACTTTCATTCACTTGTAAAATCTGAAATAGTTTAATATAATCAGTAAATGCTAGTAGGCTTCCACTTTCTGATTCTGTGTGATATTGTCTAAAAGTTCTGCTCACCAATAGTATTCATAAGAAATGATGTTTATGTAATATACAATATGATCAGTGTGAATTATTTTAATTCAACTCAATTCCACAACTTATTTATTTATTTTTAATTTATTTTTTTATTTCACAATATTACAGGGGTACAAATGCTTTGGTTACATGAATTGCTTTTGTACAGTTTCAGTCAAAGTTATGTGTGTCCATCAGATAGTTTGCATTGTACCTGTTAGGTGTGCATTGTACCTGTTAGGTGTGAATTTACCTATCCCCTCCTTCCCACCTCCACCTGCTTGATTTCTGGTGAATTTTACTACCATACATGCACATAAGTGTTGATCTATCAGTTCCAATTTAGTAGTGAGTACACATGGTTTTTGTTTTTCCATACTTGTGATACTTCACTTAAAAGAATGGTCTCCACTTTCACCCAGGTTGTTACAGAAGGTATTAGTTCACCATTTTTTTAATGGCTAAGTAATATTTCATGGTTTACATATACCACATTTTATTAATCCATTCATGTATTGATGGGCACTTGAGTTATTTCCATGTCTTTGCAATTGTGAATTGTGCTGCTATAAATATTTGAGTGCAAGTATCTTTCTTATAAAATGTCTCTTTGTCCATGGGGACCCAGTAGTGGAATTACTGGATCAAATTGTAGGTCTACTTTTAGTTCTTTGAGGTATCTCCATACTACTTTCCATAGAGGTTGTACTAGTCTCCAGTCCCACTGACAGTGGATAAGTGTTCCTTTCTGTATGCATCCACCCTAGCATCTGTTGTTTTGGGACTTTGTGATAAAAGCTATTCTCACTGGACTTAGGTGATATCTCATTGTGATTGTGATTTGCATTTCCCTGATGATTAGAGACATTGAGCATTCTTTCATATGTTTATTGGCCATTAGTGTGTCTTCTTTTGAAAAGCTTCTGTTCACGTCTTTGCCAGCTTTTTAATGGGGTTGTTTGATGTTTTCTTACTGATTTGTTTGAGCTCTTTGTAGATTCTGGTTATTAGCCCTTTATCAGATGTATAGCATGCAAATATTTTCTCCCACTCTGTAGGTTATCTTTTAGCTCTATGGATTGTTTCCTTAGCTGTGCAGACGCTTTTAATTTAATCAGATCCTATTTATTTTTGTTGTTGCTGTGATTGCCTTTGCAGATTTCTTCATAAATTCTTTGCCTAGGCTGATATTTATGAGAGTTTTTCCAACCTCCTCTTCTACAGTGCTTATAATTTCATGTCTTAGGTTTAAGTGTGTCATCCATTGTGGATTAATTTTTGTGAGTAGTGAGAGGTGCAGATCCTGACTCAGTCTTCTGCATGTGGCTATCCAATTTTCCTAGCACCATTTATTGAATAGGGATTCTTTCCTCCAGTATATGTTTTTGTCTGCTTTGTCAAAGATCAGATGGCAATATAAGGATTGTTTTATATCTGGGTTCTCTGTTCTGATCTATTGGTTTAGGTCTCTGTTCTGTGTCAGCTCCATGCTATTTTGGTTACTATAGTCTTGTGGTATAGCTTGAAGTCTGGTAAAGTGATGCCTCCCAATTTGTTCTTTTTGCTTAAGGTTACTTTGGCTATTGGGTATTTTCTGGTTCCATACAAAGCATAGAATTATTTTTTCTAGATCTCCAAAAAATGACATTGGTATTTTAGTAGGGATTGCATTGAATCTTTAAATCACGTTGGGTAGTATAGACATTTAAAAAAATGTTGATTCTGCCGATACATGAGCATGACATGGTTTTCCATTTGTTTACATCCTCTGGGATTTCCTTCCTCAGTGTTTCATAGTTCTCCATGTACAGGTCTTTCATCTCCTTGGTTAAATATATTACTAGGTATTTTATTTTCTTTGTTGCTATTATGAAAGGTATTGAGTCTTTGATTTGATTCTCAGCTTGACTGTTGTTTGTGTATAGGAATGCTACTGATTTGTGTACATTGATTTTGTAACCTGAGGCTTTGCTGAATTTATTTATCAATTCCAGGAATCTCTTGGCAGAATCTTTGGAGCTTTCTGGATAGGAGATCATATCATTAGCAAAGAGCAATAGTTTGACTTCTTCTTTCCCCATTTGGATACCCTTGATTTTCTTCTCTTGCCTGATTGCTCTGGCGAGGACTTCCAGCACTATGTTGAACAGAAGTGGTAACAGTGGGCAACCTTGTCTATTTCCAGTTCTAAGCATTAATGCCTTCAATTTTTCTCCAATCAGTATGATGTTGGCTGTGGGTTTGTCATATATGGTTTTTATAGTATTGAGGAATATGCCATCTGTACCTATTTTGTTAAGAGTTCTTATCATAAAAGGGTGCTAAATTTTGTCAAATGCTTTTTCTGTGTCTATTGAGAGGATTATATGGTCTTTGTTTTTGCTTCCTTACAATCCATATTCAGAATTCTTAATCTGTCATTTCAATCTTGTCAGCTTGGTTGGTATCCATTGGTAAGGAGTTATTGTTTTCTTTTGGGGATATCCTTTCACTCTGATTTTTCATATTTCTGGAGTTCTTTCACTGATTCCTTCTCATCTGGCCTTGTGGTTGAGAACTGGGGGTGCTAGGCCTGGCTTACAGGCCTGTCTCCAGGTCCCTGAAGATCAATCCCTGACCATGCCAGAGAGAAGTGTGCTGGTCCTGAGTCACCCACAGGGTGCCCAAACTGGATTGATGTCCCTCCACCTTGGGGCATGCCCTGCTCTGACGAGCCACTGGGCAAGCAGCACTAGGGAGGACCAGCAAGCAGAGAGCACACAGATAGAGCACCCCTCATTCTACTCCAGGGCCCCAAGAGAAAAGTCCTGAGCCCCATTCTCTGTGAAAGCCTCAGTATGGTGGCTCAATTGTCTTTTTAGGCAGCCGTGGGGGGAGGGGGAGGGGAAGGGGAAGGGAGAGGAAATGAGTCTGTATGGAGGAAAGCTAGCACTCTGGTCATCTCTGACCCTCTCTCTGGGAGGCAGTCCATTCAGAATGTCCAGGCACTGGAGTCAGGCAGATCACCTGGGACCCGCTGGACCCCTGTGGCTCCTGCATACTGGGCTGGAATTGGAAAATGTCTGTGTGGAAAGGAGCAAGATGAAACCTGAGTTTTTGAAGCCCCCTGGGGAGGGCAAAGGTGCACTGTGGGTAGAAAAGCAACATGGCACCTGCTCTCGGGGCTCAGGTCTGTGGGACAGGAAGTGTCCCAGGGGAGCTGGGAGCCTGGTGCCCTGTCCACAAGAAGCTCCGAGTTCACTGGTGGCAGCAGCCTCTGGGCTCCTACTGGGAACCCACCAAATGTCAGAGATGCAAGGGAGGGAGAAACGGATGGCTCCCTCTACCCTTCTTGCTGGACTCCAAGCCTCTTGGGGGTTGATGCTTGCCAATACTTTGCTCCTTCTTGTTCTGCTCTGCAACTTCTTCCTATAAGTCTCCTGAAGGTTCTGGTACCCTTCCTTCAGACTCACATCCAATCTACCAATCTATGTCTGTTTGTTTTTTCTCTTTCATCTGAAACTTCTGTTTCTTACTGAGATGCTCTGGCAGCTGGTGTTTCTGTTCCACAATCTTGCTGCCTTCAACCCACATTTCTCTCAACAACTTTTTATTGAGTGAATACCATGTAACAGGTACTTGAGGAGACTAAGATGTGTAAGATATGGTTTATGATTTCAAGGAGTTTATAATCTTGTGTAGGTAATAACAAAAGTAAACATTATATATATATATATGGCATGTATATGTGTGTATATATATGGCCTATGTATGTGTGTGACATATATATATCATGATATATATACACACACACACATATATATATATATGGCAGAGTAAGAAAAACATTGTAAAAGCAGGAATTTAACACTGAGGGTCCATTCATTCTTTTATGCAACAGATATTTATTGCATACCTATTATATTCCAGACATCATCCTACATACTGTGGGATACAGGTCTAGTGAAACTTGTACCCTAATATTGGGACATAGACAAGAAATTATAAATTTATACATATTTTAGCTAGTAAGTGTTAAGTGATAAGTGATACATGTATGAATATGTTAAATAGTGCTATAAAAAATAAGGAAGAGTAAGAGGTAGACTACGATGGTGTGGTGTGCTATTTTAGGTCTCAAGGAAACTCTTTCTGTTGATGAGGCATTTGCATAGTGACCTGAATTAAGTGAGGGAGTTATCCAGGTAGCTATCTGGGAGAAGAGTATTTCAGGTTCAGGGAATGGCAAATGGCCATCGTAAGGATTTTGATTTTTATTCTGAATAAATGGGAGATCTCAGCAATGTTTCAAATCAGAGGAAAAACTTCATTTGACTTCTGCTTATTAAAGGACCACTCTGGTTGCAGTACACAAACTGTGTACTGCATGGAGGCTGGGGGTGAGGCAAAGCAGAAGAGGAATCCGTTACAATCATCCAGGCAAGAGTGAAAAGTATTCAAAATCAAATCCCTCTGACAAATCAAAAACATGATTTTCTTAACCAATATTTATAATCTTTCACAGATCTGCAATCTTTGGACTTAAATTATCCATAATTGCCATAGAATTTCATTTGTGTTCAGTTAGCTACTCATTACTTTTGTTTCTTTTAAATTTAAATTGTATTTTTTTTCTAGGTAATACAGTCACACAGTTAAATGTATAAGGATGTATGCAGAGCAAAGTCTACTTAGACTCAGCAACCAGTTGTTATCACTTTCTTGTGTATCCTGTCAGAGATTGTTTACAAACCTACCAACCAAATATTCCTAACTGTGTATTTTTCCTTTCTTCTATTTTTAGACAAATGCCTACATATCACAAATGTTGTTCTGCACTTTGCCTGTTCTATCTAGCAATAGATTCTAGAGATTTTTCATGAGTAAAGTTTTCATATTTTTAAGTGGTTGTATATATTTATTCTATTATATGAATGACCCATAATTTATTTCAACAGTCTCTTATTGATGGGTATATAGGTTGTTTCCAAAGTTGTGCTGGTGGCCATGATGCAAAGATAGGCATTAGATGCTTAAAATGATTATTTTTCTTTTTACACAACTAGAAATAATTTTGCTTTTTAAAAAGTACTTTAATTGAATTAAAGCAGACATTTAAAATTTCCTAATTAGTATCCATATCCTGATTTGTGTTTATGGATCTACTATAGTTGTATGTTCTCTTAAGTGTATTTCTGGGAATCAGACAACAAAATGTGCCTCCTTCCCAGGATTGATAAAATGATACGAAATTTTGGTAAGAAAAGAAAGGGCCTCAAGATTGGCCCTTGATAATGGAAAGGATTTCAAAGGCAGAGATTCTCCCAATAAGAAGACTATACTAAGAAAAAGATATCTGGAAAAACCAATCTATGTTTAGCGAAATAAGAATAATCCAGTTTGAACAAAATGTAGGTGTGTGCAAAGTTAAGAGTAGAAGAAAAGATTAGAAAGGTAAGTGCCACATTATTTAGGCCTTAAATGCTGGGTAGTGGAAAGGCAGTTAACAAATAGCATAGTTAATTAGACAGATAGTGAGAAGCCACTAAAGGCTTTTGTTCTAGCACAATCTGACAAAGACTTACTGGAAGGAAAGAATAGAATAAATGGGAGAGTAACTTGGAGGTTCTTACCATAGCAAGACAGGGAATAATTGGGTTCTTAAAGACACAGATTTCAGACTTCAGGGGCACCGGTAAACCAAGAGCTGGGGCTGTATAGAAAAGGAACTATTCCTCCTATGAAAGCAAGTCTCTCTAACCAGAGATGCCGTTCTTTTAGCCTCCCCCTCTGCCTATCATCCCTTTTCTTTTTCACATTTATATTCAATTCCCCCCCAAACAAATCCTCAGCATCAGTGTTACAGAAAGCTCAGATCTCCCCAACCCAATACAAGCCACCCTTCAACTCACTTTCACCCCTAAGGCTTCACTCTATCACTCTGCTCCCTTTCACAGAATAATCTGTTAATATAATCATACATACATACATCCTCATTTTCTCATTCTAATCTGGTCTACCTCAATCCCCTGAAATGGACTTCACCAAGACAGTAACACCCTAAATCCTAAAACCAAGAACATCTTTTCTTCATCAGCTTGCTTGACCATTCAGGAGCACCTGATCCTGCTGACCTCTCACTTCTTTTTTCAGGGCACTCTTTCCCAGGTTGGTTCCCCAAATCTTCATTTCAGAACCATTTGCAGACTTATCCTCCCCCACCCAGTCATTAAATGTTGATATATTCTAAGGCTCCGTCTTAGGCCTTCTTGTCTTCTCACTTCAAACTTTCCCCTCTACTGTCTATTCAATCTCACCCACACTGCAACTTCCATTAGCTTCTCTACACCAACCTGTCTTCTGAGCTCCAGAATCAGAATATCCACTTGCATATCTCAAATCATCTTAAACATAAGTTTAAAACCAAACTCATGGTATCACTTGTCTCTACTTTCCTGCCCAATCTATCTAGTCCTTTCCCAGCATTCCTTTTCTGTCAATAGCGTTGCTTCATATCTGTTGAAAAAATAAATCCAGGGAACATCCTCATTGATACACTTTACATCCACCTTGATATTCAATCACCAAGTTCTATAGATTTTACCTCCTAAATATTTCTCTAGTCAAGCTGATTCTTTACACCTCTACCACAAGCACCTTAGTCCAAACTGCCATCATCTTTTGCCTGAATTATTACAACGGCCACTTTCGTGACCATACAAAGGCCCCTTTTGCTCTCTTGTAATCTGTTCTCCATGTAGAGGCCAGAGTGATATTTTTAAAACACAAATTTGATCATGCTATTTCTCTGCTTAAAATCTGCAATGCTTTTTCACTGTTCATAGTTTAAAATCTAAAATTATCATATTCAAGATTTGCATGGCCTACTCCCTACCCACCTCTAGTTTTGTTTGGTTTCTCTCTGTTTTTCTCTGAGGAACTAAAAGACAGTGCGGTTGTAGCATAAGAATAGTGCTATCCTTTTTGCACATGCCCAGGATACTATCCCTTCTCTCTTTTCCTAGTTCATTCCTATTTATCCTTCAGAACCCAGATCAAACTTTCCTTCCTTAGGAAGCCTTCTGTGATCCTCCAGACTAGGTCTTACTCTAACTCTTAGATTCTTGCCTTCATAGCACTTCTTACAATTTAAAGTTAATTATTAATTTATATAATTATTTGATTAATGTCTATCTTCTCCCACCAGACAATAACCTTCATTAAGATTTGTACCTGTATGATTTTTGTTCTTCATTATATTTCTTGCACTTAGCACACGACCTGAAACATTCTAGGCAGTGTTTGATAAATATAGATTACATGGATGGATGAATGAATGAATAAGTGAATGGAGAGAGGATCTTTATTACTTGGCAATAGAATTAAAGTAAGAGTAGGTGAAGAAAAAATAATGAGTTGTCTTTAAAAGTTTCAGACCCAAACGGCAGGGAAAATGGCAAAATGAATAACAAAAAGGTGCCATTATGGTGGATGGGGAAATTTTGCAGAGAAAAATGGAGGTTCAGTTTTGGCACCTTCTATTTAGCCTGCTAATGAGATACACAGTGGAGAGGTCCCACAAACAACTGGAAATACAAGTGGTAGTTGAGGAAAGCGGCCAAGGCTGTAGACAGCTATTTGGAAACCACACGATAAAATAAATGATGGATGGAACTTTGGGGACAGGCGAGGTTCCTAAGGAATTAAGTACAAAGAGAAAAAAGCCGATTTGAGGAAAGAATTTTGACAAACAGCTATACTTAATGGGTAGGATGGGAATGAGAAGTCAGCATAGGATACACTAAAGGGACTACCAGAAGAGCTGGATAGATAAGAGTGTAGTAAGACACAGAGGCCAAAGGAAGTGAAAATTTCAAAGGAAAAATAATTTAAAAATACAGATACAAAACTTTCAAGGAGAAGCTATGGTCTTACTGAAGTTCAGTAACATCTTAAATGCTAAAATACTATTCTGTAATTTCAAAGCAACCTCATAAAATAACTGGACTATAATATGAGGTTCTCATGTGCTGGAAAAATATTTGTGATATTACACTGAAAGTGTAGTGGTAGCCATGTTTGTGTGAAATAAAGGGCCTATATATAGCTGCTGCTCTAAGGAAATCAACTGCACCTCGCTTATCACTTCAAAGAGTTGAAGGATACAGAACCATTGAAAGAATATAGCAGCCAGAAAGGCTGCAAACACAATGTCAAATTACAAAAATTACTTGGAATTCAATAATAAAATGGTGACAAATAACTACTATTTATTGTTTGTTGTGTACCACACAGTGCTAAGCATTTCACAAGTAGTATCTCAATTAATACTCATAAAACCATATAAGGCAAGCATTATTAGCTCAAGTTTACAGAGACTCTGAAAAGTTAAGTAGTTGCCCAATATCACACTACCAGAAATTAAAGATCCTGGATTCAAACCCAGGATTAAATGATTGGGCTCTTACCCACTACACTACGGGGCCCCAAAGCAAGCCCTAAGCCCAGGCCCAAACTGCCTTCACAATGGACGATCCAAAACAGAACAGATCATTCTACCTTAGCCACTCTGGCAAAAAAAAAAAAAAAAAAAAAAAAAAAGATCATTTCCTTAGAGAGGATGATCTGGAGGTGAAAATGGGTTTGGAGATGTGACCTTTAAGATCATATAAGGTATAGTTTTCACTATAGAGAATATATACAGTAATTCTCAACCAATCAGATGTTGTGTCATAAGTTAAAGATCCCCTTTGGATCAATCATTTATTCAAGAAATATTTATGCACTGTGCTAGGCACTAGGAAACCAGCAAGGACAATATAGACCCAATACGTGTCCTTATGGAACCAACAATGTGTGCGTGTGTGTGTGTGCGTGTGTGTGTGCTTGTGTGTGTGTGTGTGTGTGTGTATAGAGAACAGATATTTAAAAAATAGATAAATAAAGATACATTTACTGACTGTGATACATTTCATAGAGATTACTGGGGGCTATAAAATTATTACTGGAGGGAGTGGAACTAATTTAGACTATGGAGTCTAAAAAATCTCCTCTAAGGAAGAGACATTTGAGACCTGAAAGAGGAGTTATGAACTTACACCAAAAGTGGGAGGGGCAAAGTGGCTTGGCAGAAATGTGGAAATAAAAGAAACCATTGTGGCTGAAGCACAGAAAGCAATGGGGCAAGGGGCAAGAGCTGCACTGGAGATGGGCATAATTGGTTAGGAACCTGAATTTTGAAGATGCTAGGTGAGTAACAGAGGGAAAACTCTGGTATCAAGAGTAGCCATAATCAAATGAGCGTCTACTGTTCCTCCACATTCCTGACTTATTTCTGCCTGGGTGACACACACACACACACACACACACACGCACACACACCCCATTAAAGAAATAGCCACATGTTCCAATTGATCACACAGGCTATAGAACCATGACTGGGAGTAGTGAACTGAAGCAAGGGTCACTGGTTGGTATGAGTTTTGGGGTCTGGTGGCTTGACCAGTCTCAGTGTGGAATGATCAGATTCACAACAGACCAATGGCTCAATTATTGGGAAAGCAATTCTTATATATGATGGTTCAATTACTTGTCCATCAAGATAGACTCTCAGAACACATAATCAGTGATTTCTTGATCATTCAGCTAATTTGATTAGTGTAGATAACTAAATTGGATAATTCAGACCTCAAAACAATGTTTGCTTGACCTGAAATTAGGATCTAGATATTATGTGGGTTAAATAATTGACCTGAAACATTTTCAGAGAAATGTTAACCAAGTAACACAGATATTCATTTTATTTAAAAAAGGCAATAGTATTAGACATTATTAAATGATTATAATTTCAGAAAAACCTCATTCATGTGGACTAATTTGGGTGCAAGCATAATGATATGATTAAAAAAGTCCAAAAAGTAGAACAGTTTTGCAGAAATGATGTTAGTTGATAACTGTTACCAGAGATGAGATTCTGGGTCTACAGGCATGAGCCACCATGCCTGGCTAATTTTTTCTATATATATTTTTTAGTTGTCCAGTTAATTTTCTTTCTATTTTTAGTAGAGACGGGGTCTTGCTTTTGCTCAGGCCAGTCACAAACTCCTGAGCTCAAAAGATCCACCCACCTTGGCCTCCCAGAGTGCTAGGATTACAGGCGTGAGCCACTGTGCCCGGCCCAGAGATGAGATTCTTAAGTTATTTGTTAAAATAAATGAGAATTATTTTATATTATATTATTGCTTGTGTTTTAATGAGCACCCTTAAGTCCTTTAAGTATGCTTAAAAAAAGTAGTTCTGCTGGTCTGCTAAATCTCTATGCTTCAACCTCCTTCGCAATAATCATTTGCATTATCTTTGAAGAAAGAATTTGAATCAAACAAAAGTATAATTTGCCTATACCTGAATGATCACAAATCCCTAATTAATGTAGTCCAAATTAATAAGAATTTACTGAACTTATAAAAATGGAAATTTATGCAAAAGACGATTATTCAATGTCTGAATCTCTAGAAACCTAGCTTAAAAAGAATGTTTTTCATATATTCAAATTTTGTATTTTTGAATTTACATCTGCAAACTCAGTAATTCTATTCTGGCATTTTACAAATATAGACATCCATCATTTTCCCAACATTTACAGATGTTAATGAATACCTCCTTCTATGACCATCTGTGCAAACGTATAAATTAAATCTCAAAAAGAGATTGTTAGTATTTTAAGTTTAAAAGTGTATATAGGGCATTTTGTCGGCTTAAACAATTTAAATTACAAAACTAGAACAAATAACCCTAACTACTCCTTTAGTGAATCTAAGAGGCTTTTCATTCCTCTCAAATGATATAAGAAAAAGCCATTAAAAATTCATGACATATAAAAATAAATCATCATATAAAAGGATTCCATAGGTGTCTCTCATAATACAGAATGTTATTTCTTTTCAGGGCAAAAACCAGGTAATCACCTTAAGCTCAAAGATCAGAGATACGGAGAGCTACTTTTCAGAGAACTGTCAGTGGGCATTATCAAAAATAAAAAGGCAACTATTTGGTGATCATAAGTCAGCATTCCATATCTCCTGTGTTAAATGTAACATGTATTTAAAGCAGAACTAGAATTCCTATTAACTGAACAATAAATGTCAGCGGTATACTGAAGCCGGGGCTGTGGGATTGTCTATCTCAGGTGCAGGAACTAAGGGGTTGCACTGTCTATAGATAATTTAAAAACAATAACAAAATTGACTAAAAATCAGTCTGCTTTTTACTATCATTACATGCTGGGAATTCTAACTATAGTAATAAAATACTCTTCCCCCCGCTCCCCCCCAAAAAATCTTATTGGTCTAAGTTCTAAAAAACTGCTGTGGTTATAGTTGAGTTTCAACTATATATATATATATATATATATATACACATATATATATATGTAATCTTAAAATTAGCACATTTTTCTTACTTATCTTTTAATTAACTACATAGAAGTTGTAGTACAGAGAACTTGTAGTTATACAATTGAATTCCCAGTTCAAGTGACTCCGCTAGCTACATCTATTTATTTTAAGAGTAAGTTCCTAATGGTTAGGAATCATTCAAGCTTATTTCAGATGTAGTTCAAGTTTGCAAACCCTGTGCCACACACATTCTTGCATTTCAACAGTTGATTTGAACTAATGATAGCACAGTTATTTTAAAGACAAAGAAACAAAACTTGAGATATTTCAATTCTTCACTTTACATGACTACTTGGAATTTTTATTTGTGTTTTAAATTTAAGAGTGAGACAGTGTAGTATTGTATTTAGGTTATTAGGTATGAAATGTCCGATTTCCTTAAGTACTAAGTCTGACAGTTGATATCTCTGACATTTCACTTTGATGCTTCTTGTTTTATGTTTATTGTGAAAGTACATCCCTCAGTCTTTCAAAGACACATTTTGGCTTCTGATATGTTTCAAAAATCTTTTTAGAGCAATTTTTGTGAAACCATGGATAAGTCAAAAATTCGTGTTAGTTTTGAGTATGAGTTCCTTCGTAGAACCGACGAAGTCCAGATAGCACAAAATGTCAGCAAAGTGTTTGGGAAAGACGTGGCTAATGAATGCACAGTACGTTGATGGTTTGAGAAGTTCTATTTTGGTGACTTTAATCTTGAAAATCAGCCACCTGGGTGACCTGAGACCAAGGTGGATAAAGATGAGCTGAAAGCTGTAGTGGAAGCGAATCCATCTCAACCTACATGTGAATTAGCAGCAAGATTTGAGGTTATTATTCCAACAATATTGGACCATTTGAAACAAATCTGCAAGGTAAAGAAACTGGATAGATGGGTTCTAGGTGAATTAAACAAGCATCTCAAGAGAAATTGTCTCAAAGGTTGCCTTTCTTTGCTGTGATGACATAAAGGCAAAACAGTTCTATACCATATTGTTACGTGTGATGAAAATGTATTCTTTTTGACAATAGGGAGCATTGGGCACAATGGTTGGATAAAGATGAAGTGCTGAAACACAGTCCCAAACTGAATATTCGTCAGTAAAAGCTAATGCTGTCTGTTTGGTGGTCCAGCCCTGATATTATCCACTACAGCTTCATGAAACCTGGTCAGTCGATTACAGTGGATGTCTACTGCAACCAATTGGATGAAATGATGAGAATGCTTGTGATTAAGCAGCCGAGATAAGTCAATAGAGACAGGCCAATCCTCTTGCAAGACAACACTGAACCACATGTCACATAAACAACGCTGCTCAAACTACAGAAGCTGGACTTGGAAACTCTCTGTCATCCACCATATTCACCAGACCTTGCACCAACTGACTACTACTTCTTCCAGGCTTTGGACCACTTCTTACAAGGAAAAATATTCAATCCTCAACGAGCTGTGTAAAATGCTTTTGTGATTTCATCACTACTTGCTCTCCAGGCTTCTTCGCTGCTGGCATAAACAAGCTACCCTTAAGATGACAAAACTGTGCCTATAGTTTGGGCGCACATTTTGATTAATTGTACTGCTTCTTGTTTGACATATAATAAACTACACTTTTGATTCAAAATCAGACATTTCGTATTTAGTGACCTAATATTTCACAACTATTTCTGAAAATGCCTTCATCCTATAGAGGAAGGAATGTTAAAAATAATCTGCATTGAGTGTCAAATACGTAGGTATAACACTGATAAAATAACAAAATTATTATTTATTAGAGCTAAAAAATACTTTTCAATCTCAAGGAAACACAAATTAGTGAGATAAATCATATTCTTAGCCCTAAAAGTGAGAACCTTAACAGAGTGATATATTCTCTGGAGTCCTTGTTTATCAGATCTATTTTCTAAATAGTGAACACAACACTTACTATCTGTGTGCCCTAAAATGTAGGACTGAAGTGAAGGAAAAAAAGACCAAAATTTATTTTCTTTTTGTTTTTTTGTTAGTTTTTTGTTTTTAAGATTTGAGTAAGATGAAATAATACTAAAAGTGATTAAATCCTAGAACACATTGCCAAAGGAAGCTGTGGAATATTCACCCTGAGAGAAGAGAAGATTCGATCACCTGTCTTAAGTGAACATAGCTTCAGGTATGCAGACATACAAAATTTTGCATAGTTTTTGGGGTTCCACGGGCCACCTGCAGCCTATCCCTGGACCATATTCTTAACAAATCCTATTTATTTTAGTTCTAATAGTTTATAATTCTTCAATTCTCTCTCCTTCAAATCCTGACCATCTCTCAAGTCTTTCTCAGCTTCACCTCATCCAAAAACCTTTGTGGAAATACAGAGATAATATATGTGAAGAGTACCTAGTATAGGGCCTGGCAGGAAAGTAGGCATCTATCAAATGCTAGCTTTCCTTTCGTGATTATTCCAGCCCACATGCTATCTCCATTCCTAAATTTATAATTAAATTTATACTATTGGATTAACATCATACAGTTCACCAGTGTTTCTATTAATAAGTGTATTAGTTTTGTTTCCCCAGATAGATAACCAGTTCTATGAGAGTATTTCTCAGATCTTCCTTTCAAGACTGGAGCTATTTGGATTCTCTTCTCCTGTCTCTGGCCAAGTTAACTGCTTCTTCACTCTCCTTGATGAACTCATATTAACTAGCTACAGTATTTTGCCACAAAAGTCTTCCTAGCTTAAAATTTTAGAAATTGGCTAAAGCAATACTTCCTCGTATGCTCCTCCTTCCACCTGATCCCCAAGCCACATATGATAAAATTCCTCATAGCCAGTTAGACTTTCCAGAAGAAACTGCTCTTTATGCTGACCCATCGTATTTAAAGTTCTCTGGCCTCCAGGGCAAAATGCTGTCACTTTATTCAAAGAGCTGCTTGAGAGATGAAGGTAACTAAAAGTTACCTCTTTTGCAGAATGTTCTGAACTGTATTACATCAGCCTCTTCCTTGAAAACAATGGAATAAACAAGCCTATTTTTTGTTCCATCCAGCTTCTTTTTGATTTTTTCTTATATAAATATAATACTTTTTTTCTTCTTGTAAAGGTTGTGAAAATTATAGCCAATTCCCCCCATTCAAGCATACAGAATAAAAGACACGCTATGGGAAACCACGCATGTCCTAAATAAAGCCTGAATATAAACTTTAAACCAGCACCTAATCAACCTACACGTGTTCAGCCTAGAAATTCTACCTATCTTAATTTTACGTTGAATAAATTTTTTAGCTAAAGAATCCCAAACCACAAAAGTCAAGTGAAACATTATCTTATTGTTAAGGATTCTGCAACCAGTCTTAAAGAAATCCATACCAAGTGAAGAAGGAAAATACACACGTCCTGAACAGTCTTTCCCCCAACTGCCAAGTGGCAAGACAACTTTTAGATGAAAAAAATTACCAACACAATGACTTAAAAATCCTTTCGGGAATCTTTTATTTTTGACTAAGAGTTACTAACACAGACATTTTACATAGGAGAAAAGACCCATTGCATTTTTTTTAAAGATGTTATGAATGTTTGATCAGCAAGCCAATATTTAGTGGAAATCTACCAAAGCTTGCAGTTTTGGTGATGAATCATAGATACTTAGTGGTTTTCTGTTGTGAATGTATTCTGATGAGTGGGGATGGGTATTGGTACTTACTTTCCCTGTAACATTCGTATTTTTTATTCTTCACAACATCTTATTAGGCTGATCATCTACTTTTAAGTATTATTGAATACATATAGATAGCTAAAGTAACAAGTCATGTGAAGTATCTATGTATTTAAAGAAAAGCCAGAAAAATATGGAATGACATGTGTTATATAATCTTCCCATTAGTTAGAGGATCTGATGAATCTTTGTAAATCATAATGCTCACTTTTTTAAACTTAACTTTTAACCTAGTCTTCCTTTTTCAGTGATAATTTAAAATCAATCCTAAATTATCCAAATATTATTTAAAATAATGTAATGCTAAGAAAGACTGTGACTTTCTGTAATATTATAGTGCTACTTTGAAAGCCAGGCTTTTTCAAATTTAATAAGTAACTACTATATACTTCAAAAAAGCTGACTGAACTTTGTTAAGAGCTTTGTTAAGCAGCAGCTATCGAACGAAACTTTTAGCACGATATGTCCCTGCTCCCTGTAATCACGCTATATTTCTGTCATGTTGAAGCAAAAAATGTTCATCATTTTGTCAGCTCTGTCTGCAAAGCAGAGAATTACCTTCCCAAGCTCCCAAGATTTATGCTTTTAATTACCTCCTATCTGCTTCACTACCCTCCAAACCTAAGAATCAATATAAAGTCTTATTTATGGGAAAAATGTAAAATGTTTGACAAAAGCAGGCTATCATTGTCTAGATTTCCATTTGATACTATTGATTCCTTCTATTTTTGGTACCTTTTTTCTTGACAGAATCAGTTGGTTTTCCGAACTTACAATATGATTCATTTATCTAATAATTTGTACTGCTGAACATCAGATGGAAACTTCGCAACTAGCTTTTCAGTTCCCAGCCCAGCAATGAGATTATTATCACAGCGGTATCTCTCTATTTAATCATATGCTGCAGAGTTCAGTGCAAGTGTGACTTTCTCCAAACCCCCTTATCATAAACTCACCTTCCTGTGAGGATCAACTTTCATGACTTATTTTGTTTCTGAATGTGAGGCTACTATTAGCATAGGTGAAACTTAACACCAGCCTAGGCACCAGTATCCTTCAAACACACACACACACACACACACACACCCTTATACATAATTGTACACATAAAATATACAATTATATAGATGTAAACATGGTATAAATTTATACACTAAAGGAGCTGCTATCTATCTCAAGGGCTTTCAAGAGAAATACTGCAGATGTATATGAGTGGCAGGCAGTAATTATTTTATATATATTTACACATGTGTGTGTGTGTATGAAGGAGGAAATGGTTAATCTGTAGAGTTAACACGTGTGAGTATTTTTTGGATATATGTGATGGTCAGGTGGGGAGGATCAAATATTGGAAGATGAATATTCAGAGTTTTTCTGACATACCTGTTAGGGTAAAATACCATCAAATACAGTGTCTGAAAATTTAGGAAATGTAAGATAAATTTATTTTTTTAACAGTATGTTGGTTTGAGTTTCAAATATGCTCAATATGAGTTTTTTTTAACCTTCTAGAGGTCTTTTCAAGTGAAGTACCTATGAATTTAAAGCAATAAATCCAGTTGTGAAGCTAAAAAGAGCTTAATGAAGAAACTACAAATATCAAAGAAAGGGAAAACTGTATTTGTTGTACTTTTGGGTTAGAGAAAGAGGAAGAAGAAAAAAAAGAGAGGAGTTAAAAAAAAAGAACATTGAGTAGAGATGAAAGGAAGGAGAAATGTGATGGTTTAGAAGAGAGCACAAGGGAAGAGAAACATTGATAACATGCAGACAGAATTTCTAGAGTTAAAAGCAAGCACTAAGCAGTCAATAGCACAATGTGGAATCCCCTATAAGAATGTTATATAATGACAAATACAAAGTTTCATCTTTCAGAAAACCAGAGCAGGTGCCCTTGCTGCTGAGTGTCTCTTCTGCTTTTGCTGCAAGGGACATCTTCGAACATGGTGTCTAATGGAGTTCCTGTTTCCCTGGCTGCTGTGGTTTCTCAGAAAGTGCCACAGCTGCTGCAGGGACTTGCTGCCTCATGGCAGCTGGTGGAGAAGTGGAGTTAGGTCTGGTGGCCAAGGAAGATGGAGGATCAGCCAACAGCATGTACAAAGGGAGTTAATGTGGAACCCAAAGTTATGGCTTTCTCCCTAATCTCTTGAAGGCTGAGGTCTCTGCTGGATGACAGAAAATGGCAGGGCCTCTAGCAGAGACAGCACTAAGGCCTCCTAAATGGCACATGGTGGATTGGTCAGTTTGTTTATGCAAGACAGATAAGAGTTTTTATTGTATTATATTAACTGCTAAACAAATCTGGAAGTGGGAATTAAATAAAAACCAATAAAAGATATATGGGCAGAAAGACCCAGGAGGGCATGACTTATGTGACCTTATCCAAATGAAAACTGCTAAGATGACAAACATGCAAAATGCGTAGTGAGGTTACACTGAGGCTGCATCATTTGCATGGCGACTGCAGTCATATGGGAATTGAGGGTGATTGTTGAATGACACTTGCTGAAATTTCAGAGAGAGATTTATAGTAAAGAATAGGAGAGTCAAGTCACCCACAGAAATATTCACACAAATGTTTGTCACTCTACCATTTTAACTTCTACGCAAACCTTTAATTTCCTGTCCATTTGTACTTAATCACTCAAATATAAATCAACAAAATGGCATGAGGTCATCACCTTATGTCTTCAGACATGAGGAAATAGAGCACAGCAAAAAGAATAGATAGCTAAAATGAGAGGTAGAGATATTGGATAATCTAAAACTAGAAAACAAAACAAAGACAAAGAAAAACAACAAGAAAATCACAAACCCCAAGGTAGCACAAAGCAAGATAAGATAAAGAAAATGTGAACTATAAGTGATTCAGAGTTTATAATGTTATTCAAAAGGCAGTATTGTAAATTTGAAAAATCAAATGGGTTGGTTCCAAATAAGTAATGAAAGCCTATGGAGTCAGCATTTAGAGGCATGGTATCTCATGCTTAATCAATTGTATTAATTTTGAGTACCAAAATTTTAGGGCCAATTCCTGAATTAGAGTATATCAAACTTGATTAAAAAGATCATTATGCTCTTATTTCAATTTGCTATAAAGCATAAAGGATTCTGTCATATATTAAGAGTATTTGTAATGAATTCTGAGATAATAGCATAATCTGTCTTTTAACAGTTAAGAGAATCAAGTTGCTCTACTTTTGTGTAAGAATCTGTTTAAGAATTTGATTTTGATATGATTTTATGCAAAGATTTGATTTGGTGTAGGAATCAGTTTCTTTCATTAGTAACAGTTTCTTCTGTTATTATTCTCCAAGGAATTGATACTAATATGTAAATTAGAATTATTTGGGATCTGCCAACTTTCAACCTAGCCAAAACAAGAGAAAAGTTAGCCTCAAACATTTTTTTAAAGTGCATTTTAGCTTATTTCCCTGGCAATGCTTACCTCCAGAAATGGCACTTCCTAGCTAAAAGGTAAACATTCAGATTTAGGCTTACCAATTTATGACCATACTGCGGTTGCAGTGCACTTCTTCATTGAGCGTAAAGAAACATTCAGGTTTAGGACAACTTCATTCGCCTTATATACACCATGTTAGAAAAAAAAAAAAAAGGTGGTCAAGAAGAAATCCAAGGGATTGGGTTGCTGCACACATTTGTGCAAATGTCTGGGACTCAGTTGCAAAGCATATTATTCCTGGATTGCAGTGCCTGCTTCCTGGCAAAGTTAATGGTGTTAATTTGTAAAGGTTCATTTGGGAAATGTTTGTGATTAATGCTTGCTCATTTACATAACACTGTATTGTGTAAATAAAGCTGTAGCCTTTTGCTTTTCAACAGTGGAGTTCTACTGAGATGATAAAAGCTGGACAAAGGGGGCTACAGAATACTTAAACTAGGTCACACTGAATTTTAATGCACGAGGCCTACCCTGGTACATTTTATAAGGGTAATGAAGAACTGCAAAATGCAGTCTTTACTGTGCAAGTCTGCTTTCCAGATTTTTCAATAAACATATTTTCTATACTGAAAGAGTGAAGCCAATTCAGTCTCAGGCTGATTTAGAAATGTTATTAAAAAAATAAGGATGAGCATCTTCTTAATTCTTACATTAAAATGTAAATAGGGTAATTATAAAATAATAAACTTTCCCCCAAATAAAAAATGCTCAGTTTCAGAGCTTAGTTATGCAGATTATAGCATCATTACTAAACACTGAGAACATGTATATGTCACATTTGTGAATTTGCCATCCAGACTTTGTGGCTTTACTGCCCAGAGTCTAAGAATGACTCAGAAATTTAATTTCTTTCTTTACTATCAACGGAGTTTTTGAGCAGTGACGAGGAAGCTGGTGGCCGTATGCTTATGTGTGCACATTTGTCCATGTCCCTATTAGTAAATACAAAGAAAATGGCTAACATTGAATGGTGCTCAAGTCAAAGGTGAAACCTACTCTCAGAGAAATTCTTGGATGTAGAAAGAAATTCTCAACCTTCCCCTGACCCAACCTATGACACAAATACAAAACAAAATTCGTAGTCATTCTTTCTGGGTCTTAGCTGTTTCACTTATAAGATGGAGGTGTTTATATTCTGTCGCCCTAAGAGAGATTTTTAATTATAGAGCTTGAATGATCCTCCCAATGATCATGTAGTCCATTTTAGGTCATATTACAGAAGAGGAAACTGAGGCCCACAGTAATGAAGTGATTTACCAAGTTCAGAATTAGGACTTAAACCCAGGTTCAAGGACTCTTAATCCAGTGTTCTACATCATGCTGCCTCTCTAAGTATGAAATAATGAAAATACAGAGTAGGAGACCTGGGACATGTTCTGGGAGGTTCTATATGAGGACAAACCTTAAATATTTTCATTCATACCATTTGCTAGTAAAAGTTGCTGCTGGACTCCAGAGACTAATAAGTGCTTGTCATATAGTAGAAGCTCAATAAATGCTCAGAAAATAAGTAAAGTTACGTGAGGCAACATAATATAATAGGAAGAGCTGTGGATTTAAAGGCAAGAAGCCCAGATTTATGTGCTGTCATTTATCGACTATGAAAATCTACAAAATACAGAAAGATTAGAAAAAAACCAACTGTCTACCTAAAAGGAACTAATTATATAAACTATGGAACATCTACACATAGACTACGGTATTAGTTTTCTATTGCTTTCATAGCAAATTATGATAAACTTAGTGGCTTAAAACAACACAAATGTATTATCTTATAGTTCTGGAGGTCAGAAGTCTGGCACGGGTCTTACTGGACTAAAATCGAGGTGTTGGCAGCATTGAGTTCCTTCTGGAGGCTGTAGGGGAAAATACAATTTCCTTGCCTTTTCTAGCTTCTAGAGGCTGCCTGCATTCCTTGGTTTGTGGCCCCTTCCTCTACCCTGAAAGCCAGCAATGGCTAGTAAAGTCCTTTTTACATTGCATCACTCTGCCTTCCCTGCCTCCCTCTTCTCCTTTTAAGGACTCTTGTGATTACATTGGGCCCACAGGATAATCCAGGATAATCTTTTATCTTGAGATCATCTGATTAGCATCCTTAATTCCATCTACTACCTTGACTCCCCTTTGCCATGTATATTAACACAGGTTCCAGAGATCAGGCCATGGACATCTTTGCCTATCACATCTGTAAAAACAGTAAGGGAGGCCAGGCACAGGCTCATGCCTGTACTCCCAGCACTTTGGGAGGCCAAGGCCGGGGGATTGCTAGAGACCAGGAGTTTAAGACCAGCCTGATCAACACAGGGAGACACTGTCTCTACAAAAAATAGAAAAATTGGCCAGGTATGGTGGTGCACACATGCACCTCTTGTCCCAGCTACTTGGGAGGCTGAGGCAGAAGGATCACTTGGGCCCAGGAATTTGAGTTTGCTGTGAGCTATGATGACACTACTGCACTCTAGCTCTCTAGTTGGGGCAGTAGAGCAAGATCCAGTCTCAAAAAATAAATAAATAAATAAAAAGAGAATAAACGAGCTCTCTATGTTCTGACAGGGAAAATTCTCCAGGATACATTGTTACATAAAAAATGCAAGACAAAGAAAAGTATAAATAGTATGCTACATTTTGTGTAGAAAAGGGAGGAAATATCAATATATATTCATAGTTATATCTGCATAAACAAACCCTGGAAAGATATGCAAAAAATATAAAAGTGGTTGCAAACAAGGAACAATGTAGAGGGTGGGAAGAAGGGAAATGGGATAGATTTTTCAATGTATTTTTTAAAATTACTGATTTTGAACCATGTAAATATATGTTTTTTTGAATTCAAGGATTGATAATTGTCCCAAAGCCTCCATTATTCATTGGATATTCAAAACCTTTTGTTTTGAATCATCAACTTTATTAATTTTTCTCTTCTTAAATTAACTCTTCTAACAGGCAAATCCTCATTTGTCAGTGGCTTTGTATATCAAGCAGTCTCTAACATCAGTCCATTCATGGACTTCATGAAATGCTGCATCTTTTGCAAAATTTTTGAAATTTCACTTTGAAATCTATATTGTATCGTGAGATGTTTTTATCATCTAGCATTGCTGCAGTGACAATGTTAGCATTAAAGATGGAGCATGTCTTCAGGTGGGCATTCATTTTGTAAGTGGTCAGGTGAGTAGTGAACATTTTCATTTTATATTCATAAAATTATAGACTTTAATTTCCCTACATAACTGTAGAAAGTTGCATAATAGCTACGCAAAATTATTAAATTTACTTGCACCTATTTCAGTATTTGTTATTCTGTCCATTCATGCAAAAGTCCTTTATTTTACATTTAATCTAGTAGTAATATTGTGGTTTAATATATTTAGTGGTTACATCTCTATCATAAATTAGTCTTCTATTTATAAAATATTTTGTGGCTCAAAACTAAATCATTGATTTTTTTCTAGTCAGGTTTCCTAAAGTATACTTTACATCTAGTAAAATTCCTTTTTTAGGTATTCAGTTTTATGAGTTTTGAAAAACAAAGACATCATATAACCACACAACAATGAAAATATAAAATATTTTCAAAAGAGTTCTTTCATGCTCCTTTGTGGTCAATTCCTTAACCTTACCTTCAGCCCTTGTCAACCACTGATCTGACTGTCCCCATAATTTTGTTTTTTGCAGAAAGTTATATAAGTGCAATCATTCAGTATATAGTCTTTGTGTCTAACTTCTCTCATTTAGCATACTGCCTTGGACATTCATCCATGTTGTAGCATGTATCCATACCTTATTTCTTTTTATTGCTGAGTAGTATTCCATTGTATGGCTGTACTACAGTTTGTTTATCCATCAACTGATGGACATTTGAGTTGATTCCAGTTCTGGGCAATTATGAATAAAGTTACTTTAAAAGCACATATGTATGAATATATGTTTTCCTTTGTCTTAGATAAATACTTAGAAGTGGAATTGCTGGTTGTATGGGAAATGTATGTATAAGTGTTTTCCAAAGTGGCTGCTCTATTTTATATTCACATTAACAATGCATGAGATTTCCAGTTGCTCTTCACCTAGCCACTTGATGCTATCAGTTTGTTTAATTTTCACCATTCTAATAGGTGTAGTGCTATCTGATTGTTGCTTTAATATGTATTTCCTTGAGCATCTTTTTATGTGTTTATTTGTCATTCGTATTTCTTCTTTGGTAAAGTGCTTATTCAACTCTATTCCCCATTTATCATTGATTATTGAGTTGTAAGTTATTTATATATTTTGTATACAAGTCCTTAAGCAGATACAAATATTTCTCCCAGTTTATAGCTTGTATTTTCATTTTCTTTACAGTGTAAATGTGTCATTTAAAGAGTGAAAGTTTTGAATTTTGATGAAGTCCAATATATTAGCCTTTATACGGTTCATACTTTTTGTTTCCTATCTAAGAAATCTTTGCCTAATCCAAAGCCAAATAGATTTTCTACTATGTTTCTTTTTAGAAGTTTTAAAGTTTTATGCTTCTATTTATGTGTATAATCCATTTGAATTAGCTTTTATATTTTGTATGAGGTAGCAGTCAAGGTTTTTTCAAAAATTTGCCTATAGATATCCAATTGTTCTAACACTATTTCTTGGAAAGATAAGCCTTTCTCCATTGAATTGCCTCTGCAACTTTGTTCAAAATCAACTGATGATATAGGTCCATGTCTATTTCTGGACTCTATTCTGTTCATTGTGTCTAATCAATGTGTCTGCAATTTTTTTTTTTTTACCATTTTCACAGTCTCTATTACTGTAGGTTTTATAGCAAGTATTGAAATCAGGAAGTATAAGTCTTCTAAATTTGTACTTAAAAAATGTTTTGGCTTTCTAGGGCTTTTCTTTTCTATGTATATTTAAGAAACAGCTTGCCATTTTCTACAGAAAAAAACCTTTGGAATTTTGATCAGGATTTGGTGGATCTATAGATCAATATGGAGAGACTGAAATCTTAGCAATATTAAAACTTTGAATTAACACTATATTTCTCAATTTATTTAGGTACATTTTGATTCTTACACATGGAGTATTATCAGGTACCAAAAAATTTTCATTGAACTTTTGATTGAAATTGCATTAAATATAATTTTATAAATCATGACAAATATATCTCCTCTCTTGCAATGACTATAAATTTTACTATGCTTGCTATGGTAGAATTACCAAAACATCATCTAATGGTATATTTGAATATTTGTTATTTTAGTATTTCAAAAAAACATTAATCCTTAACATACTCTTGCAAAATGGCTTCTGGGGTCAAGTAACTCCGGAAATATCACATATCTTTCAGATTCTGATTTATATTGGTCATTGACTTTACTTGGTAACTTAGTATTACAAATATTTTAATATCATTTATTTTGCTTTCCTGTTATTTTATTTATACATTTTAAAATCTGCTTTCATAAAAGAGATTGATTTGTTCCTTCATTTGTTATCTTTTTTTAGCGGGATGCTTATGCTGACCAGATAAAATAATTTATGAAGCTTTCCCTGTATGTTCATGTTATGGGAAAACATAAATCACATAGTAAATTAATTATTTTTTCAGGTATTTAACAAAATTTGGCACCCACATAAAATGTAACACTTTATATCAAGACTAAGAACAATGGTTTTCTTCAGCATTCATTGCATTTTATTTTTTAAAAATATTTTCATATCATTTTAAAACCTTTTTTCATATTTCCTACTATTCAAGTATTTTTGACAAGTAAATATAATTAGAGCAATTAAGTATAAAATGATACAGGTGAGACTGATTACTTTCATAGAGAAATTCTTAATTTTTTTTTAATTTTTTTTTTTTTTTATTTTGAGACAGGGTTTCACTCTGTCTCCCAGGCTAGAGTACAGTGGTGTGATCATAGCTCACTGCAGCCTCGAACTCCTGGGCTCAAGTGATCCTCCCATCTTAGCCTCCCAAGCAGCTAGGACTACAGGCATGTGCCACCACACCTGGGTAATTTTTAAAAATTTTTTGTAGACATGGGGGTCTTGTTCTGTTGCCCAGCCTGACCTCAAGCAATCCTCTTGCCTTGGTCTCTCCAAGTGCTGGAATTACAGGCATGAGCCACTGTGTGAGGGATTTTTTATATTAATCATTTTCTGTTTTCCTCTCCTTGTTTTTAAATATGTATTACTTTTTAATGTTGTATCTATTTTACATTTTTTTCCAAATATTTCAATCCAAGGTTGGTTGAATCTGTGGATGTGAAGCCCATGGATATGGAGGGCTGACTGTACTCTATTGCTTAAGTTTTAAACATTGAGCCCAAATCTTTTGGAAAACTGGCACACTGAAATAAGTGGGGCTATCAATAGGTGTGGCTGCTAGAGAGTATGTAAATATGAAGAGATGTACATATTCAGACCGATCAGACTTTCAGCTTGACAAACTACAGAGAGCAATGAAAAGGTGATACTCACATCTGAGTTAAAGCGAAGCTGACAGACATTACAAGAAATAACTTGCTTCTTCTTTGGGGGAATGGACACTCCAAATGTGTGGTTAATGACTGCTTTTTGCACAGGATCCATCTGAAGAGCAAATGATAAAATAGTAAATTTACAACTTCAAAGGATAGACAATAGTGTGAGCAAATAAAAGTAGCTATATTATTCCTTAAGGTTTTAACTTTTAGTTAAACAAGGATAATAAAGAATCTCACTCAATAGTAATATGTCTCCAGAAGTTAAAAATAAAAACAAATGACAAAAACAGAAACAAAAAACTGGTTTGAAATCATAACACAGAAAAGACCACAGGAGAATCACCACATTCCAAGAAATCTTATTTCCATAAAAGGAGCCTTGAAAAACCTTAAAGGAACCATAAAACAAGAAAACTTAAGATCCAAAGGTCAAGGTTAAAATTAACTTGTTATGTTTTCCCTGTATGAGGTAGTAATACTTGAGATGGTCTCAAATGACCTTAATGACAATTATTCAGATATATTTAAGTTTCTTAATTTTTGATTTATGGCAGAGTCATAAATGACAGGCTCTTATCACAGCATATAAAACACTGATCTTTATTTTAAAATAATTTATTAACTTTCATATACTATAGATTGAAATTCATTCTTTGAAAATGCATGTCACAGTTGTACACTTAAATGCCTAAAACACATTGGTTAATATGCAACCCTTGTTTAAATATTGATAAAGTTAAGGTTTGATTTATAGTCTGTGAATTTCCCCTTTTTGGCTTGTATGTATCATACATATTCAGAGAAATATACAGAGATAAAAGTACTCAAACACAAAAAGTACAGCACAAAGCCATTAAAACACTCAGGAAAAGAAACACCTCTATCTGTAGAGCCTATGAAAAGAAACACAGTGGTGATTCTCTTGTGCACTTCGGATAATAATCTCCAGCATTAACATCAGACAAGTGGCAGTTCAAAAAACAATGCAGGTGATGAAAAAAGCATTACTTATAAACAGATGTAACATGAATGAGGCCAGATCCACTGACACCATCATCTAGGAAATCTCCTGAGGTTAGAGATTAAGATTGGATTAGTTGATATTTGATAGAGAGGAGAAATGAATACTATCTCTAATCATGATTATAAATCAACAAAATGCAAAATTAGCAATTAGAAGAACTTAAATACATTAGTAAAGAGGGTGTATTGAAGAGTCATTGAATAATAAATGAGCCAATTTTTTTTTGCTACAGGTTTTAGATGGCAGGACTATGTATTTCCACTATAAAGAACACTTATAGTAGTTTGGGACACTTAAAAATGTGAAGAGGGAGATTTTTGGAGTGATGGAACTATTCTAAATCCTAACTGTAGTGATGGTCATTCAAATCTATACATGCGTTAAAATTCATAGAACTATACACACCCCTCAAAAGTGAATTTATGTATGATAATTTAATAAGTAAAAAAGAAGAACTGTTAGGAGTATTGTGTTTACTAAACATAAAATATCATTACTGAAAAATCTAGGGATTCATTTTTTCAAGGTCATAATTGATTGTATTAAATTTTATTTAATGGGAATAGTAATAATAAAAATAATCTTCCATGTGAAAAAGAAAATCTCAAAAAGTCAGAAAATAAAATCCTAGTTAATTTTATTATTTTACCCACAAATGCATACAGTTAAATTTATCCATCCATTTGTAAAATATTAAACTATACTTTCTGATAGTACCTTGACATGGCAAATCAATTTGGACAGGTTTTAAAATAAAGTAGGCTAACAAGGTAGGATGCAAAAACTATACTGTTTTGTAAAGTTAAAAAACAAGAGTATTTTATTGAGATGATTTCTGTTCACAGGCTCTGAAAAATATTACCCATCTGGTGACATGTGAACCACATGGGATTAAACTATATGAATATTTCCCAAACACCAGTTTTCAGCATACCACTTTTGTTATTTTTGCCATGCCCATACACTGACATTTTTTCTTTAAATTTGATTTAAATTAAAACAGACTTCTACAACACATAAACAATAATAGCCATGAAATCATAGTTTTAATGTACACTTTCCTATTACTCCTTTCAAAAAATATATTGAAAATTAACATTAAAAATTAAAAGTTTCATCACTTAAAATAAATGCACATATCCTAGTTGTTCCCATACAATATAGAAACACAGACAAAAGATAGATCTACAAAAATCAAGTTCCAAATTTTTAGTAAACCATGATATCTATTGACAACTTCAGCAAGATCTTTGAATACATGTTCCCTTTAAATTTTTGAAATTGTTAGCTGTCTAACAGCTTTATTTTGCTCAAATTTCACATTTGTACCACATCAGCTAGAACATATGCCTTCCTGTTCCAGAGGCTAAGAGCTCTCTGTCCTGAAAGGTGAGTTGTAGCCAAGCACTCCAAATACAAACGCAGGCAAGTTCCCAACCATCTGCTCTCCGAAAAACAAGCTAAGGAAGTTCCTTCATGAAACTCTCACCAGAATTGGGTTCTCTAGTTTATATACATAATGCTAATTTTTCTCATAAAATCAAATACACACAGCCCTTTTACCCCTTCGTTGCTACCTGTCATTAACTCTTGCTGCCTTTCATCCTTTGAATGACTTATCACGAATCATATCAAAATTCTACCCTCATGTTTCTCACTTGGAACAGATTTTCTTTATTTTCCACTTGGTTCTCTATTTCCTTACAGGTTCTGGGAAAAGATCCACTTTTTATTCTTGTCTAAATCTCTTTTCTTCTGTTGTTTATCAAAAAATTCTACTAATATTTTTATATTCAAATGTCATTGGGGGGACATGATTTAGATGAAAGATGACTTTAAATGATATAAAAGAGGATATTTCATTCGCTAATTTATCTGATATCTTGAAAGACTGTCAGGCTGATGTTTTGTTTTAGTGTTTGCCACCTGATGCAATAACTATAAATACCTGAGTCATTTCAGTGGGATCCAGATGTGAGCAACAGAGAAGGTTTTCAAATACCTTTTTTTTTTTTAAAAGTACAAACTGGTAAAACTCTAAATTTTTTCTTGGCTGGCTCTGGGGTGCAATGGGTAGCACATCAGACTTCTAAATTTTTTCTTGGCATTCCTACAGTGCTCTAAAAGTTAGATAAAATAACTATGATATTAATCTATATTAACTTAAATTTTTCCATCCACTAGTTCAATGTCAGCTCTCTGTAATCATAATGAAATGTATATAACTAAATCATTAGTAATTCTTTTATCCAATCAGCGATTTTCAGGATGAATAAAACATTCAAGATGAATGAAAACATTCCCACAAATCCTAAAATGTGACAAATACAAGTGATTCAATTTATTATACTCAAAGCTACATATGTCTATATCATAATGATTTCATGTGTAGAATACTCAGGTAAATTATTGGAGGTATTGCAACTGTTCAGTAAATTCTCATTTTTAAAGATTCAACAGGCATTTCATAGACATTTGGTTGTTAAAAAGGAGTAAGTGCTTTCAAAAATATTTATTAAAATGTTTATAATATATAACACTTAAATGAACAAATGTCTCGTTAAATAATCATTAAATTAGTTCATGTTAGTTCACACTGCAAAGAACTGCGGATACAGAGAATTATGATTTATCAGGAAATAATACTAAAGAAGCTTTTTTTTTAAGGAAAAAAGATCCTACTACATAGCTCTAGCTACCAATATTCCTTACCTGGCAGAATTTATTGGTCCCAAATAAGCCTCTTCTTTTCTAAAAAAGTAAAAGTTAGAAGTAGTCATCTGGAATTTTGAGGCTAGTAAGCACAATTACATAAAAGTTAAAAAAAAAAATCTATTTTCCTTGTTCTTCTCTGAGTACAAAGCCTGAAAAAGAGTTAACACTTGCCACTTTTTCTAATGAAAACCATGCAGAAATGAAAAGCAAAACCTATTAGTGCAATTAACTGGTAGGTAATAAAAATGAAAGATGAGGTTGTGGCTGTTACCAGGAATTGAGGAGGTAATTGGAGGCCATGTATGGACAAATTAACGATTACATTATAGTACTTATCAAATGAATTAATGAAGCTGGCCTTATCACACCATCTGTCATATTTTCAATATCAAAATAAGAACAAACAGATTTCTTTGTTGTATTCACCAAGATTATGGGGACTACAAATCGGTGTGAATTTTTTAAAAGATCATTACTTTCACTGAGTATACCAAAAAGTAATTTACTTCTGCATAGCATAAACAATCATATAAAAATATGCAGCTGCAAATAAAACCTAGACACAGAGAAAAGAAACAAACTGCAGTGCTGCACTAAAGGTAGGAGGAATCTAAGATGAGCTGTGTGGCTATGTGATCAAGGGACTTGACATAATCCTAGATTATATGTAGACTCTAGACAATTTTGCTAGGTGGAAGGAACTTTAGGCAGGAAAAAACAGAATTACATACTTGTTAACGATCCCTCTTAACCTTTTAAGAGGCCTGAAATTTGAGTTCTATCTTTGTAAGAGTCATAAAATGATTTAAATAGCCACCCAGTAAGGCTGAAAATGGGAGTGAAGTCAGTTCTACCCCATTAAAAAGCAAAAAAGATGGGGAAATCTCACCGTAAACTTAAGGATCTATTTTAACCAATGTTCTAAAAAGCATTCAGTAAGCACTTATCACTTATGCAATATAGGAGCCCCTGCTAGCTTTTCTACTAAACAGAAGTAGAAATCAGATTTTTCACTTTTAAAATTTCGAGTAAACATTTCTGGAGGCCTGATATGTTTCAGATGCTGTCTCAGACCGGATAGGGAGATGAATCAAACATGAGAAAGGGCATAATTTTAAAAGTTAAAAAGTGAAAAAAAAGTAGTACAAACTATTTAATTGGGGGCTGGGAAAATAAGTTGTCATTAAGCAAAATAATGAGGCATGAGAGCCACAAAAAGATCTGTCTCCTGTGCCCCACCACTACTTTGCGTTTTTTCCCCTTTTCTGATTTTCTCATACTTTAAGCATGTAAGATCCTCCCTTTAACAGTGACATCAATGTGTTATCCTCCCAGGATAGCTTTTTAATTCTTTTTTCTAGCTGTGTAATAGCAATAATAACATCATAGTAAGAGCAGCTTTTATTTACGGAGCTCTTACTGTGCACCAGGATCTATACAAAGGGATTATCTCATGTAGTCTTCACCACCACATGAGGCAGGTGCTATTATTATTCTTTTACAGAGGAGGAATCCAAGGCTTTGAGAGGTTCAATAATTTATCACCCTCAAGTTTGTAGATATTGGAGCCAGGATCCAAACTCAGGTAGGAATCTCTCTCCACGCTGTTTCCTGCTACAGAACACTGCAGGAATGATGAGTGTCATGCATGCTACTGCTACAGGATATGGGCTTTGGGAAGAATGTGTGAGTGTTCCTAGAACTTCTATAGCCTGGAAGATAGCAGCCTACACAAACTATAGATAAGGCCCCCTTGGTACTTAAGTAAAAGTTTCCTGGAGAAGTGAATCTGGTTTTTTCCCTTTCTCACCCATTTCTGATATTCTTAGGATAAGCTCATTTCTTCTTGTGCAACTTTAAGAAGCCATAAATAAAAATTGGGCTGTCCTTTCCTTTTTCCCCATTATAACCATTGGGTTTGCACACAGAAAAAAATGTTTTGGGGCTAGAGATTACATGTTAGCTGGTGGCAGTCATCATTTGCACCTGTCCTTGATTTGCTGCAAAGAGGACCTTAGCTACTAAACCTTTGAGACTTAGGGCCTTCTGAAAGTTTGGCTAGGCATCAACTTTTTATTAACTGTGATGTTAATGAATTACAGCAGTACAAAAAGAATAACTTTTTCATCCCTTCCTTTTTCAATATTAGACTTATGGAAAAGAATATGACAATAGGGTCTCATTAGGACTTCAAATATTCATGAAACAACACATTTTAAAGTGATAGCTGCATCACTGAAGAGCAATATTTCTCTAAAGTTACTTCAAAAAAGGTTTTGCCTTTCATATTTAAATACTCTGACCACATGCTTGTATGTTAATGTTTTACTTTTTAAAAATCCTTGAAAACTTGAATAGAAACAAAACAGATATAAATATAACAAAGGCAAATTTTTTTCTCTCAAAGATCAAGAAATACAAACAATTGCATATTGTTGGCAATATTAGCTCAACCATAAAACTTGTACTATTTTGGATTTCAAATAATAAATTTCAATAAAAATAAACCACATAGAACACTCTACTAGGAGTGCATGCTACCATGAGACCTGCATTTTTGCATCTGGAATGTGTAAAAGCTGAGACTTGCCATGCTGACACTTTCTGCCCCATCCAGAGCACCCAGACAGGGGTCCACGTGAATGCCATCAGTACTGCTGAAAGGAAGACAAATGGCATGCCACTCTCTCCACAGACTGTTGATTAAATCAAGGCTCAAATGTTTGGAAAGCCTTCTCTCTAGAATCCCCTGCTCTTTGCTGAAATCTCACACTGGCCATGGCTTGTAAAGGACAACATCAACTGTGCCCTCTTTCACTGGATACAGTGACCCCAGCAGAAAGTTAACCAGTCATTCAGAACTGGCATAAAGGCTAACAGAACACAGCCCATACCTCATAAACTGATAGATAGGTTCCATTATATCTAAGTCCCAGACTCAATAAAGCTATCATTATTATGGCTACTATCACTATTTTATCAAAATATTGTACATTTCTAAGTATTTTGAGGCTGGTTGACAATTGACATCTTAATTGCTGCAGAAATTAAATGGGACCCCAGGATTTTACCTTTTCCCACTTTTTCAGAGCCTCCCTAGTAGCAGTAAATGTTCCCTATAGAAAATACAAGTGAAATCAGCCCAGAGATGAGGCAGGCTATCAGAGTAGACTACAGATTAGCATTTCATTTTTTTTCCTCTGCTTTTAAAAAAAATGTATTTAGAGAGCTTGATATATGCTCAAATTCCATATTGTCAGGCCTCCTTTGAAAAGCTCTGGGATTCATCAAACTAGAGTTGTATACTCCATTGACAAAAAAGATGACTGGAGTCAGGAAAAAAACATCCTATGATCCATTTTGAAGATCCATTTTGAAAAGAAGACTAAAGTCTGCATTTTTCAGTAGTGTTTTGGGATAAATTCCATCTTGGTTTTATTTTTGGGAAGAATAAAAAGAAACATACTGAATTCAAACAGATTTGTGTTTCTGCCATAAAATAATGTCCTTTTTCTAGATAACTCTGATAGTAAAAGATGCTGCCTTTTTAGAGGTTAAGGGTTTCATATTGACTTTAAATATATAGTTCTGTTCTTGGGAATTTTTGCTCTTTTTCAACACATCACACTTTTATAAATGTATTATTTTCAATTTGCTTATATTTACTATATTTTTCTGAAAAATTTATTCATTTAACAAAAGTTTATTAAGTACCTATCATATACTGTTTTAGGAGCTGGACATACAGTGGCAAAGAAGCCTTCAAAAATCCAACAGTTGGGGAGACCTTAATATCTAAAGTAATAAATAAGACAATTTCAGAGTGTTGTAAGTACCATGAAAAAAATCAAATAGGAGAATGGGAAAGAAACAATATTTTACCACAGATAATTCCTAACATTTTCGTTGCCTTGATACCCACTGGATTCAGATACTTTTACATGTAAAGCCATACCAAATATGCAAAAAATCCTTTCCATGATTTAGAGAAGTCAACACAGAATCCAAAATCGTGCAATTGGTAAAAACTGTAGACAAAGAGGCATGGTTCTCAGTTTTCAACATGGTCTGTGAGATATCTACAGAGGATTTTCTTCAACTACCAAGTACCAGTACAACAACTGATCTCAGAGCCACCACCAACAATATATTGCCAAGAAGAAAGGGAAACTGAAGTAATTTCCATTTTAGAAGTTTTCTAAGGATGAGTTTGCTAAGTACTAGACACTACCCATCTGTAGACCTTCCTAGTGGGTTTCTGTACAGCGTAATTGGCCTGAAACGTGGTGAGCAAATAGCAAAATGACCATGAGTTGCTTCTTTTGACTTTAAAATAAAAACATATTTTGTCTAAGATCTAATAGTTGTTTGTGAAGATATTACAACAAAATAATGTTTTTCATCTTTTATACTTTTAAAACCTTAAAGAGTTGCCAAATGGTAAAAGCAAAAAAGCTAAAAGCAAATGGATGGGTGATTTCACCGTCTCCTTCTCTTTAGTGGAAACCTAGTAATGCTTTTGACAGATAATTTTTAAACTGTTCTGAGTAGAAAGAATAATTTTTAAGTTCTTTTTCAGACAGTAGTTATTTTGTTAATGGGAGATGCCATAAGATTAAACCTGTGTACCTTACTGAAGCTGAATGTCTAACTCTCACAGTAGAACCTTGTATGTAACAAATATGGTCAGTACAAATGTAAAATGTTCCATTTTCTTGGCTGGCTCCACATGCCTGGTGATTTTCCATGCCGCCAGGGATCAAGAGTGATGCAGCAAATCTGCAGTTATGCTGCTGGGTAATTTAAGAAGCCACATCAAAGAGCATTTCAAAAAGTTCAGTTTAACAAATAAGACTTTCGGCTTATTTCTGCAATGGGTTTGGGACTTAATTGAATGTTCATTCTTCCTTCGTTGTCATTAACGAACACATACCCAGCAGTGTTTTGGGTTTTGATGTTCCTATCCAAATTTTAGATGAGTAAACTAAAGAGTTGAAATTATATTGCATATGTATCCATATTCAGGTTAAAAAATGTATATTGAAAGATCTAATTGGTTAATGCAATGTATTGAGGAAACCCAAACCACCCTCAACTCCAATTGCAACTGCTGTTTTCAATGTAGGGAAAAAGCATTAAGGTAATGAGCTGAATTATGTCTCCTAAGGAAAACTCGTGCTTTTCTTTCTTTCCCTTCTTGAACAAACAAATGCTTAGACGTGACTGGAAATAATTAGGAAACAGAAGTGTTTTTCCATCAGGATGTAAAGAAAGTTTTTGAAAGGGTTTTCATTTTGTCTTCAAGATTTGATGTTACTATAATTAAAATAATTTTTGGTCAAAGTATACATATAGATTTTAAAGATTTGTAACATCTTTCAAAGATAACATAATGAAAAATTCATATGATGTTGTTAGATGCCCTTTTGAAGGAATATGAGAAAAATGACAAATTTTTTAAGAAAAATAAAAAACTACTTGGAATCTTTTAGGAAATTAATAAGAATTTACTTCTATCGTGAATTTTAATAGCTCAGAAGAAGAAATAAAATGATGATAAATAATATTAATATTTTTTGTATGTGGAAAAGTTACCATCCTCAAAGTACTTATGTTTTATTTCTGAGATATATTCATATTTAAAAAACAAGAACAACAAATAGCTCAAGACATATATGGTTTACAATGAACTATATCCCACAAAGATAGATATCAACAAAACTGGTTAGAGTACACTATTCTAGAAAAAGGAACTGGATTCACCAAGAAAATCTAAATAAAATGGGCTGGGTTCTTCCTATGTTATTTATGTAATAGTACTGTGTCTCCTCAGGGTGAAATAAAATGAGACATCATTTCAAGAATACGGACTATAGAATGGTTTTTCGATAGATGTGTTAAATACTGAACAAAATAGAGACTCATTAGAGGATAAGTCATCACAGGTGATTATTCCACAGCTTATTTGAAGAAAAAGATCTATTCCAAAGTTTGGTAAGACAGGCCAAACATCTGAGATAGAAGATAACACAGTTTTGGGGCTTTCCTTTTATTCTTTTTTAAACAGTGACTTGAAAATAACCCCCAAATTGTCCCCAAGACTAAACTTCCATAAGATAAAATTCAGTGCCAAAAATGTCTGAGAAATATTTTTTAAAAAATAGAATTTCTTATTCTTTAGAAGAAAAAAAATGGAATATGAGTAACCAAAGACTACTTGCTGATACTTACAGATGTAGTTTTTTAGACTATTGGTGCTAAATTCCAAATCCAAGTAAGTAAGGATGTGTTTGCTTATTTTCCAGTAAATGGGCTAAAAAAATGTTATAAGGGCTTTCTAAGAGACTAGGGAAGTAATGAACTTTCTTGATTTAAAAATCAATAAACCTCCTGACCAGCCAAATGCATTAACTGACATCCTTTCAAAACCATTCTGTCAAAGCTAAGTTTGAACGACTGTTCAGTAACTAATCAGATATATCCTGATGCTGAGGTCCATGACACAAATTAAAAAAGGTGTAAGATGAAAAGAAAACCCCACCAGGCAGGAAAAAGTGCAAAAGCAGAAACCTAGACCTGTTTGAATATATTCTTCATTCTGCAAAGCTAAGAATGAAGCACTTTCCCCCCAAATGGAGGACAACACATTTCTTACCATTGCACTATGAAGAAACATGACAATTGAGGGCTGGTAAAGCTCTAGAAAAGCAACAAGTCTGTAATGTTCTAATCCTAAGCATTTTGGGTTCTTAATTCCCCCATGCCACTCACCCATTATACAGTGGTCAAATGTCAGGGATCATCTACATTTTTGAACTTTTAAAAAAATTTGTTTCAGTTTAAGTCCCAGAACCTCCCCTTCCTTCACCTGCAAATAGAATCCCAACTGGAAATTCAATACAATAAAACACTGAAAACTGAGTTCTGGTTAAAGCAGGTAGGTTGGGGTCCAGATTTTAGTCTTTCTCACTTAAAAATAAAAAGAGATTTACAGAATTTTAGTGACTTGCTTGAACCTCCACAGGGAAGACCAGAATCCAGATCTCCTTCTATGGGTGCCAGATTTAGCAAATAAAAATATAAGAGGCACATTTAAAGTTGAATTTTTGATAAACAACAAATAATTTTTAATGTAAGTATGTGCTATGCAATGTTTGGTACATTAATACTAAAAACATTATTTGTTCGGGCATCGTGTATTTTATCCTCGATTCCCCTCCAAGGATGCCACAGCTATATCAATGTTGATTCTACTAGCCCTTCTTCTCATAGGTTCACCTTTTCACACTTAACATTTTAGGGCTTTAATTAAGAAAGTGGTCCCTGAGTGGTTTTGTGGACAGGTGATATGAAAAATATTTTTTGTCATATGTTCATCTTGCTATTGCCCTTTTTTACAAATGTATATGCGTACACATATTAGCTCTTAGTACTAAACGTTTTTGGTTTAAATTTGTCTCTACATTTATATTATACAAAATATACTACAGTTGTAAAGTAAAATAAAGAGCTTTAATAAAGTGCCTCACTCTGGTTTCTGCAGTGATAATTACTCTATTGAATAAGGCTCTGTTAATGGTAAAACTTGACATTCAACATTTGTCCATTGGATTTATTATAATTATTCTTAACGTGATTGCAAGGAGGCTATAGTTCAAACCAAAAGTAGTTTAAACTAAACTGCCTTTCTTTTGTTCTGAATATGTAAGAAAAAGCAGTCACTTCCAGGCAAAACTATTTTATTCACCAAATTTATGTCAGATACACACAAAGCCCTCTCTGCCACTATATGTTCTGAATAGAGCAATACATAGGTAAGAGAAAAATGAATACAGCAAATGAAATCACAAAATTAAAAATGCATACACTTTGCTTATATTTTGGCCATGGATATGACACCAAGAATTCCTAATCAAAGAATGGAGAAAAGCCTACATGAACCATATAGCAAGCTGTCATGAAACACATCAAGTCTCTCAGTAATATTCACAAAATGATTTAACGTTATGAGGCAAAAATCATTTGTATTTATAATCTACCCACTCCTCATAAAGATTTTCAGAAATGTTTCTGAATTATTCTGCTTCACTTTCTGAAATCCAATCTATCAGGGTGCTTGGCCCTTCAAAGTCTTCACAACACTCATTTGAAATTTGTATTCACTCTTCTGCCTCCCTGCAACCTCTCAAACTTTTACCAGAATTGAACAAATGCCTATACCTAACAACACGAGAAGTTGATACATCACTTTATTAAACATCACTTTATTGAAAAGATTTTGTATAATTAGTGGGGAACAATATCACAACAGAACAATATCGCAATATCAATTGTTGGCGGTTATGGAAACTCTGCAGTTCGATTGACCCTCTCATAGCTGGGGTTAAAAGCTGGCCTCTGGAAATCAATCATCTCTCAGCAGAGAAGAATATTTCAGTGATATGAAAGCTGAAATGGAGACTATAATCTTTTGTGATTACCCTTGAGGCCGCAGCAAACGCAAAAAGGGAAGTCTATGAATTGCTGATAATTTCCTGTGATGACCGACTCCCAGGAAATTCTGATATTACCCTTGCACTGTAACAAAATGACGGTTCCCCAGACGCATAGCTTCAAAGAACTCCACATCTGGGTGTCACAATGCTTCTTCAGAAGCTACTCATCCATTAAAAGGGCCAGGTCTGTGAGGCAGCAGTGCTCTCTCTGAAGACAAAGGAGAGTCTGATTGCACAAGGAGTGATGAGCTGTGTGCTACGGGCTTGTCTTTCTAGAAAGTTCTTTTCTGAAGGAATTGATTTAAAATGTATCACTTTAACCCACCTTCACCCCAGAAGTCTAAAGACTGATACATTTCTCTGTTGTTCCTAATGGCTGTGGAACTATGAATATCTTAGCTTGTATAACTTCTAAATTCTTATTTAGGCTGATATTTGCATTTTGTGAAAAAATAGCTTTTATACATATGCACATATCCTTAAGGTCTATATAGTACTTTCGAATAGAATATAAAACTATTAATCTTTTTTGAGTAAGCGGCAAACTTACAGTTAGATGCTATTGCTCAGAGCACAGGTTAAGGGGGTTCTTATGCGACTGGCAATTTAAATTCAAGAAAACAGGTGTGTCGGGGGGGAGGGTACAGGGAGATATTTAACAGTCAAAAGTACAAAGAACTTTGGGGATAAATTTTAATTATCACTATATGAAGGATAATTTGGTATGTTGATTATTATGACTGAATTTGAAATATTTTTTGAATGTCAATTTTAACTTAGTTGCAGCTTAGGTAATGAATAATGTGGGAATAAAGGTTCTATGTTTGGAAGTCAATAGTATTATAAAAATATAACAGAAACCATCATTATGTCTTGGGACTCAATAACAATGTGTCATAGGTATACAGCTCTCAGGTTCAAAATATCTTTGCATGTAGCTTTTAAAATCTAAATATCATTGAAGGTAAACGAGAAAAACAGAATCCAATCAAACTGGTTGTGTTTATTTCCAGCCTCCATTCAACATATCCTGTCCCCAGCCCTGCTCAAAATTCACTTGCAGCACCTCTTTACTGCTTCCAGGCAGTCAGGTGATTCGGATCATTAAGTATGTCCTACCATTATCTCATTCAGCTAACATAAATTGAGCACCTAAGTACCAGGCATGACTATTTTAAACTGTAGTGCAAGTTTCTTAAACTCAAGGTCTTAGCCATATGTATACCCTTAGCATCTGCCTTAGTTAGGTTTGCTCTAATGCACAAAGCCAGCCCCAGTGATAAACATAACTTGCTTTATTTAAGGTAGTTTATTAGGTGTAAGAGATAGGGATAGAAGTATTCATAAAAATATTAATATTATTTATAAACATAGTTTTGCTATTTAAGTGTACTTTTGTAAACATCATCTCATTTGATATTCATGGTATTTTAAATTATTAAAAAAGTATGGTAATATGTTATATACTTAAGATTTTTTTCACAGCCTCTCATTAAATACATTCCAGAAATTTTCTAAATATTCAGTCATACCCACAATTCCCCATAAATATAATAAAATCAATTTTCATGATGTATTAATAGAAAGGTATTATCATCCCCAGTTCTAAAATGGGGAAAAGTGGTGCTAAGTGACTGTCTCAAGATCAAAGAACATGGGTTCAGACATGGGTCTTCTGACTCCTAATCCAGGGCTCTTTCCCTGTATAATGAAGTGGAGCATTCTCCTTTCTTCTCCCCTTTGTTCTGGCTCCTCCTTCCCTGGGGAAAATGAAGTAGAGTCAAGGCCAGGTACAACTATTAGAGGTTTACTTCGGAACAAGTTAAGTGGGGTTACTTCTCGGAGATCAGAAAGAACTCTCCATGTGGCTTTTGGGAGGAGGTGGGATCTAGCTGATGAATGAGTGATTAAATAAATGAATGCCACCACTTTCTTTGGAAGATAAGTACTTCACTGGTATACCATGTGATAGCTGCCATTAGTAATCATTTTGGCATCTAATAGCTTCAGCTCATTTTGGGAAATGGATATTTTGTGGATTTGATTATATTGTTATAACAATGAACCATTTTACATATGATGGAAGTTTGGAGTCTACCTAGAAAAAAAATGAAATTAGGCCCAGACACGTATTTTTAATTGCTGGAGAATTTCTTTCTGTGCACTTCTAATTATTTGTAAGTCATAAGCTTGTGAAAAAAATCAGATATATTTTCTACAATACCACTCAGATCTGTAGTTGGCTCTAGAAACTATAATCATAATAAGAGAAAACAAGTCTGAGACTGACAAGAAAAATCTATCTCCTAAGTAGAATAAAGGAGAATTTTCAACCTTACTTTAGAGGTCACAAGGATTTATTGGGTACTTAAAAAATATTTCCCATATGAATAACCTCAGAGAAGTATATACATTTAAATTCAAGGTATGGTATGGAGGAGACCAGCTCTTGCTTGTCTGATATTTAGTTTTTTTTTTTTAATTTTTCCTTTTTAGTGGTAAAGCTCTCTTTTGGAAGAAATAAGACTAGATTATATTCTTCAATCTTCTGATCTGCAAAAAGGGTACAATAATGACACATGTAGCCTATTTCGTATGTGAGTGCATTAAAAGAATTAATTGTAGAATGTCTTTAAAATATGCCAAAGCCCTCTGATACTAGAATTCCGTTAAAAGATACCATTTATATATTTTATGGTTTTTTTTTTAAATTTCAAGCATCAGAACATAAAAAGGAAGGTAATAAAACCTAAATTGAAAGCTAAATCTGTGGGGGGAAAAAAGTGTTTTTCCAGGATTCCTACTGAGCTCTGCAAAGATGTTGAAACTTCACAGATTGCTAAACAGCACTCCAATTCATCCTTAGCACCCTCAAAAGCAACTATAAAAGCAAAGGGCCTGAAATATTCCAAAGTATTCTCCCCACTCCTGAAGGAGATCTGTTATTTAATTCTGAGCGTAAAGTTCTAGAGAGAGAGGGAAAAAAGATCTGTGCTATTGGATGGGTTCTTAAGCTTTTGATAAAAGTTTTTCAGAGGCCACCACCATCAATTAAAGTTTGCAGAGCAACCAATTTAGAAATGTCTTTTCTGGGCTGGAGGGGATGTTTTGTACAATAATATTTTGCTACTTTTTTGTATTTTTTAAGCGCTCTTGCTCTACCACAGACACATTAAGGCTTGGTTATCGAGAGAAGCTAAGAACAAGGCTGTTGGTTTCCCCTTTTTTATTTAATTAAGTGGGGATTTGTTAAGAATATTAGTGAAAAATAAGATAAAATTTTTAAAGAAGAGGGCCTGACGTAAACACTTTTTCCAAGTTGACGCTACTCTTGAAAAATGCTGACCTGGGACAGCGCCAAGACCAAAGACCTGTCTTGCCAGAAAATCTGATGTACCCTCCAAGTACACATAATCCTTGAAATTCTAGCACTGAAGACAAGGCCCCAGAGCCATGTGAGGTTGAGACTAGGATAATGAAAGGGACATGCACGAGGACACAGCATGGTGGGACTGCAGATGCCTCTTTTAACAGGCTCCTGAAACCTTGTGTTCTCTTACTTCATAAGGGCCCATCAAAGTCTCAATCTGATGTTTCCTGGCAGCTTTTATCAACTGAACTGACTGTTCACTATGAGCAGAATCTATTATGTTATGGTGAATTACACAAGAGGAGGAAGTAATTCCTATCAGACAGTGAGCAACTTGTCTTATTCATCACTGTACACCTCTCCTTAGCACAATGACTGGAACATGTAGGCATGCAGTAAATGTTTGTGAATGAATGACTTTTTCTAGATGCCCTAAACAAGTAATTTATTAGGGAGAGAGGACAAATATGACTACACATTACATAAACATACATTCATACATACACGCATACCATATAAATAATACCTGCACATTCTAATGGAGTTTCAAGAGTGAGTAGAGAAAAGGGAAATTTGAACACAAAGTCTTTAGTAAAACAAATCTTGAGGCTTTTGAGTAAGGCAAGGGACATGAGTTAAATTTTAAAAGGACATGTTTGTGGTTTGAAGGGGTGAGGGAGGCAATAGTGCAGATGGTCACTATGTAGTTTTTTCCTCCTAATGGTCATGTTTATATAATTTTTCTCTCTGTCAAATTTAATAGGGATGTAAAATTTTCTAGGCATAGAAGTATAATATATGCTGAAATATTTATACAAATCTTTGTTAGCTTTGTACCACATTTCAAAGATTT
This sequence comes from Varecia variegata, assembly GCA_028533085.1. NCBI lineage: Eukaryota > Metazoa > Chordata > Mammalia > Primates > Lemuridae > Varecia > Varecia variegata. Next base: position 43,101,507 of record CM052439.1, on the reverse strand, counting down.
CCTTTACTCAATTTTTTTCTAATGATCTGGGATGCATGGTTTCTCACTTAAGCCTAGTAATAGGCCATAAACCTCTCCCCTGTTCAAGTGAACATGAGCAACTGTGGAAAATTTCATCTTGTCTTTTAGTTCTATGCATTGCTTTAGAACATATAAAAGAAGATAATCCTTCAATGTATTTTAAGCCATATCATGAAAAATAAAAATTCAACCATATTGTCTTTTCTATTTGACTGCAATAGATAGTTCAAGTAGAGTCAGCTGGACATACTGTATCCTAAAAAATATTGAACACATAACTTTTAATGACAGCAAGCACCATTAGAGTGAAAAAGAAGACTCAGAGGGCAAAAATTCACATTTGGATTACATTAGAAGAAGTAAAGTACGCTACTTAAAAATATTCAAATAAAAGATAATATGTATTCAAATGCTTAAATTGGACTTATAAAGATATTAAAGGCAGGTAAAAAAGTTAAATGTCCTAACTTACTTCAGGTTTCCTTACAATAACACTTCATGAGAAACATGGCATGAAATAACAGCAAAGTAAATGTGATTTTGATTCCTAATTTCTTTCTTTCAGATCTCCTTCATAAAGATATTATTATTTCTACTATGAGAGAGAAATATTTTAAATGTTCATTGATATTGCCAAACTATGAATGACCCATAATCTCAGAGGATTTAGAAAGTCAAAATAAATGGTAATCATATAGATTATTTCACAGCTTGTCATGGATGATTCAAAAAATCAATGATTTGGGAGTTGAAAGCTTAGAAATAATCTTTATTCTGTTCCACATTATTTGTTCATGTTTCAGAAAAAAATAATTTCAAGGTAGGTAATGAAAAGCAGATTCTTTTTTACAAAAATAAGATTGTTGAGCCTCTTGCAATAAAGTAACAGTGACATCCATTGAGCTTATGCTTTCCTAGAGCAGTTACAAAAACATGGCAGAAACCACAAAGACATTTCAAATAATTGGTACATAAAACACCTGCTAATCAGCAAAGAAGCTGACAGCTGACTGTGGTCCCAAGGCAGCTCTTGATTATAAATATAGCTCTGGAGAGTTACACAGATACATCTGTGCATGTACACAATATGACTGTTAAAAAGAAACTTTACCTACTTATCGTCATATACATCATATAGCTTGGGTATATGTCTCAGTCTGCTCACGATGTCATAACAAAATACCATAGACAGGGTCACTTAAACAACAGAAATCTATTTTCTCATAGTTCCAAAGTCTGGTAGTCTAAGATCAGGGTACCAGCACGGTTGGGTTCTGATGAGGGCTGTCTTCCTGGTTTGTAGATGGCCACCTTCTCCCTGTGTCCTCCCATAGTGAAGACAGAAGGAGAACTCTCTCCTGTCTCTTCTTATAAGGGCACTAATCCCATCACGACGGCCCTCCCCTCATGACCTCAGCTAATCCTAATTACTTCCCAAAGCCCCTATGTTCAAATACTATCACATTGGGAGCTAAGACTTCAACATACAAATTTTGGGAAGATACATTTAGTTCATAACAGTATATATATATATATATGTATATGTATATATATATGTATATATATATGTATATGTGTATATATATATATGTATATATATATATATATATGAATGGGTCTTCTAAATGAAATTATTTTATCATATTAAGTTAATTTCATCCATCTTGGTATTATCCTAGTAGTTCACGAACAAAGTTGAAAGTTAGATCCAGAGTAAAGGAAATAGGAGATTCTAATTCTAATGCAAGAAGCAATTGTGTATATTTTAGCAGGTCCTAAAACATTATGTACAACCATTAAAGGATGACTATGGAGTATTTGGCAAGTCTAAAGAAAAATTAATATCAAAATAATGAAAATAGCTCTACTGGAATACAAAACAATTTATTCTTTCCGGTGTCTCTTGAATACTATAAAGTTTAGTAACTATTCACTTTGTCAGTGTTTCTTGGTTTTTATTATCTTGCCTTTTTCAAGTCTATTTATTCTATTTCTTATAAGTTTTTTGGGCACAAGGGTATTTTCATTTTATTTATTTTGTTTATCCTCTCCCTAATCCCAGTACTCTTTAGTGCATATATTATGTTTTCAATAAAATTCAGTAACTAACGACTTTGTTTTTTAACTAAATGCCCTTAAAGGACAAGGAATGTAGGAAGTAATGGCTGAAGTTTCCACACCATCTACACAGAGAAAGCACGGAACTACAGCTGGAGAAAAGTTTGTAACTAACAATTGCCTTTCTATTAAAAAGTAATGACAGTCCTCAGGAAAATAAAAATAAAAGTAAACACCTGGTTTATCATCTAATACTTAGAAGGGGCTCAAAAATATTAGTATTCCCTTTGCTGGATGGGGGAGTGTGAATACTGAAAACCAAGGAACTGGGGCCCTATCCTCTGACCTTTTCTCTCTTCCTCTCTTCCTTCCCTCCAAAAAGTTTTACTGAGCACCTATGTGAGACACCCAACCTATTAAGAGGAACAAGATATAGAATGTCCTCAAAGATCCGACATTCTGGTGAAGAAGTCAGATAATTAGGTAATCAGACTATGGTGTGAAACTGTTATAACTGAAGTAATCTGGGGCTACTTTGGAAACACAGAGATAGGACTTAATTCAGACTTGAAGAGAGATAGAAGACTTCCTGTGAAGGAGGTGATATCCAAGTTCAGCCCTGAACGACAAATAGTTGAAGGTGGGTAGTCAGGCACAGAAGCCTATTAGGCTTTAGATATAAAGGTCGAGATCTTTAAAAATTTATGTTTGGGTTCGCACAGTCTTGTAGCTGTAAATGACTCAAAACAGTCTTTCTGGAAAGTACAACTGCTGAAACACAGTGTTAACATCATCATTCTCCAGTCAAGCATCCTCGACATATAGCCCATCATAAATTATCAAGGATCCAGACTCCATCTTCCTTATCATGTCTCTGTACAATTCTGCTTGGACAGTGTCTCAGATTATTTGCTTAGTCCTCATAGCTAAGTAAGCACTGAGAGAGAATTTGTCAGTTGTGGCGTATAAGGCAAGAAAACCACTAAAAACACTGTGAAGCCTATTTCTTCATCAAGTACAACTTAGCATAGAACAGGTACCTATTCTATTTTGGAATACCGCAGAATCTCATTTCATTGTTGCTAGTTTCTCACGTAATGTTATCATACTCCACTATTAAAAAAGGAGGAAATCATCACTTGATATATTTTTAAAAATCTAATTAAAGAAAGCAGTAAAACATTAATCTTCCAAAACCTTCAGTTAGAGCATAGAATTTTTGTTCTTCTGACAATAATTACGAGATGGAAATTGACCTTGCATCTTACATTTACTAATATTAGCTTTGGTTAAAAATAAACTGATATGGCAGAATTCACCTGGTTTTCAAAGAACAAGTGGACTCCTGAGTACAACATACTTTTAAAATTTTCCCACAAGAAATTGTAGCTGTTTTTCAAATATATTCTGCTTTATAGTTGTTTTTAGAGGTCTATTTTATACATTCAAAAAAATCCTTTCCTCTTTCTACTTAATGATTCTACTGCAAATTGTCTACTGTGTTTCTAGAAAAGAGCACAAAAGATTTCTGATTGAGCTTTGTTCACAATGAATGCAGTGGGAGGTGATATGGGCCAAAAGAGCCAAGGATGCAAAGAGCCAGAACATGAGTTTTGAAGTTAGAAGATTCTAATTCAAGTCTCAGTTCTTCCTTTAATAACTCTCGTTCCTTCTCTGGACAATAGGAGTAATAATCAAGGCCTACCAAAATGTTTTGAGGTCTGAGTACTTTGAAGGATGTAAAACATCACAAATACACTATAATCCAGTGTGATTATTAGTAGTGGTGTTTTCCTAAGAAAATGTGGACAATGACATTTATGAAATTCCCTAGGTAATCTATTGGGTGAGTTGAATACTGGAATGGAAAAACCTATAGGAAAAGGACTAGCATACTTAAAATTGCAACTCACAGTGAAAAATCATAGGTCACCCAATGATCCTATAAATTCATTTCTTGTAAGATGATAGAGGGTCCCACTTGGAATGACTTGATTTTTAATATACTACCAAAAGAGCTATCTGTCTCATAAATGCCCCATGCATATAATATAGAGAGTGAAAACAACTATTTCATGTAGTGCTTTGCGGTATTTTTCACCTTGATCAAATAGTATTTTTATTTAAAAATTATAAGTTTTTCTTCCAAAGGAAGAAACAAATGAACTTCTAATAATAGAATTATTCTTTGGGTTTTCTCCAATAAATCATAAGACTGATTGCCATGTACAATTAATCAAACAAACAAAAAGGCATGTTAGTGCATCTGTAATCCCTATGCAATATTAACAAGCCATTATGAAACTGTATTTTTATCTTAAAAAAACCTTTATAAAAGCATTCACTCCATTTTTGTTTTACAGCTCTTAAAAACAGAGAGGCATATGTAAGACATTTTGATAATTATTAATAAAAAAGTGACTTAGAGAATAGTGTTAATCATATGATTAAAGCTGTAAAATGACAACAATACCTATTAGTATGCATAACATACTTCCAGAAGGGGGCTGGAAGGATGGATACCAGCTACTGCCAGCACTTTCCTCCAGTGAAGGGAGTAACAGTGTGCTCACGGGTAGGGAACAGTGACTTTCTCATTTTGCCTTGAATGCTAATGTTTTATTTGAATCTTCAAAGTAAGTATTCATGTGTTATTTGTGTCAAAAATAAATAAATACAGAGAGGTTAACCACACAGTAAGAGCCATTTATGCCTACCCATATCATCAATGCTGCTTCCTGACAGCAACTAGACTTCTGCAGTGGCTATAAATGCTATCTCCCAAAGAGATTCATCAGCACATTCATCAAAATATAAATACTTAGTAAATGTTCTAAGAAGTATCACTTAATTCAATTATGTTTGGAATGACACGTTTCAATAGAGGACACAACAATTCTGCTTGAGTTCAAGCTCTCTGAGATGGCATAATGTGGTGCTTTGGGAGGTGACTCCCAAGAATTAATGGAACCAAGGCAGGAGGGATTTATCTCACTGAGCTGTTCCACTGCTCTAGCAACAATGCTCCCCTTTTTATGCCTGCTTTTTTTTGTTGTTGTTGTTTAATTTTTTACTGTCTGACTTGTTTCTGAAAAACGTAAAGAAGACAAAAACATTCAACTGTTTACTCACTAAGATAAGGCCAGTGCTCTATAAAAAGTTGGCTGATCCCCTACCCCCTAATTACCTTACAACACTAAGCCCTGACAGAAGGCCTGTCAGCAGATTTTATTTACAACCCTTAAGGAAAAATCCTCTTGCTGTTTTCACTTCATACAGAAGATAAGTTTGCAAAGGAAACATTTGGCAGTACTTCAGATGCTAGCTGTCTGGTGATGTTGATAATACAATTTTTTTTTTATTACAGCAGCATTTATAATGCTCTATCATTCATGTAGACCAACACGCCCCAACTGACTATATTTATCAACCAAGCAGACATAATTCATGCAATCATGTGAACTGTTTAACCTTTTCTCTTACTGTAAGTTTAGAACCTGGGTACAGACTAATTTTATGTTGAATTTTATTGTTGAAAGATGTCACACTCCACTTGACACACCTACAAAATGTCTTTCATTCAAATAAAAGGTCAGGTGACCTGAATTATAATTATAGGTAAGTCACTAATATTTATCATGTTTTAAAAGGAATGTCAAAGTATCATGCAGATAACATGTACATTAAAAATGTGTTTTTCTTTTTGTTAATAGAGTAAGATTCACATAATCCACAATAGTCCCTAAATAAAAAATTCTCCTTGTGTAAGAGTCACATTTTATTTAAAATATCTCCCAAATAAAAATTCACCCAGAAAGATAAAGCCTATAGTCATTTTTTTTTTTCCTTTCTAGTAGAAGGGAAAAATCAATGTGGCTTGATATCTCCAAGTTGTGTTCTTGAGCATGTAAACAGTATCCCAGAAATGATATAGGTTCTAAAGCCACTGAAAAGTCTATCAAAATTATGCAATGCAACAGGTGAAAAGTCATCTGTGGAAATATGTATAAAATAAACATGCTGGCTATTGTTTGGACTAACTCCCATGGGTGAAGCAGCATCTTCCATAGCACAGCTGAGCAGTACAACCAATATATGGTTTAAAATTACACACTTTGGAAACAAGGCTACATCTATTGCCTATTCACAAATGTAATGAAAGAGACTGAGGAGGGCACAAATAAAACAAAAATGCATTTACTCACTGTGTTAAAATTTGGAAAGAGCCCAACAGCAGAACTATTGTCCACTGGAAAAGACATAAATGGTTTGATATCCAGTGAAGGCTGCATCATCAGGGTAGGTGTGCGCACAAGAGCAGGAAGGGTAGTAGTGTGGCATGTACTGCCTGCCAAGAACAAAACAAAAATGAATTCAATCTCTTGCTCATATCCGTCTCCCTCCCAAACCTACAGTGCAAAAACGAGACCGCTGAGCTGCAACCTGCGAGCAAGAGAGTTATGCTGGAAGTAAGCAAATGGCACAGGAGTAGTAAATACAATTAAAAAGGATCTTCCTCCTCATTGTCCAAGATAGTGATGCAGAACACTTCCCTACGGAAGGGGCAAGGGCTGCTCATACCCGGCGGAGACTCCTAGTGCACAGGTGCTGCTGGCAGGTAGGACAGGCAGAATGAGAACGTCCTGTTGTCTAACCCATTGCCTCTGACTCGCCAAAAATGCAGGAGAGAAGAGGGGAGGAGCCTCTTGAAGCCAGATGCTCTTTACTATTCAGAGTTACTGAATGGCTAGTAGGCATGTTTTATGCAAATCAGAGATAATTATAGGGTTTTTACAAAAGGAAAAATACTTGAACTCATAGTTACTGTCTGCTCTCAAGAAAGTTATGACTCAACTTATTCTCTTAAAAGAAACAAACTGAAAGTTGCTCTAATTTTGAGGGAAATACGTAGTCTAGACATTAGAGAGTTCGAGAATGTAAAAGGGTTTATTATGGCCTGGCTAGCAGACAGGGTAGTAGTTGGGACAGGGAATAGTTGGGACAGGGAGTAGTTGGGACAGGAACTCAAATTTTTGTCTTCAACTTTTATTTCTAGGGAGTTTTGTATTATTTTAGCAACTATCCCTTTTAACATTTATATTAGCTGTCACCTCTTCAAATATCTGGCTTAACGTATGAGTAGGAGATTGATAACACTCCTCTCCAGTGACAAACATTCTTTAGCCTGTAGCTTCCATGTAGTGCAGATAAGTAATTGTTGGTGCAGGTGGCTCTCTGGGAGATAGGCTCTGGCATGCCTTTTTTTTTTTATATATAACAGCTTTATTAAGATATAATTCCCATATCAGACAATTTACCTACTTCAAGTGTGCAATTCAAAGGTTTTTAGCATATCCACAGAGTTGTACAACCATCCCCACAATCAATTCTAGAACATTTTCATGATCTCTAAAAGAAACCCCATACCATTTAGCAGTCACTCTCCATTTTCACCCAACATCCCTAGCTCTTGGCAACCACTAATCTGTTTTCTGTCTCTATAGATTTGTCTATTCTAAACATTTCATTTACAGGAAATCATACAATCTGTAATCTTTTGTGACTGGCTTCTTTCATTTGACAATGTTTTCAAGGTTTATTCATGTTGTAGCATGTATCAGAATTTCATTCTTTTTAAGGCTGAATAACATTCCATGGTAGGGATGTCCCACACTTTGCTTATGCATTCATCAGTTGATGGACATTTGAATTGCTTGCACTTTTTTGGCTATTATGATTGATGCTACTATGAATATTTGTTTACAAGTTTTCACGTAGACATACATTTTCAGTTCTCTCAGGTATAGATGTAGGACTGGAATTTTGGGAATCACCAGGTCATTTGGTAATCATATGGGTTATCCTTTTGAGGAACTGCCAGACTGTTTTCCAAAGTGTCTGAAATGTTTTATATTACCACCATCAGTGTCTGAGGGTTCCAGTTTCTCTGGTTTGCCTACATAGGATCACACAATAATTATATACCTCAAATCCCCTACTGACTTCAAGGAGTAATGAAAAGTATGATAAAATGCTCCAACTATTAAAATTTCCACCAATCTCTTACACAGTGTCCCAGAATCATTAAAATTTCTATTTCAATGATACTTTTTTTCGTAATGAATTTCCTTAATAAACCCTACATCATATTTCAAATCATTCCAGAACATTATTGGCAATGGTGTTTAATGGACTGTCATACTTCATTTACATTGATCCTAAAAACAGAAAAAAAAGGGAAGGGTGCCTGAAGCATTTGTCTGTAATGGCAAGTTGTCAGGTCAGCACCATCCATTAGGGAATATGGAGTAGGATTCAGCAGGGAATCAGCCAAAAGTATAGATTGAGCAGTAATGCTTTTCTCTGATGCCCAAGGAAATGCTCTGATCTCAGCCTATCATTCACATAACCACCCTGTATTTAATTACAACTTAGTCTTCTAATTAGGTAATATTACATTGCTAACTTCAGCACTTGTAGATCCAAGATGATGTATTATATCAATACGTCAAATGTTGCAGAGGCACTTATTAAAATATTTATTTTAAAAGCTTTGCTTTAAATTCTTAGCTAAATTAAAAAATAGAGATATTTCTTAAAACAGAACAATAACCTTTTATAATTTATCATTTTTAAAAATGTAAAATATAAAAAGTAAGTATACAGAATCATTCTACCTAAAGCTGCACCGTGAACAAATTTGTAATTATTTTGCCATTGTGGGTCTCCCAAAGGGAAGCAAAGTTTTTTCTCTAAGCCCACAATGGTGGCTCTGGTAACACTGTGTAATACATGGCCCCCGGAAGGCCTGGCTAGAGTCACTTTGTACTAACAAACTCAAATCAAATAGAACGCTACAGGGAACTTCACAAACAGATTGCTCCATCAGCAAAGGTCGGAATGCACAATGATCCCCCTTACCCAGTCAAATCTCTATGCTAATAAACACAAGGTTTGAGAACTACTTAGCTGCCACCATTCATTAGCATAAAAAACTTAGCAGCTGTTTACCATTTCATTAGCATTTTAATGACAGACAATTTGCCACGTTAAACACAGATTGTTTTAAAGTACTGGTAGATCTTCTGAATAAATATAAACTATGCTTTCATCAATCCTTCACCTCAACCTTGCTGTTTTCACTTTTAAAACCTGCTTTTTAATACTTCTTCACCAAGACTGATTGCTTCAAAGGAAGTTTTTTCAAATGGGAAATAAATAGGAATAAAGTACATTTTTTTGGCACAGGTTATTTCATGCTTTGATCCCTCTGTCATCTTATTCTAGATTTTGCCGCTGCTGCTGTTGCTAAGAACCCTTTCTCCTCACCTCTGGGTACTCAAAAGTCAGTGTGAGTTACAAGCAGAAATTTGGCCAAAATGTATTGCACCTGTAAGAAAATGCTTACTTTCTCTAAAAGTCAAGGGCTTGATGAGAAAAAAAAGTTGAAAATATAATGAGCAGACATTTCAATTCAAAGGGTGGTATAACATACCCCTTACATGGCTATTCTCATGGGACAGGACCAGCCTTTGACTTTTTTGTATGAACTACTGGGCAATATCATATAAGATGCCTCCTATTTGTAGCTCTGTTTCAGAGGATAGGATATAATCTGGTATATATCATAATGAATAAAGTCATAATAGGGTTCCATCTTATTTGATAATAAGGCTTTTCATATCACTGAATGTGTGTATATGTATATTTTTTTTTACCAAACTTCCTGTACTAAAATGAAATACACACCTATAACTAAGCATACCTTAAAGATCTAACAGTCGCCACTCTCACCATGGAAATTCCTATACCCATATACTTTCCTGTAAGAATGCAACTAACTCTCTTCCATTAATTTCATTTCAGTGGTAAAATACAAGTTGTATTCATCTATAGCTATGAAACCAACAATATGTGAAAGACAACTCCCCACTATGATCATAAGAAAACTATTATTTCAGCCAACTCTCTCTGTAACATAATAGGTGCCTTACCAGGTTAGTGGATTATGCTATAATACATCACAATAAAACCTCACTTGAGGACAGGTGAAATTCTTGCCTCTGTCTTTGACCTTTAGAAATATGATCTTGAAGGCCCATTTAGGTTACAGCTTTGAGGCTTCCTAGTGCCTCTTCTTTGCATACTGTACCAGACATACCATAACAGAAACAAAACACCTCATTTTTCAAAGGGAGAGTACACCAGAGTCACCAAATATGCATGAAGAAGCATTTGCAGAATGAGATCAAATCTATGTCTATTCTATAACCTGCAAAAGCAGTTTCTTCTTATGCTGCTATTATGTATGCCCACTTCAGTGCATACTGAAATAAAAAACATTTTATAAAAACCTATTGGGGGAGACAATGTCAATTATAGAACTCCCAAAGATTTCTATAACGAAATTAAAATGAGTGGCATTTCAGATTTCATACCAAACTCAGTTTTCTCTTTTTATTGCTTTCCCAGCTTTGTGGCCCCTTGTAGTGTGTATCTTTTTCTCTTACCAGGACAATTATCAACACCGCTTCTTCTCCACTTCTCTCAGCATTGCCATTCCTCCATCACTATGCTATGAGAGGAAAATAATTTACCAAGAGACCATTAAGTGTGGTCACTAGGAAGTGGTTATGTGAATAGAGGATGTGACTGAAAAAGAGTTTTGCTTCTGAAAAGGTCACACAATAGTAATAACAGAGATAACATTTTTATACCATACTGTGTACCAGGTACTACCCTAAGCACATTACATATGTGTGTACATATGTATAATACTCATTTGTGTATATATATCCAAATATATTTGTACATATGCTCATTTAATCCTCACAATAACCCAATAAACAAAGTACTATTATTAGATCCATTTTACAGATGAGAAACTGAGGCACAGAAAGATTAAGCCCAACTTCACACAGTTTACACTATGGAGAAGCCAGGATTAAAACCCAGGCAATTTGACTTTTGAATTCTGCTTTTTCCTCCTATGCTATGGTCACCAAATTATACAGCTGAAAATATTTCAGTTATCTAGACACATTCTTCAGCTGTATATAGAAGCATTTCATCTTCAAACTAAAAGACTTAAAATGTTGGACCTCCAAACAGGTAAGTTTACTGTTGTGAATTAGCTGAAGCTTTAATTGACCGTAGTATAGTGTCTGATAATAAAAAACTTTTAATGCTCTATAAGACCTGCTTCTAGAATATATTTATCTAATAATAATCTTCCCCAAATAGCAATATTATTTAATTCAATAAATACTTATGAGGGACCAACAAGGCACAGTGCTGGCAGCTATAGGGATTATAAACTGAGTCAGATAGAATTTATTTTACTTTTTAAGAGAAGATAAAATAATAACAACTACCATCTAATGGGATTTTACTACACGCCAGGTGTTGCACTAAATGATTTCTGTCCCTTATTTAATTAAATTGCAATACAACTCTATGAGGTTTGTATTATTATTATCCCTATTTTACAGATGAGAAAGGTGAGGTTTAGAGAGATTAAGATCACTCCGTATGTGGTAGGGCCTGAGTCCAAACTTATGTGCGTCTGACTTTGAAACCCATGCCATCATTCCCTAAAGTAGGTTATATGTAAATATAAATATATATAAGTTACATGAAAAAGATTCTGTCATCAAATACATTTAGAAAATGTTTTCTGCCACAAAGCTTAAAGTAGTTCTTTTTAACAACATCTCAGAACTTTTAATATGCTATTGGGACTGTGAATATCTAGGTAGATAAATTTATTCCCTCAATTTTTTGAGAATGGAATCAAGGCTATTTTGTTTTCCACAGAGCTTCTGGGATGATCATGGCACTGTAGCTTGTTCTTCAAGCAACACTGTTCTATCATACAGACGGTTAAAGCACTAACTCAAAAATCAGACAGCTGAAAACTCCTAGGTCCCCCACTTTCTTCTGTAACTTTGGACAAATCCTAGGACTGGTAGGAGAAATAATTGAGATTTTTCTGTGCAAAGTGCCTAACCCTGTGCTTGACACACAGCCAGTGTTCTATAAGTTTCAGTTACTCTGGTAACTAACTACTCCTGCTCATCTGACACTATGACATATCCCAGGAGAGCATAGTTAAATTCATTAATATTTATCATAAAGGATATCATATATCCTTTATGGATATATGGATATGGATATATGGATATATGGATAAATCATATATTATCGATAAAATGTTAAGGAGGTTCAAGAGAGAAAGAAATCATATCTGATTAGGAGTTGGGTTCATACATGTTTCCATAGATGAGATATCTCTTAAGATAAACCTTGAGGAATGGCTTGTGTTTTAGGAGGTGGATATAGGAGAATGGTAGAGGGAACTACATAAACAAAAAACCATAGATGAAATGAAATGTACAATTTAAAAAACTTTTTTAGGTTCTCAAGGTATTCTTAGGGTTTCTGGATTAGAATATAAAACAGTAAAGAGAAAAATAGGACATCTTTGTGATCTTAGAGTAAGTAAAGATTTCTTAAATGGGAAACAAAAGGTGCTAATCATAAAATTTAAAAATTGTTAAATACACTCTATTAAGATTATGAACATAGGAATAAGACACCATCAAAGGACTGAAAAAGCAATCCAAAGACTGGGAGAAGATATTCACAACATATGTAGTTTGACAAAGGAACTGAATCCAGAATAAAGAACTATAGGTCAATAAGAAAAAGACAATACTAGATAAATAGGCAAAAGACTTGAATGGACACTTCATCAAAGTGTGTATTAAAATGGCCAATAAACATACAAAAAGGTGCTCAAACTCATTAGTCATTAAGGGTATGCCAATTATAACCACAATGAGATATTATTACACATCCACAAGAATGGTTCAATACAGTGAAGGAAGACAAAGATTATTAAATGTTGACAAGGATATGGAGCAACTAGAACTCTATACTGAAGTGTAATTGTTACAGTAACTTTGAAAACGATTTGGCAATATCTCCTTAAGCTGAATATATACATACCCTATGACCCAGCAATTCCACTTCTAGGTATGTACCTGACAGAAATGGTATGTACTAGAATGCCCATAGCAATACTATTTATTATAGCCCCAAACTGTAAATTAGCCAATTAACCCACCAACAGTGAAAGAATAACTAATTTTGGTATGTTCACACAACAAAACATTCAGACAATGGAATATGGCAATGAGAACAAATGATATATAATTACACGCAACAACAAATAGACCTTGAAAACATAATGCTGAGAAGAAGAACTAAAATAAACGAGCACTTGCTGTATAATACCATTTATATAAAGTACAATAGTAGGCAAAGGAGTTTATGTTGTTTGTTAATATGGTGGCTATCCTTGTAGAAAGGGTGGGATAGGATGGCGGGGTGGAGTGACAGAACCAGAGCATGCAAGGATCTTCTAGGGTGCTGGGAATGTCATTTCCTTGATCTGGGGGACAGTTACACAGGTATGTTAAGTTTGTGTACATTTATCCAGCTGTAGACTTATGATATGTGCACTTTTCTGTATGTTATACATTAACATAAAATTATAAAAATGTGGTCGATGATACTAATTTTAATAAAATGTTTTGACAAATATAGCCAAAAATCCCCAATAAGAAAAATATTTTCAAATGCTGTCAAGTTTGTATAGTCTTAGGATAAATATAATGCTTTTTGAATTCTTTTTTCCACTCCCAGCTTGATTTTGCTCAAAACAATTTATGAGCAAATAAAAGTTCCCCTTAATGCTGATGCTTCCTTACTGAATTTAGGAAGCAGTTAGAGGAGACTGACAGAGAATCCAGTGATGCTAAAGAGAAAAATGTGTATCTAGAACTCCGAGTCCATAAAATCTTAACAATTGGCAGTTCTGCGCACAAATCTCCCACGGGGCAACTCAGGGTTTCCTCCAAAGAGTTCGACAGCAGCTGCCACAGCAGCAGCCTGGCAGAATGTTGCATTTAAAAATCAATCCTGAGCACCACACTGAAGTTGATAAGCAATAATGAAGTAAGGCATCAAAAAACAGCAGTAAAGCCACATCATGAGAGATTTTAAGCCACAGTGTCCTTTGGGTTTAGCAGTAACAGGCCAACTTTTACACAAAACCATGGCTTTCCAGATGCTGTGGCAATAGAATATGCACAGCTAAGTGGTAATTCATTTTTATCTGAATGCCTTGCCCATGTACTGAGTTTCTTATATTTAAGTGTTGAAAAAAATGGATAAGATTTATTTACTATGTAAGTACAAACTATAGTTTGGTTACACATGTGATATGCCTCATTAGTTGCAATTCTTTTTCAAAGCAGCATTGAAAAATCTGAGAATTTCAGAATTTAAGTAAACTTAAATGGTTAAAACTGAATTTAAAATATTTTTGCTTTGTTGTAGTTTCTCAACTTGTTATACATTAGTATTAAGCATGATCATGCAAGAAAGGAAACTTGAAGAAGGAAAAATAGGATTCTAACAAATGCTTTCTCTAGTTTTTTGAAATAGTTTTTAAACACCTGACTTATCAAAGGGGAATGTCATGTGCTTAGTTCCTAAATTACTAAGTCTTTAGAGAAGCCAAAATTATCTCCAGACAGGGCTTTACTAAAATTGTCTGAGGTCGAGAACAGATTGGGAGGTCACAGGCGGCTGACGAAATTTTCTGGCAAAAAGGCCCAGGGAGATGGTCCTGAGCTACATTTGCCCAGTGACTCTCCTCAATGGCATCAAGACCCTTTCATGAGGGCTGAAGCCTCTTTCTGTTACAAGCAGAGGGACTATTTGTTCTCCTTTTACAGCGTGCTGGGGATCTAATGACAGCACAGCATTATCACTTATTTTAGTTAACCTTCCTAAAAATACAGACTTTCCTGGGAAAGGCAAAACTATGTTTCTCAAGTCACTGAATATTTCTAGAGGAATTATATTTCATAAAATTTTAGAGGTAAACATAATTTAGACATCTACCCATCATTTTATTGAGAAAAATGGGATTAGGAGAGTTTAATTCACCATGGTATCTGACTGATGGTAGAACAAAACCTAGAGCTCAGTGGCTAGGGACATTGTTTTGAATATTTAAGTCTATACTATCAAAGATGTACAGGAATCACATATTGTAGTCATTATCTTCCTTAAAAATTTAATTAGATTAGTATTTAGTCTGTTTTCTTTTTTATTTTGACTGAAATTTAAAAGAAAGTATTCATTTTTTAGATGAGATTTTAATTTTAATGTTCTATCAACATGAATAATGGAAGAAAGAAATTCAGTAAAGGAAAAGCCAGTGTGGCCAAGAGCCAACATTTCTTTCCAGTTTAAAGAACAGCAGAAGATTGAGTACAGCACCTCATTTTTTTTTTTTTTTTTGAGATAGAGTCTCACTCTGTTGCCCGGGCTAGAGTGAGTGCCATGGTGTCATCCTAGCTCACAACAACCTCAAACTCCTGGGCTCAAGCGATCCTTCTGCCTCAGCCTCCCGAGTAGCTGGGACTACAGGCATGCGCCACCATGCCCGGCTAATTTTTCTCTCTATATTTTTAGCTGTCCAGATAATTTCTTTCTATTTTTAGTAGAGACGGGGTCTCGCTCTTGCTCAGGCTGGTCTCGAACTCCTGAGCTCAAACAATCCGCCCACCTCGGCCTCCCAAAGTGCTAGGATTACAGGCGTACAACACCTCATTTTAAATAATTCTTTTAATATTCCCAATGGAAAAAAGAGAAAAAGCCCATTAAAACTTGGATCAATATAACCAATTCAAATAGCCTCATCGTAGGCAGCACACTCACATTTGTGTTGGTGGCTTTTATACTGAAGTGCTATCAGAATTGCAACAAAAACACTATCTGAAAAGACACATTTTTCCAAGCAATGGCAACTGACCTTCCATTCAAGCAGATCAAAGCAGCAGGGCTGTTTAGGCCTCTGACTCTGTCTTTAGGCCTCTCCTCTGCAGTTCTTACAAAGGGCCAAGCTAAAGGGCCTGGATACAGCAATTCTGGAGGTCAGTGCATTCAGCTGCTGCTATAAATTCTAGCTTCAGGGCACAAAATGTTTTTTCCCTTAGTTTCAGAGAATTTCAGTTCTTGCATTCAAAGTCTAGGCTGTTGGCATTTAAGAACCAAAATGGGGAAAAAATAGTGGTTTATATAAATTATTTTTTTAAAAAGATATTCCCTCCCTGAAGGTTGCTTAATTAAAAAAAAAAAAAAAAAACAGAGTTAATATTTGCTCTGCCGGTGCTCTCTACTCCTACCTACCTTGGCAGACCAAAAAGGTTTCCTTAGCTTAAATATTAACCAAACACTTCATAGCTATTCGAGAGCTGTTGCCCATGTTAACAACAACAACAACAAAAAGTCATAGAATTCCAGAAAGCACAACTTGGGAATAAATAGAAACAGTAAAAACTGCTGTAACCTTTTTTGCACACATATTCCATGGCCACCATAATTATAATGCACTATAGAACTTTCAGAAAAAATTCCACTGGCGTATTACAATCATGGTAACCATCACAGAGGCGGCCACTTCTGGTCCTTTCTTAACAGAGAAGCCATTTTCTCCCAGGAGCAGCAGAGATGTCTTCCATATGGCAGCCAGGGTTTCTCTGTAAGCAGAATGAAAGCCACTGTTCCATCCCTATGGAACCTGGTATGGGGTGCCTGATCTGGCCATGCCAGTGATGGAGTGAGAAGAGATTAGGAGTAATGGGGTAATATTGGGGCTAGGATGGGAAAAATGGTGAGGGGGGGATCTGGAGAAGGAAGGAAGAATGGTGAGTTTGGCTTAGTTTTACGGAGTGAACTAGAATTAGCACCAATTCTTTATTTGAAATTTCCTAATGTCTCATTCCTAAAATGATTTTCTTCCCTTTTGCCTTTTCATCATATGGCATAAATCTATACAAAATGAAGTGGAGCAGAGCAAAAACTGTGTGAACAGGAACAACCTAGTTAAGCAGGGAATCTAACTCCTTCAAACACAGGAGCTGGGCAACTGAGAGACAATGGCAGATCACCCTTTTCCTAAGAAACAGGGAATGTCCTGTGACCCAGAGGATGCTTATTTCAAAGGGTCCTTTTTTTTTTTTTTTTAAATAAGAGATGGGGTCTCACTGTGCTCAGGCTCGAACCCCTGAGCTGCAGCTCTCCTCCTGCCTCAGCCTCCCAGAAAGCTAGGATTACAGGCGTGAGCCACCACACCTGGCCTCAAAGGGTCTTTAATGGGTATTTAACAGACTGGGCCAATCTCTGGACTGGCTTGTTGAACTCTGTCATTGTCCTGCCATCCTAGAAATTGATGCTACTTGCTTCAGTCATGCAGGCAGCTTCTGGGGTACTAGTAATACGCAAAACAGAATTGAATAAGGCCCTCCAGTGACTACTCCAAAATTTGCTGCATGGGAAGGGATTTATCAAAGATGATTGCCCCTGTCCCTGTGCATCATGTTTACTCTTGTACTACTATACTAATTTTGTACCAGGCTTTTTTACATGGAGTTTCTTCTTCTTTTTAAAAAAATACTCATCGAAGTCAACAAAGTTTTTATTTTACAATTTGTTTCTTTTAAAATAATATCATATAAAATTTAAGGTATGTTTTGATATACATATACATAGTGAAAGGGTTACTATAGTAAAGCAATTTAACATATTCATCATCTCACTTAATAGTTACTTTTGTGTGTGTGGTAAGAGCACAAAACATATTCTCAAAAAATTTCTAGTATACAGTATAGTATTATTAACTATAGCCCTTATGCTGTACTTTAGATATCTAGATAAATTCATCCTACACAATTGCAATTTTATTTTTGATGTACCTCTCCCTGTGCCCTTTTCTCCCCTAACCCATTCTGGTAACCACCTTTCTATTCTCTGTTTCTATAAATTTGACTTTCTTTTTCCCCTAGATTCCACATATAAGAGAGACCATACAGTACTTTTCTTTTTGGTTTATTTTATTTAACATAATGTCTTCCAGTTTCATCCATGTTGTTGAAAATGGTAGGATCTTCTTTTTTAAAGCTGAATAATATTCCTTACATGGAATTTCTTTTTGGCTTCCCAAATGATTCCCTCTTACCCTCTCAATGCACATCAAAAGTCAAAGCCATAATGATTTTTTAATAAGGAGTCCCATTGAAGTAGAGAATTTAATCACAGTACTCATTATTTTCCTTTTCAATAATTTGCTTCATAAGGCAACAAAGGAATGGAAATATTTTCCTTTAGAACATTTGTTTTGACTTCTGGTCTCTTCTGAACTTCAAAGAGACTTTAAGCTCCCTTTGCTTTAAAAGACACCAAAGGAAAGTAAACAATTCATAAAAATGGACCTGGTACTCAATGTATTTAACTTGACAAAGCATGCTTCCAGTTAGAGAAAAGGTGAAAAGAATCCAAAGTTCCAAAATTGCACAATTCCTACAGATTTCCAAACTCTGAATGTCTTTTATCTCTCTTTTTCCTCTAACACCTCCTTTCTCTATCTTTCTCCAACACTCTGTCTCCCAAGTCTCCTTCCTTCTCACTTATCTGTCTTTTCTGCCTCTCATCTCTCCTGTCTCTCTCATGTCTCTCTCTCTTTGTCTCTGTTTCTCTCACCATAATACTGCCAGGGAACTAGGAAGCACTCATAAAATTTGTAATTTGCCTAGTTTTGCAGCTACATTGTATTAATTTTGCTTTTAATATTTGCTTCTATAAATCAAAAGATTAATAGCAAGATTATGCTAGCATCAGGACAAGTTTGTCCCTGTGACAAGATGTAACAATTAAATTAGACCACATTTCTGGCTATGTCTCCAGTAGTCATATCAATTGCAACAATCAAAGATTGTTTTTTAAAAGTGCTCCCACGATGGTATCTGCCACACAGGTGATAGAGTGAGACTAGTTAGGAACTTAAATGCACCATAGAATTTTATGGTGTATTTTTATAGAAATTTATCACTGTGTCCTGGGTACAAATACTATACCTTTTCATACAATGTGCTTTTACACATATTTAGTAGCTTCTTACATTTATTTTACATATACCATTATAAGTAGTGTTCTAAACTCTTAGATGGCTTATGATTATTCCATATTTTTTCTGATAAAGAAAATGATTCTGAGGGATAAATAATTCCATGACAAAAAAAAAAAAAAACATAGAAAATGGAACCAATGATGGATGCAGGACTAGAAAAAAATTTCTTAAAAATCAAGTACTAGCCTATTTAATAACTACACTGAGTAATATCTGCTAAAAGGTTACACATCACAGAATCTCAAGGATCTCAAAAAAATTAACACACTTGGCTTTAACTTACTCATTTTTCTCAGGAGTCCACTGAATCCTCAGTGTTTACATCTCTAATCCACCAATAAAGAGAGAATAAAAGAAGTCGATGCTCTTTCAATATTTTCCAAACCATCTGAAATCCCACTGGGGGCTACAAGATCAAAACATCTTCCTGGTGCCAAGAGTTTCTAAGTTCTTTCCTAACTGTAATATTTATTCATGTTTTACAAATGGCAAAATTGAAAGGAAAAGGATTTCTTAGTTGGGGGAAAACAAAGAGATAACATTAAAATAGAAATGAGAATCTCACAAGTATCTACTCTATACAAATAAAATACACCTACTCTTAGACAATATTCCCTCTTGAGGAGCTAAACTTACCGGTTTCCAGAGAGATTTCTATACCCAAGGGTCTAAATAAACATGAAGCCATTGAGTTTTGACTTGAACTAGATGGAACGTTAAAACTTGAAATGGTGCCTATCATAAAATCATGTGACAGGAGTGCAAATCACCCACGTCACTCAATTTGATTACACGCTACCAGCACTATTCTGTCAGTCTGAATGTGGATTCTTAGACATGTACAATCATCAACTTAAATATAACTTTCTGAAGAGAAGAGAAAAAGAAGAGAGTGTTCTAACATACCTGGATTAAAAACAAATCTGATTTTTACCTAGTAGTTATTCTGAGATAACTACTTTGAGTGAAAAATTAACAGTAGGTCATAAAAATAAAGGAAATGTGGGAAATCAGTCACATCATTATTATATTTAGCAAAGTGACTCAATAGTACAATTTAAATACAAACAGACTGGGAAAACCAAGAGAATACTGGACAAGAAAGTCACAAAATTAGCAAATTCTATTTTTTCTTGATTCTAATATTTTTCTCTTTTTCCCAAATAGATTTAAACTTTTATATTTTTTTGTCACGTACTACATGAAAAAGTTCCCTGAGGGGTAAATGCTGATCAGTCAGCAGTGCTTACCTTCGTTTTTAAGATTACAGTCCACGTTCACCTCTGCATTTGAGCACTGTGTGAGGTATTGCATTTAGAGATAAATAATTCCATCATTTCAACCTGGCGCTCCTGTGAAATGCGGTGCTAGGAAACAGCCGGCAGGCAGTGCCTCTGAACAAATCATATGTCCTGTAATTGCCGCTTAGCTCTAATTACTATTGAGGATAGTGTTTGCAACTTGATTCTAGGGAAAGGGCAGACTACCTTCTGACGACACCAAACCAAATATATCCTAAAAGACTGACAAGTGACTTTCTTTCATGCAATTTTTCTGAATATCTCCCAGCTACTCAGAAAAGAAAAGAAACTACCACTCTGTCTTGGTAAAAATGAAATTAAGAAATCTGACACTTGCCTCTCCCTCCTAACAAAGCAATTCAATTCTCTGAAAATATCTATTTTTTATAACAATTTAGAATTTTCAGTATCACTTAGATTTCAAGGGTTTTTTAATTTAAATTTTTTTTTTGCCCATGTGGGCAACTACACAAATTTTAAAATTGCCTTTTTTCCCCAAAAGAAATCTGTTCTCAAATCAAATTTTATTTATATTCTGTTAGTCTGAAATAGTTTCTTTGCATACCTAATGGTCTAAAGAATTTGTTTCCTTTCCTATGGATATTTAGGTTTTAAATAAACATTCAGAGCATACAACTCAAAAAGACTAAAGCAGATGACAATCTGATAACATTAATAGGGATGTTTATGCATCTCAATTCAAAAACCTAATTTTAATTACCAAACTGAAATTAGCAGTTGTGTAGGTTTGGAACTAGAATGGTACATAATTTACTCTCATATCTAACTAATTTAACTCTCCATCTAGTGGCATCTGACTACGTGATCAGAATAAAGCTTCTCATATATCGATGTTACACAGTGTGGCTATGACTGAATGCTGTTTTGCTTATGCTAAGCTGATTGTCATTGATACTGTTGAGTTAGCTTAGAGGGCATTTGACCGAATAAAAGAAACTTGAAATGACTGATGTTCGCAAATGTCAGGAAGGATTTTGCACCTTTGGTTGTGCAACTTAGCACGTTCACCAACCACAGCCAACACTTTAGTGACGTACAGAACAAATGACACCTACCCAAATTCAGAGATGTAGTGTATCTGCTTATGTCACATTTTCACAGTAACTATCAGGGACAGTTAAACCTAAGTGAATAATTAAATACAGCAAACAAACGGTAATTATAAAACCAACTCTTAGAAATGGTGTATTTCTCCAGGCCCAATGATCTCAGTTATGAATAATAACAAAATAGCACTCTAAATGGAACATGGTATGCTAGCTCTGTATTTATTTTCCCCCAAATAACAATTGTGTACTTCTTGCTCACATAATATTTAGTTCTTCATGATTAAAATAAAGTTATAGTCATGGCTGTGGTTTTCCCATTTTTTTTTTTTTTAATCTTCATCTTTGGTAGAGCTCCCCTAAGAAACCTCTGATCAGGAGAGATTAGATTGCTGCCTTCTTCAAAGTATTTTTCTT
Organism: Varecia variegata; assembly: GCA_028533085.1. Classification (NCBI taxonomy): domain Eukaryota; kingdom Metazoa; phylum Chordata; class Mammalia; order Primates; family Lemuridae; genus Varecia; species Varecia variegata. The sequence goes on along the minus strand of CM052439.1, from coordinate 43,079,599 downwards.
TCATGGAGCTAGACAAAGTATTCCATTCTTTTTTGCCTGCCATTAAATCATGACTGATTCTTGAAGCATTTTTCTAGAACATTTCCAGATATGGCAAAATAGTGCATCCTCAAACTCCCAAGCTCTTTGTTTATACCTCTCATATATTTTTAGTTTAGTTCAGTAGTACACAAGATATGGTCCCCAGACCAGCAGCATCAGAGTCCCCTGAGAACTGGTTAGAAAAGCAAATTTCGAGGCCTTACTCTAGACCTGCAGAAACACAAACTCTGGGGGTGGGGCCTAGCAATTCGTGGTTTAGTAAGCCCCCCAGGTGACTATAAGCATGATGATGTTTGAGAACCACTGGTCCATGTATGTACACTAAGAGTGGTGGGAGAATAAGATAAGAAACATTTAAGCCTCTGTGGGGGAAACTATGGGAGAGGAAAAGCCTCAGCAGAGAGGTGGCATTTTCAGCGGTCACCTAAAACCTGGGAAGAGTTTGGATAGATCCAAGGAAGGCACCAGGCATCCCTTACCCAGTTAATTCATCACCTTGAGCTAATGCAGCCCTACCTGCTCCATAAGACTTTACTCTATCAATCACCATCTTTCTTTTCTCATCCCATCATTCCATTCTTAAGAAAAACAAACACAACTTGCTTCATTCCTGCTAGCCTCTTAATCTACCAACTACTTGCCTTTAACTTTTAGCTTCTTTTAAAGTAGCCTACACTTTTTTTTTCACTTTTACTAACCCCCTCACTTCATAAACCCTGTAATCTCACTTATGATTTCTCCAGCCTAATAAAAACTATGATTTTGAAGGCCTTTTTCAGTCTCCCTGGACCTATCTACCATTTGCAGAATATGATTCCATTTCCAAATGGCCTCTTTTCCAAGTTCAACTTTTGTATTTCTAACCACATGCTAAATTCTTTCCACCTGTGGCCCACTGGCACTTCAAGTTCAACTTGTACAAAATTAAACTAGTCATCCCAGCTTCTGGACCTCCACCCCCTCCACTCACTCCCCAAAGGACGTTCCTCCTCTGGTGGCCTTTATCTCACTGCCTGGCACCACAAGACTTCCAACTACACCAACTCTAAAACTTAAAGCTGTATTTGACTTCTCCCTCTTCCTTGTCCCTGTTATCTTTATGACATCCCTCACCTCCTTCCCCTTTTCATACCCATTACCATTATCTTCATTTAGCAACTCATTAGCTGCTCACTAGCACAATTCTTTAATCATTGTATTTCCCCTGTAGTCAAGCGAATTCTTAAGAACAGCTCAAATCAATCATTTTCCTATTCAAATGTCTTCTAAGGCTGCCCTTAGTGAGTTACTGGCTCTGAAATCTAATACACCTGTTCAAATCTCGACTCTGCTATCTACCAGCTGGGCAACATTACATAAATTAATTGACTTGTTAAGCTCCAATTTTCTCAGCTAACAAGTAGGAATAAAACAGTAATCATACTTCACGAGGAGACCTGAAGGAAATAATGCATGTATAGTAAATTCTCACCACAGTGCCTAGAACATGGAAGGATTTAGTAAATGATGAGCATTATCACCATCATAAAATCCATCACCACGGAATCCTATTCCAATGCTTCAGTTCAGCATCCACTACGATCTTCAAACTTAACTGAAAACTCTTTTTTCACTTATACTTTATAAGATTTATTAAACCAAATTTTCCCTCAAAGGTAAGGTCCACCTCTTTTTTTTTTGTCTCTGGCCCCTAAGACAGTGTCTTATACCTGGTAGTTACTTTAGACTTGTTCACTGTATGAAGCACTAGCTGGTTCTTGTATGTACACACTTTCTGAGTTCTATCACTTTGTTTATGCTGTTTTGCCTCCTAGGATGCTTTCCCCTTTCTGTCCCATTTCAAATTCTCTCCATTTTCAAGTGGTATTTTAAATACCATCTCTTCCAGGAAGCCTTCCATCTTTCCTCTGAAGAATATATCTTGCTTTTTTCTGCAAATGCAATGCATTTCTTTTACTATCTCTATTACAATACTTAAGACATTTGATTGTGTATTATTTGTGCATATGTCTTCTTCCCCAATAAAATCTAAGGTCTTCTGGGTTAGAGATCAGTCTTGATTTACTGGTCTTTGCCTAGGGCCCTGCCCAGAAGAGGCACTCAATGAATATATTGAATGAATAAATGAGGTACAGGGAATATCATCTATGTTTTTACTATAAGCATTGTCCTACTGCATATGACCTGATTAAAGGTTTTATTACCCACTAACAATTAGGATCATCTTCAAAAAGAGTACATGGATTATGAGAATTACAGAAATGAGTTTAAGAGGACCCCTTATAAATAAGGGGTGTTGCTAACCTTGGTTTTAAAGTCAATATTCTGGAACTCCCAATCATTTTCCATAGAAATAAAGTCATAAATGATCATTGGATTCCTGGGATAGTCCTCAAAATTTTAATTAATCCACAGGATGAGTGTATTGGATAGAGCCATCCCACTAGCAATAGTATCTCAGTGCCAACATTATTATAAGAGGTCTTGAAAAGAAGTCAATGTCCTAAGATTGTTTACAAAGATGCTCAATTTTCCTTGCAAAACATAAAACCATGATGTGTGTTTTCTTTTTTTATATTTGAAGTCATAACTCAGAAAGAGATAACCAGAAGCCAATTTTCTTATGTATTCAAATGGTTACCTTTCATTGCTAGGATGAATACGATCTGGTTCAAGAATCAAATTTATAATTGTTGATTATAAATTGTAAATGTAGAAAATGGAAGTCCTTGATAAAGTCTATATGTTTGAATTTTTAGAAATCATTTTCTTTTTTACTTACAATTCTAAATTTTAGCCTGTCTTCATTTTAGATTAATTTGGCCTCTGACACTTTAACTTCAGTTCTTTTACCCAACCCCCCTGACAAAGACATAATGACCTGTTAAACTTTTAATCACATCAGTTCATTGTTATTTTAAAGTATCTCTTGAGTGAATAAATAATCCTTTTTCAATGGAAAAATGATGGCCTTTCCAATGATTTGAAATGCAATTTTAGATTTTCACAAATTTACTTACTTAAAGCAGGCAAGCCTATAAACAAGTTATCTGTGAAAAAAAAAAATGCCTATTTTTGCTGCTACGTGTTCTTCCCCATCACTGAGCTAGATGTTATGGTAAATTGAAAAGTGCAGTTCCTGGTCCTGTCTATTTAAAGAACAAAAATAATATATCTGACATAATTAGAGACTAATATGAAGACAGAAATTTTAGTGTAAATTACAGGTGCAGATATGGAAGTAGTACAGGACAAAATATAACCTCTGCAAGGGCAGGGATCTTTGTTTTGTTCATTAAGGAATCCTAAGCACCTGGCACCATGCCTTGCATGTATTATGAGCTAAACAAAAAAACCCATGGCACTAAAAGGAGAGACTCAAGTGGATTAGAATGGCTGGAGCAAGTTTCACTGTGAAGGCAGGATTTGAGCAAGACCTTAAAATACGTGAGTCTTTGATTCCTCCTTTAGCCTCCATCTACATCCAGACTACCAGCAAGCCCTGTTGTTACCACTTCTAACATACATTGCAAATCTTCCAGCTTCACTCCATGTCAGTGCCACACTCTAGGCCAAGACATCAACATTTGTCTGGACGACGGCTAATAGCTTTTAAGGGACCTAAGGGATCTTCCTGGGACCACTTATGCTCTCCTACACTTGGTTGTCCACACAGCAGCCAAACCAATTATTTAAAAATACAAATCTGATCATGTCACTCCAGTGCAATGGCTTCCCACTGCACTTTGACCATAATCTAACACTTTACCAGAGCCTACAGTTACCACACGTTTAAGCTCCTGCCTACTTCGGAAACCTCACTTAGTACCACCTCCCCTCCCCACCACCCAAGATCTAAGCTTCCTCTCTCTTTCCCAAACATATCAAGTTCATTCCTATCTCAGGCATTGGCTTTTGCTGTTCCCTCAGCATAGAACCCTCTTCTCCCAATTCAATTGTGTCTCAGCTCAATTATCACCTCCTGGGTGAGGCCCTCCCTCTGTTACGTTGCTCTGTCTTGTCTACTCCATGGCACTTATCTGTCTCTAAAATTAGTTTATTTATTTACTTGTTTATTGTCTCCTCTCACTGGAATATAATCTCCATGAGGGCAATGAGGACTACATTCTCAGCTCCCAGAACAGTGCCAGGCATAGGGACTCACTACATATTTTGCATGAATGAATGACCACACTTCCCAGCCTTTTCAAGTGTGAAGACACTTTTTTTTAATATCAAATGATTACAAAGATTTCTCACGTATTATTAGTGTTATTTGTCCCCTTAATATTCACTGATTATATTCAAAATTGTTATGAAGTCAGCAACATTTAAAGTAATGTAGTATTTCATTATCACAGTAGGGCTGACATATGTTTGGCCAAAATATGTTGGGTATGTGTGAGATACAGTATTTATTCAACCTATCAAATTGAAATTTATCAAACACTTCCATTTACAGGTACATAAAGATACTCAGCCCACAGATGTTAGGGCAGATGCACATTTGATATAAGAGGACAGAAGGAAAGGCATGGTTCTAGTTAGAACTTTCTCAAGACAAAGATAAGGATAAACTCGATATAAAGCCTTATCCTAAACTAAAGATAAACTAACTTATTTTTTAAACTATTTAACACCTAAATTAGAGTTTACTGGTCACCTTTACACATTTGTATAACAATAGCTAACATATAACATTTATTATGCACCAACACTGTTCTAAGCACTTTATGTATATTAATACACACAATATTCAAATTCATGCAGTAAGAGAAGAACTTGCTAATACCTGCATGCTCTAGATGAGGAAACAGGGCACACAGAGATTAAATATCTTTCCCAAAGTCCCAAAGCAGGCAACCGGCAGAGCGGGGGTTCAAACACACATAATTTAGCTCTAGAGTCCACACTTTAACACTCTGTTATGCTGCCAAGATACCATTTTTACACTAGGAGACTTACCTCTTACACCATTCATAACATATAAGAAAAGTTGCCTATCAGATGTCAGTTACTCCTAAATATGCATGGTTTACTCCCAAACATTCTCAAGTACAATTTTCCTCATTACTGCCAAATAAAGGTCTGAAATACTTTGTAGTAAGTGACTTTATAAAGCAGTTCTATATCATGTGGGAAATCATGAGGAAAATCTAAACCAAATACCAAATCTCACGGTGCCTTTAATATCACTGTGAAAACAGCATAATTTTCTAGGACACACTGTGAAGTCTGAGGTGATAAGATAGCATATCTTAAAGTGACTTGAAACCAAAAATGAATTTGTGAGCATATTCCCAAATCACCAAGAATGTTCTATTTTGACATTCTTGACACAGACCTTACCTTAATATATAAGGTCTTATAAACTGCATTGGGGACCCAGATCTCACCTTAATATATAAGGTCTGTAAGTGTGCAAAGTATAGTGATTTCTGCACAGTGTTGGGTTGAGCTGTTTAGGAAGAAAGGTCAATAATAGCTTACAGCACCAAGACAGAATTCCAATAAAACTCAGCTTGTTCTGTCACTCACATAAGGCCCTTCATTTATTCCCTTCTCTTTAGTGAGATTAACTAGCTATCTTACAAAATGTGAATGAGTCAAGGAGGAGTCAAGTCTACTGACCACAGCCCATGTTATGCAACATGACCCCTATGTAATAAATCTTTGGGGAAGCAGGTCTTCTTTTCCAAATGGGACCTGTCTTCACTTTTCTCATGTGAGACTTGGCAAATGGGACATTCTGAATCCGACAGGCCACTTCTCTTCTCCTCAGCTGACAACTCTTTAACACAGATGTCAGCTGGAAAACTTTACTAGGGCACGTAGGGGATCAGAACTTTTGAATCCCATCCAGCCAAGAGAGTCCATCATTCTTCAGCTCTCTGCCTGCCCCACCCCAACCCAACAACCACATATCACTCCTGCAAGTCTTCCCAGCCCCAGTGAGATGGCATAAAACATGGGAGACGGAAAGGGTTGGCTGTCAACATGAAGCTGGTTTAAAGAGTTCCTTTGTGAGAGGTTCACTAAAGGAGAGAAAAATCTGCATTTCTATGACATATTCTTTTATAAAGATTTACCAGTTTGGGAAGAAATGTGAATGAATTTAGGGCATTTTATCATAGTGTAATAGCTATAGAGTCAGATCCAGTTCAAATTTTGCTTTGCCCATTTACTTAGTGATGAGACTTTAGAGAATTGCTTACTCTCTGAGACTCAGTTTTCTCATCCGAAATAATACCTGTCCTTTAGATTTGGGAAGAGAAGAACAATATAATACTTCTAAAATGTTTAGCACAGTCTCTGGCACAGAGTACGCATCCAAGAAATGTTCTCTCTTTGTTTCTCTGATCCTGAAAAGAGCCGGGTGTTTAGAGGTCCAAATTTAGAAATGCCTTCAATATCCTTGGTATATTCCACTTTTATTGGCTTTGTCTTTGTTTTGGCTTTATGCCAAGGACTCTGAAATTATGATCCTTAGAGAAGCCCCTCTCCAGGAATTGTATGTAAACATTTGCAACTATGCTCATTTCTCAGAGAGGAAATCAGATTTTATCAATTCTCAAAAGATTCTGTGATTCAAAAAGATTAAAAATCTCTGCATATGTTTTATGAAAAGTTGTAGGCAAACTAAATATCTTTTTGTAAATTAAATTTGATTTTTAATGTACTAGAAGAGCCTGTGAGTAAAAGGAACTCAACATTGAGTCTTTCTGTAAAGCAAATACTTGTTTCATAAACTGCATATTTAATACAGAGTTTTTCAGTTTTTGCACACTGGGTTTGCTTAAAATAGAATACACAATGATATTATATGTACAGTAACTAACTTCCATTAATAATTTACAACATAGCTCAGGAGGTCAAGTTCAAGTCTAATGTACATGGAAAGAGAAAGAACTCCAGAAAGTCCCTGCGCTTAACTGGACAGAATCTTAGTTATCCTCTGCTCCAAACATTTCATTTTATAGATGAAGAAATTGAGGTTCTGAGAGGTTATGTGACTTGCCCAAGGTCATCATAATAGTTACGGACAATGAGAAATAACAGCTGTAAAAATAATGGCAGTGATTATGATGATGATGACAGCACTATGATCTATTGAGCATTTGCTTGAGCTAAGCCTTTTAAAGACTTTAACCTCATGTACTTTCACTACAACCCTGCAGGAAGGTTTTATTACCTCTATTCAGCAGATGAAGCACTCTGCCCAGGGCTCCACAGCCAGTAAAGGGACAACTCAGAACTAAAACCCACTCACAACTCAAAACCCTGTTTTAGCTCAAAGACTGCTCTTAAGCACTACTTGAAACTGCTTCCCAGAACACAACAGCACAGACAGTCACACGGCCTTGAAATCTAAACATTTAAAAGGTTAGTTAAGAAAGATATATCCATAACCTTTAAGACCTATTCGTATATTCAGATGGGATTTTATGTATACAATATTAGACAGCTCTTGCTAACACTACACTTTCACAGACATATACTAGGGAGTACAATCTCTAGAACAAATCCAGGTCACCTCCTGGTTGCAGTATCACCCTTAGACACAGCCCTGTGACCATGCCCCTACCCAGTCTGTAGGTCGAGGAGATTGGCCCACATTAAGCCTATGCCTTTTCCACCCTCTCCTTCTAGACCACATCCTGGGTACCTAGGATTCCATAAGTCTGCGCCCTAATGGCCTTGGAACCACTTCCAAGGCTTGCACAGGTCTCTTTTCCAGATCATTCTCCCTGAGGTAGACACCTGTAAGGGCCTGGGAGTGGCCTAAGTATAGCTATTTTCAGGAAATGTAGATGGAGCTTAGCAGTGAGGACTGAGGTGCTCACATTTTTGCAGTACAGGATGGGAGTGGGCCAGGAGCCACATTGTGCTTCCATGTTCTGACACAGAACTTTGAGGTGTCTAGGAATTCTAAAATACCTGGCCACCTCAGATTTTTATGAATATATATTTGTCAAAGTAACAGGATAAAATATACTTTATTTAACAGCTTGTTGGCTTGATTTTCAACTTTAAAATATTAATAATTAGAAATATGAGGCCGGGCACGGTGGCTCACGCCTGTAATCCTAGCACTCTGGGAGGCCGAGGCGGGTGGATCGCTCGAGGTCAGGAGTTCGAGACCAGCCTGAGCAAGAGTGAGACCATGTCTCTACTAAAAATAGAAAGAAATTATCTGGCCAACTAAAATATACATAGAAAAAATTAGTCGGGTATGGTGGCACATGCCTGTAGTCCCAGCTACTCGGGAGGCTGAGGCAGAAGGATTGCTTAAGCCCAGGAGTTTGAGGTTGCTGTGAGCTAGGCTGACGCCACGGCACTCACTCTAGCCCGGGCAACAAAGCAAGACTCTGTCTCAAAAAAAACAAAAAAAGAAATATGTGGGCCTCAATTTGCATTCTTGCCCTAGGCCTTGCAAATGGTAGCATAAGGCAGGGAAAAGCAGGACCTCCCTCTTGGCTTTCCTGGTCCTTTGATCCCTCTATTGTGGCTCCAAATCTGCTTTGGTTCCTGTTTTTATCACTCTACCTTCATTGGTGATATAGCAAAAAACCCATCTATTCAAATATCCAACTGACATTTAATGATAGCTGACTATAAGCCACACACTGTACTAGGTGTTAAGGATATAACAATGGACCAGAAACCCCCAGTCCCTGCACTCATGAAGCTAACTGCCTTGTGAAGGGTCCACTGAATATGCAGGCATTTAAAATACAGAGTGGTAATGTGATGATGAAAATAATACAGGATATGCTGATGGTGTCCTGAACTGAAAGAATTTCAGTATTGACTAAAGTTGTCTCTGAGCTGAGAAATGTTCCTGGAGAGATAAGCTGGGATCAGACCAATGCAGGTCTTATAAGTCATGTTAATGTGTTTGGACTTGTCCTAAAGGTAGTGCAAAGTCAAAGACAGCTTTTATTTTATTATTATTATTTTTTTAAATTTTGCCTAGGAATCCAGAGTGTTATGATATGACAAAGACAGATTTTAAACAAGGGCATGACATGATGAGACTTTCATGTTAGGAGTATCAGTGGTTAGAGAATGGATTATGTGTATGTGCAAGAGGAACTCATGGGGAGGGCTAGGTGGGGCAGAGGCTGTTGGACCTAAGGAGTTCAAATAGAAGGCATTATAGTAATAGTAATCTATGTGAGAGACATGAACTGAGGGTTAGGCTATGGTGAGAAAGGAATCCAGATTAAAGAGGTGGACTCATTAGGTCATGATAAGTGATTGGATATGGGGCTACTATCCAATGGACTATAAAGCAAAGCTCTTGGCTTGGGTAGATGAAAGGGCCAATCACAGAGAAGGAACACAAAGGGAGAGGTCAACTTAGAGGGAAATTTCATTTCTGAGCTTTGGCCTGAGGACCCCTTGAAGCCAAGGCTTTTGGTTTTCACCTTCCAATACCACATACTAAGACTGAGGGGGCCGGACCCATGTGCTAGTTTGTGTGGGCCTTCCCTGCTCACTCTGCCCTGTTTCTTCTATACCACCAGGAGGAAAGGAAGACAAACAACATCCATGAATAAAGGGAATTCTTGAATGGGGATCTCATTTGTAATCCTCTGTAAAAGATAATTATTTGTTTAAAATATTTGGGTATGGTGCTGGGAAAATTAGAAAGCCACATGTAAAAGACTGAAACAGGATCCACACCTCTCACCTCTCACAAAAATCAACTCATGATGGATAGCAGACTTAAATCTAAGTCATGAAATCATAAGAATTCTAGAAGAAAATGTGGGAAAAACTCTTACAGACATCGGCCTAGGCAACGAATTTATGAGGAAGACCCCAAAGTTAATCAAAGCAACAATAAAAATAAATAAATGGACCTGATCAAATTAAAAAGCCTCTGCACAGTCAAGGAAACAATCATTAGAGTGAATAGACAACCTACATAATGGGAGAAAATATTTGCATGCTTTACATCCAATAAAGGGCAAATAACTAGAATATACAAAGAACTCAAGAAAATCAGCAAGAAAAAAAAATCAAACAACCTCACTAAAAAATGGGCAAAGGGCATGAACAGAAACTTTTCAAAAGAAGATAGACTTATGGCCAACAAACATGTGAAAAAATGCTCAACATCTCTAATCATCAGGGAAATACAAATCAAAACCACAATGAGATATCACTTAACTCCAGTGAGAATGGCTTTTATCAAAAAGTCCCAAAACAACAAATGTTGGAATAGATGGAGAGAGATAGGAACACTCATACACTGCTGGTGGGACTGCAAACTAGTACAACCTCTGTGGAAAGTAGTATGGAGATACTTCAAAGAAATAAAAGTAGAATTACCATTTGATCCAGCAATCTCACTACGGAGCATTTACCCAAAGGACAAAAAAGCATTCTATAAAAAAGATATCTGTACTCAAATGTTTATAGCAGCACAATTCACAATTGCAAAGATGTGGAAATAACCCAAGTGCCCATCAATACATGAGTGGATTAATAAAATGTGGTATGTATACACCATGGAGTACTACTCAGCCATTAAAAATGGTGAGCTAATACCTCTTGTATTTTCCTGGATGGAGCTGGAGCCCATTCTTTTAAGTAAAGTATCTCAAGAATGGGAAAACAAATACCACATGTACTTACCATTAAATTGGTACTAATTGATCAACACTATGTGCACATATGGTAGTAACATTCATTGGGGACTGGCCAGGTGGGAGGAGAGAGGAGGGGATGGGTATATTCACACCTAATGGGTGTCGTTCATGCTGTCTGGGGGATGGGCATGCTTGTAGCTTTGACTTCAGTGATGCAAAGGCAATTTATGTGACCAAAGCATTTGTACCCCTGTAATATTCTGAAATAAAAAATTAAAAAAACAAATGAAATGAAATATTAATTAATAAGTTACCAGAACTATTCAATAAATGACAGTGCATCTGAATTTCCACAGTTATATTTGATTTTCAGGTGTCCCAAATATTATAGCAAGCATTCAGATCTAGTCAATATTTTAAGATTCTATTCTCAAGTATTTGATACTAATCTAATAAATGTTGACCCTTCACAAGTGAAGAAAGTGACTTAGGAATGGCTAATTCATATTTTCCCTAATATATCTTCTCAAACTTTACACATATATTTCATAGTACATCTGTATCAGCAATTAACCCTTATCAATAGATCTGAATTATAGTCTTTTCTCAATCTCTAAGAATTTTACATGGACAATTCCAGAAGAAAATTTTAAGCAATAATACTTAGACTTACATAAAAGGAATAGTATAATCTTTAATTTTTATTTTGCCAGACTAAACATCAACTGATATACCAAATAATCCTTTATGAAGCTAGCAACTACCAGGAAAAAAACAAACCAAACCAAAACAAAAAAAGTCCCTGAAGGATGGGTTCAGTTCTTCTTGAAAACAAACTTTTCAAAAGTTTAGGTTAAATGCTAAATTTTAAAGAGTTACTTTTGCACTTTTAAACAATTGTACTGTATGAATTTTTGAAGTTAAAAAATAGAAATCAATACCATGTAAGGAAAAAATGAAAAACAGATGAGAAAGCTTTCAAGGGCTTCATTAATATTTTAGGCAAGCTCAGAGGAAAAAGGCAAGTTGTATTTCAGCAATGCCATTACTAACATCTAATACCTATGTGGTTTTGGATAAAAATCTTAATTTTTTTATACTTCAGTTCCTTTGTGAATATGAGAAACAGAATAAAAACAAACTCACTAAAATGCCACATAAAATAAGGTTTCTAATCAGCTCTGACATTCACTTGATAAAAAATAAAGCATTATTATTAGATTCATCTTATTTTCTCTTTACATAGAACCATATCCCTGTGAACCAAAAGGAATGATTTTTTTTAAATCACTCCTTTGCTGTAATGCTGTTTAAAATCCATTAACAAAATCTTTACCCAGGAGGAATCGTTCAGAAGAGTTAGGTAAGGATGGAGTGTGAGAGAGGCAAGGTTTTACCTGAGGAGAGGAGCTCTTTGTTTCACTTGTTCTTACTCTCGTCTTTCCTTTTTTTTTTTTTTGGCATTATTCTTTCTTAAAAATTTTAATTATTATGGATACATAATAGTTGCATATCCTTATAGGGTACATGTGATGTTTTGATACAGTTATATAATGTGAATTAATCAAATCAGGGTAACTGGAGTATATATCACCTCAGGTATTTATCATTTCTTCTGTTAGAAACATTCCAATTCCACTCTTTTAGTTATTTTAAAGTATACCCTAACTCATTGTTGATTATAGTCACTTTGTTGTCCTATCAAATATTTTTCACTCTAGCTAAATATATTTTTGCACCCATTAACCATCCCCACTTTATCCTCCCTCCCTGCTACCCTTTCCAGCCTCTGGTAACCGTCATTCTACTCTCTGTCTCTAGAAGATCAATTGTCTATAATAGTTAGCACCCACATACAAGTGAGAACATGTAAGATTTGTCTTTCTGTGCTTGGCTTGTTTCACTTAACATAATGTTCTCCAGTTCCATCCATGTTGTTGCAAATGGCAGGATTTCATTCTTTTTTATGGCTGAATAATATTCCACTGTGTATATGTACCATAGTTTCTTTATGCATTCATCCATTGACGGACACTTAGGTTGATTCCAAATCTTGGCTATTGTGAATAGTGCTGCAATAAACATGGGAGTGCAGATATCTTTTCAATACACTGAATTCCCCTTCTTTGGATATATACCCAACAGGGAGATTGCTGGGTCACGTGGTAGTTCTGTTTTAAGTTTTTTGAGGAACCTCAGTACTGTTCTCCACAGTGGTTGTGGTAATTTACATTCTCACCAACAGCATATGTGGGTTCTCCTTTCTCCATATCCCCGCCAGCATTCATTATAGCCTGTCATTTTGATAAAAGCCATTTTAACTGGGGTAAGATGATATCTCATCATAGTTTTGATTTGCATTTTTCTCTGATGACTAATGATGTCGAGCATTTTTTCATATACCTGTTGACCATTTGCATGTCTTCTTTTGAGAAATGTCTATTCAGATGCTTTGGCCATTTTTTATCAGATTATTCAATTTTTTCCCTATTGAGTTGTTGGAGCTCCTTATCAAATGGATAGTTTGTAAGTATTTTCTCCCATTCTGTGGGTTATCTCTTGATTGATTGTTTCCTTTGCTGTGTAGAAGCTTTTTAGCATGATATGGTCCTATTTGTCTAATTTTTCTTTGGTTGTCTGTGCTTTGGGGGTATTGCTCAAGAAGTCCCTGCCCAGACCAATGCCCTGAAGTGTTTCCCCAATTTCAATTGAAAAATAATTGATTTCAATTATTTTGAATTTCTTGAGACTTGTTTTGTTGCCTATCCTACCATGTGGTCTATCCTTAAGAATGATCCATGAGCTGAGGAGAGGAAGGTGTATTCTGCAGCTGTTAGATGAAATGTTCTGTAAATATCGATTAGGTCCATTTGATCTATAGTGCAGGTTCTTATGAAGCTGTTTGTTTACCTGGATAGTTGTTGAAAACAGTGTTCATGCAGAGGGATGATTGCTGGAGGTTTCTATTTGGCCATCTTGCTCCACCCCCTCCTCACTCCTTCTTTCTTGAACTTCTCTTTACTCCTGCCTTCTAGGATAGTTCTTTCTCCAGGCCATCCTCTGGACTCTCAGATGAAGTAGTTCTCTCTTTTTGAGAACTCCCCTTCCTCTTCTGGTTCCATATATGTTGATGTTGCTCAGGTGTCAACATTGGTCTTCTGCTTGCAGTCCTCTACCTCCGGATGCTCTCCCTGCCTCTCAGGGGACCATCTCTCGGCTACTCAGAGCTCAGGCCTCTGCCTGCTGGGTATTGCCAACTGGATGGCCCATAACCATGTTTAAAGCCAAACTCATTTGGGCTGACAGATTTTACTCTGAAATGTGACAGAATGAAATTGCTCATCCTAAAGAAATACCCTATCACAATAAAAAACATATATTTAGAAGAGGAAGAAAGCTAGTATCAAAGAGTAAGAAAAAAATTAATAAGATTTCTTATAAATCTTCAGTATATCAGAATTAGATATTTTAATAATACTTAAAATGATCTGATTACAAACTAAATTTAACATTATTTGGACTTTAGCTTCAAATGAAGATGGCCCTTTGTTTGGTTTGGTTTTGCCCCTTGCCAAATGTTAAAATCAGATTGAGAAAACGAAGAAGAAATGCTGTTTATTTAGAATTATCCTTGGCCTTCAAGCATTGCTTTTATAAAAAAAATTTTATTTCAAAATATTAAGGGGGTACAAATGTTTTTGATACATGGCTTGAGTCTGTGTTATAAATGTGTCCATCCCCCGAATAGTGTTCATTGTACCTGTTAGGGTTTTTTTTCCCCTCCTCCAACCCCCATCCCCCCTGCTTGATTTCCAATGACTTTTACTTCCCTCTGTGCATTTGTGTGCCCATTGGTTACTTCTAATTTATTAGAGAGTACATGGGGTGTTTGTTTTTCCATTCTTGAAATACTTCACTTAGGATAATGGTCTCCAGTTCCTTCCATATAGCTGCAAAAGGAATTGATTCATTCTTTTTTATGGCTAAGTAGTACTCCATAGTATACATATAGCACATTTTGTTAATCCACTCACAACCATTGCTCTTTTCCCAAGCAAAGTAAAGAAACTTTCAAAGGCCACTTTCCTGGAAGCAAGGCTTTATGTGGTAGCTGATTCTGCCCCCTTCACTGCAGAAAGCCAGACTGAAGGGAAGAATATCAATTTAAAAAGTAAAGCAAAAGGGAGGAAAGGATTAACATGTTTCTCTCCCTACCAAAATTTCTGTGTGAAGAATAAGTGATTATGCCCAAACATTTTGGTGTCATTAAAATTAAAAAGACTTTTATTATGGGAAGTGCTCATGTTTTTAGTATATGTTCTTGACCTGGTGCTGGTGTAATGCCCACAGAATATTTAAAAATTTTGAAGTGCTACAAGATTTTCATTAAAAATCAGCTACAATTTCTTTATGGGTTCATTTAAAAGTAAAAGTTGAAACATTTAAATTACAATGTTTGCAGAAAAACTTTCCTTCCCTTAGACAACTCCTCTCTTTGTATTCTTTAAGTTAAATGGTGACAACTCTATCATAACACTTTCTCCTACCTTTCCTTTCTTCTCACAGGCACACAGCCACCTCGTCTTAGGTGTTTAACCCTCCAATATGTCTCAAATCCATGCCTGTGACTGACCTCTGCCCTAGTTCAAACCCTCATCTCATGCCATAATTTACTAGTCTCCTTCACTCCAGTTTTATTCTCCTTAGATCTATCTCCCATGCTGCTGCCAGAAGTATATATCTAAAATCAAAATTGAACCACCTCACTCTTTTGCTTAAGATCCTTTTTTTCTTTCATCCATTCAACACATATTTTCTGAAGGCTAGGGCCTGTGAGCCAGGTCTACGCATGACATTGTGAATGTGGCCTAAACAAGACAGTCAGGGCTTCCATGCCCATGGAGCTTCACTTCCATCAGGTCATTTACACTAACATGGCCTACATGGTCCTCCATGTTGAGACCCCTGACTTCCATTTGAGCTTCATTTCTCACCATTCCTGAATCAAACATTGCATCAGCAATATATATCTGTTTATAGTTCCATGTATGTATTATGCTGTTTCACATCTCTGTGATTTTCTTCTACTGACCCTTTGCTCTCTTCCCCCACTTTCATCTGCCTTATTTCTATCCATCTTTAGGAGATGAAGTCTCTCTTTAACCCACTAAAGCTGAATAAAGTATTTCTTCACTCTGTTTCCATACCACCTATATTCTACATCCCCATACCTACTATATTATATTGTAAGTTCCTTTATATATCAACACAATCATTTTATGTATACTCAGTTCTAGCCAAACATTTATTTAATGACTACCAAACTTAAACATGAATCATAAATTCAATATATTATATAATGATTCCAGAGAAAATTAGTGGCAAAGAGATACTCATAGTACAGAGTCATAATTTAGGGAAGAAAGCAGGGGCAATAGATGTTTGGATCCCAGCTCTAATTTTATATCCACCATAAGCTTAAAAATTTCAGGCAATTCAACAAACATTGGGTAAGTCCAACTGATTGCCTTGTTCCAGTAATCTCTGCTGCCCTGTTAATGTATGCCTGCCTGATCAAGGTGTTAATTAAGTGCGTGTGATAAAGGCTGATTCTTTTGCTAGAGAAGAAGGTTTGAGGAAAACCTCTTAACAAATGGCTTTTAAGTATTCCTCATATGGGATATAAGGAATTCAGAAGAAAACTGGATATGAAAATATATTGAGGCAGTAGAAAGTAATCGTTATCTGTAAATGAATATTTATGACATGGAGAAGAGCTCCATGTTACTGGGCTAATAGAGTAAAACTAAGACTTCCCATGAGGCTTTCAGAACACTCTATGAGATAATAAGCAGGCTACCCAGGCCCAGCTGGACTGAAGGGCTCTTCTTTTTTAAGGCCAAGATTAACAAGGAATAAACCAAAGTTACTTCCTAAAATGAGACCTTGGAATAATTTTTTTTCCATTCTAAGCTACCTCAAATTTTAATTAGAGTAGATAATATGACGTTGATTATATATCAGATATATAAATCTCACAGTGAAACATAATGTTTCTCTAAAAGCATATGCCAAAAAGTATACATGAATATAGTTCCTTTCCATCTGTAAGACCTATCATTGTAATTCTCTAATTATATAGCTCCAGCATCTACTTTAAATAGAAACATTGCCCATTCATGCCAGTATATTTCTAGTAGAAAATGTGGCAAGTAGACCTGTGTTCCTTTATAATTACTGATCTTGGGGAAAAATAGCAGGTTAATTTAAGGGTTTATTAAAACTTTATAAATTGTATAACTTCTATTCTTATCAGAAAAAAAACTATAATTGCTTTTTGTAAAAGTTTGGATAATTATGTGTCAGTATTTCTAATAAATTACTAAGATGAATACTAATTATATCCACAGTGAGGAAACTACTGAATAAAATAATTGTTTAGTGGCTTGTACCATCTTTATTAAAAAAACAACTTGTGGCTATGAATAAATGTAAATGTGTTTGAATTTCTGTAAGTTTTTTTAGGTTGATATACTTAACTGATAATGTTTTTAAGCTGACATATATCCATTTTTCACATTAAGCAATCAAGAAGTTTTTAAACAGTTTTTCCCTGCTTCAGCAATTACTCATTATTTAATTACATAATTATATATTATTACTGTTGGCTAGACATCTTAGACAATAATCACTTTTCTTAACTAGTGACAGTACTCTAAATGTAGGATGTATGTTTGTATGTTCATTCATATACACACTGATAGATTCTTCATGTAATATTTATATTTATGTATGTTACACATTTAGGTACTGTAGATTTCCATTCATAAGCTTGAATCCATTTATCCACTCATTCAAATACTTATTAAGCATCTACTATGAGCCTGGCCCTGTGTTCATCTTAAAACATGGTCCTTGCTCTTAAGAAGCTAGTTGGGAAAATAAAATAAACATGTTACAAGGACAATGAGTGAGTTAAGTACAAGGTGATGAGTAACTCTCCTTTCTAAAGTACATATCACAAGTTAAGCCACACCTTAAAACTGTAATGATCATACACAAAAACAAACTAATATAGTAGATATATTCATCTTGCCCTCCCAAATTAAAACCATTAGAGGATGTGTGCGGTGTCTGTGCATGTGTGTATAGTTCTTCTGAGACTATCTATGAAGCATAGAAACAAAATAATTTTATGTCACAATCTACTTTACTCATGCATGTATTCATAGTTGTCCTGTCCAGATACTATGAGTAGGATAACTTTGAATAAAGTCATTAGTATTATTAATTCCCAATCAAGATAGTCAGAATTGAATAACTTCCATACCCAGTTGAAAGCAGTTCTTTTGCCTTGAAGAAATTAGACTTGTTCCTGTAGCCTGAAAGTCACACTGGCCCTTCACTGTTTGTTCAGTTGATTACAAATTAGAAGTAATGACATTTACATTGCTAATAAACTTTGCTCCAAGTGTGATAACTCTTGGTTTGGTGTAGTTTCCTCTACCCGAAGAAAGCTTATTTGACCTCCTACATGAAAGTTTAAGTGGAACTAATTATTTGGATAGGAACAAATTCCCTTACTTGTATATCTACACACACACACATACACACACACACAGAGAAAATCTAGAAATGTATAAAATTCCCTAATTACCTATTCCATATGAGAATCAGGACTGATGTGTAAAACAAATTACAATATGTGTTGTTAATTTACCCTGACATTCACATTAAATTACTTGACAAATCCAGGCATATTAGGAGAATACTTCTCAGTCATCATAGTTGACTTAAGCCTACAGGACAGTGACCTCTTATGCTGGGTTTGTAGAATAAGACTAATTGAAAAATATGTATTTGATGGAGAGTAAATCCTGGCTAATGGGAAAAGTTGAAAATTTATTAATTTGGCTTTTCAGTATACCAAATTTAAAGCAGCTCAATCTTTGCTTCTTTAATGTTTGTTTGATCATAATTATTACCGTATACTGAATGTTATTGGCTTACTGGTATGAAATGAAAAATAAGAATTCCAAATTCAGTTTCTTTTATTAATGAGGACTAAAGGACCTCAAACCAAGGCCAAACAAAAATTAAAAAATCCCACTGGCTTGCTTATAGAATAACTGGTAGCAGTTTAAAACATCTGCTAATTATTAGCTTCTTAATCTATTGCTTGACCAGCATGAATAAATATATAAATAAATAAATAAATATACAGACAGACAGATGTTGCAGTGACAGTTAAGATGCTAATATCTCAATAACATTCATATTACAAATTCTATAACACTTACAAACTTGTAAAGTGTTTTGAGATCAGTCAACAGCTTACATAATTTGAATAATATTTTACCCTAAAGTCCAATAAACTGTATAAATTCAGAGTTAAGTTCCATAAAACAGAATTTGATATGTGCTTAAAAATAGCCAACAATTTAAAAATTTTTTATGTGGCAGGTACTTTGCTAACTGATTTCTATGCATTATATAATTTAATTTTCATTAGAACCCTACGAGGTGGCCCTATTATTTGAATGTCACAGAGAAGATTGTGGGGTTTTAGTGAGTTAAGTAACTTGCTCACTTACTGTTAATAAGTGATAGAACTTGGATTGAAACCAAGTGACTCCAGAGCCAAATTCAGCTCATATTTGGTCTAATGTGGTTTAGAAACTAGAAGGCCTAGAATGGAATCTCAGTGGCAATCAATTATTAGCCTTGAGACCCTAGGGAAATCATAGAACTTCTCTAAACTTCAATTTTCTAACATATAAAATAGAACCAATGCAATATTCCAATCATTCTCACCAAGTTACCATGAGGATTCAAGAGATAATATAAGCAAGAAACCTATAGAGGGCACTAAAAATATCATTTTTTTACATTTTAATATCTAACATTTTATAACTCCCAGCACATTCTGTGGGGACAAACACTGACATTAAACCAGATATCTCATTAGAGAAAGCGTTTAGGAAGCCATTGGAACAATCTCTTCTTCTACTATATGAAATTTTAGGCAGGTTGCCCATGATGGCATAAGGCAAACTTTATAAAAAACATTCACCCTTTGTGGGTATCATGGTAAATGAAAAGAAGACTAATGCTATGGACATAGTGTTTGTGTCACCCCAGAATTCATATTTTAAAGCCCTAACCCCCCAGTGGACTGTATTTGGAGAGGAGGTGACAGTGGTTAAATGAGGTCATAAGGGTGGGGCCCTACTCCAATAGGGCTGGTGCCCTTATAAGAAGAGGAAGAGACACCAGACCTCTCTCTTTGTGACATGTGAGGACACAGCGAGAAGGAGGCCATATGCAAGCAGGAATAGAGGAAGAGAGCCCTCACCAGAAACCGAATTGGCTGGAGCCTTAATCTTGGATATCTCAGTCTTCAGAACTGAGAAATAAATTTCTATTAAGCAAGTCTGTGGTATTTTGTTATGGCAGCTCAAGCAAACTAATATAACCGGTATTTTGTTCACCCCTCATGTAGCCAATGTTACCGAAAGAGCAGGGCCAACTGAGCACTGTGTAGCTGCCAGCTGGGTAGCAGTGTGGCCTGATAAATCACATGAGGGGCTGACAACCTTGGGTTGTAGCCCACGGAATGTAAGAATGTCCTAGGCAAGGTTAGCATGAATGGGGCTCAGTATAAACTACTTTCCCTGGAACAAAACTGTTCAAAAGTTCATCAGATTACTATAAATATCCTCAGGAAAACAATCAAACCAAATCAACCAGGAAAAATGAAAATAGGTCAATAAAAGTATGGTCCCACATATGTAAATATAAATTATTGCTAAAAGCTTGAAACTGAATCCATGCAAAAAGTAGGTAGCAGGAAAATTCTGATTAAAAAATTATAACTGAGCAAACAAAAGAATTTATACATTAAAAATAGGTAACATAGTTCACTTTGTATCTTATTTTCACAAAGTAGTATTCTTTCTAGATTAATCTACCAGAGTTTCCTGAGTTAGAAAAGAAACTACCTTAAGTTGTTACAAATAAAAACAAATGTACTTTAAAAAATTACTTTTGCAGCTTATTGTCCTTAGGATGAATATAAATCTTATTTCTTGGGAGTTGTGTTTTAAATTACAAAAATATAAGCAAGTTTTCAAATACAAACATAGCCTCCTAGGAAGGACTCTCCTTAAGTCTGAGTAATTCACAAGTAAAATGTTGGTTAAAATGTTTCTACTTACCTTTTCCTGGCAAGCCAGTTATCTTCCAGATCATTTAATGAAAATATCATTTGGTGAGCATTTATTCCATGTGAGGCACTACTCCAGGTGCCCACAGCAGGAACTGCAACTGCTGGTTGTCTTGCCAATTTCCACAAAACCAGAAGTACTACCTCAGCAAATTGCTTCCCTACTAAAGTAAACATTTCCCAGCTTCCCTTGCAACTAGCTGGATCACATGACTAAGTAAGTTCTGGCCAATGAGATACGAGTGGAAGTAATAACTTCCAGGTCATGCTCTTCAAAGGAAAGTTGTGTTTCTTCTAGATTTCTTCCTTCCTGTAGCTTGGGAATGTGGAAGTAGTGGTGAGTTGAGCCTACAAAAAAGAATTGCAGACCCCAGGTGCCTAAGCAACAAGATGGAGTAGTCAGGGATCCCAACAAGCTCTCATGTCATTTTCTGGATTGTTAGGTGAGATAGAAACAAGCCTCTGTCTTCTTGAGCTCTTATTACAGTAAGATACCCTGTATTTTTATTAATAGAGGATTGTACCTATACCTTGTAAAGTATTACTACCCCAGTTATACTAGCAAATTTAGGCTTATAGACATTAAATAACTTCCTTATAATCATATAGGTAGTAAGTGGTGAGGCTGGGATTTTAATCAAGTACCTTTTCCATTAGATCTTTTTTATACTTATAGAAAAATGACTAATTTATAGAAAATTAGAACTGCGCAGCTTTCTAATCCCTGATAAATTAATCTCATAGGATTATTAAAAAGCTTCAATTTTCTTGGATTAGAATCAGTGCTACAAACCCTTATTTTTCTAATAAAGAGCCTGGCAGTCAGATACCAACTCTTCCAGGATCTATCCCTTATAAAATGTTACATTTAGGAAAATTATTGAGAAAAGTATACTGATTCTTCTGAGCTGTGAAAGAGAGGGCTAGTCAGGATGCTCTAACAATTTATAGAATAATACACTGAAAAAAATCACAATAACTCAGAAACAGAGAAGAGGTTTCTGTGTGCATGCATTTCCCCCCCTGGTGTTATCCTTAGGTACTCCTTTGGACTCTGAGGATACAGCAGAGAGCAAACTAGGCAATGTCCCTACACACATGGGGATTATACTCAAATGCATCTACTGTAGATAATGCCCTGCGCAAATTAACATAACAAGTTCTCAATGTGTACCAGTAATTTGTATTTTTAAGATAAACTATAATTTGGAATAATTTTAAATAGAAAAATTGCAAAGGTAATACATAGAGGTCTCATGTACTTCTTACCTTGTTTCCTCTAATGTTAACATCTTATATTACCATGGTAAATTTGTCAATATTAAGAAACCAATTGTTTTTTAATTGACAAATAAAAATTGTATATATTTTTGGTATACAACATAGTATGTTGATATACATATACATTGTGGAATGGCTAAATTAAAAAAAAAGATAGACTAATAATGGTACATTTTTATTAACTAAATTCCAGACTTTATTTCTTTATATTTCACTAGCTTTTTTCACTAATGCCCCTTCTCTGTCCATCATGTTTCCTTAGTCTCCTCTGGTCTGTGACAATTTCTCAGTTGTTCCTTTTTTATCATAACCTTGAAAAGTTTAAAGACTACTGGTCAGGATATTTTGTAAATATCCCTCAGTTTGGGCTTGTCTAATGTTTTTCTCATAACTGAATTATAATTATGGGTTTTTTTAAAAGAATACCACAGACATAAAAATAAAGTGCCCTTCTCATCACATGATACTAAATGGATAGATGATAGCAATATGACTTATTGCTGGTGATGTTACCCCTAATCTTCAAGGATTTCTGGTCTCTTTTATTAAAAATGGTATTTAGAAACCTAAGTCTGAGTGTTGGGTGTGCTCATTGCTATTGGGATATCAATATTTCCAGGCCCTATCAGTGAATAATGTGATTTTAAAAATAAAGTAATTTTAAAAGTAAAATAATCAGAACTAATGAGCTCCAATTCTGTAAGTCTATATTAAAATATAATAAATATATTTGGGAATACAAACACAAACTTAGAGGCCATAAAATAATGTTATTAATAGATGTAGAATGGTAAAATGAATTCTTTAAATGCTACATTTCTGTCCTTTGTAGTGTAAGATGCTAGGTCTTTAAGAATTTACAGAGGAGCATATTCACTACAACAGAAATACTTTTTGGAAGTCTCCTTCTAAGACAGAGGACATGATCTTCTTCACCCAATCTCAGCATTAATGACATTTTGAACTAAATAATTCTGTATCGTGGGGGACTATGTATCATAGGATATTACAGGGATATAGGTAGTATCCTGACCTCTACCCACTAGATGTCAGTAGTGCCCAACCCCTTGTAATACAACCAAAATATCTCCAGACATTGTCAAATGTCCCCTGGGGGTAAAATCATCTTCCTACAACCCATCCCCTCATCCCCCTTCCACCCTGTTGAAAACTACTGCAATAGAGTATAAGGTACAAAATATAGGCATTGAACAACATGAGTCTAGGGCCAAGAAAGTTTGCTGGAGGAGGTAACTCCTTCACAGAGGCCTGAAATTTCAGTAAAATTCAGCCAGATAAAGTAAATAATTGTATGTATACATCTGTTTTATATGTGCATCAAGAAAGCCTCTTTGCACGTGCAAAGACTCAGAGCTTGTAATGAGTACAACGCATCTGGAAGATTAAAGGTGGTTTAGCATGCTTAGAGTGGGGAGGTATATATGAGAGGGAAGTTGGAAAGGCTGCGTATGCCTACAGAGGAAAGCAGGGGTCTAGTCATGACAAGATATGAGACTGTGATGACACAAGGCCAAAGTTTAGAGAAGAAGTAGTTCAGTTTTGGATGTGTTGAATTTGAGTTTGCCTGAGCGACAACCAGGTGTAGATGTCTAATAGAAAGTTAGATTTTTGTTTCTGAAACATAAGGTCATCATGCATGCCAGAAGAATAGATACCACCTACATATAAAAGCCATGTATGTAGATGAATTGACCCAGGGAGAACATAGAGTTTGAAAGAGGAGCCCATGGACCTGACAGTGACAAAATGGACAGAGGTGAAGGAAAATCAGGGCAATCCTGATGTCACCTAGGACAAATGAGGAGAGTTTCATAAATATAGCATAAAGGTCAAGTAAGGTAAGGAGTGAGACACATCCTCTAGAATTAGAAATTAGTAAGACATTGGTGGCCTTTGCCAGAGCTACCTCATTGGTGTGTTCTGGGTGGGCTGGATGAATGGGATGGGATCAAAGAGAAATACTTCCAATAAATTTGGCAGAAAGTACAGAAATGATGTAAAGACAATGTGCATGGTAGGGTAAGTGATAAATGTACTCAGAGTAAAAAAAAAAAAAATTAGCATGAGTTCTGACTTCAGGTTAGTTGTGGATACAGGTTATAGGCTGCCTTTGTTTCTCAGAGTCTCGTGGGTATTTATGTTAATCTACCTCATGGAATTTCTAAATGTAAGCACATATGGATTGTTTTTGCCTTTTCACAGTATGCCACGTGATTCAGGGTGACTTCACAGCATCTATTTACTTGTCTATGGTACGTTTTCTGAATAAAGGCTTAACTTGAATACCTGACTCATTCTGAACTAACATTATAGAGCTCCCTTTAAAAAGAGAATGATTCCAATAGTTTAAAAGCAAGAATTCAAAACAATAATCCATTTTATGAAGCTCTAAAAATATATTTCCATTAAGTGTGTTTATGAAGATTCTCTCTTGAATTGAGAGGTTTCAGTATGTAATCTAGCAGACTCGGAATAATTGACTCATGGCAGATGAAAGCTAAAAGGGATATTAGAGACTTTCCTCCTCTTTCCTCACCCTTCATTTATTCAGTGATTTTAGAGGAATCACTTTCATGGCATCTTAAAGTTCTTTTTCTTCCATTTCATGGCTACTGCTGTCACCTTCATCATCTCTCTCTTGTGCCTCTGTAACAGCCTTCTCACTGATTTCCCTCCCTTTGATCTTTGCCCTTGCCAAGGCTTTGCCATATAATGATCTTTCTAGAATACATATATGAACAGTTCACAAGCTCTGCTTATAACTGTGTCATGGCTTCTCACAAAATCTAGAATCCTCATGTTGTATAAAGCTTTTTCAACTTTTTCCAGGCATCCCTTGCATAATTCATCTTATATTTACATTTCAGCCACAAAGCATCACCATTAGGTCCTGGGGCTTTATGCTGACTCACTCCTACAGGTCTGTGCTCTTAGACTTTCCATCCTCTGTTCATCTGGACAGTGGCATTCAAACTCAGGTCAAGCATCTTCTCTGGAAAGTCTTTGTCAATCTCCTCTCCCTCTCACCTAAACCCAGATAGGACTAACCACTTTCCTTTTGGTGCCCCCGGTGTACACAAATGTCCATAGTAGCCTCAAAACCACTTTTTTGCATGTATTGGTTTTTGTAGATGTCTTTTCTGTTAAACTCTTAGCTTCTTGAAGATAGGGGCTGCTTTTAATGTTTTTATGTCTCACCAAAACATGATACATATCAGGAGCCCAATAAAATCTGTTGAATGAATCTAGTCCAAACCACTGTTATTATCAATGAGGAAATAGGGCCCAGAGAAGTTAAATGACTTGCCCAAGGTCACTTATGTGACGAGTGGCAGAGTGAAGAACAGAAGCTGTAGCTATTGCACCTACTTTTAAACTAGGGCTTTTAGTGCTATATTATAGGGCTGCCACCCCATCTTCTTAAAAGGAGGGCACCCAGGGCCCAGTTCTATAGGTTGCTAACTTGGTTCAATGAAGTTTTAGTATTAAATATTTCAGTAAATATCTGATGAGGAACTATTAACCCTTTTTGGTTAAGAGAAAAAGTGAGCTAGATCATTTTAAAAGGATGTATTATTTGAGTTTATTCTTACTTTCTAAGTAAAACCTGTCTCATATTAAGAATTTACTCTAAGTATTTTATATTAAATAATCAATAATAGATTAAAATTGTCTTAGTTTGTCTGGATTTTTGAAGATGAGAGTCAAAAAGAGAGAGTAATAAACTTTAGGACTTTCCTGGAATTATGTGACTAAGTTGCCTTACATGTATCTTTGTATTAGATTACAATTTTTTTTAGTGACCATGAAGATAACTAGCTTGTCCTTTTCATTCAAGTAAAACAGAACACTTAACTGGTGAATCTGTTTTATTTGGGACAGTTTAATAGTTCTTAGTATATAGATTAATATGTAAAGGCCCTGAAGAGCCCATTAAGGTTCTGCACAACAAGCAGCATTTTAATAATGCAGAGACTATGTGAGAGGGAAGCCAATTTCTGTTGTTTAGGTAACATAAATTAAAAAAAACAACTTCCCCAAAGAGCTGAAGCTTATAAGTAAAAGAGGTTTAAAATGCACATGTCCTACAGATGGTAGAACTTAATATCACTCCCGAGAGCACAAGAAAAAGAAAAGATTAAAAAAATTATCTCCAGGTTTCTTCCAAGTCTTCTGCTCATAAGAGGATCAAGATTTCTATGAATATTCACCTTCTATTTTCTTCTAATAATAAATCCCATTCTTAAATCTAAGAAGTAAAACAAATTTATCCTATGTATAGAGTCTCTCAAAAGATAAAGTGGTCCTTCACATTGCCTTAGGAGTTGAGGGTGCTTGAATATGAAGAGTTTTACCGAGGTAAGGTAAGAACTGGGAGCTGTTTTGTCAATACCAGTTTCTAACCTCCATTGGAAAGGTGCGCATTTTGCAAACCCTTCTCTCTGGATCAGCAAAACTTCTGATATAAAGAAATCCTGTTCTGCTTGGGCAAATTTTTATTTAAAAGAGGGCAAATGAATAGGGAATATTATTTTTCTTATCTTTATATTGAACATCATACAACTTAAGACCCAGTGCTGCCATTCCTCATGCAAGCAGGAAGATGGGGGTGGTATTTGTGTTCTGTCACACTTACCCACCACAATTGCTAAAATCATTTTCTGACTTAGAAATCATCTTCTTTATCTCCTGGGAAGGAGTCCGAGGCCATGGAAACTACTCATTCATCACATGCCACACCACAGTGATCCTCTGAGCAGATATCCTGGGCTGGCATAATTTACTTGATAGCCCAGAGGTCAGCCTGCCTAGTGACTGAAGACTTTTTTCTTTTCCATCTCCAAATGCTACAATGCACTGTCCTTTGTGGACATGCATGATGTTCCTGACCCACCATCAATGGTGGTGGATCTGAAAAGGAAAATGTGATGAAATGGCTGAGCTTTAGGTCTAGACACAGAAGGAAAACGTCACGGAATGACAGGAACTCTTGCAAAACTCTGCCCAGCTCTATAGAGAGAGAGCTCTGCATAACTGTGCACCTGAGGATTTCAGAAACCTGCTTCCACTTGACCCCAAACCTCCAGTCTCTCTGATATTTTTCACATTTTGGTTTCAGTTTTCAGGGAAGTTTCTACTATCTGGAACAATTTCATGTGTTGATTGTGGGTATATATACCCCATATATTTACAGTGACAAAGAAGCATTAAATAATAATCATACCTGAGCATTTCGGGAAGAATTAAGGAAGGCATGTCAGCTTTAATTTTGAATTTTCTTGTTACTTGTCAGTTTGCCTCTCAGACATGATGCCAAAAGGGAATACAAATCATCATTACTCTCTAGCTGCTCAATGGCATACATGAAATGAATAGGGGGCTTAACTCTGGTCTAACTGGCTCAGATTCTGCCTGTGTCAGCAGAGAGCTAGGGACCAAATGATCCAGCTTCCTGTCCATTCTCCCATCAAATCCAAACTAGGTACGGCTGCTCAGGCACACATATTCCTTAGGGAAAGAACACCAAAGAGAACAAAAGAAAGGAAGAGCATGAGTTTATTTCTAAAGTGGGCTAGTTGGGAAGTAGTATTAGCATTTCTTTAATCCACAGCTCTTCCTTGTCTCCCAAGGCGGAGAGAAATGGCTGTTCTCGCTCACCCCGGTAAAGCCTAAATTCCGTGTTTATTTCCTATTTGTGTATAACCACTGATACTGAACCTGATATGTGAATATTTTACTAGAGGGTCCCAGGACTTAGAAATAATTAACCATGCCTCACTCTACCACGCTAGCTCCATGATTAAAAGGAAGAATGTCAATGAGACACTATCAGTTTAGTCACTGGACTACAAGCAGATTTGTGAAACTGTGTCTTCTGGAAAGCTATGCAATGGACCAATTTGAAAAGAGGATGTTATTGTGATGTGAGTGCATATTGCAGTCTGAAACCTAGTGTTGATCTGCTGATTTTTCTTTTGTGAGGCAGATCTAATTTTAGTCAGAAATCCAACTCAGTATTCATGAAAGAGTCAACACAAGAACAAAACTTACAATGGGGAAAAATGTAGCATGGTATAGTGGAAAGTACATGTCTAAAAAAGCCTGAGTTAACAACCCTGCCTGCTACTGCATAGGGTCTGTCTGTGCGAAACCCTGGAGAAGTCACCTAACCCCTCTGATTCTCTGCTGCCACCCCCGGTAATGGGGAAACCATTATCTACATCAGTGGATGATGCCCACCTTCCAGGGTTATCAGGATTGAGTGAGAAGGGTACGGACACTAGAGCCGACCACTGGTCTTAGAACTCATGTTCCACAACTTCAGAGACCTCAGGCAAGTGAGTGAACCTCTTTGTGTCTCAGATCTCTCATTTGTAAGGTGGGGAGTATGTTATTAGAGAAGTTGTTTCATAGGATTACATGAGACAATGCATACATGCTGTTTAAGCCCAATGCCTGGCACCTGTTGTTACCATTGTTTCACCATATAGAATGTGGTAGTGTTCAATAAATTGTGGTTATTTCTCCATTTTAAATTCCCTTTCTGCTCTCCTTCTGAGAATTTTACATGTTTAATGCTACATATTATTTGATTATTTCAGTTTTCCCTTTAGATGAATGTTTTACCTGACTCACATTTACTTATGACGACTGATGGTAACAACCATCAAAAAGTTAAGGTTTAATGAGCTTTTAGAGACATACACACACATATATGTACACACACATATTCAAACTCTTAGAAAATTTCTTAGTAATCATAGGAAATTATTTTATGGTTTTTAAAAATTATTTTCATTGTATTAATATATTTCATATTTGTTCCACACTTTAAAATATTCCCTCAGTCCTTTCTATATTATATGTATAGTGTGGTTTCAAAAAGAAATTTTTTCGGCTTTGCAGTGGTTCTTGGATTAAGGAAAATGGGAATATTTTTATTAGAACATGTTTTACTTTGAGTAGAATATATACTTTATTGGCTAGAAAACTAAAGACAGCAATTAAAGAGTTTCGTGGATATGACTCCCAAGCAGACAGAACCCAGTGGGAGGCAGAGGTTGGCCTGGCTAATCTGCTTTTCTTAAAAGACTTTGCATAATATTCATCCCTAGATAGTTGCTCTCTGCTAATGAAACTCTAACTTAATCTCTTCTAAGTGGGGCTAATTTAAAAGCACCTCAAGGCTGTTCTACCCAAATGGTGACCTCAGAACCTGGTAAGGCTTTGGAGTGGAGAGTAAAGGCACTGGCCCTTATCTTTCTGCTTGGTTTTTATACTTTGCCTCCTTCACAGTAAGACCTGGTCCTCCTTTAGGGTTCACATAGATTCTCTCTTTTTTCTTTATAAATTGGAAATAATAGAATATGTGGGTTATCCCTATTAACAGATAAACTGAGGCTTAGGAAGAGCCTTTCAGTGATTTATCAAGTGTCAGCTGTGGGCTAAATCTCAACTCTCCCTCCAGGATCCATTCCATAAGATCACTTGGACCCCAGGGTTCCTTCTGCTCCAGTGACTTCAAGTATCAGCTAATTTTCTTTTTCCTTAGTGGAAAACAGGTCCAGAGCATGCCCTGTAGTCCATAATGAAAAAATGTAGTGGTGTTAGCAGCAATATGATTAGGTATCTTGTGATGGTAATTTTGTCACGAACAATATGTTTCAAAAGTTAAACCACTGAAATCTGTACATACTCCATTTATGAAGAATAAACAGTTATGAATCCCCTTAAAAGTGACACAAATCTCAAGATTGGCTCTTTCCCTGCTCTTCCTCCCTCTTCTTCTTCTAGAAAACATGTCGATCTCTCTCAGCTGTGATACAGTTAAAAGCTCTCTACACCCTCTTCCTGGGCTTGTTCAGATAGGCAAACATAATGTCTATTTGGAGAAAAAAACCTGCTTCTTTAAATAACTTAATCATTTTTATAACCATAAGTATATCACTGACCACTGTAATTTAATAGACTTGGTTGGATGGCTAAAACACACAATTCAATCCTAACAATCATAACATGGGCTCTCCTTTTTTTTCATAGAACACTTTCCTTTGGCAATAAGCACACCTCATTAATAAACGGAGAATGGAAGCATGTCATTGTGATTAACCCCATGTCATCTTTACCATAGCATAACCCCACAGCAAATTCCACCCTGTAAATGTGCCAATATTTAGTAATTGGGAAGAAGAACACTGGAAAAAGTATACTGTAAGATCTTGGAGAATAGTTTTTACAGAAAAGAAAGTACTATAAAAACTTCTTTGGAATTATGTTCTATTGTTTCATGGTCCAGATGGGGTTGTTGCATTATGTTAATTATTAACAGGTTAAAAAAATAAACTGAAAGTATGTTAGCTCTAATTGAAAGCTGTATGTCTAAACTGCTTATGGAAAGTTTTTGGCAACTTTAATCATCAAATACTTTATTCCTCTGTCTTTTTTTTATTGATACCAGGCCCTGATGACTTCTCAAAAGTCCCTACAACCTTATATTAAGTACATTATAAGTGAGCACTGCGAATTTTCATGTGGGAATACCGTCTGTTATGACCTACTTGGGAACTTTAAAATCTAAGCTTTTGCAGTGAGCTTTATTTATTAAACCCACCATAAAAGGTTACTGTCAGAAAGGAAGACAAAGAAAATAACTTCTCTAGGATTCAATTAAATTCTCCCAAAATATTAATATCGCTTTCATTATTTTAAAAATGAATTACTTGCTATCAATGGGAATGAAAATATGGTTTGAGGCAAGAAAAATTTTCTTTAAACGATAATAAACACTGAAACATAATAAAAAATTCAGAAATTATAAATGGAAAAGAATATTAAACCATCTGGAAACCACTACTCTATTAATTTTTATTCTGTTTGCTGAGCATTTCAAATATTCCATTTCCCATTTAAATACATTTTCTTTACCAAAAATTATTAGCGACAATAGTATCCTTGAAAAAAATTATTTTTTAAAAAGCCATGGTGAATATATTTGATTAAATCTCCATTTATATTTCTGAAATACAATTTCAAATAAGAATTCTCATTAGGATTATTTTTCTTAAATTATTGAATTGAAAATATCCTCTCATTTATTATAAATTTACAAGAATATTGGGCAATTCAATTTTCATGCATATACACAAGAACAATTACTTAAACACTCAAAAACACTTCCAAAAGATAGCATCATTCTGAAGAGTGCACAGAAACCCAAACGTCAGGAAAGACAATTCTGTCCTTGTAGTTATTAATAAGGGACTAACTTAACCCGGTTCTACCAAAATGTTAACTACTGTCAACATTTTTAGAAAACGTTACTACACTTTTCTATACCATCCTTTAACTAATTTTAAGTATAACTAGGGTGACCATGTAATTTATCATCCAAACCAGGCCAGTTTGGAGAATGAAAGGGAATGCTGTTCAGCATAGACCAGGAAGGTCCTAAGCAAGTTGAGCTAAATTGTCACCTTAGTTATAGCCATCTTCCTTCATAATCTCTCTGCTGTCAAGTTAAAAGTGCACACACGTAGCAGTCACCTATTCCAAAATACAATTTGCACTTCCAGGGCACATAAATAATGATGGGAAAGGGGAAGGGGAAGGAAAAACAACCAGGCAGATGTCTTTCAACTCTGAAAAAGAAAAGCCGGCAAAAAGGAAGACCAAAGAAAACAAGATTAGTTGCTAGAAGAGGGCAAGGGTTAAAAAAATTCACTCCCCTCCCCGTTACTTGCTTTGGCTTTCCTTTTAGCCCTTAGCCTACTAGTACATACAGATTAGTAGTTTCTTTAGATTAGCAATTTGTTATTGTTATGAAGCAGCTCTAGCTTCAACTTAATTTGGTAGTCACACAAATAAATCTAAACAAACAGTAGAATAAGAAGTGGTAAATTTCATCAGGTTTCATTAATGAACAATACTCAAAGCTATTGCAAAGGGTCCAGTGCTCACTCCGAAATGGCAGCAATGCTAATTTAGTCATTGTCAACTCATCATCATACACTTTATAATATATACCTACTTTTTTGCGTATGTTACAGCAGGGAAGAGACTGTTCACCACTACTGATTTCTACTCTTCTTTGTGACTACCTATATCTAAGCCCCAATGCTTTAGATGGCAAGTCACAGAAAATAATATCCTAACATATGACTTGAGCCAGCAAATGGCACTTGGCCTAAGGTTGACTCAGTTACTAAAACTACCATCACTGCTGTAAGCCCATTGTAAGCTGATGTTATTTTTGACACTAGCATTTTTGAAGCTAGTTCAAATAAAGAGGAGGCTTAATGCCAAAATATACTTGTAAGTAGGATTCTCATCTCAGGATAATAATATTTTATAAAAACCACTGTCTCTTATACTAAGTGAACTCTTAGTATAAGTTAGAAATGACTAGAAAACTTTGCAGACCTATGATAACAAGATAAAACAAATTTTATGCAAGCATAAAATAAATGCCAATGAAAAATAATGTGATGTTTATCCTCATTTAATTTAATATTACTCACCCAATAGAGAATTTATACTGAAAAAAATGAAACTATTATTTAAAAAATCTTAATAAAATCTGAAATTAGGAAGATTCGAAGGAAAAAGGTATCTGATCTTTTTTTTACTACCTCCAAAATGAAGAATTTGGCTTTCCTGTACGAAATGGCTTTCCTAGAGCTTCTTAATTCAAATCATTAGGCCCGTGTGGAAGATACTGTGGGTTGTTCAACAACTAAGCCCAACAACTATGCCAATTTTCTTCTAATATTCTTTCCTGGAAGGCTTAAAAACTACATTGCCTATACGCTCTTGCTGCTAGGGTTCCAGATATGATTTATGTTCCACTATTTAGAAATGCTAAATTGGGTAACATGGCAGAGACTTGGAGCCTAAGGCATCTGGCTGTGATGCCATCAGTTGTAGCAGAGGTGCGGAATAGTGATGCTTCCTTATCATGGTAGTAACAGCAGCTCCTTTAGCCGCCCAGTTCTGTAACAGGGTTGTAGAAGTCATATCTAGAAGCTCAAGCTAAAGGTTATTTGTTTTGCAGCCATCTCAAATATTCTAATAACTCATTTATTATATACTTATTATATAAGTAATCATACATTCTAATAAATCCCTTTCTTATTGAATTAGCTAATATGGATTTGTTCTCTGCAGTTGAATCCTGACAAATGCAGTATCCCTTAAAGTGGGAACATGAAATTATTAGTTTCCTTACTCAAAATTTTAAAAAAAATTGTGAGCATAAATTTCTTCTAAGAGAGTTTTATGCTTCCCACCTTGACCTATCACTTCTCTTCCTCCAGTATTTTAGCAAATTCTTAGAACACCATACAACTCCCTTTCCTACTTCCCTATACCGTCTTTTGCAGCTCTAAAGAAAACAAAATAATTTGAGTTAGCATGTTCTGGAATGTTACTATGGCCATTCTCACAACCCTCAACCTGTATCCCAAATGTATGTTTAAAAACTTAAATATAGGGCACACTATTTCTCTCCATTTGGAGATTTAATTGTGTTCTTTTTTTATTTTTATTTTTTTTAATTGTGTTCTGATGTGATGAAAGCTAGAGAAAACAGACATTTTCTTTGAAGTGGTCCTACAGGTTCAGGTTGATATATGGAATTTCTCCATAGAATAAACAATTCAGTGAATGATATTAATAGTTACTCAAGAAAAGTAAGACGGGAAATTGCACAATGCTCTGCATACAGGTATGGCTCTGAAGAGGGAACTTGAAATCCATTTCTCTAAGTGCCCAGTAAGATGGTTTTGAAGTAGAAAATAACTGGCAAGTTCCTGGATCCAGGAATGTATGCATTTATAACTTAACAGAAACCACCTAGAGAATATAGCATTTAAAAAACTGTTTTCAGAGCAAGCATTTTGTAAACAGTTTAGGAGTGGGTGTACATAAAAATCTCAAGGAACTACTTGGTTTTTTCTTTTAAATTGTATGACTAAATTGTTTAGAATCCTTAGTGGATCTAAGTTTAATATCTGTACTAGATTCCTATTGCTGCATAACAAATTTCTAAAACAATTAGTGGCTTAGAACAACACTTTCTGGATCCATGAGTGTGGCCTTTGGACTGAATCCAAATTTTACAGAACAAATCCTTTTAATAAAGGGATTTCTTCTGTGAAGTTTGGATTCAGTCAAGGAGCCACACTTGGGGATCTGGAGGGCCACATTTGGCCTTGAGGCTGCAGGTTCCCCACCCCTGGTCTAGCCTATCAATGCCTGGTGAGACCCTAAGCAGAGAATCCAGTCAAGCGCACTCTTATCCAGAGACTCTCAGTCCTGTCCTCTGGAATATTAGTTCTGCCTTCTGAGTCATTCTTCTTTTGTTCATGAACAGTAGCATATATTTGAAGCTGAGTAGTTTTATCAAACTGCTTTCATTAGTCTTTCATGTTCCTTCCATCTACTTTTCCTGTGGCAACTCCATCTGAGCTTATCACAAGCCTTATGCACAAATATCTTTGTGCCAATTATTCTTGGGTCCTATTGATACAAGCTACATCTTAATACCACCTTATTTTGAATTTTAATGTGGCTTGGGAACACATTATGAGGTAGAATATTTTATGAGGTAGATAAGAAATATATATTATATTCATGTCTTACGGTCAGGAAAAAAGATTGAGAATATCACTGTTCCACATGCCTTTTTTTCTTGATGGTTTGAATTTCAAATTCTAAGTTGAAGTATCCCAATACAAAAAATTAACTGCACCCAAAACTCTCTGAAAAGATTAATCCAACTTTTGACAATGTGGAGAGGGAGAAATCATCTTCAGTAAAGCTCAAGATTTGAAAATGCTAGTTTAAAGAATATTAAAAAAATTCTAAGTTAGCAAAAAATATATATATTATATAGTTGCTATGGTAATTGCAGTATATCCTGTTACAAACTAGTATGTGATTAGCAAAGTGCCTCTGTATTAGATTCTTTAGGGCAGCGGTACCCCAAATTTTTGGCACCAGGGATCAATTTCATGGAAGATAATTTTTCCACAGACTGGGGGGCTGGGTGGGGATGGTTTCGGGATGATTCAAGTGCATTACATTTATTGTGCAATCAAACCTCTCTGCCTATGATAATCTGTATTTGCAGCCACTCTCCAGCACTAGCATCACCACCTCAGCTCCACCTTAGCTGCACCTCAGATCATCAGGCATCAGATCCTCATAAGGAGCATGCAACCTAGATCCCTCATATGCACAAT
This sequence comes from Varecia variegata, assembly GCA_028533085.1. Taxonomy (NCBI): domain Eukaryota; kingdom Metazoa; phylum Chordata; class Mammalia; order Primates; family Lemuridae; genus Varecia; species Varecia variegata. The sequence goes on along the minus strand of CM052439.1, from coordinate 43,044,188 downwards.
TTACAGTAGGATGCATGATCAATAGGGTTAGTGCTTCTATGAGAATCTAATGCCCTGGCTGATCTGACAGGAGGCAGAGCTTACGCAGTGATGCGAGCAATGGGAAGTGGCTGTAAATACAGATGTAGCTGTACCGGCTGCCACTCACCCGATGTTCGGCCTGGTTCCTAACCAGCCACAGACTGGTACCCATCTGTGGCCGGGTGGTTGGGGACCACAGCATTAGGGTGAAGACATATTCAATAAATACAAAGGTTTGAAAACTGAAAAATGATGTTAATAAATTGTGAAATGCTTTCAGGAAGATAACTTAAAAATAGAACCAACCTAAGCTCAAACTTAAAAATGAGCTTGTTTTCTTTTTTTTTGAAACATTAACGCACACTTTTTTATTATATTAAAATCAGGCAATGGTCTGACAATAAAAAGGCTGCTTATGGAATACTGTTATGTTAAACTTTGCTTACAGGAGCTTGTTTTCTTAATATGCCCAAGACAGCTCAACTGCCTCCTCTGCCATGTTTGTCCCTGGAGCTCTAGTTCACATTCTTTGTAGTGTGCATTCTACTCCACTGGGATGAGAGATATTACCTTGGGTGGGGTATGGACTGAATTTTTTCATGATTGATGCTAATAATTGTTATATTATGGAGCTCACTACAGAATTTTCCTTGTCCTATACTCTCTCCATCACAGCATGCTTCTAATATGCTTTAATCTTAAGTGTCCAAAACATGTTACAGATTTTTTTAGATGAGTAAACCATCTGATATATTTGAATATGTCAAATATGAAGTCTATTTATAATGTAGATAATCTGTAATATTCTGGTGTGTGTTTATTAAAAAACAAAACCTCTGTGTATGGGGGAGTGGAATATGCACATGATACATCAAAAACATGAATCATGTACTCTACATCATCACAGTTTTGAATTTAGATTCTGAAAATACCATAAAGTTGCAATAAATGCCATAATAAATTCCATGAAATTGAGGCTTTGTCTGCATAACAGCTTTCAAAATTCTGACATCTTGTAATATATAGAAGTTTGTCACTTTGAAAAAAATTAGCCTTAGCATTAGCGTTAATCTTTCTAACAAGAGTTTACTAATTCTTATGGTTCAGAAACTTTATTTTGAAAATAAAAAGCATTTTCTGTACTTATTCTTTTAATAAATTAGTCAGACACTTTGCTATAGCAACAGATTTTTATATTAAATACTTTAGGTGTTTATACTGAAAGGAAGGAAATGATCCCTAACTGAAGACACTTAGTAAAGAATTCTAAAATAGATGAGACATAATGATTTAATCCATATACAGTCATGCTGCACAACAATGTTTTGGTCAACAATGGCCCGAATATGATAGTGGTCCCATAAGATTATAATACTATATTTTTACTGTACCTTTTCTATGTTTAAATATGTTTAGATATACAAATACTTACCAGTATGTTGCAATTGCCTACAATATTCAGTACAGTAACCTGCTGTACAGGTTCATAGCCAAGGAGCAATAGGCTGTACCATATAGTCTAGGTGTGTAGTAGAAGATTCCATCTAGGCTTGTGTAAGTATGCTCTATAATGTTTGCACAACGATGAAATCAGCCAAGGATGCATTTCTCAGAATGCATTCCTATTTTTAAGCAATGCATGCGGTATAGGGAAAGTACATTATTTGACATAAGGTAGAAAGTAAATAAGTAAAAGAATATTTAAATAATGTATTATTAAACAGGGTGTGCGCGCATGTGTGTATGTATTCTAACAGATTACAGAACACCTCTGAAGGAATGGATAAGTATTTAGACTTTTCTAAGTAACAGATGGCATGTGAATTTTTCAACAGACTGCCTTGCTGTTTATTATGCTTGTATCTTCTACAGAGTATCTTGAGTGACCTAATAATTGGTACACATATTTGTGGTTCAAAAAATACCCACTTTCTGGATTTAAAAACTGAGTTCCAGGAAGGCTAAGGGACTTGCTCAGAATTATGCTGCTCGGGTTTCAGAATTAGAATATCAGATTCAGATCTTCTGATTCCAAAAACCATGGATTTATACAACTTACTACTTTTATAACTTAGTGTCAAGTTAATGTGGGTGGAAAGTATTTAAAATAATTGATGTGCACTGTCTGGGGAATGGACATGCTTGAAGCTCAGACTCGGGGGGTTGGGAGGGGCATGGGCAATATATTTAACCAGAATTATTGTACCCCCATAATAAGCTATAATAAATAAAAAAAATAATGAAAATTAATGGAAACAGAGTGAGAATTTTTGATAAACTTATACTACATACTGTCATATCAAAGAAAGAACTAAACAAATATTTAGTTTCAACTAATTGTCAAAATTTCAGTCACAGCTGAATTAATGGGAGAAAATTTAGAGAAATTTTTAAATCCTTCTTACTTAATATTTCCCCACAACAATTTAAAAGTCAGAATACCTCTTATAGTTTTATGAGGAGCTATTTTCTCCCTAAATATTTTGTCTGTTAAAATATCTCCATTAAGTTATTTAAATGTTATGGCATTACACGTCAGTACACTGTTTTTCCTAAAGTGGGTACCCAATAAATACTTTGAATGACAAAAGCAGATCCTAGGCATATCTTTAACCACAAACTAGTATACTAGTAGTGACTAGATCAAACAAGCGATTATGTAGAAGAGAAATGAGAGAGCAAAACAGTCTCTTGCAAATTCAAAGACCATTCTGAAGACTGATGGTAGCCAGGTTTGATGACTCAGTAAAAAATATAACAGAACATAGGAGCATATAATAGTAATTCAGAAGAAATTCCATCCATGGAGATGGGTAAACACCATTCCCCAGCCTATTGGGCTATGAGGCAAAGCTGCTGGTTCTGGGTTGCTCTGTCCAGGTGGATTCCTTATGGTATAAGGAATATGCCAGTATGAACATAATGAACAAGGGAGTCATCAGGAACTGTGTCCACTAACCTGTACCTTGATCTCCCATTTGGTGTGCTACCTGTTTTGGTTCATTAGTAAACCTAAGTGAAAACAACTCTAAATGAGGTCTTAATTTGTGCCAATCTTACAGTAAAGACCAGATTTAGTGGTCTGGCTTAGTGTAAGGCCAACCATCATTGGTTAGAGAACGTCTGCAGGCATAAGGGCTGTAGAATGACAGATATAATCTGAATTGTAACAATCGGCTCAATAAAGAAACTAACTCCAGCATACTGGGAACTAAAAATACCACTCAAAAACAATGAGACATTTCTTTAAAATATCATTTCAACATGCAATTAAAGAAGCAAATTAGCATCTTGACTGAAAAACACAAATATAAATTGGCTGTGGACAAGTTTGACAATACAGCAAATTACTTCTGTAGGCAAGTCAACCAGAGGAGATCTACTAATATTCTAATCAAAGGAGTATTACACAGTTTCCTAAGATGGCTGCTCCAAATGGGAAAATACTTATCTAATATGTAAGTCTGGGTAAGTTATCATGTATCCATTTCTATATCTTTTGGGTCAAATAATTTATCCCACAAATCTCTACACAGGTAGACTCCTTTATACTGGAAGAATAATTAATATCATCCCTTATTGTTAGTTCTGCATAGGGGCATAGACATTTAAATTGCTTAACAGAACTAAAGTAATTGCTTTTCTTGTTTTGTCTGATTCTGGTTGTTTGCACATCAGTTTTAACTACTACATTGTGAACTCCTTGAAGTCAAGAACCAATCCCTTATTATTTATTTTTCTTCCTCTATTACAGAGGGCCTAACAAAAGTTCCCAGAATTGTATCACTCTAGTAGAAAGACCCACATTACGTTTAGAAGAAACACTTCCAATTCCTACTTTCCTACATAATAGCAACATTTAGACTCCCACTGAAGGAAATGGTGAAGTGCAGCTGAGTTTCTCAAAAAGTTTTATGAATATATGTGGATAGAAAAAAAGACAAGGTGAAAGTGACATTATAACACACAGGCTATTTAATTCTTGTATGAATGAAGGCATATAACCCACTTGGGCATCCCAGTCAGCATCATTTTCTTAAATATAAAAGACAAAAACACATATTCTTACAAACCTTTGAAATGCATTATAGATACTAGATATATTTCTTCAGCAACATCTAAAAGCTGCATTTGGGTTTTGGGATGCTGCCAGCTCCTTTGACAACTTTATGCTGAGGGAGGAGGAGTAAAAGTTTGGGGCCGGGCAAAGCAAGAATAAGAAATTCTGCAGCTCACTAAACAAATTCTGAAAATATCTCAAAGCAATAATAAAATATCCATTTTATGTATAAACTTCTTGGTTATAATCTAGCATTGTCATTTTTATGCATTACGAAATTGGATAACAGGTGTAGAATAAACAATTTTTCTGACTTTTAACATACTAGTAAGTAGGATGTAAAGTTTCTAAATCCTAGTATGGTAATGGTTTTGTAGTTTTGTGTTGTTGATTCTATTTTTTTAATAGCTCTGGCATTATGTATAAAATAGAATCTGATATAAAAGCTAATCTTTAAATGATTTGAAGAATCCTCCACTTGCAACTTATAGTCACCACTTGAATTTGCGGCACAGTTATGACACTATGTATATATCTGAGTTATTTGAAATTTTATATTAATTGCAATACAATCATTACAAATATTCCCTGGGGTCTATAGCTACAAGGTCCCTTAAAAGAATAAACAGAGCCAATAATATTATTACACCAAAATGTCATGATCAAAAGAAAAAGTTTTGGTTTTAAACATCTTTTCCCCCATATATACCATTAGGACAATTTAAGTTTCTCTTATTGAAGCTATCTGCTGTGCATTTTACTATGATAAGATCTAAAGAGTCAACAAGGAAGATATTTCAGGGGCAGGATCAAAATGATTCCATTTTTACTACTTAGTGACTAATCTTCAATTCTCATCACATTAATGGGAGATGTAAAGTCTATAGCATCAAATAAAAGGAAAAGCCTCTTTTTAGTAGATTCTACAAGAAAGAAAGAATATAAGAATAGAATGATATGTCAGGATTTTCAAAGATATTTATGCAATACACAGAACTGTCCACAATTAGGATCAGATTATTTTTATAAGCTTATTTTTAATACACCATACAATTATAGGTTCAGAGTCTCATTAAACAAAATACAACATGCATGTTTTCTTTTCTTTTTAAAGAAAGGTTATAATAATTACAAACATTCTACCCAGCAAATCACCTAAAACTGCCAAATTAAAATTATATTTTTGAATATGTCAGCATTTGTTTTTCTATCAGCCCGTCTAGTTATAAAGGACTCAATCTTTTTTACCTTCTACTATGGTAACTATCCTGTAATTTTGCAAGAGAAAATATCATACATATTGCCAACTAATGAGAGTCTGGGAAACTAGAATGATTTTCCAATGGAGTAATGTTATTTTTTAATGGAAGTTATGATAATTTAAATGTTACATTAGAGAAAAAAATCTTGACATTAGAGCACAAATTACATATTTGGAAAGTTCATGCATTGCAACAGGCATGTCTTAATCAAGCAACAACTCATTAAAGATGTGTACCTTGGTATTTATTTTTCATCATGCATTATTAGTATGTTAAAAACACTTTATGTGCAAAGATGCTAAAATTTTCTTTAAATACCTCTAAAGATCAATGTAATTCTATAGATATTTTCAAACTAATTTGAAATAAAACGATGCGATACTTACTATTTAATTTTCTTCCTCATGGATTTGGATTGCTCTAAAATTGATTGGGCCTTAGCTAACAGTATTGCCAGGACAGAAAAGAAGAGAAGCATATTGGTGCTGAAGTAAGACAACTGTGGAAATAACTCTTGTACCTTTTGACCCGGGCAGCCTTAGACTCATCAGTCTATCTAAGCCACCATTTCTTCACCTACAAAGTAAGGATAATATTATTGTCCGTCTTTATAGGGCTGTACTGAGGATTAAATGAGACAGCGTGCCTAAAGCCCTCCACACGGGGCTTAGCAGAGCGCACACACTCAATACGTGTTAGCCGGTGTTAGTGTGATCTTCTAAGGCAGCTCAGAAGATTAGTTTGTTTGTGTCGGAGTCTTTTTCAGAGTATAAGCATTGGTAAAGCTTTGGTCTTTTAAAAGAGAGTTTCTAGGATCTCATTTGTCAAAAGAAATTATTTTCCATCCCAATACCAAGGCAATGGCCTAGGATTTAGAACAACAATTTTATTTTATCACTTGCAATGTATCATAGCATAATTATAATGCACATTTTTATGGTGCTATATAGTACTGAGGGTGCTAGCTCACACATTATTTCTTGTGATTGTAGCAACAATTCTATGAGGCAGCCAAAGTGGATAGTGAGTATCTCCAGTTGACCCGTGATAGACAGGTTGACAGTGGTTGGTTACTTAAATCTCACAGGGCTGGTCACTGATGAAGACAGGACTAAATTCAGCTCTTCTTAGTCTGGCACTTCCTTCATGTGCTCCCTCCCTAAATGAACTACAGTAATCCCCTATTTATGGGGGAGTAAAAAAAGTGCTACATTATTCACCAATACTTATGCTATCATAGTTAATTTATTAGAAGCTAAATGCAAGTCTCCATCCAGAAAGTGCCTCTGTGTAATTTGTGAGCAGTCTTAAAGCCAAATCCATTCAGAACACTTTTATCGGAAGCCTTCTGTAAGGGCTGGCGTTGCACTTGACCCTGTGAGAATTATCAAAGCGAGCTTGCAGAGACTCTGCTCTCAGGAAGTTTAAAAGTCAACTGGAAAAACTCCCCCAAAGCAAAAACAAACAAACAAAAATAGAAACAAACAAAAAAAACTCCGTAAAGTATAGGGCAAACAATAAAAAAAAGTAAATGTTTTTAAAAAGCAGATTCTTGAGAGAGGGCTAATCATGACTAGGAAAAAGGAGCAATTTCAAGGAGGGGGGAACTGAAAAAATTAATAAAACTAATTTCGTCCAATTAAAGAATTGTTTTTATTATCTAGAACTTTGGAATTGACTGACAAGAGACAACTGTAGTTGGAACCCAGCTCTTGCACCAATCCTTTCTGCAACTGAAAAATATTTATGTTGATAATCTCTTTTGAATCTTGTTCATCATATATACTTAAATGCAAATAATATACCAGTAGGTCTTACTATCCAAAGAGATTTTCCAAAGTAAATATTTTTGTATACTGCAAATGTTCATAAACTATATTATAGGACTTATATCAATTTATTTCAAAGTAAAACAGCAAGACTTTTTTTGAGGAAATTTTCTTGTCTGCTTATAAATATGATGTTTGTCAAAGTGGTTTCTGGAGGGAATGTCTCAAACTATATTTTCAAAGAGTACTATAACAGTGAAAATTGTAAAATGTCACGGTGCCTACACATACTTTTTAACTGAATTCAAAAACATTTTATATTCAGTAGCACAAGGCAATAGCAGTTTTTTTCTTTTCAAGCAAGGTACATAATTGTGGAGTAATTTGTTTCCCATATTACATATTTTAAGAAGTACTCATATGATTTTATTTTGTTTCTGGCTGCATATCTATTGTAACAGTATATCCCACATCTTTAATATAAAAAAGTCCGTCTCCCCCATCTCAAGGATTTCGGATGCCTGATAGAGGCATGTTTAAAACACACAGAATGATTTTTTTTTAAATGCACAGCAATGTATTTTGTCATGTTAAATGTTAATAACAGATCTTTTATAGAAATATTATAATTTTACCACATGCCATTTTACTTACCACTCTTAGGCTGTCAAGAAAGACTTTACGATTTTGTTTCAGTGAGATTTACTTTCTGATTAAAATAGGACATCAAGACATGCATACTGCTTCCTGTGCAATTTCATCTACATTGTACACTCTGGCTTATAAACCAACCCAAATTACCTACTAACTTGAAGAGTCACTTTCTAAATAGGAAAAATATAAAAATTTTATTAGAATCATCAATTGTTAATAAGTAGGGTTTTTTTTTGTTTTTTTTTTTTGTAAATGAAAGAGACCAAGACATGGGATTTGAGAGTATCTATGCATAGTCAGTTAGGAGGATGGGACCTACAAGCAGTCATTCACATTGGATCATCAAAGTGAATACGATACCTCACTGTTTAACAAACAAAAAGGGTAGCAAGTCCCAGTGCTTGTAATATGTGTGCAGGGACAAGCATATGTATGAATAGCTATACTTACTCAGTAATTTTGTGAAATGTGAAAAGTGAATGGTCAGGAATCATTATCTCTCTTAAGATGATGCATTTATTTTCATAATTTATCAAATGAGTTAAATAATTACAGGGAAGCCAAATGGCCATTAGTAATTCATGTCCTTAAGTATGGTATTCTCAAGTGAACTAACCAGTTTTAGCTATCAAACATTAATGTTATGAGAGGATGGAAGCCTCTAGTGTCCCAAATCAAGGCAGCAGACACAATGAGAAGGCCAATTTTCCCTCTTTGTCTCAGAGATTTTAACCTGAGACTTACGAAATCTAAAGAGAACATTTAATAACTAGGTGAGGAGGGGTTTTTAGTACCAATGAATTCTGAACTGATATAAAAATCACCTTTAGAAGATCCATTATCTTGTAAATCTGAGTAGAGGTTATTATTATTTTTATAATAGCATATGAAGTATAAGTAGTAGCTGGCAGTCAACAAATCTGTAGAAATAAACTAACCATATCTATTAACATTTATACAAAATTACCTCTGACATGCCCATCGGAGTCGATCAAATGATCAACTAGTGGACAACATGTTTCTGCTAGGTGTGCGGTATATATGTCGAGACTGGAATTTGAAGTAAAATTTGAAAAGGACCCTCCTTGTTCAGAGGAAAAAAAATAGAGAAGATTAAAAGTGCCGTGTGGCACTGAGCACTTCCTTAAAAGGTGACGAGAGGTTAGGGCTGACCAACATCAAACGCTGACGTTTCTAAAGGCCCTTCTCATTACTACAGGGCTGGACGGTAGAGTGGCTGTGTTCCACCAGCACAAGGAAGTCACAGACATCCTTGAAATGCCTCATTAGACATTTGGAAGTGCAGTATTGCCTTCAGAAAGTGTAATTTCTACTTTGACTCTTCACATATTTTTCCTCTTTTGCTTTGAGAAAAAGATTTTCTCCTTTATGTTTCGGGAGCTGTGGAAATCCAGAGTTTTCTACACTCTAGACTAGAGTTTAGGGAGATTTACTGAATATCTATAAGGTATGCAAATAATTTAAAATTTAATAGCTACATGCCATTATGGTTTTTCCTTACTCTGTTTTTAACAGAGTTTCCTTGCCGAAATATATTATTTCCGGAAAATAATTGGAGAGTTTCCAATTTAAAAGCATTACAGCTTTATCACAGAAATTTTGAAAAGCACAGAAAATGACAAAAATGAAAAGGAAAATCTATTTTCTCATTGCTAGGGATAGCAATTCATGACATTGGCCACATTTTTGTAATTTCCATAGATTTCAGACCAAGTACAATCTGGATTATCTGAATGAGAATTTTTCATAGTAGGAACACTAGGGGAGGTCACACTCCTGAGAGAGTGTGCGCCACGGTATCTCCTGAGTCTTGGATCTGTGGCTTATTCTTTGATAACTCCTCCCACTTATTTATCTAGATTTACTGACCCAGATTATTTGATTATAGCTGGACCTGATTTCTTGTCCAAGGATGTGGGTGTGAGCATGATGTTATCAAAGTTGACATGTGCACGATATTGTTTGGGCCAGTATACTGGGTGAATAGGAATGAGCCTCAATATTTGAGATTCAGAAGGTAGTAAATGCCCTACAGGCATCAATAATGTGGGAAAGCAGGACTAGAAACCTGGGAATAAGGGATGAGCTAATAAAATCATAGATACATGCAAATCCTGAGTGATCTCAGAGGAATGGGAGGTCACAATCAGGGAGTCTGGGAGTACTAGCAAATGTGAAGAAAGACTTCAGTAACTCCTAGTCTTGATGACAATTTCTAATGTAACATTCAAAATCCCATGCAAATTATCTTGTCTGGCAGAGGGTTTTCTGTGTTTCTGCTGACTGACAAGTAAATACCATTTCTATTCACATCTACTGACTTATGTAGATGGAAGTTTCCATATATGCTATATT